>JADWOT020000002.1:6627396-6705560 GCA_036345935.2 Taenia hydatigena | reverse complement strand
TCACCCATCTCAGCGAATCTCTTATCAATAGGTCGCCTGCATCCCTTCTGCATGTTGCGTTAACCTATATTCCATATCCAGACATTAATTTTAAGGACACTCGACAGAATTCCTCCTCATGCGGTCAATTTTGCTCACTTAGTTTGCTTCAATGCAGACTTTGGTAAACTAGCCTGTGAGGGGGTGGAGAGAACTCATAGCGTATGCACTGTCTTAACATTCTTGTTGCTTCTAAAGGCAGTCATATTTTCAAGGCGATTCTCCTATAGCCAAGAGTGCCTAAATTTATCCAAATGGCGCCGCATTGTATCTTTTAGAAATTACTGTCGCGGAGGTGATATCTGGTTTGTAGATGAGTTTGAAGGAGTACAAGCCAGAAAGTGGTGATGGCTGCTGCGACGCAAAGTAGAGTATAGGACTTAAATTGACTCAGGAGGAAAAATGCAATTGAAGGCATATGAGGGCTGATGATGTGTATATGGCATTCAACGCTTTCAACGATTCGGTCAGAAGAGAAATATTCCACCGTAACTCAAATCCTTAATCCATTCGGCCACCAGGACCGATTTTCTCTCGAAAATTTCATTTTGTGCCCTTAAAATTGTGTACACTAATTTACTGACCTTGATCGCGGGACTCAGTGGTTTAGGGGCATTGCCTTCGACTCGGATACGAGAGGACCTGAGTTTGGGGTCTAATTGAGCTCTAGGTTAGTAATAGCTGCCGTCATCCTCTCCCATCCGAAACATCATTTCAATAGAAATTCTTGTTATATGCCCTACTTTGGCACTATTTAGCAGTTTACCTTAAGGAAACAAAAAATGCACTGGTGTGCGCTAAGCTATTTTACTATGCTTAGGTAATAGTGGTCTTCTCTTATCTTTTTAATTAAGCTTTTCTGCGTTTTACAAATTCGATGGAACTAGTTAATTTTACCTCATTTTGCATTATTTTCTAAGTTTCCTCAAAGCACCAACTTGCTGAAATCAAGCCATTGCATCATTTTGGTGCACCAAAGTTGGCTACATTTTATCCGAGACGTAGTTAGCGCTTGGCAGGAATAATGCTGCTCTTTGATTTTCGCTTTGATCGGGTGCTTACCACTTTCACTTGCTGAGCGTAAGTGCCATGCTGTGTAGGAAAATTTAATGTTGTGCGAAGCAGAGCCATCTATGTTTAGTTTGAAGCGCAGCTAAAAGATTCTACAAATGATTTTATGTGATAACACGAAATAGATTGCCCCATCTGGGTTTTGCTGCCTTTGCTTTCCTTCAATGACGTCTTTTCTTTTGACGATACATATGCGCAAATACACATGCGCATATTTTGTTTAATAAAGAGACCAGTAGAGGTCTAAACGTAAACAATCATTTGCATAGGCTACTAACCTAATCGTGCCAGGTACCTTGCACTATAAGTTATCGCTGGCTTCCCTTACAGGCTAGATTTGACAAACCAAGTGTCGTCTACTATGCCAGGGGATAAAAGTGCCTGAAAGCTTTTGTTCGGGATTTCATCGAACACTGATTAATTTATCAGCATAGCGCGCCCATTTGAAAAAGTCAAGGTGGATTCTCAGGTTACGGAATCAATTGTGAATCTCAATCCTACAGGCCAACACGCTGCCGTCTAAAAGGAATTGCACCACTTTCCACTGCCTTGCCCTATTTGAGTCGTGAGGCTAAAATCGACCGACATTTGTGCCCTTGTTTGGTCTTCTCGAATCTTCACCTGCTCCACTAAGATCTTGTACGCGGTCACTTACAAAAATCAAAAGGCTCTCCCATAATAGTGATGAGGTGCATGTAAAAGCAGATACATTTAAAAACTGCGTGGTCAACGATTTAAATGCCAACAGTCATGATTTACATTAACATGCTCTCCTCAGCTTTTAATTAACATGAGAAGCATAACTTTCCGCAAAGTCGCGAAAGGCGCAAGGCATTGATGTCTTGAGAGGTGGGAGTGACCAAATTATACTTTTGACAGCATTATCACGCCTTACTAATTCTTTGATAGGGCCATTCTTCAAGTGTTCTCATGTCCACACAGGAATATTAGCCGCTGCCATCACGCGGCAGCATTAATTGGGCCCATAGTATCACATTACCTATTGCGCTCTAATTTTGCAAAAGGTCTCCGACTACTTGACAGCTTTTACAATTCTCAAATGCAGAATGCAAAAATTCTGATTAGCAAAGCAAACGAAGAATTAACAGACTTCTAGTAGAAAGGAAGCAGAACACCCTAACAAATATCTCGACGACCGAAACCGCCTTACTTATTTGCGAAAGCCAAAAATAAATATCCTATCTCAATTTTTCGCTGTCTTTGATCCCACTCTTTTTAGTAATACATTAGCCGGCAACTCTCTCCTGCAGTTATAGTGTGTTTGACGGTTGGGGCCTATAGTCCCGAGCTTTTATGACCTACACTAATAAAACTTGTGTGTGTCGCTCGATATAGTAATTCAGGGGTATCTATTTTACAGCACAATGAAGGCTATTTAATGTGAATAATCACAAAACACACACAAATGTGCTCCTGTATAATCCGTTTCACTGTCGCTTCGTATGTTTCAGCACGAAAGTTCTTTGTGCTGAAGCTGTTATTTGAAAGAGTAGGAATGTGCACTCTCAAATCCTTCCTTCTTTTCGCCACATATAGACCGCTCTCACCGAAATTCATGTGAAGCTTAAAGATTTGCAGCCTAGCCATTGAAAGCCATGACTAAACTTATGCAAAGGAGTAGCCTAAACATCTGGTCCCTTCATATCCATTAACTGAGAGTGCAGCCGATTGAGTCTGCCTCCACCGCCATCGCTCACAGACAGTAAAGTGACAGGCCGGGATGAAGGAAAACAGGGAAGCGGATCTTAGCCAACCGCCTTATATATACACCAGAATTGTGGCACTAGCACAGCTGATTAACCGGCAAGCTAATTCGTGAATTAAGACCGGCAGCCGAGTTGCCATTCATTTTACCAGAAACCCGATTGCGAGATTTAATCAGCGAGTTTCATTCCAGGCCGAGAATATCAATTGGTGCGATGCATGTTTGTGTGAGCTCACTTGGTCGCATTCGATGTTAATTGGTGATCAATGAGTACTTTTCTGCCGCCGAAGCCACCTCAAATTCATGCGAGGCCAAAAATTCTCTTTTTTAATGGTCTTTGTCAATGCTTCCACTTCCGCTATAGACATGCTCCGAAATCTGGTTAGTAATGAGGTACGCCAAAATGTTCAGCTGTCATCAATGTGAGAGCACAAAGAGTAGTTGGCAAATGTCTGTTAAGCAGACCGCTGGCCTTTTTAGACGTGCCCATTAATAGAATAAATGGAGCAGCTGTCATAGATTATTGATAATTGAGTCGCCTCATTTAATTGGTAAGTTTGGGCAAAAGGGAACAGAAGAGAGACAATCCTGGCAAAAATGAGACAAAGATGCGGGTTAGGAGTTCAACAACATCCGTCAACATAATAATGAGGATGGCGCATTTGAGCATCCTGAGCATAGTCGAGATTGACATTTTGCATGCAATACATCGAATGAAGCTTGGGTACGGAGTCTGTGAATGGAAGTAGTACAAATTTGCACGGTCTCTAAAATGTCAGAGTTACTCTCTGAAGTGGAAACAAGGAACGTTATTCTTACTCTTGACTCCCACTCTCGCGAGGGTAGCTGTACTACTGCAAAGCGGCAAACGATCAGATCGCTCATGAGCATCACCTTCAAAGTCCCGCTGCTTGCGAGGAATGGGTGGAGGAGGATGGTCCGTTGCGAGTAGAGGGATGGAAGGCAAGGCGTAAGAGAGTACAGTTGCAATTACCCTATTGGTTGGCTTACCAATACCTCCCCATTTAGGCTGCGATCGGAGACATCAACTACCGAGGTATAAATTCAACATGTCATGATGCATAAAGAGCTGAAAGTAAAATATCTTGCATTTTTAAGGCTTGATTGATTACGTGGGTGAGTTTGCCCTTCTCTATTATCGCAAGACAAGCCTTACCCCTGCGAGAACAAGATCCATTCTTTACGAGAGCATATAGCCTGCTTAAAAGCATCCCTAACAGAGAAGCATGGCACTTACTTTTTGGTGGAAAGTCTTCTACTCAAATAACTTATGCCTTCAGCCTAATTAACTACAATGCTGAACCTACCTCTGGTCACCAGTTAGCAGGACTTACTAGGCAAATCTCATATTATGGACAATCAGAATGTGATGCATAAGTTCAGAAATGGGGGGTGACAATCAGTCAAGGTTCCAAAATCTGCGCGCATGATGTTGAGCTCGCTTAAGGCACAACATACTCCGGAGCGAAAATGCCGACCATAGAGCAAAAAGTATCTTTTGTAAACATAAGCAATAGCCATTGATTTGGGATCACTTTGACGACAGTCCACAGCCCTTGTTTCATCCCCATTCGCTGTAGCCTGGAAAAGGATTATTAGCACCTTACTGTTGAAAGGTGATGGGGTTAGGTCAAGCAGGCTAAATATAGATTTTGAATTTGCCAGTGCATTTGAAACGCCTATCTTGACGGAAGATTTGGAGTACATTACGAAGAACTAGGCAACTGAATTGAGGCACATTTTAACCGCGTGCCCACTGTGAGCAAATTTGTGGCCATGCACATGAGGTCGACTACTTCCCTGCATTTTAATCACACGTAATGTTGAGGACAGATCCAAGGGGACCTCTTGTTCACTCATTGAATTCGCCACAAGTTCTTTTGCGAGACTTCGAGCGATTCGTCATTTTCATCTTTGAAATGTCTTCTTACTTGTCTAAAATTTTCTTTTAATCCTATTTGGAATCACAGCCTATGCCATGCGTACCTCGTCCCATTCGCAAACTTCCGTTTGCTTCTCGGTCATTATATCGATGCCCATATTTGTGAGTGGGCGTCTGTTAACCCTTGATTAAAATCCTCCCTGTGCGCTGCATCGCAGTCGTGACTTTGGCCTTCCACGCGACCTCCTCCTATACTTGTGTTTTATTTTACAGTGCTGCAACCCATAGAACGGCGAATTTAGAAATGCGCCTTTACTGCACAGAATGCTTTGCAGGGTACCCGACGTTCGAAGATTTCTTAGATCATATGAGTTCACGTCATGTCCGTAAGTATTTCTTCGACAATCACACTTATACTGCAATAAGTGCTTGTTGCGACGCCTTAGTTTATCCGTTTCGCAGGCATTTGGCACAATGCATTTGGCAGAACGTAGACACTCGCAACTTCGTGGGCGAAATTAGCAAGTTTTTAGCGATGCTTTCGTCAATATACTACATTCTTAGGTTAAAATAATTCCCCAGCAAGGCTAAAACATTCAGCGCATAAATCCCAAAAATATGCATCGTGAGGGGTTATTAAGGGAAGGTCTGACCATGTAAAATTAATTGAGTGTTGCTAGATGGATGCAATAAAGCAAACATCGCATCGGTAGTGTAGATAATTTAGACGATGCCACAGTAATGCCACATTACCGACAGTTGGGCATGTATTTAGAATCAACTAGGTATTTTAATGAAGTATGCACAAGTATTTTCAAATACGACAACCAAAATCTATTTGTCTGTTTTCTAGAGCTCTCCAATGCGATGTTTTAGCTTACCACCTGCAGATGTAGGCTTGGCTACGTGCTCTGTAGGTAGTTGCTCGCTTAATGTTTGGCAGGAATATCGCAACTACTACCTCTGTTGTTTTTATCCTGATCGCTGCTACACGCAAGGGTGGGTTTCTATCAAAGCGTTAGAAAATTAAGTCAAAATGCAAAATTTTACAGCGTATTTGGATGGATACAACGTGGGAAATAGGAGCACAGTTGTAAAAATAGCGTGTTGTCAATTATGAGTTTGTACAATGCAACATGGCACAAGTCACCATTATCAATAAAACCAGGCATTGGAAGTCTTATAATTATACTGCAAACCTTGAAGCAGTCAACTTACTCCAAAGTTTACAATAGGGTCATACGTAATAATAACCTCGTGAGCGATAAATATGCACTGCCAGGTAAGCGCAATTTAGTCGGCCAAAATTGGTATGACACCTGCCATGCCAATGAACGTTGACAACCATTGGGATGCAGCAGAAAACAAGGATGTAATAAGGATGACGGTGAAATAGAGACACTGGACATTAATGCTGCATGCATTTAGAGCAGCTACTGAATGACAGTAGGCTGTGGGAAGTGCGCCAAACGCAAGACAACAAAATGGGTGGGTTCAGTCAAGACGACAGGTAATTGGAGTCGCTGAAACAGGTAAGGCGAACTCTGCAATTATCACCCTTGCGCACTTAACCAAAGGCTGTGTAGGAATTATGACACTGCAATGACCATGGCCAAGGCTTTGTAAGAGTAGCCTAGTTTCCTGGTTCCAGAACACAGATATGGACAATATATATATATATATATATATATATATATATATAATAAGCGCGAGCAGCATTTCCAAGTTAGCTGATGGCTGTAGCTCTGGCTGGGTCAAAGAAATATATGGCATACATCTTAACAAAATCACCATCTGTCATATGGTAAGCGGCTAACGCTTATTTCTTATTATAGATAGCCCTTAAATTAACAACGTCGCTAAGAACCTTACCAAAGTGAAGTTAATACAAACTGGAAACCATCACCCATGATTGTGAATTACTTATTCCTTGCCACCTACACCCGCACACACTTTCGACAGCTACATTGACTTTGGTGAGCACGGATCAGTCGCCTCAACTTAACACTTATCACCAAATACTAGACAGGCAATTTATAGTCGACGCGAATGATGATCGCTTTTGAAAGCCCAAAGGTAAAGATGGTGACCTTGACCAGGCGGATTTTCTATTCATAAGAAAGCATTAAAGATAAATTGCAGACTTGCTGTAACAGGAATATTGTACCAAACCTACATTACATTGTACAGCTATCACAAGCAAAAGAACTGCAAGTCGCCATTAAACAAACTGATTGACCACAGACGTAATTCGCTTGTTAGGTCATTTTTGAGGAGCGGTTTGTCTCTGATTTGACACATTACAGCAGCATCTGCTCAAGGAACCTCCGCGCCTAATTACCAATCTATTAAGCGCACTTGATAGTGGTTTTTTAAATACGCACCATGAGCACCTGCCAGCATGTGCAATCAGGTACCTCAGACACTCCCACCCTCCACATTCTCCCAGCGGATACAAGCGTACCACAAGCAATAGAATAATTCTATTTGTTTTGGGTTCGTTATATTGATCGTTTTAGTTATTCTCAACTAAGTTTGTGAATGAGTACATAAAACGCTTACTCACGGTCGATTTAACAGCGTCCACTTACGATACTTCCTTTATGCACTACTTAAATGAAAGAAGATCCTATTCTAATTAAATTGTACTCACACTGATACGTTGTGCTAACAAAAACAAAATGACACAGAATTCAAACAACAGTAGGAGCGCAATGTTTGCACAAATAAGCATTGATGTAATGCTTGTGTGTGATCAGGCACATTCTAGAGCTGCACTGATGGCGAGGCATCCCCGACTAGCGCTTCCGTCTCCACCTCTTCCTCCTCTCACCGTAACCGGTCTAGTGAACTTTTACCCAGCACATTTTAGCTAAAAAGTTCGTTTAAGCGAAGTCACCGTTGGAAAGGATCAAAAATGTTTCCCCTGCATTGGAGTCATTGCATAGTGAATTCCTCTTTCTCCTTTCCACTATGTGAGGACCATCTTCACCAAGATTCCCATCGAACTTGATAGCAGTCAGTCTTAACACTGGATTCTGACTACACATTCCCTGGCGAGCACAGTTTAGCATCCAGCCTCTTCACATTGGGTTAAAGAGGGCGCTGCATTCGATACGCCAGAAACGTAGCACTTGCATTGGCGATAATTTTGCCAGTCAATTCGGAGCCTTAGGTCACTAGTCGGGCATTCATCCTTTCGACCAAAGCGCGGTCGCAAAATTCACTTATATGAACTGACGTTGCTGTATATGATGACGATCAATAAACGCTCTTCTGCTGTTAAAGCAATCTCGTCGACATGCTCATCAGTTATTTGCCTTGAAAATCGCCAAGGCAAGGGCACGCCAAATAAAAGCATATATTTGACAGGTGGATCACCTAATTTTTAAATTATTCCTTGCTATTTCCAGTTAATAAAATAAGTAAAGCAACAACCATAGAATAAGGACTAATGAAAGTGCAGAGCAGGCAGGATGATCAGAAAAATCTTTAGCAATAATGGGTTTTGGATTATTTGATACGCCAGCCCATAACTTATTATTTTAACCTCATGCGCTGTGCATTGGTAGGCAGTTTTAACCCGCTGCTGATAAAAATGGCGATGTTTTGGTTTGGGCATGCTAGACTATAGTCTTTCAGAATATCCGATATAGCAAGTCTTTCTCAGAGAACAACTTCTTAGTTTTTAAATGTGCTCGAATCACTTGCCTGCAAAATACAAGGTTTTGGCCCTGCATTCAACCACTGCCCCTCTGCTCATTAACCACTTATAATACTGACAGCAGATATGGAAGACACCCTTGCTTACCCGTTTAATTCATTTTAATCTCTTTTACGGGGAATCGCGCAGCTCAATATTCTCTTCACTGATTCGCATGTCTATAGATGCACAGTGTGCTTCGCTTTATTTAGAAGCGTCATTTTTATGCTCGTGACGTTTATTTTTGAATGCACTTTTTTGCATACAACCATTTCCATACACATGAATTCACACGTAATTAAGAGTCTGTACTTGTGTACACTTGTATTTACGCATAGAGTTTATGTCGGCCTGAGAATAAACAAGGCGTTTTAAGCATGACAACTCCTTATGTAGTTCAAATGGCGAAAACTCAGGCAACTATTAGTCGCCTCAAATAAAGTGCGTCACGACTCTAGAACCTCTTTTATTTATGCTTAACCTGTATCAGCAATCTTGGCTCTGCGTTGTCCGATTTGCTCATTATCTTACAGGACCTTCGAGATGCAATGTATTGCATTATGTCACATCATATTGCATCGATAGTGTGAATGTTTCTGATGATGAGGCAATAGCGTTGCAAAAGCAACAGATAAGCATGTATGTTTAAGAAACTACTACTTTAAGCAGTTTGTAAGAGTAAATGTAGGTGCATTGATCGAAATTCGTTCGCTTGCGTAATAGGACACTTCAACGAGCTGCCATAATCTACCTCTAATGGACGTACACCCATCCACGTGATTCGGAAGTAGACATGCGCCCAATTAGAGGCAGTTTTGCGTTTTCGACTGTTGATTTTTCTGTTAGTTGCTGCATGCAGGCATGGGTTTATACTAAGGTGTCGGAGATTTGAGATAAAAATGCAGAATCGTTCAAAACAATGAAATGAATGCGGCACGAATAGTAGGGATTTTGCCATTATTTGGGTTTGCTTAAGCTAATCATTATTTAATATTAATCGGCATAAAATTTCATAGCTTTTATTGCTAACATTAAAGCAGTCGGTTATTTTCCGGTGTAATTACTAAAGGCATATCTAGTAATATCTACATGAGTGAAGAACATGCACTGCGATGCGCAACAAATTAGCAGACCCTACGGCTCGATACCAAGCATCTTGGCAGGTTGGAGATTGCACATTAAGACGCTCAGTAATCCTTGCATCCCCTCAGTGGGCACGTGTGACACGAGACCGCTGACCACGGTGTGGAGATCGCCCTCACCTAGATCCATCTCACATAAGGAAGTAAGAAGAGAATTGACTATATGGGGGTAGAAATTAAAAAAAAGTCATTCCAGATGTCACAGAAGACTTAAAGGATTTAACAGACGATAGCACGAGATAACAAAAGTAACATAATCTGCCGAAATTTATAAGAAATGGAGCTCCTGAAGAATACGAACAGTAAAATAAAACTGTTGCTTTTAGGACCATATCTGTGCCACTAAATAATCAGTAAGTCATACAGATAGATCAACCACCCTGAAGTGCCAAAATGGCTTACCACTGGTGTTTTGCTCACAACTTTGGGGAAATATGGGATGACTACGTAAATTTTCCAATTCATCCTGTACTTCAAAATGCTGGGCGATCCGCTGATAATATGGTTAGCATTAACTAAGAAGTATTCGTAGAGAATATAAAGTGGTTCATGCTTGGATTCTAAATAAACAAAATCTGTTAGAGCTGTTGGAAATTAAATATTCTTTAAATCAGCCCACTAAAATAGTTGAAGGATACATTCCTAAACACGAATGCAAGAAATTTAAATAATCGGCGAAACTGAAAGGAACTCGTGGAAGAAGAAGGCCAAAATGAAACCTCCTACTGAATTCAGTAAAAGGCTAAAGTGTGAAAAACTTCATTGGCTGTTGAGCAAATGCGTGATGAGAAATGGAATGGCAGTAAAAGGCGCACGAGTGAGTAGGGAAGAAAGCGGATGAATGAGGAGGAGGGTAATGCTGGGCGGGGAGTAAATAAGTACAGAGCAGTCGAGTAAGCCAGCAACCTCTCGCGGGCTCGCTGCTATGGTCAAGCACGCATGTACTAGCCCTCACCGACGTAGCACTACCTTGATGGCTGGACAGACACCAGAGGTCTCTACGCCGTACCATCGCCTGCGTTTTGTCATGCAACTTTACAGCATATATGTCTGCTGCTTTTATTTGAGCCGCCTTATTCTATGCCTCCAAATTTCGAAGCATAATTTTCTTTTTTTATTTTATTTGTGTAATTATTGTCCAGTGGCGATTCGCAGTTATTTTAACCCCTAAAGAACGGATTATATGGAGTTTTTCCCCATTTATCTATTTTTATAGCCTGTCTCACAGAGGTTAGTCATGAGAATATGGTATCAAGCCAATGGTACCTTAGCGTAGTAAGAAAATGTCTCAGTGTAACTGGAGGTAATTTTAACAAGAAGACAAAATAAAGAGAAGAAGCGTATCCTTTCGTCACTTCCTGTAGTCAGCTAACCTCAATAACGAGTGAGTGAACGAGCTGTTGGGTGGTGTGATTATCGCGCAGAGTTATGTGCTTTTCAACATCCAAGCGTTAGTCAGCATGAAGTAGGCTATTTAAGTGCTTAACTGCAAAACTCACTTTCTCTCTGAGCCTTCTAGGGTCATCACGAGCAGGATTGTTGACTAGGTGATGTGTTGGTGGATGAGATAATAGCTGGCTGAGATTCCTGTGCCTAACTGTATTGAGTGTGGGACTATAGAGGCGAGTGGGAAAGCTATGGCATTCAAAACTACGAATGACATTTTGGTGGACACGGTGTTTCGTTCCATATCTTGCACGCGATCCCACGACGTGCCAGTCGGCTGGTGGCCATTTAGATTTTCATGGTGTTCGTGGCCTTTCCTTTTCACTTATTCTCTTCAAGTTCTACCAGGTTGGATTTTGACGCCTTTTAAAAGAATATGAATCATGTAGTTGTGTATGAACCCAGTAATTGCGTCGTGCTGGTTGCTTCTGTCCCATACGCTGCATGGCATGGTCACCTCGCGAATTAATATTTGATTCAGTTTGTTGTTATGAAGGAAATTGTCGCGAATCGTTCGGCCTTACCCACGCCATGATCTTAGCTCCTTCCTACACATAGATCCTGTTCGCAACAATCTACTTCCGCTGACACTATGTCTATGTCATTCCGATATTGGTAGCGCCTTCGAGTTCACAATGAGTGGCCAATTTATCCGTCTCTACCTTAAGTGCTGCACCCGAATTGCATTGCATCGTTTAATTTGATTTGTGAAGCATGTTATTGTTTGCCTATTATGAACTTGTCATTGGAGCAGCGAAGTGTGCCTTTTATTGATAAGCCTTTTAAGTGAGTTTACACGCCCTTCCCTTTGCGCTTGTTCTCTTCAAAGACTGTCAGATTGGATTGTGGTGCCTTGTAAAGGAATGCGAATCATAGAGCTTACATGACCCCAGTTTTGCTCTGCACTGGTTCCTTTTTGTCTCGACAGTCTGTATGATGTGAGCATCTCTCGAATTAATATTGGAATTCAGGGCTAATTACGAACTTGTGTGCATTTTTTCTGTCTAACGGTACAGATATTCTAGTAACCGCGAAAGAAAAATGATTTCTAGTAGTATATTGAACTGGATCGGAGAGCATTTTCAAGGCAAATGTTTCCTTAGTAGGAGCAGCTACCATGTTTTCGTTATTTTGAAACACTGGACACGGTTCGCAGGCGTAGTCCTGTGGGGTGAGGCAAGTGTTAAAAGGTGTCCTTGTTTATGTTTGTGCCTACTAGATTTCTCTATGACAAAGGAAGAAGTCAGCATCCATCTCATCCTGATTGTTAATAGAAGATCTAGTGACTTCTTAACAAAACAGCAACGGCTTGACGGCACCGCCGGAGTACATCAACTGCCTCTCCCCTAACACCCACTCACCACTCATCCAAGCAGATAATAATGGTAGTGATTTACCCAATGCTACCAACATTAAAGCTAAAAAGAATAGCATGATTTAATGGAAATCCCTCTTAAGTTATACAGTAGTGCTATGGGTGTGGAACATGAAAAAGGTTATCGGTTTTAGCTGCAGAATTAACGAACTTTTTTGAATGCTAATTATAGGGTACCTCTTGAGTCCCAAGTAGGCTTCAGGCTTCGTGACCATAAAAAGGTACTTGCTTACCATGGCTACGCTAAAAGAAAGATGCTATGGACTAAATTTTGGCTCAGTTCAAGCGACCTTAAATTCTAATATCACTCATTATCATTAATCGTATAACACAAAAGTAACTTGACCTTTAGCCTCAAGTCAAATCACTTCAACGTCTTACTTGCACGCAGACGGGCGGCTGTGGGCTGGCTCTTAAAGCAAAATGTACGGCAAAAGGTCCTACAATGTGAGTTGAGGTGGGAGCTTTCAGTTAGCTAAAGCCTAAGTCGATACGAAATTGTGTTACACAATTGTGGTTGTGATTGTGCTGTAGTGCAATTCTTGACGAAGATGAGCGATTTTACATTCAGTAGGATTGCGCCTACAAAGCTATCAAAATCAATGTCAACCAAGGCTTGCGAATATGTAGTCAAGGCAGTGGAGACACCCTACTCCCATCTAAAGGTGTGATTCTGTACTTGGGTGCAATCAATGTCGCGAATTTCCGCGTTGAGTGTGAGCACCGTAATCCAGGTAAATTTTTCTCGTAAATAGGTCTATAAGGCTGCAGAATGAATAGCAGCATGTGCTGAATGCATTTATCGGAACACATCATTTCGCCAGGTTAACTGCAGTGCGGTAGTCTAGAAGGGCGACAAATAGGTAGGCGTTGGTTGCGGTTGAGCAAAGCTAATCTGAATCAGGTGGCAAGACCGTGTTGCTGTTAAGGTGTCAATAAACGTATGCATAACCTTTTTGCCGACTTTTTCTTTGCTAATTCTTTAATCAAGGATCAGCAAGTAACATGGAAAAGGACTAAAAAGATTTTCTGGCGATTCGTTCATTAGCGGTTAATTCTTCCTCTCATCCCTTGAACTCTGTGGCATGATTGCATAAAGTGATTGAGACATTCGGAAACAAGCTACTCTTTTTACCTTCCATGTAGGCAATATCATGGAGAATCTTACATCATCATCAATGGTCGTTCGTGTATGCGAGCGAATGAGGAGAGAAGAGGGTGACGGGCATAACTGATTGCAGTAATTTTACCACGTCTAAATCATACCCCTTTCTCTCCGCGCTACCACTAGAATGAATAGAGATTCTAAATAAAAAATAGGAAATATGGTAACGAAGAAAGCGAAAGGGAAAGCAACACATGGATGACGCGAATATAAGGAAGGAGAAAAAGCCAAAGCAGATGCGAAAAGAATAAATTATAATGAAATGTAATTGATTAAAAGGAAGAAAACGGTTGAGAAGCATGATAATTTGCTCAATCAAGCAAACAATTCCCAAAAACGCACTTCCTGATTTATCATAATCAAAGTTCCTTCTTTTGTCCCATATTCTCAAACACCCATACCATCACTGTTTAAATCGGAACCATTTTGGCTTCGCTATCAGTGCACACGCCTTTCTCCCTTTCCACATTTCCACCTTCATTACAGTGCTCTCTCGGTTTCCTTTTCCGCCACGAACCATTTGCGTTTAGGTCACATTAGCATTATCAGATTTTATAACAAGAACTGTCGCAAGAACTTAAAGAGGGAATTAAGCTGCTGGTTTCCGATGCTGTATAATTCTCGGCCAAATGGATAGAACAGAGCACACCTATATAATTTTGGTCCCCTAGCATTGCTTGTGAAATAAGGCATCATATCCACCGTCTATGCCTACCCTGTCCGATTTTATAACAGGAACTGCCTTCATCTCTTACAGAAGGGAGTGAACTACTGATTCCTGATTCTGATCAAGTTGAGACCCACGAGGTCAAAAATCGACAAAGACCTGCAAACCTGTTGTTCCTGATTTCTTTGCGAAAGTGAAAGCGTTGCGCATCGGCCGAACCTAAATGCGGAAATTATAAAGTGGGAACCGCTGCGAGGAATTACAGTCAAAAGCAGGATGACAAGCTTCATTTCTGATCAATTTAGGATCAAAGGGAAGGAAAAGGGAATTATCGCCCATATCCTTGCTAAAGGTATTCGTGGAATAAAACGTGCATCTGACTCTCATTTTGAGTCAATTCTTGTTGCAGAGAAATCCAAAGTTTCTGTGCCAAACTAGGTCCTCTAATCATCAGCCAGACCCTAACGAGGACCACCGCAAGTAATTACTAAACAAAGCAAGCTGAAATGGCATAATTCTAATCGATTTCAGATCTAAACAGGCAGAATATAACCCAGCTATATATACTTATACTTTTAGCTGTCTTTGCCGTATCTCTTTATCCATAGGCCAGATCTATATTTTTGTTGTATAGCACAAAATATCATAACTCTCAGAAATGGAAGAAAGAGCCAAGTACAAATTGAGTAATTTTAGATAAAAAAAGATTGCAACCATACGATTTTGAAGTCTTAGCTTTTGTACCGAAACACTTAGCATTACATTGCGGTCATTTCCAACTGTCACATGGTCTAAAACGGACGTATCATTGTACTTGATTTCCAATTTCAATTAATTCTAAAATAGAATTAAAAGATTAAGCATGGTTTTGGAACCAAAGTTCTTCTAACATCTTTTGCTACAGCACCATAGAAAGCCATCAGCTAAAGTTTTACTTGAGTTATCTTTAGATCAAAGCGTGGAGCGCATGAAGCGCCGCATACTTGGGCTAATTTATCGTTATATTACAACATACCACTTTGTACATGCAGCAATCTTAGCTTGCGGTCAAAGCGTAATATCACTCATAATAAAGTGGACATAGCTGCCGAGCCGAGTGAAGTTTCACGTTGACACACCGTCAGTGCTCAACCTGCCATAACAATGTATCTAAGCGTTCACCTGGAGGCAAAACCCAGATATTCACCTAACTGAAATATTCACTTGAAAATAAGTCGTGGAAAATACGAAGGCGTGGAGCTGGAATTGTCTCTTGGCTTCAGGGAAGTAAGTACACCAACCTAGGTGGAAATCCTTATCTCACAATAGCGTCCGAAAACTTCACAGTGTGAAGTCGTAATGATGAGCCTGCTTACTATGTAAGAGCATGAACTACTGCTGCGGTGCAGAAAGTAGCACCTGGAGGCTAGTACTGTGCCCCAACAGGCCACGGGTACCACCGCTGTCGTGGTTCAGCACACTGGTGGGCAAAACTTCTAATCATCAAATACAGATCAGGTTTTTTTTATTTTTATTTCCTTTAATTTCCCACCCGTTGGTTCGAATTCCACATTTAACAACAAGTTACGATTTCTTATCTTTGGAGATGCTTTTTTTTAAACTCATTTACTGAGACAAACATATTCTTAAAGAGGGCGTTTGAAAGCGATTTTTATGGCAAGCTCTGCAAAATAGTCGTTACTGAGCCTGCCAAACTGTGAGACTTCGGGCTTACGTTAAGCTTTTTGCTTGACATGTATATTTAAAAATGATGACAACTTCCTAGCTCTACCGCCCTCATAAGTTGCATTTGGGTAGACTCGTTGTGAAAGGACCTGAAGAAGTGGGCTGCAGGTTAACATGCCAATGGGAGTGGTGAGTCTACACCTCAAAACGCCCAGAACGGTGCACAATAGAGCGCGCTGTTCGAGAAGCTGTACATTACAGACAGAGTGCATGTTGGTAAGATGGGTTCAAAAACTTGGAAAGCATATCTGCCCCGCTGACCTACATAGCTGCGCTAGTTCTCCCTTCCCATGGTTGTCTGTCTGTCCACTTGGTAATATCTCCGTTGTCTAATGTATGGCAGTCCTTAGGTAGAAAAAATAATTTTATCTGGTTTCTCTAATTATGAGCATATCCGACTGCGATAGGCAGATGACGCCTAAGCCGCAATGATGCACACAAGTAGGCGTTCTCTAAGCCATAGCTCTAGCTTTATGATTTTCCATGCCTAGCGAAATCCTTGGGCGTTTCACGCTGTTGAATGGAGCAAAGAAAAGCTAAAGCATATAATTGCCTTAAACAAGCAACCGGTGTAGGAGGATGTCATAAGAATGCTAAAGGGACAGCATAATGATAAATCACTCCCTATCTGCCCGAAGCGATTGGTTGTGGGAATCATTTGCACCAGCACAGTGTGCGATTAAACACGGACCATTCGCATACAAAGAAAGCTATTAGTCTGCGAAGGCGTATTCTTCTGATAGCGCAGCTCTCCTCCTCTACGCTAAATTCTCACATCATCCCGCATTTTGTTATCCTAGAAACTCAATTGGATACCAGGGCTCGTTTGCACTTTATAAAGCACGCCCCTACCCAAATTATCTGCGATTTGCTAGTGAGACTCGATGCAGCCTCAAAATGGGCACTACAGATTTCAGTTGCGTCTACTTACGAGGAAACAGCAACTGTGTTTGCTTCTCTGCATTATTAGGCAGAAGAACCCTTTGCGAAATTCCGAATCTCTTTGGCATTACAAAGGAAACTAGCTCCAAGCAGCACATGCTGCGTTAGGTCTGGGCACAACTGCAACCGCTAACGATGTCTTTCATTTATTAATGTCTTCCTCATGCCGCTGAGACCAGTTCAGCAAAGAGGACACTGATGCAACAGTGCATTGCGCAGATTTGGGAAAGCTTGGAATGTGCTTTTGACATGGCTATACCCGAGTAAAGAAGTGCACTTCTAGTTTGTTAGGGCCATTTTGGTGTAGGCAGGATATGGAATATGCAGCTCACATGATCTTGGGATGCAGCGTGGAGGGATCCAACGTGGATATTCAAGTTTTGTACATCTATTGGGCACATCAGAAATCGTTGTCAGAAGGAACTTTTAACGTTTTCTGATTGCGACCTCGATTAGCTGACTGAAGTTGTTGTTGGTCATAGAGTGGCTATTTCCACAACGCTGTGTGGCTAAATCTTCGCTCTGAATTAAATGATTACCTAGCCGGTGAGCCTGTCGAATAAAATTCCTCGAATTGCCCGTTCTGCTGGGAGTTGCAAATTCCTAGCCTACTCTACATCATCCTCACCATGCACTTGGTCGCGATGGAATAAGTCTCTAATATGCTGAGCCAATACCTTGCGGCATTGGTTGATGTCAAATCATGAAAGACTCCGGCATCTATTTTCGCCGAGGGTAACCTTTGTATAAGCGCCAATGAAATCAGAGAAATTCATTGGCGCTGGAATATAAGTGAACGTTGGAGCTAACGGTTTTCATCAAACCTCCATAATTTGTCATTTTAAAGATGGAGCTTCCTCGAGCGCCGCCACCAGTGTATGGTTTTCTCCTTTTTCCTGTTTTTAACCTTTGCCACCCCTGGTAATTGAAGGTTGGATGATTTTAGGCATCTTCAATACAAAAGCTGAACTCTAGTTAGGTAACGAAACAGTACCAGTTTAGGAGAGCAGTCTCTCCACGTCTGCGAAACCGACCTGTTCTTCCTATACCAGGTTCCACTTGCTCTCTCGCCTCGCACATACAAGGTCATTTTTATCCAACACAAGTTTTGAAATTATAATGTAGGCAATTTGAGGTTTCATTGAAACCGGAAACCGAGGCAGAAGTACTAAAATAATAGCCAGGCACAACAGGTGCGTTACCGTCAGTTAGCTTATGCTGCATACTTTCCCATACTCGCTTGAAATAGGCTGTGGTGAGTAACTCGCGTTTTACAACTTCGATTCGGCCTAAAGGGAACCACTTACTAATCATTTCGTAAAATGATTTTAAAATCACTAGCAAAAAGCTTAAAGGAAGGTCTGTTTGATCAAAAAAGACTTCATCATGCTGAAATGCAGTTGATGTTGCCGCATCTTTAGATTAATGCCATCTGAAGTTGGGATTAGTTGCATGTTCCATTTAAACTAGCAAATGTACACGTATTTGCGTCAGGAAATCTCAGCTATGGCCGATTACTCGGAGACGAAACCGAAGCAAGTCATTAAATATCAAGGGGAATCCCTTTGCGTCTTTCCCTTAAAACCGGATAAATTTGGTGTCAACACCAGTCTCGTCGTGGCATTGCACAAGTCCTTCGTGTGGGACAAATGCAATGTTAGCTACTCCCACAAATGCTGGGAAACCCACTCCCAAATAGCAGCGCAAATCAGGGATTATGTGTTGTATGGTGTCCGCTCAATGCAGCAAAGTGTGCTTCAAAATCACAAAGAATGACGTGAATACTATTTCATGAAGTAACAGCTATTTAAACGTAAATAAGGCAAAATTAATAAAAAGCTCATTTCTAACGAGAGCTTGAAGCGTAGGGTGCAATATAGCGAAACGGGGTGTGACTATAAAGCTCGTCGAGATCAGAGAAAGAAAACATGTATTGGAGATGGTGTCACACGCGATGCAGGAAGAGGAATCGAAGTTGAGAGGGCCTGAGTGAAAGGACGAGGAGGCGACGAAGCAGCCACAAGTGCCAGAGGTCCATGAGAGGAGCCTGACCGCAGCCTAGGCTCAAGGGTTTCAGCACTCATGCAGCCACAGGGCTACTGATGAGCAAAGGATGAAATCGTGACGTACTAATTGTCTCATAGCACTCCGTTCTTAAAATCCACGCTATCCAGTTGGTGACCAGACCCATAACGGCAGGAAAGCGCTTCCCAAACGTTCTTCCATGACGGGAATGGGCACGCGGTAGAGGAGCAAGAGAGCGTCCAGCGGTGTCATCCAGAGAACATCACTGAGCCGAGGTCCTGGTAATACTCTGTGGCGTATCAGATTGAGCAAAGGCGACTGCGGAAACAACGCCCATTTCCGTATATAATAAGAAACTGTCTGCTATGCATGCATTCTTGACTTGCACTTCCCACCCTTACACCACATGGGCTTACATGCACCTTAACTAAGCAATGAACTACACACAGTAGTGAGATTAATATCAACTAATTTTACCTCAACATCTTTAAATAGCACCGAGCATGCAATCTATTTTGTGCGATTTCGAAAGCACACTTTGCTTAATGAACCCAACATTGGCACTGATGCCCTAAAAGAATTTATGTGATCAGTTGACCTACCATAGGATCGAGAAGAACGAGGCTTGGCATGCCTTGATTCCTTGAACAAAAGTGACAAATGCTCGACTGCATTCAACCCGAGCTGGCTCGCCATGGTGGGATTAGGATACCTATCACCAAAAGGTCCCTATTTTGTTGCGGAGCAAATCGTATGGATCATCGAGTTCCACGAACAAACCACCTCGAATCCGAATCTAGGCCTACATTAATTGACCTTTTATCTAGTCGTATTCCCGCCTGCATTCCATGCAAGCTGTTATTGGTGGACAAGGCACACGAACGTCCTTGTAAGTTGGCGTTGAAAAGGTTAGGGCAGTTTTTTACTTGCTTTAGCAGGCTTACTGACAATGTCATCATATTCTTCGCTAGATGAGGCTTTGCTATATGAAGACAAACTAAAAACCAGCTTGGCAATTCCACCTTGAGCATCCGATTTTGGTGAAGATTTCTGCACCGTGTCAACGCCTTCGTGAACCATAGGGTAGGAGTCCGGAGCCAATTACTGTATTTGCCTCCACTATCGCCGTCACCGTCCTTATCCAGAGGACATATGGAGCACTCCTTGTGTCGGTCATCTTCGGAAAAAAGGCTATCGAGTAGAGCCTTCGTGCCTTTGCTATCCAGCGCCGACCATGGACAGAAGTCTGCAAATCAATGACGGCCTACTTGATTCTTTAATTTCGAACATTCTGCTTAAGTAAAGAGGAGAACTGTAGCTTGTGCGCAACTGATATAAACTTGCCGAGCACTCAAGAAATGCATAGCATGGACAGTTACTGGACGTTTTTCTCGGCTCGGGTTGAGACTGATCTTGATGTACGACATTTCTGATGAAGAGGGTGTTATAATGATCACCTAGTTCATCACAATGATGGTCAGCTCCCAATTTCCATTAAGTAGTAAATAGTACAAGCATCTGCGTTCTGGTCCTAGCGAGGATGCCAGATAACAACGCACCGTGATTCCAGTTTGAGTGGTAAGTAGAATATTACATAAGGACCAGAAGTGCTTTCACGTTCAGAATCAAGCGAATAGCGTATCTTTGCAAAAAATGAGACGGCATCAGATGTGGTAGCGGGGAGCGTAAAATCTTAAGGCAATAGCAGTACTAGCAGAAGCACCAATCGCATCACCACCTTTCTGATCGGAATCGTTCCTTATTTCCGTCGCATCCTCCACCTTCTGCGGCTTTTCCTCTTCAGTAGGCAGACTGTCGTTATCGTAAGCCTACTCGAGCTATGCGGTATTTGGTGGGAAGTGACGTCCCCTGACTGGAAGGTCAGCTAGCACACGCGTCGTCATTGTGGATAGCCGTGCAGGATCATCGACTACACCGAAAAGTTGTTTGCTGAATCGAAGACGGGTGATCAATGAGATAGGGCACTGCCTTCACCAATTCTAGCAGGCAAGCCAAGCAGATAAACTATAAGACACACAATCGAGTCCATTCGTTTAGCCCAAAATTTGGACTGTAACCAAACTTTCAGACCCTGCAACTGTTACCTGGAGTCAAACTTCACAAACTGGAATAATGAAATGTTCCATTTCCAGTGTATGCATTATGAAATCCTTGGCTTTTTTGCAAAATGCACTCATCATTGGTCCCAAACACTGTTTGCATGAATTTTAATACACGTGACTTTGCTTATCTATGGCAGTGGTCAAGAAGGCTAGAAAATATGGGACCGTCTGAAGGGTCGATGTTGGGATGAAATATGGGTGAGTCGAATGACACCTCAGGCCTGACCTTGGGATATCCTGAGCAGCGCTTGATCTGAAATTAAAAACTTTTCATTTAAAATGCACTCTGTGCCATGACGAAGTTATCAAAATATCTCTGATGACGTGCGGAGTGCCGACAATGTTTGGTCTCATTTGCGTGTTTCAAGCATTCCACAAGATCATTTGCAGCTCGCATTTTTAAATAAAAGTTTTAAGCCTTATTAACTACCTTTTACCAAATATGAGCAATCACAGAAATTGAACAAAAATTCCGCGTAAAGTCAAGCAATGTCAAACTGGTGAGGAAATTTACAGTTAACTGGAAGTCCGCATGCGCGTTGTAGCCGGATTTGGGACGCAGTGAAACCTTAACCGTGTTCGCGTCGATTCCCATGATGGATGCTTGGCCATCGGTAGAGGCATCAATTATTCTGCAGAGCTGCTGCACGTCCTTTGCAAATGCATGCTTAGTTGCTGGGGGTGTCATCCGGGAGACTTTAATAAAACGAGTCATTTTAATTGCGCCATTACTAATAGTCCTTTATGAACAGGAATAATGAAATCAACCGCTTAGTCGAAAAGCAAAATAGGATAGAGGAATAGAGCAGATGACGTTTAAACATTTAAATGCAAAATAAGCTGTGCACAGAGCATTTACAGTGTTTTGTTATCCAGCGCGCAAAAGTCACGAACGCGTAAAGGAAATGGTGGGGCTTGAAGCACCTGGACCCGTGCAGCGATGTGACTTCCAGCTCACAACGAGCCAATCGGCATTCAGCGACACTTGGTTTCGCCATTCTGCTGCTAATTTTGCTAGCACAGATACTCTCCCTTAACAGCGGTTTGCTTTCGCCAAAGTTTTGCGGAGCAGGTTGTGAAACACCACTATGGAATAGTGTTTCCTCGAAAATTGCGCTACAAAATTGGAAAACCTTAAGCAGTTTCGCATAACGACGTTGTATAAATATGAGTTGCTTCCTTTTTTCTTTTTAGTAATTGCTGCCTAATAACTATCGGGCCCTTTAAGCCAGCTGACTCAAGATGCTATTAATCTCGCTGACCAGTTTTATTCTCAGCTAGCATGACTTAACCCGACGGGAAATAACGCACTTCTATTGTCAAAGTAAATCGTTATTTACATCAAAAGCCAGTGTATCAGAATACCGCATGAAACGCAACAAGTCTTGGTGCAAATATACAAAAAGCCAGGTCTAACACCGCCTATTAAGCTTCCGTATTAATGACAATTTGCACGCTTGCTGACCCTACCCACGTCACGACAAGTGGGAAAGAGGTCGTGTGCATGGCCGCATTGCGCCATACTTATCATTTGTAGTATACGACTGAACTAGTGACAGTATCAGCACCTATCTATACAGATTTGGATTCCAAGTAGCACGCCAGCGCCTTATCCACGCCCTTAATTTAATCGTGAACCTGGTGCCGCGACTGCTCTCTTTATAACTAGGTGGTATGATGTGCGACTTGCACACCTTGGACGCCGCAGAAATAGATGTCGTAGTATTATGGCACAAGCGAAATCAGAGCTGGTGTGGACACCTTTCGTAAAGGCGTAAAGTAAACAATTCTCACAGACTACTGTGAAAACCGCATTGAGCAGTTTTCAGACATTACTAAACAAACTTTCGGCAAAGATATTTCGATGTTTTCGCATCGTGGGGCATGATACGCTTTTGGGAAGAATCACAAAGGAAAAACGGAGGTCTGATGCGCAGAGAAAAGGCAAAGCATATGGACTTAGTTGAATGGTGTTTCTGAGATTAAATCCTCATGCATCAGTAATGCATGTAACCTGCAAAACAACCGCAGAAGTCAAATTCGCTGTGATTTATGGACTGTATTTTTGTTTCTGTGAAAGAAGAAAGTTGTGCGAAATTGAGGAACAAGTATACATAGTCCTTTTGGCAGTTAACTACCATTCATCCATATTCTATTTGCATGCACAAAGATGAACCAGACAGCAAGAAACGCTTCCTTGTGCAAATTGCATAATTTTGCCTGCATTAATTAATGACATTATCATGAGATAAACATGTATTTAAGTAAAACACCTCGAGTGACTGACGCACGGCTGCGTAATTCTCTAAGTTAAGGAGCTTATACGTTCAATGCTGATGTCAAAACATGGTGCTGCAAAATTTTGTTGACAGACATGCCTGCTGCAGTTGTGGTGTTAATCAAGTGAGAGTTCCTTCACATGCAGACAGGACAAATTAAAATGAACAAACACATGCCTTGGGATCATTGAACTAAAAACCCATGAAGCGTAGCAATTTGTCAGCTCGAGATGCCTTGCTTAGGGGTGGGTTCATTCCTGTTCGGATAACAATGATATTGATATTTAAATGATAATGAAAAGTAAAGAACAATAAGTACCATCACGAATTAGGGCTCGATTTTCATACATTGACTAGATACTTCGATAAAACATGTGCCCTTCATAACGAAACTGTCCTGAATGGGATGTATTTAAATGACGGCAAGTCAATGTCGTAATAAAACTGTAAGCATAAGCAGAGAAAGTCTCAAGCTGAAACATATATTCACTTTTACATGTTGCAAACGTGGTGAATTATTTGCTTCAGCTATGAAAGCCAACCATCCGCCTTCCATAAAAAGAAGTAAAGATAAAGCTTAATTCTACTCGGAGCACAAAAATTGGAAAATCAAAGATTCTATCAGGGTAGTTTTGCAGGTTTAAATCAAAGGATAGGAAAATGAATGAGGATTGTAGTTCCTTATTTGCGTTTTTAAAACAAGTAAGGAATTTAATGAGGATATAGTGTTGACCGACATATTTTACACCACCGAGGCCTAATTTCGTCCCATTCCCGGGCAAAGGCTGGGAGCCATGCCTCAGATCGTAAAGATATGCAAGCATTCATTGTTGTGACGAAAGTGGACTTTTACGAAATCCATTAAATCTATGTCAATGCATACGAAATCCTGAATTGGAAATTCAATCGCAAACACTCAGAACAGACGCTTGTAAAGATTTTGTCTGTCAAGTCTTTGTTGCCTTAACCTTCACGCAATTCATTGCACAGTGCCAAGATGCGATGCCACTTGTTCTCTAATCCTCGGTATAGGTGCGAAAGGAAGGATAAGGTACACTTCCAGCCCGGTGTTTATAACAAGAGTGCACGAATTTATTTGGTTCGCAATGGGAAGTTTAGTATGCGCATGCATTTTAAATAAGGGAAGGAATGCCATCGGTTCAAAAGTGTGGGCCAAACAAAGGGTTTTTATGATGCCAAATCTATCGCTTGTATTATTACAAAATCTCTTTGAAATGTGCGAGTAATCCTATCAGTTTCTTCGTATTTATATGAGATTATATCACACAATTCCCAACGGAGTGCTTTTGAGAGATGGTTATGTCAGCTAAGCATCGGGGAGGCCGCGAGTCAGGATACTTAGCAAACAGAAGATGCTTTGGTCAATTTCATTTGCCGTTTTCTCAAATCATGGTAATTGTATTATATTTGAGTCTTTGCCAGATATAATTTGAACCTAATCTGCATTTATTATCCATATCAGTCAGAGATATACGCTCTTGCTCTAGCTTAACTATGCGGTACATTCAGAAAGCGATCACAAAAGTGAAGTGCGATTTTCCAATCGTACAACCTTTGGCTATACGTTTTGTACATGCTCGTTAATTATACGACGAATCGCAAGTAAATCTGCGACCGTCATCGTCCAAACACATTTAGCTTCATGGGTACCTAAGTCTGTTTTCTTAGCCATTCTCCAACATTTTACAAAAATCACAAGTCTCTCGCTTAATTTACAGGAAATGAGACAGGTACTTGGTCGCTGTAAGCAACTTCCTCCAATTTGCGTATAGAGTAGCACGAACGGTTTCATTATGGTAGAGTCTCCAGAGTAGAAGTCGTAATTACGCACGATGCTAGATTCGGAATCACAAGAAAAAACAAACAGCGAGCTAATCGCGTTGCTTACATTTTCTATTATAAGCATTTATCCAGTGGTTTGATTTGCATCTAGATCGGTATATTCTGCCTATTAGTGCCTCGTTACATAGGTCTATTCAGATTTCTTTCAATGGGCAATTATTGACACAACTGAACAAAATTATCGGATCAAGAAGCCTTATTGTAAGCGCTGTGATTAATTTGAATGTGCTCCGGAGACCTGCACCGTAACACATGGTGCTGCATAACATTTAAAGTTCCGAATTTTGCTCAGGCATGGATAATTAGTGTCTTTCAGCACAGGGACAATCATGTTTTTCTGATAACATTTCAAAGGTTAGCATTGATCGGCCAATGTATGCACATGAAATGAAAGTCCATGTGTCGCATCACTTCCACCGCCCTCCGTCGTACTGCTATTTGGCAAGAATACGCAGTCGCCGTCATAAGTGCTCAATACATTGAGTCTGATTGCTGAAAAAGCTCACAGGCAATTAATAGATTAAAATTCCACACGCTCAATCAAGGACAATTGCTGTAATAGCAAAATTTTTGTTGGCTCCACAATTTAAAATGTCTGTGCCGACAAAAACACACTTCAGCTTGTTTTATTTTAGCACGTTAGAGGTCATTGCGGCAAACGGATGTCAAACGATTTGGATTTTGATCAGTTTATTCAAGAGAGCATTTCAGTATAAGTGGCTCCAGGGCTCATATAAATCTTCATTTTATATATAGGTCGCTTTTATGTTTGCTGCGACATTGTCTTTTTAATGAACCGGTTTAATTGTCTACTATCGCGATTTCAATTTGGTACGGTTATATTTAACACAAATTTTTACAGAGGTTTTCTTCACTGCCTTTTTACTTTAAAGGATAGACGAATGGATACCGGCCCTTTAGATGGTGGCACCACTTCAGTTACCTTGTCTCAAGCAGTGGAAAATAATCTGCTTTCGGTCGCAAGGCAGCTACTGGAAAACGGCATGCGTCGTCTTTAACTCTTCGCCATCGATTAACCCTATCATTCCTGATTCGATACGAAATGACTAACAAGGCTCACACTTTCCATTTTATTAATCCGTGTATAATACTTGCGCAGCTAGCCAATCATAGTGCCTGTTGCCAGGCGATAGTATTATCAGCTATAACGCTCAATTCTGTTATCATACGTAATGTAACATCGCCTGTTCAACATGGGTAAACCAGTCCACACATCTGATCCAACGTTACTTCACATTTTCTAAGCTGATCCTAATGTGCACACAGAAGATTCCATGACGACTCCACTCATAGAAGCTACATCAATGGGTAACATAGAGATGATGCAGCTCCTCCTCGATAATGGGGCTCACACATACCTGTGTGATTACCATGGCAGCACGCCCCTCCACCGGGCGGCAAGGAAAGGCAATTTAGCCGCCGTCACTCTGCTGTGCAAATCTGACAGCACAGCCAACATAAAAAATAATAGCCACCAAACACCGCTAATGAAAGCCCGTACACATGGTCACTCTGATGTTGTGCAATGCTTGCTTTCGCTCGAGGCCAATGAGGAAGTTCAATCAATTGATGAACGTGGATCTACACTGGTTCCTGCTAATATTGTGGCACGTGACATCGTTAATTTCTTTGCATCTAATCTTGTTTCTTAGTTACCCTATGATATGATGCCCCAGAATTTCACGCATTTAGAGGTAAAATAACTTGACTTAGAATTCAATCAACCCTCCCTCATGTTGCCGATAAGTGAACAAATATATCAAAGCAAAATAATGAGCATATTATTTTAATCAAACAAAGTTTTGCTTTTGCAGCACACGCACAGATCGGACGATGAGGAAGATGAGGAAATTAGAAGTGATGAGCCACAAACTCTCTTTCAAGCCATACTTCATAACAATGCCGCTGCCATGAAGCGTTTGTTGGAGAGCGATGTAGGTCGCATTTGGTATTCGTGATCTCCTGTACTCTAAAATAAAATAGACGCAACCAAATTACGGAGTTAAATTTGCAGGTAGTTAAAATTATTTATGACAAGAAGAGTAAATGCAATATCTTAAGGAAAGCAAAACCGAACTTGTTCCATGCACTCATAACATAGGATTAATGCGACCGATAAATGCAGGATTAGCCATTTTTATTCTCAGGCGAATCCTAACGAAAGCGATGCGAAGTCGTGGTGTCCTGCACTTCAGTTGGCAGCGTATAAAGGAGATCAAGACGCATTGAAGATCCTCCTTGAGCATGGCGCCTCGGTTTCTTGCACTGACAAGATCATGAACACCGTGCTTCACTGTGCAGCCACAAAAGATCACCTGCCATGTGTACGAATACTTCTCAAACGAGGAGCTCGCCCTGATGTGGCAAACCTGTATGGTCGGACCCCTTTGGATAGAGCCGTTCGTTA
Source organism: Taenia hydatigena (assembly GCA_036345935.2). Taxonomy (NCBI): domain Eukaryota; kingdom Metazoa; phylum Platyhelminthes; class Cestoda; order Cyclophyllidea; family Taeniidae; genus Taenia; species Taenia hydatigena. The sequence goes on along the minus strand of JADWOT020000002.1, from coordinate 6,677,938 downwards.
CAACCACATGAATGTTGTCCGTTGTCTCATTTTTCATGGTGTCGACGAGGGCTACAAACTGAATGAAAGAAACCAATCTGCGCTTACTCTTGCTAGTGTCGAGGTATGTATTCTGCATTGGCTTTATGACATTCGCGGAGGCAACGTCCTTAATCGTCGCCAGCACAACTGCGTATAAGAGTAATTTTGCGCACTGCATGCTCTCAAAATGGTAAAAATGCAATGGTTTAGCGAATAAATATGGCGATACCTCACGACGTATTTATGTGCAGGTTTATTTCTTGTACAAATAGTGAGACTATGAAATGGCAAAATTCATTTTGGAAACCACCCGCTCCTCCCCTTCTCGAAGCAGATGCCTGCAAGTTGCACTTGAGCATGCTGCCTTAAACGGTCACCTGCTACTGTTGCAACTGCTACTCATGCATGGAGCTGATATCAACTATTCTGATGCCTCTGTGGATCCACCAACTCTTGCAGCGATTCGTGGCCGCCACCTGCCTGTTCTTCAATACTTTCTGTCAAACGGAGCTAATATTGAGCAGAAGGACAGTGAGGGCTGGACGCCACTCATGCTGGCCGCCAAGGTTGGTGACGTAAAACTAGTTGACCATCTTTTGGACGCTGGTAAGTGGTTGTTTTTGCACAGCCATAGTGTTTGCTAAGCCCAAATTTCTTTAATTATTAAAGAGTTTATCTCCTTAAAGATAACACAGATTTTTCGCATCTTCACAACAATAAAGCAGCGCCATCATTGATTCTAACCACCTGTTTATGCAAATAGCCTCTTAATCATTCCCATCTCTGCTTTACTACCAACAATGTGTTGTTTCTAAGTCCCTTGTGCTCAGAAGCGGATGCCAATGCGACGACTGAAGGGAATATGACAGCTTTTCTAATTGCCAATGATCATGGTCACAGAGAAATATGTGAGAAGATCTCAAGTGCTGTAGAACGTGGTAATAACCACAAATTATGTCCTGCTTCTTGGCTATGCTGTTAAACACCAAAATCATGGCGAGCGAATTCAGCAAGTGTATCAATGAAGCCCAAATTTATTTATTATACTTGTTCATCGTTTTGGAACTTTGCTGGATAATTGATGCGATAGCAGTAGCGCATTCGCATATTTATTTTGCTTACGTGTATTGGAGGTCAGTTACGAAGATGGCAGTCGAATTTGTAAAAGTCGAGAGGCTTCTTCCCTCGACTCGGCAAATTCTTGAGCCACAAGTCAGCACCAAATAAATGAATACAGTCGGGTAAATTTACTTTTGGTAATCATTACTAGTAATTGTCGTAGGGGTATTCACGACAGGCCGAGGAACAATGTAGGGGCGACCATTGAGCATATGTCTTCCAAGTTAGCTGATCGAGGTGTGTTTACGAGATGTGGCTTTGGGACTGCTTTGCAAATAAACTTCTCAAGCACGTGTTTACGGTTAGAGACAACTGGCTGGGATCAATCAGCCTCTTGGCATTCGCCTGAAGAAAGTCGAGCTACATTGCTCTGTTGAAATTTGTCCTACATAAATCAGTTTCTTTAAATAATTATGAAAAATAGGGAACAAACGTCCCCGCTTTCCTTTTGGTCTATTTGCCTGTTTTAAACAGTCTTTTGGCTGCATTACTAGGATCAGGTAGTTATCGTCTCATCAGATTCGCATAGAGTTGAGATACACGCTTATTCCTCCGAAGTTTGTGCTCTTGATCTGCTGACCAAAAATCAGAGAATGCCACTGGCCTCTCAACCATCCTGTGCATTTGCGTAGGGTGGCGGTTTGTAATGTATGGCTTCTCATGGCTTCAAAAAAGGCTTTAACGCTGAGATGTTGAACAACGAATCGGCTCAAAACTTCCAGCTGAAATAAATAGTTTGGGTAACATTTTTAGCAAAATTTGAGTTAATGATCGAAGATTTAATGGCTGAAATCAATTTTGATTCAGCAAACTTCATTTTAGAGCTAGAGCGAATCTTCTCCAAAAATGGAAACTGCTATTGACGAATCTGTTTGCCACACGTTCTAAAATTAAGTGGGTACTTCGAAACAACAGCAATAATTATATTGCGCCGTAGGGAAGTAGGAATAAATGCTGCGTAGCGTGTTTCCTCGGCTACGCCAAGAGCTTCGCAACCTATACGCACTATAATAGGGGTTCTCTGGCTTGGAGCCTTCTCAGAAGTCGGAAGACTACTAACATGACCTGGAGGTCAGGATGCAGTACGGGCGTTCAAGATGTGTCCAACCTCTGCAGACACAGAGTTCATCATGGAACAATAACTCACTGTGCACCAATCCTCAACGTCGTTATTGGTGCCTCCAACTTCAATCTCTATAACCGCCATCATAAGGTGCTTCACACTCAAAAACAAACCTTAATGTTGACAAAAATGGCATCAAATTTGTCTGAATGTAGAAAGGCGTCCGACCACGATGAAAAAAAGAAACAAAAACAGACAATCCTACGGAGCCAACGATGTCGGCCTTCAGCATTTCTTAGCTTTCGATCGACTAATTTTTACCCAGATAATAGACGTGCAGAGAATGCAAAACCTTTTGGCAAAGCTAACATCTTTACGGCAGTACTGCAAACCACTCTGCGAAGAAATTTTCATGCACTTCAAATGAGGCGCAAGTCATGCTGCTTAGGAAAGACCCATAGAACACGAATTTCAGGTGATTGCCAAGTGTAGACATCATTTGTGGCACTCCTGCGGTTCTGTAACGCATTATACCCATTAAAGATAGATGATTGCTAGAAAAACGAGGGAGACCGTCAGGGTTAGTATTACTCTTAGTTACACTCCTGCAGTTCCTGACAGCCCTGACTTCATTGCAAAGTGGTGTTAGCTACCATGAGTTCGTCTCACGTGGAGAATCAAGACAAAGCAAGCATACAATTCAACGAACCGAGAACAACAATTACAGCGTGTTGGATGCAATAGGCACTGCTTTTACTTTATTGAAACCAACTTTCTTATTAAAGGCTCGCATCCTCCACTACTGAAATATCCTTCTTGACTCCCATTCGCAAGTCGAGCATCTACCACACGAATGTGTGATGGGCTACGCGGACCGATGCTTAAGTCGCCGCCTGCCCTATTTTGGCCTGTTACCAACTCAAGGGGAATAATGGTGGTGGCAAGAGGTGAATCTGACGTTGTTGCACAGCTACCGCAATGTCTGCCACTGCGCGTTGCACCTTGGTGTGGTGTGATAACCGCATTGGCATTAGGAGTTGTTGGGTAAGATTAACCCGACTTCCGCCAGAACGGCAACAAATGGCGTTCAACTTGGCATTTACCCCTGTCATGTGCTTCGCAAACTTGGCATTGGCGACAATAGCCAGAGTAGATTTAAAGCGGTTCCCTAGTGAAGACGTTGGTTATGTGGGTAAGCCACACTCGCTCCCAAACCATATTAGCTGATCACCGTCCAGATGGAAGGAAGGCTGAGCAACATTGAAGTGAGAACAATGTGGCAAAATAGAGGGGAGAAAACATTGGACAATTGAAAGAATCGTAAGTCATGACATTTGTTTCATAGTTCTGCTATACTAGAACATAAGCCTTAAAGTAGCGATTGGCATGAGAAGTAATCTAGACGAGGGGTGTGAAGAGCCTAATCCGGTGTTCAGGCGGTGGAGGTAAGTACGGTAGTTGAGTAAGGAAATAGCATCCTAAAGACAAAGTGAAGAAGCTATTCAACCCTTGAACTTTACAGGACTGCAAACCTGCCTCCTTAATTAGACTTCTTCCGATGGCCTCCTTTGCCTTCAACACTCATGAACACGTCCTAGCTGAGCAAGTGTACCTAAAATACGAATACGCCTTAACGGGGCAGGCTTGGCGGCAGCATGAACACCTCCGTTAGCCCATTTTAGCTGGGTAGAACAAAAGCTGCAGCAGCCTTTGCGAATCGCTTTGCGCTGGTACACTCTCTTTAATCGCAGCTCCTTCCAGTCCCTCTAACTCTCTGCCGACCATCAAATTGTCAGTGTTAACTTGCTCTGTTGTACAACCACTTCAGCAAATAAATGATCACTTTAGTTATATCATCTCTGGTCCACTGAGATGTGTTGCACGCATTGCCTGAGCATGAGCTGCAGCTTCCGCCTTCCATGGATGTGAATGTTGTGGTGGAGATTATTTGCTGCTCTCCGTTGTTTCGCACTACCCCTTTCTGCTGCTTCAAAGTCACCTGATCCTCATGCATGTTGGCACATGGTCGTATCTTGGTAGCCCGTGTGATTGCGTTCGTCACTGTTTTCAGGTGTCCATGCACCTCCATTTACTCGGTCCCTAAAGGGTACAATTAGTCTTGTTTGATTAGTACTAAGCAAGTCAATTCACTTGGGAGCCAAGTAAGTGCAACGAATTCTGTCTCTCTCCCCACTTTCAATTTCTATGTATCTCATTAAATCCCTGCATGTCAATTCATTGCGTCTTGCTTAGTGGATTGGTTGACATACGTCAGCGCAGTAGATATGCTCTGGTTCAATGCACTTCCATCTCCACTCAGTAACCTGCCCTTTTACTTTCGTCTAAGTGTCTGTGTACTTGCCTGAAATCCCGCCAGTTTGTCCGCCTGCCTGCCCAATATCTTGTTGGGCTGGCGGGCTTGCAGTCCACCCTTGCATCGAGCAGACTGCATCACTGCCCGCTCTTTTCTTGACTGCATATTTCACTCCTAGGCTTCATTTTATAATGCACAGTGTATCCGTTGATGTGCCTTGGCCTTGCACATCGCTCTTATTTCTCTCTCCTCTTGCCTCATGCCTTTCAATAGACTAACACACTTTTCCACTTTCGCTCGAATGTCTGCCCGCCTGCGTGCATTTCTAATAATAGGCTCACGGCACTGAAAAAGAAAGAGAGCATCCAAGTACACGACAAAGCTTGTAAAGCAGCTCAGATTCCGTCTGTTTGTCGAAACCGAATGAGTGGTCTCAAAAAATTAATTTATTTATTCTAAGAAATGCACATACCAAGCAAAGCTCTCGCTCTATTACAGACATTGAGCACAAAACACAAGTAATTTTGCTGTCCCAATCACTCACTTATGTGTGATCTAGGACCCCACTAAGACGCCGCTTGAGTAATATGTCCGTCACTCCTGTGACCATCCTTCCTTAGAGCTCTAGACGCCTCCATATTTTGTTTGTGAATGATCTCACCAAAATAACTTAAAGAAGCAGCGAGTAGACTTTTGGATGCAGATTTTAATCAAGACAACTCCGATGAACTGCTTCAATTTGCTGGGTGCGTTAGATGCATGCGGTTTTCCATATGCGTGCAGTATAAAGCACGCAAACGCATTTGTCCAGTAGCACGACAGCGCCGTTTGGATTTGCTGCTGCTCCTACACTAAGCTTGAGCCTGCGTAGCGTGTAAGCTAAGATGTTGCGGTGTGGTTAAATACCGCATAGCTTTTGAATTCTGTCTTGATTCAAGCTTTGAACAGAATTACGCTTCGTATTTTACTGTTAATTAGACCCTTTACTGCCTCGTTTGTGGTAAACTAGAGACCCTACCATGCATTTGATGCATACTTATCAGCAATTATTGCCAAGCTCTGTCTGCTCGAGGCCACTCAGCACTACAGACCTCTCTCAAACGATATTGCGTAGTCGGTAGACTGGACAGGAAGACCTTTAAATTGGTGAAAAGAAACAAGACGCAAGACCTTAAATCGCACGCTTTGTACAGCATGCAGCGAAACAGGATAGTAGGAAAGTACGTTTTATCTTAGAACTAGCAGAAAGAGGGGAAGGAGAGAGAATATAAGGAGGGAGAGTGTGGAGGGTTCTACCTCATAACCATTCTCTGCACCCTCATAACTCCACTTTCCTAAGAGAAGGTCATTAACTATCTTAAGCACCGGACTATTACGTAAAGGCACAGACATGGACGTGTTAGTGTTAGACCAATATTTTGGGTTTTAGAATCAAAATTGCATGATAAAATGAGAAGCTGTAAGTTGGTCACCTCTACAAGGCTAATAGATTTTAATTGTGGCCGTTTCGCCAAATATACTAGTTGACAAGCAAATTAATTAATGCAGAAATCGTAACATAAGAACTGAGAACCACATTTCAGTGGTAAGCATCATCCACTACAATAATGACAACATGTTCCTTCTTTACATCCAGAAAGGCAAGGCAGCGTAGTTGCCCACTAGCCAAAAGCGGTGCGACACATTTGATGGAGTGACTTGCATAAACGGCCAATCTTACAAAAGTCTACCATTTTTGTGTAAACCAAGGGAAATTTAAGACACCCTTAAAATATGTGAGTTATATTATTAGAAGACTGGCAACACTAGTCAATCCAAAAATAACAGCATAGCTAGCTCTGCTCGCAAAACTTGTCAAAACCATAAGTTGTTTAAGATTCGAGCAGCCTATACGAGTAAGCACATAAGAAAATCCACCTTTTATTGTGCATTATAAGCAAGGAATCTTATCGCCTTGCCGGTATTCAGCCTTGCAGTCAAGTGATCCCATTTTTCGAGGACTGTCATTACCTCTTACTGGATGCAAATAAAACCTTTTTAGAAAAGACTTCATTAATTACCAACGATTAAGTTCATACTTAACATCCATGCACCGACTCGGTTGGTAAGGCTATCGCAGAACTTCACTGAGATTAGGACTGATTTTCTTGGCCTCAATTGTTTGGACAGATGCATGAATGTTTATTTGGGTTTGAATCCGTTAGCGCCAAACATAAATAGGTAAAAACTTAGAATCTGGCACTAAAATGAGGACAAGGAAAGAAGTGAGGTGTATATGAGCTCCATTATTCTTAATCTTTCCAAAGGACATGCACTTCGTGTCGACTGCCATCAGTAAAGCAGTCGCTAAGGCGTTTGTTGAAACCTCTGTAATTCTTCGAGGTGCGTTGCGGTGCTGCAGTTCCTGCGTTTTGACGTAGTAGACAGAAAGGATCAAATGAAGCGCAAATGAGGGGCTTAGATGCGTGGAGGAAAAGGCTTGCTACTCAGTTAGTACTTATAAAGATAAATGGTTTGACATTGGAAAAGCTCCTAATTATACGCGATATTATCTGTCATCTATCAACCATGTTGAGGTGCGCCCACCCACCGTGAAGTAGAGACCTTGCATCTGCCGCGGTACCGTCAAGTAGACGGATAATGCACAATGTGATTTCCCCTTTGATGGCTAAAGGCTAACTAATCTGCTCTTTACTTTTCCATTTCCTACGTACTCTATTTGTCTATGCAGATCCTGAACGAATCTGTGCTACTGCTGCCACTGCTGCTGTTGTTCAGTTGCGCCAAGCGTACGCCAGCCATTGGTTTCGAGGCACATTTTAACAGTGCAGTGAACCGGCGTTCCGCAAATGCCCCTGTAACGAGTGTGCAATGTGGCAACCTTGAAAGGAATCCCTTGTTGAAATAGGTGACCTTATCTTCAGCTACTTTAACATTCCACGACTCTACACCTGCATATTTGCCATGGAATAGTGCTCGCATCACCTATGCCGCCAGCACCCACGGATTTTTTGTCCTAATTTAGCGATAAGCCGTCTTCTCAACCGCGAAAGAAGTTTATCGGATCGCGACTTGAAATGAGCACATGTATGACTTGAGAAACTTACTTGGCCAATAAGTTCATGACCCACTCAAAACGTATGATCCGAACAACCGGCACAAACCCCAACTTCTGTCGCAAATATTGGAAATGTCGACTCATTTTTAACGAATCGGCATGTAATGTGCGCTATACCCACACCCGCCTCTTTATTGTACAACTGCAAAAGAATGGTTATACTTTTTCGACATCAGAGTCCGTTGTGATTCTCGAATCGTCGAAAATGCCTTCCACCAATGTGGGTCACCATAACAGATCGTGCTGAGAATGTACGCTTCAACTAAAGGAAGGCAGGGAATCCGATTTGGCACTTGCAGTAAACCATTGGCTTAAATTCTTAAATGCGTGGCTGATTTATTGGCTGCTATTTAGCCTGCAAAGCTACTCAATTTGAATATTTTAATTGCAGAGACTTTCTATCAGATCGATAATGACATTACTTCCATAAAGCAACAGGAACATTGTGAACTTTCTGTAAGGGCAGATTAGGGGAGATTTATATGCGGAATCCCGAAGGGCCATGTCATCGAGTTGTGCGATCCCAATCTTTGCCTTACCGATGGGACGCACAAAATTGCTTAGTGAAAATTTTGTCAATCATCGTCTCAAGGATCTTTAATGGAGTCCTAACCATTAATCTGAATGGGCTTGGAATAATGACTCTTGTATAAATTAAAGGATTTACAAGGTTAAGAAGTATTTAGAAAATATCGATAATTTAACCTGGTCAATTAGGTAGAAATTGCTAACAGCACCAAACTATGGAGCGGACTTGGAAAAAATACAGGAATCACACTGCTCCGCAAATAAGCCAAAAGTAGGGACCCAAGTCGCCATTGATACTCAGGTGATGCGTGCGTTAGTAAAAGTGCCCCTTAGGTGAGAAGCATTCGGCGAACGAAAAGCCAGCAATGAGGACATCGTTAGCTCTCCTTGAGGTAGACTAGAGTTCGAAACGTAAACACCCAGAATCGCATTCACCAAGTTAAAGATTACCAAATAAATCTGTTCCTTAAATATTTAAGTGACCAATGGAACGAGATGGACGAGGAATCTGCTGCACCACTAGCAATACCTGTGCGCCTTCCCGCACACAGGATCATTTAATAATGATTAACACTATCAAATTGACCCTCTACTCTAACCTGCCATGCCAAAGGACGCCTCAGCTTCTTTGTGCTCATTAGTGGAGTCTATTACCTCTCGCGATATTAGTAGCATCATTCCAAGCACCAACTTAAAGCAATGTTGCACCAGATTATCTCGACTCTTTACGGAAAATTGAAGGCAGGCACTTGTTGCGAGAAATTTAGTAAAACGCGTTATGGTAGGCTGAGTTCCCTGTGGCTCAACTCTATGCGAACCTGATGGGACGATAACTACCTGATCCTAGTAATGCAGCCAAAAGACTGTTTAAAACAGGCAAATAGACCAAAAGGAAAGCGGGGACGTTTGTTCCCTATTTTTCATAATTATTTAAAGAAACTGATTTATGTAGGACAAATTTCAACAGAGCAATGTAGCTCGACTTTCTTCAGGCGAATGCCAAGAGGCTGATTGATCCCAGCCAGTTGTCTCTAACCGTAAACACGTGCTTGAGAAGTTTATTTGCAAAGCAGTCCCAAAGCCACATCTCGTAAACACACCTCGATCAGCTAACTTGGAAGACATATGCTCAATGGTCGCCCCTACATTGTTCCTCGGCCTGTCGTGAATACCCCTACGACAATTACTAGTAATGATTACCAAAAGTAAATTTACCCGACTGTATTCATTTATTTGGTGCTGACTTGTGGCTCAAGAATTTGCCAAGTCGAGGGAAGAAGCCTCTCGACTTTTACAAATTCGACTGCCATCTTCGTAACTGACCTCCAATACACGTAAGCAAAATAAATATGCGAATGCGCTACTGCTATCGCATCAATTATCCAGCAAAGTTCCAAAACGATGAACAAGTATAATAAATAAATTTGGGCTTCATTGATACACTTGCTGAATTCGCTCGCCATGATTTTGGTGTTTAACAGCATAGCCAAGAAGCAGGACATAATTTGTGGTTATTACCACGTTCTACAGCACTTGAGATCTTCTCACATATTTCTCTGTGACCATGATCATTGGCAATTAGAAAAGCTGTCATATTCCCTTCAGTCGTCGCATTGGCATCCGCTTCTGAGCACAAGGGACTTAGAAACAACACATTGTTGGTAGTAAAGCAGAGATGGGAATGATTAAGAGGCTATTTGCATAAACAGGTGGTTAGAATCAATGATGGCGCTGCTTTATTGTTGTGAAGATGCGAAAAATCTGTGTTATCTTTAAGGAGATAAACTCTTTAATAATTAAAGAAATTTGGGCTTAGCAAACACTATGGCTGTGCAAAAACAACCACTTACCAGCGTCCAAAAGATGGTCAACTAGTTTTACGTCACCAACCTTGGCGGCCAGCATGAGTGGCGTCCAGCCCTCACTGTCCTTCTGCTCAATATTAGCTCCGTTTGACAGAAAGTATTGAAGAACAGGCAGGTGGCGGCCACGAATCGCTGCAAGAGTTGGTGGATCCACAGAGGCATCAGAATAGTTGATATCAGCTCCATGCATGAGTAGCAGTTGCAACAGTAGCAGGTGACCGTTTAAGGCAGCATGCTCAAGTGCAACTTGCAGGCATCTGCTTCGAGAAGGGGAGGAGCGGGTGGTTTCCAAAATGAATTTTGCCATTTCATAGTCTCACTATTTGTACAAGAAATAAACCTGCACATAAATACGTCGTGAGGTATCGCCATATTTATTCGCTAAACCATTGCATTTTTACCATTTTGAGAGCATGCAGTGCGCAAAATTACTCTTATACGCAGTTGTGCTGGCGACGATTAAGGACGTTGCCTCCGCGAATGTCATAAAGCCAATGCAGAATACATACCTCGACACTAGCAAGAGTAAGCGCAGATTGGTTTCTTTCATTCAGTTTGTAGCCCTCGTCGACACCATGAAAAATGAGACAACGGACAACATTCATGTGGTTGTAACGAACGGCTCTATCCAAAGGGGTCCGACCATACAGGTTTGCCACATCAGGGCGAGCTCCTCGTTTGAGAAGTATTCGTACACATGGCAGGTGATCTTTTGTGGCTGCACAGTGAAGCACGGTGTTCATGATCTTGTCAGTGCAAGAAACCGAGGCGCCATGCTCAAGGAGGATCTTCAATGCGTCTTGATCTCCTTTATACGCTGCCAACTGAAGTGCAGGACACCACGACTTCGCATCGCTTTCGTTAGGATTCGCCTGAGAATAAAAATGGCTAATCCTGCATTTATCGGTCGCATTAATCCTATGTTATGAGTGCATGGAACAAGTTCGGTTTTGCTTTCCTTAAGATATTGCATTTACTCTTCTTGTCATAAATAATTTTAACTACCTGCAAATTTAACTCCGTAATTTGGTTGCGTCTATTTTATTTTAGAGTACAGGAGATCACGAATACCAAATGCGACCTACATCGCTCTCCAACAAACGCTTCATGGCAGCGGCATTGTTATGAAGTATGGCTTGAAAGAGAGTTTGTGGCTCATCACTTCTAATTTCCTCATCTTCCTCATCGTCCGATCTGTGCGTGTGCTGCAAAAGCAAAACTTTGTTTGATTAAAATAATATGCTCATTATTTTGCTTTGATATATTTGTTCACTTATCGGCAACATGAGGGAGGGTTGATTGAATTCTAAGTCAAGTTATTTTACCTCTAAATGCGTGAAATTCTGGGGCATCATATCATAGGGTAACTAAGAAACAAGATTAGATGCAAAGAAATTAACGATGTCACGTGCCACAATATTAGCAGGAACCAGTGTAGATCCACGTTCATCAATTGATTGAACTTCCTCATTGGCCTCGAGCGAAAGCAAGCATTGCACAACATCAGAGTGACCATGTGTACGGGCTTTCATTAGCGGTGTTTGGTGGCTATTATTTTTTATGTTGGCTGTGCTGTCAGATTTGCACAGCAGAGTGACGGCGGCTAAATTGCCTTTCCTTGCCGCCCGGTGGAGGGGCGTGCTGCCATGGTAATCACACAGGTATGTGTGAGCCCCATTATCGAGGAGGAGCTGCATCATCTCTATGTTACCCATTGATGTAGCTTCTATGAGTGGAGTCGTCATGGAATCTTCTGTGTGCACATTAGGATCAGCTTAGAAAATGTGAAGTAACGTTGGATCAGATGTGTGGACTGGTTTACCCATGTTGAACAGGCGATGTTACATTACGTATGATAACAGAATTGAGCGTTATAGCTGATAATACTATCGCCTGGCAACAGGCACTATGATTGGCTAGCTGCGCAAGTATTATACACGGATTAATAAAATGGAAAGTGTGAGCCTTGTTAGTCATTTCGTATCGAATCAGGAATGATAGGGTTAATCGATGGCGAAGAGTTAAAGACGACGCATGCCGTTTTCCAGTAGCTGCCTTGCGACCGAAAGCAGATTATTTTCCACTGCTTGAGACAAGGTAACTGAAGTGGTGCCACCATCTAAAGGGCCGGTATCCATTCGTCTATCCTTTAAAGTAAAAAGGCAGTGAAGAAAACCTCTGTAAAAATTTGTGTTAAATATAACCGTACCAAATTGAAATCGCGATAGTAGACAATTAAACCGGTTCATTAAAAAGACAATGTCGCAGCAAACATAAAAGCGACCTATATATAAAATGAAGATTTATATGAGCCCTGGAGCCACTTATACTGAAATGCTCTCTTGAATAAACTGATCAAAATCCAAATCGTTTGACATCCGTTTGCCGCAATGACCTCTAACGTGCTAAAATAAAACAAGCTGAAGTGTGTTTTTGTCGGCACAGACATTTTAAATTGTGGAGCCAACAAAAATTTTGCTATTACAGCAATTGTCCTTGATTGAGCGTGTGGAATTTTAATCTATTAATTGCCTGTGAGCTTTTTCAGCAATCAGACTCAATGTATTGAGCACTTATGACGGCGACTGCGTATTCTTGCCAAATAGCAGTACGACGGAGGGCGGTGGAAGTGATGCGACACATGGACTTTCATTTCATGTGCATACATTGGCCGATCAATGCTAACCTTTGAAATGTTATCAGAAAAACATGATTGTCCCTGTGCTGAAAGACACTAATTATCCATGCCTGAGCAAAATTCGGAACTTTAAATGTTATGCAGCACCATGTGTTACGGTGCAGGTCTCCGGAGCACATTCAAATTAATCACAGCGCTTACAATAAGGCTTCTTGATCCGATAATTTTGTTCAGTTGTGTCAATAATTGCCCATTGAAAGAAATCTGAATAGACCTATGTAACGAGGCACTAATAGGCAGAATATACCGATCTAGATGCAAATCAAACCACTGGATAAATGCTTATAATAGAAAATGTAAGCAACGCGATTAGCTCGCTGTTTGTTTTTTCTTGTGATTCCGAATCTAGCATCGTGCGTAATTACGACTTCTACTCTGGAGACTCTACCATAATGAAACCGTTCGTGCTACTCTATACGCAAATTGGAGGAAGTTGCTTACAGCGACCAAGTACCTGTCTCATTTCCTGTAAATTAAGCGAGAGACTTGTGATTTTTGTAAAATGTTGGAGAATGGCTAAGAAAACAGACTTAGGTACCCATGAAGCTAAATGTGTTTGGACGATGACGGTCGCAGATTTACTTGCGATTCGTCGTATAATTAACGAGCATGTACAAAACGTATAGCCAAAGGTTGTACGATTGGAAAATCGCACTTCACTTTTGTGATCGCTTTCTGAATGTACCGCATAGTTAAGCTAGAGCAAGAGCGTATATCTCTGACTGATATGGATAATAAATGCAGATTAGGTTCAAATTATATCTGGCAAAGACTCAAATATAATACAATTACCATGATTTGAGAAAACGGCAAATGAAATTGACCAAAGCATCTTCTGTTTGCTAAGTATCCTGACTCGCGGCCTCCCCGATGCTTAGCTGACATAACCATCTCTCAAAAGCACTCCGTTGGGAATTGTGTGATATAATCTCATATAAATACGAAGAAACTGATAGGATTACTCGCACATTTCAAAGAGATTTTGTAATAATACAAGCGATAGATTTGGCATCATAAAAACCCTTTGTTTGGCCCACACTTTTGAACCGATGGCATTCCTTCCCTTATTTAAAATGCATGCGCATACTAAACTTCCCATTGCGAACCAAATAAATTCGTGCACTCTTGTTATAAACACCGGGCTGGAAGTGTACCTTATCCTTCCTTTCGCACCTATACCGAGGATTAGAGAACAAGTGGCATCGCATCTTGGCACTGTGCAATGAATTGCGTGAAGGTTAAGGCAACAAAGACTTGACAGACAAAATCTTTACAAGCGTCTGTTCTGAGTGTTTGCGATTGAATTTCCAATTCAGGATTTCGTATGCATTGACATAGATTTAATGGATTTCGTAAAAGTCCACTTTCGTCACAACAATGAATGCTTGCATATCTTTACGATCTGAGGCATGGCTCCCAGCCTTTGCCCGGGAATGGGACGAAATTAGGCCTCGGTGGTGTAAAATATGTCGGTCAACACTATATCCTCATTAAATTCCTTACTTGTTTTAAAAACGCAAATAAGGAACTACAATCCTCATTCATTTTCCTATCCTTTGATTTAAACCTGCAAAACTACCCTGATAGAATCTTTGATTTTCCAATTTTTGTGCTCCGAGTAGAATTAAGCTTTATCTTTACTTCTTTTTATGGAAGGCGGATGGTTGGCTTTCATAGCTGAAGCAAATAATTCACCACGTTTGCAACATGTAAAAGTGAATATATGTTTCAGCTTGAGACTTTCTCTGCTTATGCTTACAGTTTTATTACGACATTGACTTGCCGTCATTTAAATGCATCCCATTCAGGACAGTTTCGTTATGAAGGGCACATGTTTTATCGAAGTATCTAGTCAATGTATGAAAATCGAGCCCTAATTCGTGATGGTACTTATTGTTCTTTACTTTTCATTATCATTTAAATATCAATATCATTGTTATCCGAACAGGAATGAACCCACCCCTAAGCAAGGCATCTCGAGCTGACAAATTGCTACGCTTCATGGGTTTTTAGTTCAATGATCCCAAGGCATGTGTTTGTTCATTTTAATTTGTCCTGTCTGCATGTGAAGGAACTCTCACTTGATTAACACCACAACTGCAGCAGGCATGTCTGTCAACAAAATTTTGCAGCACCATGTTTTGACATCAGCATTGAACGTATAAGCTCCTTAACTTAGAGAATTACGCAGCCGTGCGTCAGTCACTCGAGGTGTTTTACTTAAATACATGTTTATCTCATGATAATGTCATTAATTAATGCAGGCAAAATTATGCAATTTGCACAAGGAAGCGTTTCTTGCTGTCTGGTTCATCTTTGTGCATGCAAATAGAATATGGATGAATGGTAGTTAACTGCCAAAAGGACTATGTATACTTGTTCCTCAATTTCGCACAACTTTCTTCTTTCACAGAAACAAAAATACAGTCCATAAATCACAGCGAATTTGACTTCTGCGGTTGTTTTGCAGGTTACATGCATTACTGATGCATGAGGATTTAATCTCAGAAACACCATTCAACTAAGTCCATATGCTTTGCCTTTTCTCTGCGCATCAGACCTCCGTTTTTCCTTTGTGATTCTTCCCAAAAGCGTATCATGCCCCACGATGCGAAAACATCGAAATATCTTTGCCGAAAGTTTGTTTAGTAATGTCTGAAAACTGCTCAATGCGGTTTTCACAGTAGTCTGTGAGAATTGTTTACTTTACGCCTTTACGAAAGGTGTCCACACCAGCTCTGATTTCGCTTGTGCCATAATACTACGACATCTATTTCTGCGGCGTCCAAGGTGTGCAAGTCGCACATCATACCACCTAGTTATAAAGAGAGCAGTCGCGGCACCAGGTTCACGATTAAATTAAGGGCGTGGATAAGGCGCTGGCGTGCTACTTGGAATCCAAATCTGTATAGATAGGTGCTGATACTGTCACTAGTTCAGTCGTATACTACAAATGATAAGTATGGCGCAATGCGGCCATGCACACGACCTCTTTCCCACTTGTCGTGACGTGGGTAGGGTCAGCAAGCGTGCAAATTGTCATTAATACGGAAGCTTAATAGGCGGTGTTAGACCTGGCTTTTTGTATATTTGCACCAAGACTTGTTGCGTTTCATGCGGTATTCTGATACACTGGCTTTTGATGTAAATAACGATTTACTTTGACAATAGAAGTGCGTTATTTCCCGTCGGGTTAAGTCATGCTAGCTGAGAATAAAACTGGTCAGCGAGATTAATAGCATCTTGAGTCAGCTGGCTTAAAGGGCCCGATAGTTATTAGGCAGCAATTACTAAAAAGAAAAAAGGAAGCAACTCATATTTATACAACGTCGTTATGCGAAACTGCTTAAGGTTTTCCAATTTTGTAGCGCAATTTTCGAGGAAACACTATTCCATAGTGGTGTTTCACAACCTGCTCCGCAAAACTTTGGCGAAAGCAAACCGCTGTTAAGGGAGAGTATCTGTGCTAGCAAAATTAGCAGCAGAATGGCGAAACCAAGTGTCGCTGAATGCCGATTGGCTCGTTGTGAGCTGGAAGTCACATCGCTGCACGGGTCCAGGTGCTTCAAGCCCCACCATTTCCTTTACGCGTTCGTGACTTTTGCGCGCTGGATAACAAAACACTGTAAATGCTCTGTGCACAGCTTATTTTGCATTTAAATGTTTAAACGTCATCTGCTCTATTCCTCTATCCTATTTTGCTTTTCGACTAAGCGGTTGATTTCATTATTCCTGTTCATAAAGGACTATTAGTAATGGCGCAATTAAAATGACTCGTTTTATTAAAGTCTCCCGGATGACACCCCCAGCAACTAAGCATGCATTTGCAAAGGACGTGCAGCAGCTCTGCAGAATAATTGATGCCTCTACCGATGGCCAAGCATCCATCATGGGAATCGACGCGAACACGGTTAAGGTTTCACTGCGTCCCAAATCCGGCTACAACGCGCATGCGGACTTCCAGTTAACTGTAAATTTCCTCACCAGTTTGACATTGCTTGACTTTACGCGGAATTTTTGTTCAATTTCTGCGATTGCTCATATTTGGTAAAAGGTAGTTAATAAGGCTTAAAACTTTTATTTAAAAATGCGAGCTGCAAATGATCTTGTGGAATGCTTGAAACACGCAAATGAGACCAAACATTGTCGGCACTCCGCACGTCATCAGAGATATTTTGATAACTTCGTCATGGCACAGAGTGCATTTTAAATGAAAAGTTTTTAATTTCAGATCAAGCGCTGCTCAGGATATCCCAAGGTCAGGCCTGAGGTGTCATTCGACTCACCCATATTTCATCCCAACATCGACCCTTCAGACGGTCCCATATTTTCTAGCCTTCTTGACCACTGCCATAGATAAGCAAAGTCACGTGTATTAAAATTCATGCAAACAGTGTTTGGGACCAATGATGAGTGCATTTTGCAAAAAAGCCAAGGATTTCATAATGCATACACTGGAAATGGAACATTTCATTATTCCAGTTTGTGAAGTTTGACTCCAGGTAACAGTTGCAGGGTCTGAAAGTTTGGTTACAGTCCAAATTTTGGGCTAAACGAATGGACTCGATTGTGTGTCTTATAGTTTATCTGCTTGGCTTGCCTGCTAGAATTGGTGAAGGCAGTGCCCTATCTCATTGATCACCCGTCTTCGATTCAGCAAACAACTTTTCGGTGTAGTCGATGATCCTGCACGGCTATCCACAATGACGACGCGTGTGCTAGCTGACCTTCCAGTCAGGGGACGTCACTTCCCACCAAATACCGCATAGCTCGAGTAGGCTTACGATAACGACAGTCTGCCTACTGAAGAGGAAAAGCCGCAGAAGGTGGAGGATGCGACGGAAATAAGGAACGATTCCGATCAGAAAGGTGGTGATGCGATTGGTGCTTCTGCTAGTACTGCTATTGCCTTAAGATTTTACGCTCCCCGCTACCACATCTGATGCCGTCTCATTTTTTGCAAAGATACGCTATTCGCTTGATTCTGAACGTGAAAGCACTTCTGGTCCTTATGTAATATTCTACTTACCACTCAAACTGGAATCACGGTGCGTTGTTATCTGGCATCCTCGCTAGGACCAGAACGCAGATGCTTGTACTATTTACTACTTAATGGAAATTGGGAGCTGACCATCATTGTGATGAACTAGGTGATCATTATAACACCCTCTTCATCGGAAATGTCGTACATCAAGATCAGTCTCAACCAGAGCCGAGAAAAACGTCCAGTAACTGTCCATGCTATGCATTTCTTGAGTGCTCGGCAAGTTTATATCAGTTGCGCACAAGCTACAGTTCTCCTCTTTACTTAAGCAGAATGTTCGAAATTAAAGAATCAAGTAGGCCGTCATTGATTTGCAGACTTCTGTCCTTGGTCGGCGCTGGATAGCAAAGGCACGAAGGCTCTACTCGATAGCCTTTTTTCCGAAGATGACCGACACAAGGAGTGCTCCATATGTCCTCTGGATAAGGACGGTGACGGCGATAGTGGAGGCAAATACAGTAATTGGCTCCGGACTCCTACCCTATGGTTCACGAAGGCGTTGACACGGTGCAGAAATCTTCACCAAAATCGGATGCTCAAGGTGGAATTGCCAAGCTGGTTTTTAGTTTGTCTTCATATAGCAAAGCCTCATCTAGCGAAGAATATGATGACATTGTCAGTAAGCCTGCTAAAGCAAGTAAAAAACTGCCCTAACCTTTTCAACGCCAACTTACAAGGACGTTCGTGTGCCTTGTCCACCAATAACAGCTTGCATGGAATGCAGGCGGGAATACGACTAGATAAAAGGTCAATTAATGTAGGCCTAGATTCGGATTCGAGGTGGTTTGTTCGTGGAACTCGATGATCCATACGATTTGCTCCGCAACAAAATAGGGACCTTTTGGTGATAGGTATCCTAATCCCACCATGGCGAGCCAGCTCGGGTTGAATGCAGTCGAGCATTTGTCACTTTTGTTCAAGGAATCAAGGCATGCCAAGCCTCGTTCTTCTCGATCCTATGGTAGGTCAAATGATCACATAAATTCTTTTAGGGCATCAGTGCCAATGTTGGGTTCATTAAGCAAAGTGTGCTTTCGAAATCGCACAAAATAGATTGCATGCTCGGTGCTATTTAAAGATGTTGAGGTAAAATTAGTTGATATTAATCTCACTACTGTGTGTAGTTCATTGCTTAGTTAAGGTGCATGTAAGCCCATGTGGTGTAAGGGTGGGAAGTGCAAGTCAAGAATGCATGCATAGCAGACAGTTTCTTATTATATACGGAAATGGGCGTTGTTTCCGCAGTCGCCTTTGCTCAATCTGATACGCCACAGAGTATTACCAGGACCTCGGCTCAGTGATGTTCTCTGGATGACACCGCTGGACGCTCTCTTGCTCCTCTACCGCGTGCCCATTCCCGTCATGGAAGAACGTTTGGGAAGCGCTTTCCTGCCGTTATGGGTCTGGTCACCAACTGGATAGCGTGGATTTTAAGAACGGAGTGCTATGAGACAATTAGTACGTCACGATTTCATCCTTTGCTCATCAGTAGCCCTGTGGCTGCATGAGTGCTGAAACCCTTGAGCCTAGGCTGCGGTCAGGCTCCTCTCATGGACCTCTGGCACTTGTGGCTGCTTCGTCGCCTCCTCGTCCTTTCACTCAGGCCCTCTCAACTTCGATTCCTCTTCCTGCATCGCGTGTGACACCATCTCCAATACATGTTTTCTTTCTCTGATCTCGACGAGCTTTATAGTCACACCCCGTTTCGCTATATTGCACCCTACGCTTCAAGCTCTCGTTAGAAATGAGCTTTTTATTAATTTTGCCTTATTTACGTTTAAATAGCTGTTACTTCATGAAATAGTATTCACGTCATTCTTTGTGATTTTGAAGCACACTTTGCTGCATTGAGCGGACACCATACAACACATAATCCCTGATTTGCGCTGCTATTTGGGAGTGGGTTTCCCAGCATTTGTGGGAGTAGCTAACATTGCATTTGTCCCACACGAAGGACTTGTGCAATGCCACGACGAGACTGGTGTTGACACCAAATTTATCCGGTTTTAAGGGAAAGACGCAAAGGGATTCCCCTTGATATTTAATGACTTGCTTCGGTTTCGTCTCCGAGTAATCGGCCATAGCTGAGATTTCCTGACGCAAATACGTGTACATTTGCTAGTTTAAATGGAACATGCAACTAATCCCAACTTCAGATGGCATTAATCTAAAGATGCGACAACATCAACTGCATTTCAGCATGATGAAGCCTTTTTTGATCAAACAGACCTTCCTTTAAGCTTTTTGCTAGTGATTTTAAAAACATTTTACGAAATGATTAGTAAGTGGTTCCCTTTAGGCCGAATCGAAGTTATAAAACGCGAGTTACTCACCACAGCCTATTTCAAGCGAGTATGGGAAAGTATGCAGCATAAGCTAACTGACGGTAACGCACCTGTAGTGCCTGGCTATTATTTTAGTACTTCTGCCTCGGTTTCCGGTTTCAATGAAACCTCAAATTGCCTACATTATAATTTCAAAACTTGTATTGGATAAGAATGACCTTATATGTGCGAGGCGAGAGAGCAAGTGGAACCTGGTACAGGAAGAACAGGTCGGTTTCGCAGACGTGGAGAGACTGCTCTCCTAAACTGGTACTGTTTCGTTACCTAACTAGAGTTCAGCTTTTGTATTAAAGATGCCTAAAATCATCCAACCTTCAATTACCAGGGGTTGCAAAGGTTAAAAACAGGAAAAAGGAGAAAACCATACACTGGTGGCGGCGCTCGAGGAAGCTCCATCTTTAAAATGACATAAATTATGGAGGTTGGATGAAAACCGTTAGCTCCAACGTTCACTTATATTCCAGCGCCAATGAATATCTCTGATTTCATTGGCGCTTATACAAAGGTTACCCTCGGCGAAAATAGATGCCGGAGTCTTTCATGATTTGACATCAACCAATGCCGCAAGGTATTGGCTCAGCATATTAAAGACTTATTCCATCGCGACCAAGTGCATGGTGAGGATGATGTAGAGTAGGCTAGGAATTTGCAACTCCCAGCAGAAAGGGCAATTCGAGGAATTTTATTCGACAGGCTCACCGGCTAGGTAATCATTTAATTCAGAGCGAAGATTTAGCCACACAGCGTTGTGGAAATAGCCACTCTATGACCAGCAACAACTTCAGTCAGCTAATCGAGGTCGCAATCAGAAAACGTTAGGAGTTCCTTCTGACAACGATTTCTGATGTGCCCAACAGATGTACAAAACTTGAATATCCACGTTGGATCCCTCCACGCTGCATCCCAAGATCATGTGAGCTGCATATTCCATATCCTGCCTACACCAAAATGGCCCTAACAAACTAGAAGTGCACTTCTTTACTGGGGTATAGCCATGTCAAAAGCACATTCCAAGCTTTCCCAAATCTGCGCATTGCACTGTTGCATCAGTGTCCTCTTTGCTGAACTGTTCTCAGCGGCATGAGGAAGACATTAATAAATGAAAGACATCGTTAGCGGTTGCAGTTGTGCCCAGACCTAACGCAGCATGTGCTGCTTGGAGCTAGTTTCCTTTGTAATGCCAAAGAGATTCGGAATTTCGCAAAGGGTTCTTCTGCCTAATAATGCAGAGAAGCAAACACAGTTGCTGTTTCCTCGTAAGTAGACGCAACTGAAATCTGTAGTGCCCATTTTGAGGCTGCATCGAGTCTCACTAGCAAATCGCAGATAATTTGGGTAGGGGCGTGCTTTATAAAGTGCAAACGAGCCCTGGTATCCAATTGAGTTTCTAGGATAACAAAATGCGGGATGATGTGAGAATTTAGCGTAGAGGAGGAGAGCTGCGCTATCAGAAGAATACGCCTTCGCAGACTAATAGCTTTCTTTGTATGCGAATGGTCCGTGTTTAATCGCACACTGTGCTGGTGCAAATGATTCCCACAACCAATCGCTTCGGGCAGATAGGGAGTGATTTATCATTATGCTGTCCCTTTAGCATTCTTATGACATCCTCCTACACCGGTTGCTTGTTTAAGGCAATTATATGCTTTAGCTTTTCTTTGCTCCATTCAACAGCGTGAAACGCCCAATGTTTTTGCTAGGCATGGACAATCCTAAAGCTAGAGCTATGGCTTAGAGGACGCCTACTTGTGTGCATCATTGCGGTTTAGGCATCATCTGCCTATCGCAGTCGGATATGCTCATAATTAGAGAAACCAGATAAAATTATTTTTTCTACCTAAGGACTGCCATACATTAGACAACGGAGATATTACCAAGTGGACAGACAGACAACCATGGGAAGGGAGAACTAGCGCAGCTATGTAGGTCAGCGGGGCAGATATGCGTTCCAAGTTTTTGAACCCATCTTACCAACATGCACTCTGTCTGTAATGTACAGCTTCTCGAACAGCGCACTCTATTGTGCACCGTTCTGGGCGTTTTGGGGTGTAGACTCACCTCTCCCATTGGCATGTTAACCTGCAGCCCACTTCTTCAGGTCCTTTCACAACGAGTCTATCCAAATGCAACTTATGAGGGCGGTGGAGCTAGGAAGTTGTCATCATTTTTAAACATACATGTCAAGCAAAAAGCTTAACGTAAGCCCGAAGTCTCACAGTTTGGCAGGCTCAGTAACGACTATTTTGCAGAGCTTGCCATAAAAATCGCTTTCAAACGCCCTCTTTAAGAATATGTTTGTCTCAGTAAATGAGTTTAAAAAAAAGCATCTCCAAAGATAAGAAATCGTAACTTGTTGTAAAATGTGGAATTCGAACTAACGGGTGGGAAAGTAAAGGAAATACAAATAAAAAACCTGATCTGTATTTGATGATTAGAAGTTTTGCCCACCAGTGTGCTGAACCACGACAGCGGTGGTACCCGTGGCCTGTTGGGGCACAGTACTAGCCTCCAGGTGCTACTTTCTGCACCGCAGCAGTAGTTCATGCTCTTACATAGTAAGCAGGCTCATCATTACGACTTCACACTGTGAAGTTTCCGGACGCTATTGTGAGATAAGGATTTCCACCCAGGTTAGTGCACTTACTTCCCTGAAGCCAAGAGACAATTCCAGCTTCACGTCTTCGTATTTTCCACGACTTATTTTCAAGTGAATATTTCAGTTAGGTGAATATCTGGGTTTTGCCTCCAGGTGAACGCTTAGATACATTGTTATGGCAGGTTGAGCACTGACGGTGTGTCAACGTGAAACTTCACTCGGCTCGGCAGCTATGTCCACTTTATTATGAGTGATATTACGCTTTGACCGCAAGCTAAGATTGCTGCATGTACAAAGTGGTATGTTGTAATATAACGATAAATTAGCCCAAGTATGCGGCGCTTCATGCGCTCCACGCTTTGATCTAAAGATAACTCAAGTAAAACTTTAGCTGATGGCTTTCTATGGTGCTGTAGCAAAAGATGTTAGAAGAACTTTGGTTCCAAAACCATGCTTAATCTTTTAATTCTATTTTAGAATTAATTGAAATTGGAAATCAAGTACAATGATACGTCTGTTTTAGACCATGTGACAGTTGGAAATGACCGCAATGTAATGCTAAGCGTTTCGCTACAAAAGCTAAGACTTCAAAATCGTATGGTTGCAATCTTTATTTATCTAAAATTACTCAATTTGTACTTGGCTCTTTCTTCCATTTCTGAGAGTTATGATATTTTGTGCTATACAACAAAAATATAGATCTGGCCTATGGATAAATAGATACGGCAAAGACAGCTAAAAGTATAAGTTATATAGCTGGGTTATATTCTGCCTGTTTAGATCTGAAATCGATTAGAATTATGCCATTTCAGCTTGCTTTGTTTAGTGATTACTTGCGGTGGTCCCCGTTAGGGTCTGGCTGATGATTAGAGGACCTAGTTTGGCACAGAAAATTTGGATTTCTCTGCAACAAGAATTGACTCAAATTGAGAGTCAGATGCACGTTTTATTCCACGAATACCTTTAGCAAGGATATGGGCGACAATTCCCTTTTCCTTCCCTTTGATCCTAAATTGATCAGAAATGAAGCTTGTCATCCTGCTTTTGACTGTAATTCCTCGCAGCAGTTCCCACTTTATAATTTCCGCATTTAGGTTCGGCCGATGCGCAACGCTTTCACTTTCGCAAAGAAATCAGGAACAACAAGTTTGCAGGTCTTTGTCGATTTTTGACCTCGTGGGTCTCAACTTGATCAGAATCAGGAATCAGTAGTTCACTCCCTTCTGTAAGAGATGAAGGCAGTTCTTGTTATAAAATCGGACAGGGTAGGCATAGACGGTGGATATGATGCCTTATTTCACAAGCAATGCTAGGGGACCAAAATTATATAGGTGTGCTCTGTTCTATCCATTTGGCCGAGAATTATACAGCATCGGAAACCAGCAGCTTAATTCCCTCTTTAAGTTCTTGCGACAGTTCTTGTTATAAAATCTGATAATGCTAATGTGACCTAAACGCAAATGGTTCGTGGCGGAAAAGGAAACCGAGAGAGCACTGTAATGAAGGTGGAAATGTGGAAAGGGAGAAAGGCGTGTGCACTGATAGCGAAGCCAAAATGGTTCCGATTTAAACAGTGATGGTATGGGTGTTTGAGAATATGGGACAAAAGAAGGAACTTTGATTATGATAAATCAGGAAGTGCGTTTTTGGGAATTGTTTGCTTGATTGAGCAAATTATCATGCTTCTCAACCGTTTTCTTCCTTTTAATCAATTACATTTCATTATAATTTATCCTTTTCGCATCTGCTTTGGCTTTTTCTCCTTCCTTATACTCGCGTCATCCATGTGTTGCTTTCCCTTTCGCTTTCTTCGTTACCATATTTCCTATTTTTTTATTTAGAATCTCTATTCATTCTAGTGGTAGCGCGGAGAGAAAGGGGTATGAGTTAGACGTGGTAAAATTATTGCAATCAGTTATGCCCGTCACCCTCTTCTCTCCTCATTCGCTCGCGCACACGAACGACCATTGGTGATGATGTAAGATTCTCCATGATATTGCCTACATGGAAGGTAAAAAGAGTAGCTTGTTTCCGAAAGTCTCAATCACTTTATGCAATCATGCCACAGAGTTCGAGGGATGAGAGGAAGAATTAACCGCTAATGAACGAATCGCCAGAAAACCCTTTTAGTCCTTTTCCATGTTACTTGCTGATCCTTGATTAAAGAATTAGCAAAGAAAAAGTCGGCAAAAAGGTTATGCATACGTTTATTGACACCTTAACAGCAACGCGGTCTTGCCACCTGATTCAGATTAGCTTTGCTCAACCGCAACCAACGCTTACCTATTTGTCGCCCTTCTAGACTACCGCACTGCAGTTAACCTGGCGAAATGATGTGTTCCGATAAATGCATTCAGCACATGCTGCTATTCATTCTGCAGCGTTATAGACCTATTTACGAGAAAAATTTACCTGGATTACGGTGCTCACACTCAACGCGGAAATTCGCGGCATTGATTGCACCCAAGTACAGAATCACACCTTTAGATGGGAGTAGGGTGTCTCCACTGCCTTGACTACATATTCGCAAGCCTTGGTTGACATTGATTTTGATAGCTTTGTAGGCGCAATCCTACTGAATGTAAAATCTCTCATCTTCGTTAAGAATTGCACTACAGCACAATCACAACCACAATTGTGTAGCACAATTTCGTATCGACTTAGGCTTTAGCTAACTGAAAGCTCCCACCTCAACTCACATTGTAGGACCTTTTGCCGTACATTTTGCTTTAAGAGCCAGCCCACAGCCGCCCGTCTGCGTGCAAGTAAGACGTTGAAGTGATTTAACTTGAGGCTAAAAGTCAAGTTACTTTTGTGTTATACGATTAATGATAATGAGTGATATTAGAATTTAAGGTCGCTTGAACTGAGCCAAAATTTAGTCCATAGCATCTTTCTTTTAGCGTAGCCATGGTAAGCAAGTATCTTTTTATGGTCACGAAGCCTGAAGCCTACTTGGGACTCAAGAGGTACCCTATAATTAGCATTCAAAAAGTTCGTTAATTCTGCAGCTGAAACCGATAACCTTTTTCATGTTCCACACCCATAGCACTACTGTATAACTTAAGAGGGATTTCCATTAAATCATGCTATTCTTTTTAGCTTTAATGTTGGTAGCATTGGGTAAATCACTACCATTATTATCTGCTTGGATGAGTGGTGAGTGGGTGTTAGGGGAGTGGCAGTTGATGTACTCCGGCGGTGCCGTCAAGCCGTTGCTGTTTTGTTAAGAAGTCACTAGATCTTCTATTAACAATCAGGATGAGATGGATGCTGACTTCTTCCTTTGTCATAGAGAAATCTAGTAGGCACAAACATAAACAAGGACACCTTTTAACACTTGCCTCACCCCACAGGACTACGCCTGCGAACCGTGTCCAGTGTTTCAAAATAACGAAAACATGGTAGCTGCTCCTACTAAGGAAACATTTGCCTTGAAAATGCTCTCCGATCCAGTTTAATATACTACTAGAAATCATTTTTCTTTCGCGGTTACTAGAATATCTGTACCGTGAGACAGAAAAAATGCACATAAGTTCGTAATTAGCCCTGAATTCCAATATTAATTCGAGAGATGCTCACATCATACAGACTGTCGAGACAAAAAGGAACCAGTGCAGAGCAAAACTGGGGTCATGTAAGCTCTATGATTCGCATTCCTTTACAAGGCACCGCAATCCAATCTGACAGTCTTTGAAGAGAACAAGCGCAAAGGGAAGGGCGTGTAAACTCGCTTAAAAGGCTTATCAATAAAAGGCACACTTCGCTGCTCCAATGACAAGTTTGAAATAGGCAAACAATAACATGCTTCACAAATCAAATTAAACGATGCAATGCAATTCGGGTGCAGCACTTAAGGTAGAGACGGATAAATTGGCTACTCATTGTGAACTCGAAGGCGCTACCAATATCGGAATGACATAGACATAGTGTCAGCGGAAGTAGATTGTTGCGAACAGGATCTATGTGTAGGAAGGAGCTAGGATCATGGCGTGGGTAAGGCCGAACGATTCGCGACAATTTCCTTCAGAACAACAAAACTGAATCAAATATTAATTCGCGAGGTGACCATGCCATGCAGCGTATGGGACAGAAGCAACCAGCACGACGCAATTACTGGGTTCATACACAACTACATGATTCATATTCTTTTAAAAGGCGTCAAAATCCAACCTGGTAGAACTTGAAGAGAATAAGTGAAAAGGAAAGGCCACGAACACCATGAAAATCTAAATGGCCACCAGCCGACTGGCACGTCGTGGGATCGCGTGCAAGATATGGAACGAAACACCGTGTCCACCAAAATGTCATTCGTAGTTTTGAATGCCATAGCTTTCCCACTCGCCTCTATAGTCCCACACTCAATACAGTTAGGCACAGGAATTTCAGCCAGCTAATATCTCATCCACCAACACATCACCTAGTCAACAATCCTGCTTGTGATGACCCTGAAAAGGCTCAGAGAGAAAGTGAGTTTTGCAGTTAAGCACTTAAATAGCCTACTTCATGCTGACTAACGCTTGGATGTTGAAAAGCACATAACTCTGCGCGATAATCACACCACCCAACAGCTCGTTCACTCACTCGTTATTAAGGTTAGCTGACTACAGGAAGTGACGAAAGGATACGCTTCTTCCCTTTATTTTGTCTTCTTGTTAAAATTACCTCCAGTTACACTGAGACATTTTCTTACTACGCTAAGGTACCATTGGCTTGATACCATATTCTCATGACTAACCTCTGTGAGACAGGCTATAAAAATAGATAAATGGAGAAAAACTCCATATAATCCGTTCTTTAGGGGTTAAAATAACTGCGAATCGCCACTGGACAATAATTACACAAATAAAATAAAAAAAGAAAATTATGCTTCGAATTTTGGAGGCATAGAATAAGGCGGCTCAAATAAAAGCAGCAGACATATATGCTGTAAAGTTGCATGACAAAACGCAGGCGATGGTACGGCGTAGAGACCTCTGGTGTCTGTCCAGCCATCAAGGTAGTGCTACGTCGGTGAGGGTTAGTACATGCGTGCTTGACCATAGCAGCGAGCCCGCGAGCGGTTGCTGGCTTACTCGACTGCTCTGCACTTATTTACTCCCCGCCCAGCATTACCCTCCTCCTCATTCATCCGCTTTCTTCCCTACTCACTCGTGCGCCTTTTACTGCCATTCCATTTCTCATCACGCATTTGCTCAACAGCCAATGAAGTTTTTCACACTTTAGCCTTTTACTGAATTCAGTAGGAGGTTTCATTTTGGCCTTCTTCTTCCACGAGTTCCTTTCAGTTTCGCCGATTATTTAAATTTCTTGCATTCGTGTTTAGGAATGTATCGTTCAACTATTTTAGTGGGCTGATTTAAAGAATATTTAATTTCCAACAGCTCTAACAGATTTTGTTTATTTAGAATCCAAGCATGAACCACTTTATATTCTCTACGAATACTTCTTAGTTAATGCTAACCATATTATCAGCGGATCGCCCAGCATTTTGAAGTACAGGATAAATTGGAAATTTACGAAGTCCTCTTATATTTTCCCAAAGTTGTAAACAGAATACCAGTGATAAGCCATTTTGGCACTTCAGGGTGGCTGATCTATCTGTATGACTTACTGATTATTTAGTGGCACAGATATGGTCCTAAAAGCAACAGTTTTATTTTACTGTTCGTATTCTTCAGGAGCTCCATTTCTTATAAATTTCGGCAGATTATGTTACTTTTGTTATCTCGTGCTATCGTCTGTCAAATCCTTTAAGTCTTCTGTGACATCTGGAATGACTTTTTTTAATTTCTACCCCCATATAGTCAATTCTCTTCTTACTTCCTTATGTGAGATGGATCTAGGTGAGGGCGATCTCCACACCGTGGTCAGCGGTCTTGTGTCACACGTGCCCACTGAGGGGATGCAAGGATTACTGACCATCTTAATGTGCAATCTCCAACCTGCCAAGATGCTTGGTATCGAGCCGTAGGGTCTGCTAATTTGTTGCGCATCACAGTGCATGTTCTTCACTCATGTAGATATTACTAGATATGCCTTTAGTAATTACACCGGAAAATAACCGACTGCTTTAATGTTAGCAATAAAAGCTATAAAATTTTATGCCGATTAATATTAAATAATGATTAGCTTAAGCAAACCCAAATAATGGCAAAATCCCTACTATTCGTGCCGCATTCATTTCATTGTTTTGAACGATTCTACATTTTTATCTCAAATCTCCAACACCTTAGTATAAACCCATGCCTGCATGCAGCAACTAACAGAAAAATCAACAGTAGAAAACGCAAAACTGTCTCTAATTGGGCGCATGTCTACTTCCGAATCACGTGGATGAGTGTACGTCCATTAGAGGTAGATTATGGCAGCTCGTTGAAGTGTCCTATTACGTAAGCGAACAAATTTCGATCAATGCACCTACATTTACGCTTACAAGCCGCTTAAAATAGTAGTTTCTTAAAAATACATGCTTATCCGTTGCTTTTGCAAGGCTATTGCCTCATCATCAGAAACATTCACACTATCGATGCAATATGATGTGACATAATGCAATACATTGCATCTCGAAGGTCCTGTAAGATAATGAGCAAATCGGACAACGCAGAGCCAAGATTGCTGATACAGGTTAAGCATAAATAAAAGAGGTTCTAGAGTCGTGACGCACTTTATTTGAGGCGACTAATAGTTGCCTGAGTTTTCGCCATTTGAACTACATAAGGAGTTGTCATGCTTAAAACGCCTTGTTTATTCTCAGGCCGACATAAGCTCTATGCGTAAATACAAGTGTACACAAGTACGGACTCTTAATTACGTGTGAATTCATGTGTATGGAAATGGTTGTATGCAAAAAAGTGCATTCAAAAATAAACGTCACGAGCATTAAAATGACGCTTCTAAATAAAGCGAAGCACACTGTGCATCTATAGACATGCGAATCAGTGAAGAAAATATTGAGCTGCGCGATTCCCCGTAAAAGAGATTAAAATGAATTAAACGGGTAAGCAAGGGTGTCTTCCATATCTGCTGTCAGTATTATAAGTGGTTAATGAGCAGAGGGGCAGTGGTTGAATGCAGGACCAAAACCTTGTATTTTGCAGGCAAGTGATTCGAGCGCATTTGAAAATCAAGAAGTTGTTCCCTAAGAAAGACTTGCTATATCGGATATTCTGAAGGACTATAGTCTAGCATGCCCAAACCAAAACATCGCCATTTTTATCAGCAGCGAGTTAAAACTGCCTACCAATGCACAGCGCATGAGGTTAAAATAATAAGTTATGGGCTGGCGTATCAAATAATCCAAAACCCATTATTGCTAAAGATTTTTCTGATCATCCTGCCCGCTCTGCACTTTCATTAGTCGTTATTCTATGGATGTTGCTTTACTTATTTTATTAACTGGAAATAGCAAGGAATAATTTAAAAATTAGGTGGTCCACCTGTCAAATATATGCTTTTATTTGGCGTGCCCTTGCCTTGGCGATTTTCAAGGCAAATAACTGATGAGCATGTCGACGAGATTGCTTTAACAGCAGAAGAGCGTTTATTGATCGTCATCATATGCAGCAACGTCAGTTCATATAAGTGAATTTTACTTTGGTCGAAAGGATGAATGCCCGACTAGTGACCTAAGGCTCCGAATTGACTGGCAAAATTATCGCCAATGCAAGTGCTACGTTTCTGGCGTATCGAATGCAGCGCCCTCTTTAACCCAATGTGAAGAGGCTGGATGCTAAACTGTGCTCGCCAGGGAATGTGTAGTCGGAATCCAGTGTTAAGACTGATTGCTATCAAGTTCGATGGGAATCTTGGTGAAGATGGTCCTCACATAGTGGAAAGGAGAAAGAGGAATTCACTATGCAATGACTCCAATGCAGGGGAAACATTTTTGATCCTTTCCAACGGTGACTTCGCTCAAACGAACTTTTTAGCTAAAATGTGCTGGGTAAAAGTTCACTAGACCGGTTACGGTGAGAGGAGGAAGAGGTGGAGACGGAAGCGCTAGTCGGGGATGCCTCGCCATCAGTGCAGCTCTAGAATGTGCCTGATCACACACAAGCATTACATCAATGCTTATTTGTGCAAACATTGCGCTCCTGCTGTTGTTTGAATTCTGTGTCACTTTGTTTTTGTTAGCACAACATATCAGTGTGAGTACAATTTAATTAGAATAGGATCGTCATTCATTTAAGTAGTGCATAAAGGAAGGATCGTAAGTGGACGCTGTTAAATCGACTGTGAGTAAGTGTTTTATGTACCCATTCACAAACTTAGTTGAGAATAACTAAAACGATCAATGTAACGAACCCAAAACAAATAGAATTATTCTATTGCTTGTGGTACGCTTGTATCCTCTGGGAGAATGTGGAGGGTGGGAGTGTCTGAGGTATCTGATGGCACATGCTGGCAGGTACTTATGGTGCGTATTTAAAAAACCACTATCAAGTGCGCTTCCTAGATTGGTAATTAGGCGCGGAGGTTCCTTGAGCAGATGCTGCTATAATGTGTCAAATCAGAGACAAACCGCTCCTCAAAAATGACCTAACAAGCGAATTACATCTGTGGTCAATCAGTTTGTTTAACGGCGACTTGTAATTCTTTTGCTTGTGATAGCTGTGCAATGTAATGTAGGTTCGGTACAATATTCCTGCTACAGCAAGTCTGCAAATAATCTTTAATGCTTTCTTATGAATAAAAAATCCGCCTGGTCAAGGTCACCATCTTTACCTTTGAGCCTTCAAAAGCGATCATCATTCGCGTCGATTATAAATTGCCTGTCTAGTAATTGGTGATAGGTGTTAAATTGAGGCGACTGATCCGTGCTCACCAAAAGTCAATGTAGCTGTCGAAAGTGTGTGCGGGTGTAGGTGGCAAGGAATAAGTGATTCACAATCATGGGTGATGGTTTCCAGTTTGTATTAACTTCATTTTGGTAAGGTTCTTAGCGACGTTGTCAATTTAAGGGCTATCTATAATAAGAAATAAGCGTTAGCCCCTTACCATATGACAGATGGTGATTTTGTTAAGATGTATGCCATATATTTCTTTGACCCAGCCAGAGCTACAGCCATCAGCTAACTTGGAAATGCTGCTCGCGCTTATGATATATATATTGTCCATATCTGTGTTCTGGAACCAGGAAACTAGGCTACTCTTACAAAGCCTTGGTTATGGTCATTGCAGTGTCATAATTCCTACACAGCCTTTGGTTAAGTGCGCAAGGGCGATAATTGCAGAGTTCGCCTTACCTGTTTCAGCGACTCCAACTACCATATCGTCTTGACTGAACCCACCCACCTACTGTCATTCAGTAGCTGCCCTAAACGCATGCAGCAATAGTGTCCAGTGTCTCTATTTCACCGTCATCCTTAT
Organism: Taenia hydatigena; assembly: GCA_036345935.2. NCBI lineage: Eukaryota > Metazoa > Platyhelminthes > Cestoda > Cyclophyllidea > Taeniidae > Taenia > Taenia hydatigena. The sequence goes on along the minus strand of JADWOT020000002.1, from coordinate 6,645,855 downwards.
TACATCGTTGTTTTCTGCTGCGATCCCAATGGTTGTCAACGCTCATTAACACGGCAAGTGTAATACCAATTTTGGCCGACTAAATTGCGCTTACCTGGCAGTGCATATTTACTGCTCACGAGGTTATTATTATTTATGACCCTATTGTAAACTTTGGACTAAATTGACTGCTTCAAGATTTGCGGTAAAATTCTAAGACTTCCAATGCCTGGTTTTATTGATAATGGTGACTTGTGCCATGTTGCATTGTACAACCTCATAATTGACAACACGCTATTTTTACAACTGTGCTCCTATTTCCCACGTTGCATCCATCCAAATACGCTGTAAAATTTTGCATTTTGACTTAATTTTCTAACGCTTTGATAGAAACCCACCCTTGCGTGTAGCAGCGATCAGGATAAAAACAACAGAGGTAGTAGTTGCGATATTCCTGCCAAACATTAAGCGAGCAACTACCTACAGAGCACGTAGCCAAGCCTACATCTGCAGGTGGTAAGCTAAAACATCGCATTGGAGAACTCTAGAAAACAGACAAATAGATTTTGGTTATCGTATTTGAAAATACGTGTGCATCCTTCATTAAAATACCTAGTTGATTCTAAATACGTGCCCAACTGTCGGTAATGTGGCATTACTGTGGCATCGTCTAAATTATCTACACTACCGATGCGGCATGACGCAACGCTATGCAATGCGATGTTTGCTTTATTGCATCCATCTAGCAACACTCAATTAATTTTACATGGTCAGACCTTCCCTTAATAACCCCTCACGACGCATATGTTTGGGATTTATGCGCTGAATGCTTTAGCCTTGCTGGGGAATTATTTTAACCTAAGAATGTAGTATATTGACGAAAGCATCGCTAAAAACTTGCTAATTTCATCCACGAATTTGCGAGTGTCTGCGTTCTGCCAAATGCATTGTGTCAAATGCCTGCAAAACGGATAAACTAAGGCGTTGCAACAAGCACTTATTGCAGTATAAGTGTGATTGTCGAAGAAATACCTACGGACATGACGTGAACTCATATGATCTAAGAAACCTTCGAACGTCGGGTGTTCTGCAAAGCATTCTGTGCAGTAAAGGCGCATTTCTAAATTCGCCGTTCCATGGGTTGCAGCACTGTAAAATAAAACACAAGTCTAGGAGGAGGTCGCGTGGAAGGCCAAAGTCACGACTGAGATGCAGCGCACAGGGAGGATTTTAATCAAGGGTTAGCAGACGCCCACTCACAAATATGGGTATCGATATAATGACCGAGAAGCAAACGGAAGTTTGCGAATGGGACGAGGCACGCATGGCATAGGCTGTGATTTCAAATAGGATTAAAAAGAAAATCTTAGACAAGTAAGAAGACACGTGGCAAAAATAATGGAGAGGTTCGGTAAATTCCCTTACGCTTCTGATGCCACAAGGGCCTTCCGTAGGATCTGCAACGCGTTTGGCAAGTTAAACAAGGCAATTCCACGATTACTAAAAGCGACGAGCGCATTTACCCACTTCGTTTGCCTGTTGGGCATTCAATTATAATTTGGACTAAATAAGAGTTGTTTCGCTTGCTGCAAGTCATTTATTCATAGTCAGATGAGGAATCAACAGGCATAAACACGAGCACTTATGCGCAAATGCAGCGCTTTCTTGTGTGCATGTGCATATGCACAGAAATGCATGCCCATAATATATCCACAAATGAGAGGCGCCTACTATGTTTGAGGCGTAAAATGACGTTTATGAATAAAGTAGAGCACACCGTGCATCCACAGAAAGCCATTTTAAGGATGAAAATGACGAATCGCTCGAAGTCTCGCAAAAGAACTTGTGGTGAATTCAATGAGTGAACAAGAGGTCCCCTTGGATCTGTCCTCAACATTACATGTGATTAAAATGCAGGGAAGTAGTCGACCTTATGTGCATGGCCACAAATTTGCTCACAGTGGGTACGCGGTTAAAATGTGCCTCAATTCAGTTGCCTAGTTCTTCGTAATGTACTCCAAATCGTCCGTTAAGATAGGCATTTCAAATGCACTGGCAAATTCAAAATCTATATTTAGCCTGCTTGACCTAACCCCATCACCTTTCAACAGTAAGGTGCTAATAATCCTTTTCCAGGCTACAGCGAATGGGGATGAAACATGGGCTGTGGACTGTCGTCAAAGTGATCCCAAATCAATGGCTATTGCTTATGTTTACAAAAGATACTTTTTGCTCTATGGTCGGCATTTTCGCTCCGGAGTATGTTGTGCCTTAAGCGAGCTCAACATCATGCGCGCAGATTTTGGAACCTTGACTGATTGTCACTCCCCATTTCTGAACTTATGCATCACATTCTGATTGTCCATAATATGAGATTTGCCTAGTAAGTCCAGCAAACTGGTGACCAGAGGTAGGTTCAGCATTGTAGTTAATTAGGCTGAATGCATAAGTTATTTGAATAAAAGACTTCCCACCAAAAAGTAAGTGCCATGCTTCTCTGTTAAGGATGCTTTTGGGCAAACTGTATGCTCTCGTGAAGAATGCGACTTGTTTTCGCAGGGGTAAGGCTTGTCTTGCGATAATAGAGAAGGGCAAACTCACCCACGTAATCAATTAAGCCTTAAAACCGCAAGATATTTTACTTTCAGCTCTTCATGCATCATGACATGTTGAACTTATACCTTGGTAGGTGGTGTCTCCGATCGCAGCCTAAATGGGGAGGTATTGATAAGCCAACCAATAGGGTAATTGCAACTGTACTCTCTTACGCCTTGCCTTCCATCCCTCTACTCGCAACGGACCATCCTCCTCCACCCATTCCTCGCAAGCAGCGGGACTTTGAAGGTGATGCTCATGAGCGATCTGATTGTTTGCCGCTTTGCAGTAGTACAGCTACCCTCGCGAGAGTGGGAGTCAAGAGTAAGAATAACATTCCTTGTTTCCACTTCAGAGAGTAACTCTGACATTTTAGAGACCGTGCAAATTTGTACTACTTCCATTCACAGACTCCGTACCCAAGCTTCATTCGATGTATTGCATGCAAAAATGTCAATCTCGACTATGCTCAGGATGCTCAAATGCGCCATCCTCATTATTATGTTGACGGATGTTGTTGAACTCCTAACCCGCATCTTTGTCTCATTTTTGCCAGGATTGTCTCTCTTCTGTTCCCTTTTGCCCAAACTTACCAATTAAATGAGGCGACTCAATTATCAATAATCTATGACAGCTGCTCCATTTATTCTATTAATGGGCACGTCTAAAAAGGCCAGCGGTCTGCTTAACAGACATTTGCCAACTACTCTTTGTGCTCTCACATTGATGACAGCTGAACATTTTGGCGTACCTCATTACTAACCAGATTTCGGAGCATGTCTATAGCGGAAGTGGAAGTATTGACAAAGACCATTAAAAAAGAGAATTTTTGACCTTGCATGAATTTGAGGTGGCTTCGGCGGCAGAAAAGTACTCATTGATCACCAATTAACATCGAATGCGACCAAGTGAGCTCACACAAACATGCATCGCACCAATTGGTATTCTCGGCCTGGAATGAAACTCGCTGATTAAATCTCGCAATCGGGTTTCTGGTAAAATGAATGGCAACACGGCCGCCGGTCTTAATTCACGAATTAGCTTGCCGGTTAATCAGCTGTGCTAGTGCCACAATTCTGGTGTATATATAAGGCGGTTGGCTAAGATCCGCTTCCCTGTTTTCCTTCATCCCGGCCTGTCACTTTACTGTCTGTGAGCGATGGCGGTGGAGGCAGACTCAATCGGCTGCACTCTCAGTTAATAGATATGAAGGGACCAGATGTTTAGGCTACTCCTTTGCATAAGTTTAGTCATGGCTTTCAATGGCTAGGCTGCAAATCTTTAAGCTTCACATGAATTTCGGTGAGAGTGGTCTATATGTGGCGAAAAGAAGGAAGGATTTGAGAGTGCACATTCCTACTCTTTCAAATAACAGCTTCAGCACAAAGAACTTTCGTGCTGAAACATACGAAGCGACAGTGAAACGGATTATACAGGAGCACATTTGTGTGTGTTTTGTGATTAATCACATTAAATAGCCTTCATTGTGCTGTAAAATAGATACCCCTGAATTACTATATCGAGCGACACACACAAGTTTTATTAGTGTAGGTCATAAAAGCTCGGGACTATAGGCCCCAACCGTCAAACACACTATAACTGCAGGAGAGAGTTGCCGGCTAATGTATTACTAAAAAGAGTGGGATCAAAGACAGCGAAAAATTGAGATAGGATATTTATTTTTGGCTTTCGCAAATAAGTAAGGCGGTTTCGGTCGTCGAGATATTTGTTAGGGTGTTCTGCTTCCTTTCTACTAGAAGTGTGTTAATTCTTCGTTTGCTTTGCTAATCAGAATTTTTGCATTCTGCATTTGAGAATCGTAAAAGCTGTCAAGTAGTCGGAGACCTTTTGCAAAATTAGAGCGCAATAGGTAATGTGATACTATGGGCCCAATTAATGCTGCCGCGTGATGGCAGTGGCTAATATTCCTGTGTGGACATGAGAACACTTGAAGAATGGCCCTATCAAAGAATTAGTAAGGCGTGATAATGCTGTCAAAAGTATAATTTGGTCACTCTCACCTCTCAAGACATCAATGCCTTGCGCCTTTCGCGACTTTGAGGAAAGTTATGCTTCTCATGTTAATTAGAAGCTGAGGAGAGCATGTTAATGTAAATCATGACTGTTGGCATTTAAATCGTTGACCACGCAGTTTTTAAATGTATCTGCTTTTACATGCACCTCATCACTATCATGGAAGAGCCTTTTGATTTTTGTAAGTGACCGCGTACAAGATCTTAGTGGAGCAGGTGAAGATTCGAGAAGACCAAACATGGGCACAAATGTCGGTCGATTTTAGCCTCATGACTCAAATAGGGCAATGAAGTGGAAAGCGGTGCAATTCCTTTTAGACGGCAGCGTGTTGGCCTGTAGGATTGAGATTCACAATTGATTCCGCAACCTGAGAATCCACCTTGACTTTTGCAAATGGGCGCGCTATGCTGATAAATTAATCAGTGTTCGATGAAATTCCGAACAAAAGCTTTCAGGTACTTTTATCCCCTGGCATAGTGGACGGCACTTGGTTTGTCAAATCTAGCCTGTAAGGGAAGCCAGCGATAACTTATGGTGCAAAGTACCTAGAACGATTAGGTTAGTAGCCTATGCAAATCATTGTTTACGTTTAGACCTCTACTGGTCTCTTCATTAAACAAAATATGCGCATGGATTTCGTCAAAAGAAAAGACGTCATTGAAGGAAAGCAAAGGCAGCAAAACCTAGATGGGGCAATCTATTTCGTGTTATCACATAAAATGATTTGCAGAATCTTTTAGCTGCGCTTCAAACTAAACATAGATGGCTCTGCTTCGCACAACATTAAAGTTTCCTACCCAGCACGGTATTACACTCAACAAGTGAAAGTGGTAAGCACCCGATCAAAGCGAAATTCAAGGGGCAGCATTATTCCTGCCAAGCGCTAACTACGTCTCGGATAAAATGTAGCCAACTTTGGTGCACCAAAATAATGCAATGGCTTGAATTCAGCAAGTTGGTGCTTTAAGAAAACTTAGAAAATAATGCAAAATGAGGTAAAATTAACTAGTTCCATCGAATTTGTATAACGCAGAAAGGCTTAATTAAAAAGATAAGAGAAGACCACTATTACCTAAGCATAGTAAAATAGCTTAGCGCACACCAGTGCATTTTTTTTTTTCCTTAAGGTAAACTGCTAAATACTGCCAAAGTGGGGCATATAACAAGAATTTCTATTGAAATGATGTTTCGGATGGGAGAGGATGACGGCAGCTATTAATAACCTTGAGCTCAATTAGACCCCAAACTCAGGTCCTCTCGCTTTCGAGTCGAAGGCAATGCCCCTAAACCACTGAGTCCCGAGATCAAGGTCAGTAAATTAGTGTACACAATTTTAAGGGCGCATAGTGAAATTTTCGAGGAAAAATCGGTTCTGGTGACCGAATGGATTAAGGATTTAAGTTACGGTGGAATATTTCTCTTCTGACCGAATCGTTGAAAGAGTTGAATGCCATATACACATCATCAGCCCTCATATGCCTTCAATTACATTTTTCCTCCTGAGTCAATTTAAGTCCTACACTCTACTTTGCGTCGCAGCAGGCATCACCACTTTCTGGCTTGTACTCCTTCAAACTCATCTACAAACCAGATATCACCTCCGCGACAGTAATTTCTAAAAGATACAATGCGGCGCCATTTGGATAAATTTAGGCACTCTTGGCTATAGGAGAATCGCCTTGAAAATATAACTGCCTTTAGAAGCAACAAGAATGTTAAGACAGTGCATACGCTATGAGTTCTCTCCACCTCCTCACGGGCTAGTTTACCAAAGTCCGCATTGAAGCAAACTAAGTGAGCAAAATTGGCCGCATGAGGAGGAATTCTGTCAAGTGTCCTTAAAACTAATGTCTGGATATGGGGTATAGGTTAATGCAACATGCAGAAGGGATGCAGGCGACCCATTGATAAGAGATTCGCTGAGATGGGTGAGAGCACTACTTCTTCTTCACCACAGTGGTTCAAGTTATGATAATACCATTCACCCGAGAACGTGTGAGTTAGGATCACAGTGAGACAGTAGATGACTTTCTTTTATGAACCTTAATGGAATATTTACAAGGTGTTCACTTCTTTCGCTGCTCAGCTTCCCGTTCGATTCGTCGATTGCCATAATACTTAGAGCATGCACTATAAGCAGCGACCTCGTTAAAGCAAATTGTTGCAACATGCAGACCTTTGAAAAATTAATTTTAGCCTTTGGACTTAGTTCTTATTGCATTTCTGTTAGTTGAGAACGCTAGTTGAAATTCAGATGATTTCCTAGGTCATAATTCCTCGTCGTCAACTACTTTACCCATCAAAGGCAATGCATCGCCCCCTCGTTTTTCTTTCCACCTTCTGTGCCAAATTGATATATTTCCAGATAACCTTAATAAAGAGGCAAATCGCTCGTCTGATTTTCAGAAGATTCAAACCAGCCATTGCTCAATCCAAAACAGTCAGTCAGTAGCACGATCGAAAATAAGTCCTTTTTTGACCAACTGCACTATACCTCGTGAATTTTAGTGCCATGCTTACTTTATTTACATCTTCCGGAGTTGGTGGAAACTGTTTTTGCTCTCTACAATCGTTGAGCTAGACGTCGCATAATAATCAAGTATTCACCTTCACTTTTATCAAAAGAGAAGCTTAGGGATCTAATGGAGAAGTGAATAAGCAGGTGTGAGAATGCTGTTTTATTGGAAACCAATCAAAATTTTCATAGAAGTCATTGAAAGCTACTCTCTCTGTTTTGCCTCGATAGGGAAGTGCTTCAAATCCCTTTTCTCACAATATTATCCAAAGTATTTTTGTGCCAAATTTAGAAATAAACAGCAGCAAATTGAATGAACAACGTATTTATTGCCTACTTTCGAGCAATGACAATGAATGCTGCCAACGAAGCAGTACTGCTATCAGGATACTGTGACCAGATTTACGTGGACCCAGACCTATCAGCTTAGTTAGGACATCCAAAGTCTAACTGAACTCCATGCAGACCAAATCAAACTGTTTGCGAAACCGATTTCACTCTCTGGCCCTTCTATTTACAAAAGCGTCAATTTTCGTTCGGAGCAATTACTCTCAAGATACCGAATCCTGACAAATCATACATTCCACTTTGTAGAGCCTTCAAATACGATGAGCCACATAGCCGTTGTCGATTTGGGTTAGTGGTTAAGCGAAGTGATGGAGGAGGCGTTGCCGTCTGAGGAAAGCAGTTTGCACCAAACCAATACAGCTCACAGCCTCGCTGATGTGGTGGTTGCCATGAAATTACTCTCTTCTGATTCGGTCGTTCCAGCTCAAAGTAGGACTGCCACTAGTGCTCAAAGAAGGGTTTGTTGTGAATAACAGTGAAAGATATAAGCCAATCAAACAAATGAAACTTTGATCTGGCCCCAGTCTGTGGAGAGGCAGTAAGGTTGACGTTGATTGGAGGACTTAGAAATTTTACACAAGCTTGTCAGCGGCGTTTAGCGGTGCAGGAAACATGCATCACCCTTGACTGGTCAAAAAGGGTCATACTGCAAATGTACTAGTTTGCTTTAATTGGGAAAGTAGGTGCATGTATGCGACACATACCATCAGACACAAAAAGTTAGGGTCGGATAAGGGCGAAATCTTCCACCGTAAGCCGTAATCTACTGCTCAACACTCACAAACCTATTTATATCTAGCCACAAATTCACTCAGGTAGCAGAAGGACTCATACGATGCAAGCGCAAGGGGCAGATTCTTTTTAAAACAAAGCGAACTGAGTGAACAACTAATGAGTGGTTACGTTGGGGACACCTATTGCCAAAGAAACACGGAAAAGGGGCAGCCTTTCTGCATAGCAATAAAAAACTGCACCAGCAAGATGCAAGGAAGCGCAAATGCTTGTAAATGGTTTCAGTAAAAAGCAAAATTTAGAGGTTGGAGACAGTATGACACATCTGCCTCCAAGGTTAACCCACTTTCATGGACTCCTAGTAGCAAACACTTCTTTTAAAGGTAACATGCTAATGCTTTTGTGAAACAGATGCGGCTTCTGTCAAGATCTCCCCAACGTTAAACTCATCGATCAGAGTTGTCATAACTTGATCTCCTAACAAGAATCTACGTCTTGTACAAATGCAAAGGACCAGTTTATTTATCGCTAATACCAATGTTAAAGAAAGACACTGGCAGCGTATTTAAAAAAATAGTGTGTGATTATTACTAGGGATAGTCGTGAATGTGTACAAGAGACTTTAAGAACCGCCTATTTGGAACATTTAAAGACAATTGTAAGTCTGCTGATGGGAGGATACGTAACTAATGCAATGAAAATTAAAATCTAGTAATAGAGGCAAAAGCACTTCAAGTTTGGAAAATTAGTGACCCCGTACATTGAGACTACTTTCCGTGAATGACTTATGCTATCCTGAAGTAATTCAGAAGTGCAGGCAGGGTAAGCCTTAACCAAAGCCTAACGAGCATTCATCAAGCAAACAAGGCTGTTGTTAAAACTGAGACCAAGATCACTTTGAACTGTAATCCTAGTGCCCACTCCCTGTATTTTGGTTCCTTCTTCACCAAAACTTCGAACACTGATTATACTAGGAAGCTCCAATTGAAAACCACATCTATCTTGTCATACAAATCAGCAGCGACTCCACACTCGAATTATTTAGGTATTGCTTTGATTTGAGTCGAATTTCCAACTCACTACCATTCTTAGACTTCAAGACTTGTGCAATCCTTAATTTCCTGTGGAGTGGATTGCTGCCTAATCACGCCTGTCATTTCTTCTACAAAATGTTTCCATGTATTGGCCGCGTTCAACACAAAACCCATTGCTCCTGCGACACAAATAATCACAATTCTGATGGAGCGAAGTAGACGCGTTGTAGCAGAATCACAATCTGAGTTGGATGGTTTCCTCTCAATAAACTTTAGATAGTACACATTAAATTGGTTGGTTTGTCTCATTTCATAATACCGTTTGACTTCGTGAAGCTGTCTCATATTTCACACGTCATCAAAATATTTCGTTTTAAACCTAAGCCATCCATGAGATCCATGTTGGAAAGCAGCCGCTGTTTTACTCTAGCAATTATCTGAAAAATTTGCGATTTTGCCGCTGATAAAGTGCCGTTCATTCAGCTGGTATTGGTTCTTCCGAACACCGAAGAATGACAGGAATCACAGCTGCTTTACCCACTCATCTCCCTTGCCCATGCAGACTCTACCACCTGCGCTCCTACCATTTCTTTCCATTTGCCTTTATCCACAACCACCCCTTATTTTACACATCCCCTGCACAAAATTTTACTCTTGTTTCGTAATTTCTTCCTTTCTTCCTTCCTCATTATGTCTGCCTCTGGGTGGTAGCGGTCGTATTGGGTTTCCTCTCCCTTTGCCATTCCACTTACCCATCCGCTCATCCGAATGCACCTACTGAGTACAACTTTTGTTCACCTCACCACCTACCACCTCTTTCATCCAACCACCACCACCACTACCCTATTAGTAGAAGCCCTTTCCTCATTTATTCACTCCTGCGTTCATTCACTTTTTCCACTCTTCTTATACTTGTCTTTACTAAAGTTAAATTGTTAAACAAATTTTAGAATCATAGATATGGGTCAACACTCTTCCCTATTATGATGTCTTTCCTCCTCAATTTTCGCGTTCTGCCTCACTGTTGCCCATATGTGGCACACAACACCAATTACCCATTTCCCCTCTAAAAATTACCACTGATACCATTTTGCCTCATGCATACGTGTGTACATGTATGCATATATCACTACCTCTCATTCTCTGTTCCAGCAAGCATTTATAACAGTACATCCTCGTCACCGACGCCACCACCGCCTACCAGCCTCTCAAACCTCGCCTTCTTATTGTTTTGCCTGAAAAGAGCCACACACTTAAGCAATACCCTCGACCTCATAATTTCCCATTCCTTATCTCATCTTCCCCTTGCACATCACGCGGAAGGGCACATAAATCAGTCATTCATTTGCAACCTCAAGCGACCTTCGTGTCCTAATTAGTCAAAACAAGTAGTTAATTAAGAACGGTAATGCAAGATATCGCCATACTGAACAATGGGGTAAAAGGGTATAAATGATGTTGTCGTGGCGGAATGTTTGATAGGTAGGCATGCGGAGGGTAATTTGAATTAGGAGAGAATGTTGTAGGAAATGAAGTCTCATTTATTAAGATAAAAGCTGAACAAAGGGACTTACCGAAAGATATGCCAGCCTAAGCTATGGCGAAAGGGAATTTCGTTTCCACCGGAGCATTATATTGTGATGGGTATGGAGACATGAGTGAGTAGCATTAGGTATCAATTTTATACTTAAGGCTTGTCAGTACAGTATTACCGTGTTGCAATAGTCAGCCTCTAAACAGCACTGGCTGCGTCGCCTCCATCACTACCACTGTTTGCAATATTGGCTGGAGAGGCTTCTTAACGTCTTCGTCAATGACGTACTTATGAGGCTGCCTGCCAATAACACGCATCGTTATCAGCGTTGGAAATAATGGCGAGGAGGAATGTGGGCGTAAAATCGGATCCATTATTGACTGCCGTACTTGATTCTGCCCATGGTGGCACTAAGCGTTCATGCCATATTAAATTGTGCTTGCGATGCGTTAGTCAATCTTCGATTGATCAAAGTTTAATTGTTTCGTGTAATCATCGTAGCCTTGAGGTGGTACCGATAGCAGGAGTTGAACTTTTTTGCTTTTGGGTCAGTGTCCTCTTCTAATACCGCTAAGCACGAGTACGCGTGACAGGGAGCACATTGTCCCTGCCTCTGTGCCCCGAATCCTACGGAACGCACTTTTATTGTAGCGGAGGGGGAGGAGGACGAAGATGAAGAAGAAGAAGAAGAAGAAGAAGAATTGGCGACTGCAGATGCGGTGGCCTAAACAAGGAGAGCATTGTACCCTCGTCGTTAAGGTGGTGGCTCGTGATCGGTATGTAAAAAATGAACATGAATGTCTTGCTCCATTTATGTCTCCTTTCTTTCGTCCTCCTTTGGGGTAGAGCAGGTAAGGCTAAGGGTGCTACAGTGCTTATGTATGAGCATACACATACAAATGGAAGCACCATGGGCCAGAGCTCATTCGTGACAACAGCAGCATAGTTTTTGCCATGGATATAGAAGCGCTTTTGCTCTGGAACGGTTGCAAACAATTATTGCTGACGTCACAGATGATGGAAAGTAAAACATAAAGAAGGTAAGTAAGCAAGTAAGATGTCGGCGTAGGTAGGCATTAGAAGAAAGGTGGGCGAAGTAGAGGGCATTAGCTCACTATTGGTTGGCATTGTAACGGTTGTCTAACTAGACATCACACATTGGGCTCAAAAAATCCAAGCTAAGATTTGCTACGTCAGGCTTTTTCATGCTATACAAAGGCAAGCTAGGCCACACCAAGACTTTGGCCATCGTGTCACGCCACTTCGGCAAGGAAGAATAGAGTAGAGGCGTTTTCTTCAAGGTGACATTTAATACGGCTCATGAAATACAGCATAATGTGATCCTGTCTCAGCACGTTCGCCAATGCACCACTCCGAGTTTTGACTTTGTGCGCAAGGCTGTAATTAGAGGCCTTCCTTTCTACTGACACTGCCTTCGTCGTTGTCACCTCTCGCCACGGTATTGTAGACCACGCACATGGGAGGCAAATTAGTGTTCTGCTTTTGGATGCACAGGATGCAGACAGATGGCTCCCTCCTACCCTGTCCTACTCACAGGCATGGGGACGACGAGCGGCACGACGGTGCAAGAGAGAAGGAATCGCGTCCAATACTTCCACACAATATTGTTTGCCGTGTCCCTATTTGCTTTGTGATTTTACCAAACCTAGTAGGGTGTCATGTGTTGTATTTTGCACTTGTGAAGATATATGGGGTTAAGAGAAGCTGCTGAAACTGGCTTATATAAGTTCTTATGCACTACAATGAGGTGAGTGGGAAGAAGGAAAGGCTTTACCTGAGCTTTAGCTAATCAGCTCTATTGCACTTGAGATTCACCATAGAACTTTTTCGAACTGCAAATGCGACAAACGGGTAAAATTAGACAATTTGTGATTTGGGCTTACAATAAATTCAAAGGCTTAAAGCGGCGTAAATTTACAGTTTTTATGTGGATCACGTTGGTGCACTAGGAAAGACAGCGATGAAGTTAAAGTGAATTTAGTGCAGTGTAGCATGGTTTGCACGTAAAAGGGAAAAAATGTGTTACCTTGAGTGTTTTCGTGACTATCTTTTCTAACGTCACATTACGGTTTTATTTCATCGTCCAACTTCACAGCAGTGGATACAAAATCAGTGGGGCATGATTGTGACGTTTGGCTAAGACTTTGCTCGCACAAGTAGCAGAAGCTTAGTTCACTCAAAAATCATTCTTGGCATCAGCAATGACCATTGCAAAAAGTACAGCTTTTCCTTCACCTACTTGTCTGTGTTAGAATGATGCACGCCTGCATCGCAATGAGAAGGACGATTCACTTCAGCATGCGCAAGTAATTCGTAGTTCTGACATGAAGGAGAGTGCGCAGGACTAAAGTAGGCTAGCCAACCAGTGAATGATGGCCTGATACTTAGCTTCGAAGTCGCCGATCACTACCTTGAAGTGATGACACTGTCTTTCATTGCCACCAACTACAGCTACTTGTTCAGATTTTCTTCTTGAGTAACATAAATTGAAATGAATTGCAAAAGCATGTTGCTCCGCATATATGGCAGACTTTGGTCGATCAAGGAGGGTACTGATTCGCTGGTGACAGTTTCGCATCCACTGCATCTCCGCTACTTGCGTTTTAATGGCGTCACCGATTCAGTTAAACATTTAAATTGGAGATGAAAGAATATCAAAGGGTATTGGTTGGAGGGTCAACTGCTTATGTTCATTTACTCAATCGAGTTTCGAGTGCAAAATTAGTCCTGGGCAGTCAGATTTATGCTTATCCTACTTGTTATTTGGCGCAACAATAAAATAAATACATACGGAAGCTTCGCCTCTCTGAGCTATCGGTTTGAATAAAATGGGATCCAGTTAGCAAGATACTCACTTGTGGCTTGTGTATTTAGCTAAAGGGACTAGTTGTGTTAAATACCAACAAAGAAGAAGAGTCCACGGCAATACTGTAAGCTCGCATTGTGATACAGGCATCACGGCAAAATAAAAAATACCCACGGAAATGACATGAGTGCATGTGCTCTTGCTCTGCCTCCTGATTCGAACATTCTGTGCAGTAAAGGCTCATTACTCAGACCCTATTTAAAAGAAGATGAAGTTGGAGGTAGTTTGTGTGGGACACCGAAAGTATGAGAGATTGAACTGATTGAAGGGCAAATAAATGCTTCAGAGCTCTAAAAAGCATTCATTGCTTGTGTCATGCCTTTCCTCCAGATCGCACCGTCTGGTGTATAATCGCTGCGCATTGCGTTGACATTGAAAATCTGCAACGCTCCCACCTTTGCTACAACTGTTTAAGCTGAGCACTGACATTTGCGAAATACGTCTGCTTTGCATTTTTATCAAATGATGCTTCGGATCTAGGTGCCACAAAATGCTCACCTGTACCTGGAAACTATCCGTCTATGTGAACTCCTGAAATGCTATGGTTGTCCGGATGATGCTGAAATGCATCCCCTATCTTCTTACTCACTTCGTTGTATTGAATGCGAGATGATTTATAGCGATTTCGAGAGCATGTCTTAGCTTGACCCTATCTTTGTGAGCCACAAAGGACAATTTGTAGATCTAACCACCCGCAATAACAAGCAAAGCGTTCGCTTATTGCCTTTCCAAGCATTTGTAAGCTAAAAGTGCTGGCGGTAACAATGGTGTGGTGAAATGTCTTGAATGAAGGCTTAAGTGCATCAAATTCTAAGATATTGAAACGCTTGATAAAACTCATTGTCTCCTAAATTCAGAGGCAGACAACACAGCCTATCCGATTCAGCTATCTCAACATCTAGCAATAAAGACGGTATGAAAGTTCGGGCAATGGATGGTCTTAACCGCTCTTCCATAAATTACCTGTCACAATGCTGACAGTGTTGTAGTGAGGCCTAGCACCAAGTCGTAGACGGTCTTGTTGAACATCGGACCAAAATGTTGTCGTGTGTAGTGCAAGCAGCGATAAAGGCAGAGACACATGGATAAAGTTGGAACTGCGCGCTCATGTGTCGAGGTGTAGTATGGGCATGGTACAGTCTCCAGTTCCTCCACCACCCTCACTTATATGTCGATCAGTGCTCCAAAGGGGAAGGAGGCGGCAACAGCAAAATAAAGGCAAGAAGAAGCATCAACCGCCACACGGCGTAGGATGTGCTGTAATTTTCCTAGATTGTCTCCTTTTCTGGCTCTTGACCAAGGAACTATTGTTCCACTGTCACTTCAGACGGCCCAGATTCTAACAAAACATGAAAAGCACAAGTCGGTTGCACCTGTGAAGTCCTGAGTCAACTGTTGAAACATCAAGGCAGTTGTGTTCTAGAGGCAACACCTTGTTTAGCACTACGAGGGCAGATTCATTACATTGGTGGAATTTCTACTATTAAAAGGTGGACCAATGAGACGCTAGCAGAATTCTTATTAACCAGTGAAATAGCTGTGCTTTAATTGCTTCAGATCAAGTGCTTCCTTAGGTCACGCACTTAACTCTTGCAGAAGCTGTTAAAATTGGTAAGCTTGTAAACTTCCTTTGGTCACTTCAGCAATCCAGCCATATGCTGACTTCAATGAAGTGAAGCTTCGTCAAATAAAGCGGAGTAATTAGCTTTCCGCGAATTTTAACCTCAAGTTATTGAAAATGACTGGGCAAAATCGAATGGGTTTGAGAGCGGAAACAGTTCTCTGCGTATAAAATTGCATAGTCTGGTCACCGAGTAAAAATAGCTAACCGAAGACTTTAGAGTTCTCACAGCATTCCTCCCCGACACTGTCCGCACTTCTATCCCTTCCGTTGTGATTGAAGTGATTTCTGGAGCATTACGTTGCCTTTATGGCTGCTTCGAAATGTACTTACCTCCGGTTGGTCCACTTGCAGCCGATGTCGCAATTGATGCCAACGATTACACATATTGCGCAAACTTACTGACCTCTCTTTTCTATGTTGCTCTCTTCGTTCACATTGCGTTGTCATTGGTGACGCAATATTTCGCCCACAGGTGGTTTATTAACTATGTTGATACGACTTATCAACTACCACCTAAGCTGAAATTAACTTGCGCCTTCTTATCGGTTCATTCATTTATAGTGCTACTGTATATTTACTTTTAGCAATGACACATCAAATAACTTTATTAATATACTCTAGAAGTCCATATTTATTGCATACATGGTTGTCTGAACGGCAGTGGCGCAATCCCAACGAATGATTTTTGGTCGACCTGCATTCCTCTACAGAGATATTTTTGATTTAATGACCTATCGGCAACTTGATTGGTTTGGGTGGCGTGACTTTGGTTCAGAATATCTAGACCCAGGTTTATTCCACAGCTCGCACACGCGGAAGCACTTCTGCTCCTCCCAATTTCCCTTGCGGCCTCTCCCAATCCCACCCAATTGCCCGCGCATCCAACCACTCGCATGCAACTACTGCTACTACTACCACCTGTAGTCATTACACACCCACCCTCACCACCACACATGCGTATTTGTAAATTTACACCGCTTTTAGCCTTTGAAATTATTGAAAGCCCAAATCACAAATTGCCTAATTTTACCCATTTGTCGCCTTCGCAGTTCGAAGAGAAGTACTTTGGTGAATCTAAAGTGCAATGAAGCTGGTTAGCTAAAGCTCAGATAATGCATTTCCTTCTTTCCACTCACCTCATTGTGGTGCATAAGGACTTATTTAAACCAGTTTCAGCAGCCTGTTTTAACCTCATATATCTTCACAAGTGCAGAATACAACACAGGACACCCTACCAGACCTGGTAAAATCACAAAGCAAACGAGGACACGGCAAACAATATTCTGTGAAAGTAATGGACGCGATTCCTTCTCTCTTGCACCGTCGTGCCGCTCTTCATCTCCATGCCTGTGAGTAGGGCGGGATAGGAGAGCGCCATCTATCTGCATCCTATGCATCCAAAAGCAGAACACTAATTTGCCTCTCATGTGCGTGGTCTACAATGTCGTGCAGAGAGGTGGCAGAGACGAAGGCAGTGTCAGTGGGAAGGAAGGCCTCAGATTATAACCTTATGCACAGAAGCAACTCTCGGAGTGGTGCATTGGCGAAAGTGCTGAGCCAAGGTCACATTCTGCTGCATTTTATGAACCGCATTGAGTGTCACCTTGAAGAAAACGCCTCTACTCTATTCTTCCTTGCCGAAGTGGAGTGACACGATAGCCAACGATTTGGCGTGGCTTAGCTTGTCTTCGCATAGCATGGAAATGCCTGTCAATTAAAAAAGCCATTACAATGCCAACTAATAGTGAGCTAGTGCCCTCTACTTTAACCACTTTACCTCTATGCCTGCCTCCGCCCTTCCAAAGTAATCCGTGTAGGTTTAGTCAAACAATGTCAATTACTAGTCACAGCCTGAGCTATATCAATACTAAACGTGCCCAATTCACATGGAAATATCGTGTACTAATTTCTTTGCAAACATAACTTCTTACCCACTACCTCTCACCACCTTGCTTATCTCACCATCTGCGTTACCTCCCAGATAAGTGCATTTAGATTCGGCAATATTACCCACCCATTTACCATCGCCACACAATCGCCGTACGATGTTGCCATCACCGTCCCCTTACTACCACAAAGCCTCTTTCAGTCCCTCTGAACATGCACCATCTACGTTTTCAAGCGAAGAAATGTTCTTAACAACATGGCAAAGTGTCCCACATTGTGAATTTAGTGAGGCAAATAAATGGGTTGTGGGCATTGCATTTATCTTCAGGATGTTAAACTAAGCGTTCTATGTTGATTATGAGTTTGACAATAATTCCTGTCCCTCAAACTTTTATTTTTGCCCCAATTGTGCTAAGGATTAAAGCTAGTTGTTGCGGAGCAAACGATCTTTTGCATTTGTGAGTTTAGACACGTTTTGTCCGAATGAAGTTGCGTTAAATAAACGCCTGCCTGTGTATCATGCAACAGACATCCGATAAATATGCATCTAGACAAGATAATGCTGAAGTGGTAAACATAAATGTGGAGGAGTATCACAAAAGCTTGTTAAGTAACACCTGCTAATCTGGTTGAATATAGCGGATTTCACATTTACACCTCATTAATCCACCTGTCTTCATATATTTATCCTTCACATATTTGTCTTCTTTCCATCCATATTCAGCTACCGGGGACAATGCAGTCGACGTCCAATAATTCGTCTGAAAATACAGTAATTTGTTTGTTTGGATTTTTCGTTGTCCTAATATGCCGAAAATGACCATAATAGGCCCAATGCTACAATCTCACTGCCTTCAAGTCATCGCACTTTTCCCCATCAATCCAGAATCATAAGGTGACAAGCATACAAGTCTAAACGTCACCATCGCTCTCCTCACATCCTCCAAGAAAGCCTGTCCTGCTGACGTTAAACTCTTCTGCTTGCTTTACCTTAGCCTGGCGTATCATGCCCTGCTTTGTGTCAGTTTGCTTGGTGCTAGCTGGCTATTCAGAAAACCGCTGCACTTTCGGACAACAGTGTACTTGCGCTCCTTACTCCACCTCCTACATGCTTAGCTCTGCCTTCCATTTTGGCCCTTGCAGGATTAGTCAAATACTTGCAGCTTGCACACATAGTTTGAGCTGCATTATCACAGACCACAAGAAATCGCGCACACTTAACATTCTATACGCTGCCTGTCACCGCTTTGCTTTCCCCACCATTCTCTTCACTTCCATGCTTGATGTGTC
>JADWOT020000002.1:6561296-6627296 GCA_036345935.2 Taenia hydatigena | reverse complement strand
TCTATTAATTGCCCGTAAGCTTTTCCAGCAAGCAGACTCTATGTATTGCGCACTTATAACGGCGACGGCGTAAACTCGCCAAATAGCAGTACGACAAGGGTCGGTGGAAGTGATGCGACACATGGGCTTTCATTTTCATGTGCACATATTGGCCGATCAATGCCAACTTTTGAAATGTTATCAGAAAAAACATGATTGTCCCTGTGCTGAAAGACACTAACTATCCATGCCTGAGCAAAATTCGGAACTTTAAATGTTATGCAGCACCATGTGTTACGGTGCAGGTCTCCGGAGCACATTCGAATCAACCACAGTACTTACAATAAGGCTTCTTGATCCGATGATTTTGGTCAGTTTTGTCAATAATTGCCCATTGAAAGAAACCTGGATAGACCTATGTAACGAGGCACTAATAGGCAGAATATATCAATCTAGATGCAAGTCAAACCACTGGATAAATGCTTATAATAGAAAATGTAAGCAACGCAATTTTTTTTTTCTTGTGATTCCGAATCTAGCATCGTGCGTAATTACGACTTCTACTCTGGAGACTCTACCATAATGAAACCGTTCGTGCTACTCTATGCGCAAATTGGAGGAAGTTGCTTACAGCGACCAAGTACCTGTCTCATTTCCTGTAAATTAGGCGAGGGACTTGTGATTTTTGTAAAATGTTGGAGAATGGCTAAGAAAACAAACTTAGGTACCGATGAAGCTAAATGTGTTTAGACGATGACGGTCGCAGATTTACTTGCGATTCGTCGTATAATTAACGAGCATGTACAAAACGTATAGCCAAAGGTTGTACGATTGGAAAATCGCACTTCACTTTTGTGATCGCTTTCTGAATGTACCGCATAGTTAAGCTAGAGCAAGAGCGTATATCTCTGACTGATATGGATAATAAGTGCAGATTAGGTTCAAATTATATCTGGCAAAGACTCAAATATAATACAATTACCATGATTTGAGAAAACGGCAAATGAAATTGACCAAAGCATCTTCTGTTTGCTAAGTATCCTGACTCGTGGCCTCCCCGATGCTTAGCTGACATAACCATCCCTCAAAAGCACTCCGTTGGGAATTGTGTGATATAATCTCATATAAATACGAAGAAACTGATAGGATTACTCGCACATTTCAAAGAGATTTTGTAATAATACAAGCGATAGACTTGGCATCATAAAAACCCTATGTTTGGCCCACACTTTTGAACCGATGGCATTCCTTCCCTTATTTAAAATGCATGCGCATACTAAACTTCCCATTGCGAACCAAATAAATTCGTGCACTCTTGTTATAAACACCTCGCACCTATGCCGAGGATTAGAGAACAAGTGGCATCGCATCTTGGCACTGTGCAATGAATTGCGTGAAGGTTAAGGCAACAGAGACTTGACAGACAAAATCTTTACAAGCGTCTGTTCTGAGTGTTTGCGATTGAATTTCCAATTCAGGATTTCGTATGCATTGACATAGACTTAATGGATTTCGTAAAAGTCCACTTTCGTCACAACAATGAATGCTTGCATATCTTTACGATCTGAGGCATGGCTCCCAGCCTTTGCCCGGGAATGGGACGAAATTAGGCCTCAGTGGTGTAAAATATGTCGGTCAACACTATATCCTCATTAAATTCCTTACTTGTTTTAAAAACGCAAATAAGGAACTACAATCCTCATTCATTTTCCTATCCTTTGATTTAAACCTGCAAAACTACCCTGATAGAATCTTTGATTTTCCAATTTTTGTGCTCAGAGTAGAATTAAGCATTTATCTTTACTTCATTTTATGGAAGGCGGATGGTTGGCTTTCATAGCTGAAGCAAATAATTCACCACGTTTGCAACATGCAAAAGTGAATATATGTTTCAGCTTGAGACTTTCTCTGCTTATGCTTACAGTTTTATTACGACATTGACTTGCCGTCATTTAAATGCATCCAATTCAGGACAGTTTCGTTATGAAGGGCACATGTTTTATCGAAGTATCTAGTCAATGTATGAAAATCGAGCCCTAATTCGTGATGGTACTTATTGTTCTTTACTTTTCATTATCATTTAAATATCAATATCATTGTTATCCGAACGGGAATGAACCCACCCCTAAGCAAGGCTACGCTTTATGGGTTTTTAGTTCAATGATCCCAAGGCATGTGTTTGTTCATTTTAATTTGTCCTGTCTGCATGTGAAGGAACTCTCACTTGATTAACACCACAACTGCAGCAGGCATGTCTGTCAACAAAATTTTGCAGCACCATGTTTTGACATCAGCATTGAACGTATAAGCTCCTTAACTTAGAGAATTACGCAGCCATGCGTCAATCACTCGAGGTGTTTTACTTAAATACATGCTTATCTCATGATAATGTCATTAATTAATGCAGGCAAAATTATGCAATTTGCACAAGGAAGCGTTTCTTGCTGTCTGGTTCATCTTTGTGCATGCAAATAGAATATGGGTGAATGGTAGTTAACTGCCAAAAGGACTATGTATACTAGTTCCTCAATTTCGCACAACTTTCTTCTTTCACAGAAACAAAAAATACAGTCCATAAATCACAGCAAATTTGACTTCTACGGTTGTTTTGTAGGTTACACACATTACTGATGCATGAGGATTTAATCTCAGAAACACCATTCAACTAAGTCCATATGCTTTGCCTTTTCTCTGCGCATCAGACCTCCGTTTTTCCTTTGTGATTCTTCTTAAAAGCGTATCATGCCCTACGATGCAAAAAATATCGAAATATCTTTGCCGCAAAGTTTGTTTAGTAATGTCTGAAAACTGCTCAATGCGGTTTTCATAGTAGTCTGTGAGAATTGTTTACTTTACGCCTTTACGAAAGGTGTCCACACCAGCTCTGATTTCGCTTGTGCCATAATACTACGACATCTATTTCTGCGGCGTCCAAGGTGTGCAAGTCGCACATCATACCACCTAGTTATAAAGAGAGCAGTCGCGGCACCAGGTTCACGATTAGATTAAGGACGTGGATAAGGCGCTGCCGTGCTACTTGGAATCCAAATCTGTATAGATAGGTGCTGATACTGTCACTAGTTCAGTCGTATACTACAAATGATAAGTATAGCGCAATGCGGCCATGCACACGACCTCTTTCCCACTTGTCGTGACGTGGGTAGGGTCAGCAAGCGTGCAAATTGTCATTAGTACGGAAGCTTAATAGGCGGTGTTAGACCTGGCTTTTTGTATATTTGCACCAAGACTTGTTGCTTTTCATGCGGTATTCTGATACACTGGCTTTTGATGTAAATAACAATTTACTTTGACAATAGAAGTGCGATATTTCCCGTCGGGTTAAGTCATGCTAGCTGAGAATAAAACTGGTCAGCGAGATTAATAGCATCTTGAGTCAGCTGGCTTAAAGGGCCCGATAATTATTAGACAGCAATTACTAAAAAGACAAATGAAGCAACTCATAATTAAACAATGTCGTTATGCAAAACTGCTTAAGGTTTTCCAATTTTGTGGCGCAATTTTCGAGGAAACACTATTTCATAGTGATGCTCCACCACCTGCTCCGCAAAACTTTGGGGAAAGCAAACCGCTGTTAAGGGAGAGTATCTGTGCTAGCAAAATTAGCAGCAGAATGGCGAAACCAAGTGTCGCTGAATGCCGATTGGCTCGTTGTGAGCTGGAAGTCACATCGCTGCACGGGTCCAGGTGCTTCAAACCCCACCATTTCCTTTACGCGTTCGTGACTTTTGCGCGCTGGATAACAAAACACTGTAAATGCTCTGTGCACAGCTTATTTTGCATTTAAATGTTTAAACGTCATCTGCTCTATTCCTCTATCCTTTTTTTTGCTTTTCGACTAAGCGGTTGATTTCATTATTCCTGTTCATAAAGGACTATTAGTAATGGCGCAATTAAAATGACTCGTTTTATTAAAGTCTCCCAGATGACACCCCCAGCAACTAAGCATGCATTTGCAAAGGACGTGCAGCAGCTCTGCAGAATAATTGATGCCTCTACCGATGGCCAAGCATCCATCATGGGAATCGACGCGAACACGGTTAAGGTTTCACTGCGTCCCAAATCCGGATACAACGCGCATGCGGACTTCCAGTTAACTGTAAATTTCCTCACCAGTTTGACATTGCTTGACTTTACGCGGAATTTTTGTTCAATTTCTGTGATTGCTCATATTTGGTAAAAGGTAGTTAATAAGGCTTAAGACTTTTATTTAAAAATGCGAGCTGCAAATGATCTTGTGGAATGCTTGAAACACGCAAATGAGAATGCATTCATAGCAGACAGTTTCTTATTATATACGGAAATGGGCGTTGTTTCCGCAGTCGCCTTTGCTCAATCTGATACGCCACAGAGTATTACCAGGACCTCGGCTCAGTGATGTTCTCTGGATGACACCGCTGGACGCTCTCTTGCTCCTCTACCACGTGCCCATTCCCGTCATGGAAGAACGTTTGGGAAGCGCTTTCTTGCCGTTATGGGTCTGGTCACCAACTGGATAGCGTGGATTTTAAGAACGGAGTGCTATGAGACAATTAGTACGTCACGATTTCATCCTTTGCTCATCAGTAGCCCTGTGGCTGCATGAGTGCTGAAACCCTTGAGCCTAGGCTGCGGTCAGGCTCCTCTCATGGACCTCTGGCACTTGTGGCTGCTTCGTCGCCTCCTCGTCCTTTCACTCAGACCCTCTCAACTTCGATTCCTCTTCCTGCATCGCGTGTGACACCATCTCCAATACATGTTTTCTTTCTCTGATCTCGACGAGCTTTATAGTCACATCCCGTTTCGCTATATTGCACCCTACGCTTCAAGCTCTCGTTAGAAATAAGCTTTTTATTAATTTTGCCTTAATTACGTTTAAATAGCTGTTACTTCATGAAATAGTATTCACGTCATTCTTTGTGATTTTGAAGCACACTTTGCTGCATTGAGCGGACACCATACAACACATAATCCCTGATTCGCGCTGCTATTTGGGAGTGGGTTTCCCAGCATTTGTGGGAGTAGCTAACATTGCATTTGTCCCACACGAAGGACTTGTGCAATGCCACGACGAGACTGGTGTTGACACCAAATTTATCCGGTTGTAAGGGAAAGACGCAAAGGGATTCCCCTTGATATTTAATGACTTGCTTCGGTTTCGTCTCCGAGTAATCGGCCATAGTTGAGATTTCCTGACGCAAATACGTGTACATTTGCTAGTTTAAATGGAACATGCAACTAATCCCAACTTCAGATGGCAAAAATCTAAAGATGCGACAACATCAACTGCATTTCAGCATGATGAAGTCTTTTTTGATCAAACAGACCTTCATTTAAGCTTTTTGCTAGTAATTTTAAAAACATTTTACGAAATGATTAGTAAGTGGTTCCCTTTAGGCCGAATCGAAGTTGTAAAACGCGAGTTACTCACCACAGCCTATTTCGAGCGAGTATGGGAAAGTATGCAGCATAAGCTAACTGACGGTAACGCACCCAGAGTGCCTGACTATTATTTTAGTACTTCTGCCTCGGTTTCCGGTTTCATTGAAACCTCAAATTGCCTACATTATAATTTCAAAACTTGTGTTGGATAAAAATGACCTTGTATGTGCGAGGCGAGAGAGCAAGTGGAACCTGGTATAGGAAGAACAGGTCGGTTTCGCAGACGTGGAGAGACTGCTCTCCTAAACTGGTACTGTTTCGTTACCTAACTAGAGTTCAGCTTTTGTATTGAAGATGCCTAAAATCATCCAACCTTCAATTACCAGGGGTGGCAAAGGTTAAAAACAGGAAAAAGGAGAAAACCATACACTGGTGGCGGCGCTCGAGGAAGCTCCATCTTTAAAATGACAAATTATGGAGGTTTGATGAAAACCGTTAGCTCCAACGTTCACTTATATTCCAGCGCCAATGAATTTCTCTGATTTCATTGGCGCTTATACAAAGGTTACCCTCGGCGAAAATAGATGCCGGAGTCTTTCATGATTTGACATCAACCAATGCCGCAAGGTATTGGCTCAGCATATTAGAGACTTATTCCATCGCGACCAAGTGCATGGTGAGGATGATGTAGAGTAGGCTAGGAATTTGCAACTCCCAGCAGAACGGGCAATTCGAGGAATTTTATTCGACAGGCTCACCGGCTAGGTAATCTTTTAATTCAGAGCGAAGATTTAGCCACACAGCGTTGTGGAAATAGCCACTCTATGACCAACAACAACTTCAGTCAGCTAATCAAGGTCGCAATCAGAAAACGTTAGGAGTTCCTTCTGACAACGATTTCTGATATGCCCAACAGATGTACAAAACTTGAATATCCACGTTGGATCCCTCCACGCTGCATCCCAAGATCATGTGAGCTGCATATTCCATATCCTGCCTACACCAAAATGGCCCTAACAAACTAGAAGTGCACTTCTTTACTCGGGTATAGCCATGTCAAAAGCACATTCCAAGCTTTCCCAAATCTGCGCAATGCACTGTTGCATCAGTGTCCTCTTTACTGAACTGGTCTCAGCGGCATGAGGAAGACATTAATAAATGAAAGACATCGTTAGCGGTTGCAGTTGTGCCCAGACCTAACGCAGCATGTGCTGCTTGGAGCTTGTTTCCTTTGTAATGCCAAAGAGATTCGGAATTTCGCAAAGGGTTCTTCTGCCTAATAATGCAGAGAAGCAAACACAGTTGCTGTTTCCTCGTAAGTAGACGCAACTGAAATCTGTAGTGCCCATTTTGAGGCTGCATCGAGTCTCACTAGCAAATCGCAGATAATTTGGGTAGGAGCGTGCTTTATAAAGTGCAAACGAGCTCTGGTATCCAATTGAGTTTCTAGGATAACAAAATGCGGGATGATGTGGAAATTTAGCGTAGAGGAGGAGAGCTGAGCTATCAGAAGAATACGCCTTCGCAGACTAATAGCTTTCTTTGTATGCGAATGGTCCGTGTTTAATCGCACACTGTGCTGGTGCAAATGATTCCCACAACCAATCGCTTCGGGCAGATAGGGAGTGATTTATCATTCTGCTGTCCCTTTAACATTCTTATGACATCCTCCTACACCGGTTGCTTGTTCAAGGAAATGATATGCTTTAGCTTTTTCTTTGCTCCATTCAACAGCGTGGAACGCCCAATGTTTTTGCTAGGCATGGACAATCATAAAGCTAGAGCTATGGCTTAGAGGACGCCTACTTGTGTGCATCGTTGCGGTTTAGGCATCATCTGCCTATCGCAGTCGGATATGCTCATAATTAGAGAAACCAGATAAAATTATTTTTTCTACCTAAGGACTGCCATACATTAGACAACGGAGATATTACCAAGTGGACAGACAGACAACCATGGGAAGGGAGAACTAGCGCAGCTATGTAGGTCAGCGGGGCAGATATGCGTTCCAAGTTTTTGAACCCATCTTACCAACATGCACTCTGTCTGTAATGTACAGCTTCTCGAACAGCGCACTCTATTGTGCACCGTTCTGGGCGTTGTGAGGTGTAGACTCACCTCTCCCATTGGCATGTTCACCTGCAGCCCACTTCTTCAGGTCCTTTCACAACGAGTCTATCCAAATGCAACTTATGAGGGCGGTGGAGCTAGGAAGTTGTCATCATTTTTAAACATACATGTCAAGCAAAAAGCTTAACGTAAGCCCGAAGTCTCACAGTTTGGCAGGCTCAGTAACGACTATTTTGCAGAGCTTGCTATAAAAATCGCTTTCAAACGCCCTCTTTAAGAATATGCTTGTCTCAGTAAATGAGTTTAAAAAAAAGCATCTCCAAAGATAAGAAATCGTAACTTGTTGTAAAATGTGGAATTCGAACCAACGGGTGGGAAATTAAAGGAAATACAAATAAAAAAACCTGATCTGTATTTGATGATTAGAAGTTTTGCCCACCGGTGTGCTGAATCACGACAGCGGTGGTACCCGTGGCCTGTTGGGGCACAGTACTAGCCTCCAGGTGCTACTTTCTGCACCGCAGCAGTAGTTCATGCTCTTACATAGTAAGCAGGCTCATCATTACGACTTCACACTGTGAAGGTTCCGGACGCTATTGTGAGATAAGGATTTCCACCTAGGTTAGTGCACTTACTTCCCTGAAGCCAAGAGACAATTCCAGCTCCACGCCTTCGTATTTTCCACGACTTATTTTCAAGTGAATATTTCAGTTAGGTGAATATCTGGGTTTTGCCTCCAGGTGAACGCTTAGGTACATTGTTATGGCAGGTTGAGCACTGACGGTGTGTCAAAGTGAAACTTCACTCGGCTCGGCAGCTATGTCCACTTTATTATGAGTGATATTACGCTTTGACTGCAAGCTAAGATTGCTGCATGTACAAAGTGGTATGTTGTAATATAACGATAAATTAGCCCAAGTATGCGGCGCTTCATGCGCTCCATCAGCTAACTTGGAAATGCTGCTCGTGCTTATTATATATATATATATATATATATTGTCCATATCTGTGTTCTGGAACCAGGAAACTAGGCTACTCTTACAAAGCCTTGGTTATGGTCATTGCAGTGTCATAATTCCTACACAGCCTTTGGTTAAGTGCGCAAGGGTGATAGTTGCAGAGTTCGCCTTACCTGTTTCAGCGACTCCAACTACCATATCGTCTTGACTGAACCCACCCATTTTGTTGTCTTGCGTTTGACGCACTTCCCAAAGCCTACTGTCATTCAGGCCAAAGTCACGACTGAGATGCAGCGCACAGGGAGGATTTTAATCAAGGGTTAGCAGACGCCCACTCACAAATATGGGTATCGATATAATGACCGAGAAGCAAACGGAAGTTTGCGAATGGGACGAGGCACGCATGGCATAGGCTGTGATTTTAAATAGGATTAAAAAGAAAATCTTAGACAAGTAAGAAGACACGTGGCAAAAATAATGGAGAGGTTCGGTAAATTCCCTTACGTTTCTGATGCCACAAGAGCCTTCCGTAGGATCTGCAACGCGTTTGGCAAGTTAAACAAGGCAATTCCACGATTACTAAAAGCGACGAGCGCATTTACCCACTTCGTTTGCCTGTTGGGCATTCAATTATAATTTGGACTAAATAAGAGTTGTTTCGCTTGCTGCAAGTCATTTATTCATAGTCAGATGAGGAATCAACAGGCATAAACACGAGCACTTATGCGCAAATGCAGCGCTTTCTTGTGTGCATGTGCATATGCACAGAAATGCATGCCCATAATATATCCACAAATGAGAGGCGCCTACTATGTTTGAGGCGTAAAATGACGTTTATGAATAAAGTAGAGCACACCGTGCATCCTCAGAAAGCCATTTTAAGGATGAAAATGACGAATCGCTCGAAGTCTCGCAAAAGAACTTGTGGTGAATTCAATGAGTGAACAAGAGGTCCCCTTGGATCTGTCCTCAACATTACATGTGATTAAAATGCAGGGAAGTAGTCGACCTTATGTGCATGGCCACAAATTTGCTCAGAGTGGGTACGCGGTTAAAATGTGCCTCAATTCAGTTGCCTAGTTTTTCGTAATGTACTCCGAATCGTCCGTCAAGATAGGCATTTCAAATGCACTGGCAAATTCAAAATCTATATTTAGCCTGCTTGACCTAACCCCATCGCCTTTCAAAAGTAAGGTGCTAATAATCCTTTTCTGGGCTACAACGAATGGGGAAGAACTAAGGGCTATGGGCTGTCGTCAAAGTGATCCCAAATCAATGGCTATTGCTTATGTTTACAAAAGATACTTTTTGCTCTATGGTCGGCATTTTCGCTCCGGAGTATGTTATGCCTTAAGCGAGTTCAACATCCTGCGTGCAGATTTTGGAACCTTGACTGATTGTCACTCCCCATTTCTGAACTTATGCATCACATTCTGATTGTCCATAATATGAGATTTGCCTAGTAAGTCCAGCTAACTGGTGACCAGAGGTAGGTTCAGCATTGTAGTTAATTAGGCTGAATGCATAAGTTATTTGAATAGAAGACTTTCCACCAAAAAGTAAGCGCCATGCTTCTCTGTTAGGGATGCTTTTGGGCAGGTTATATGCTCTCGTGAAGAATGGATCTTGTTCTCGCAGGGGTAAGGCTTGTCTTGCGATAATAGAGAAGGGCAAACTCACCCACGTAATCAATCAAGCCTTAAAGATGCAAGATATTTTACTTTCAGCTCTTCATGCATCATGACATGTTGAATTTATACCTCGGTAGGTGATGTCTCCGATCGCAGCCTAAATGGGGAGGTATTGGTAAGCCAACCAATAGGGTAATTGCAACTGTACTCTCTTACGCCTTGCCTTCCATCCCTCTACTCGCAACGAATCAGCGGGACATTTAAGTTGATGCTCATGAGCGATCTGATTGTTTGCCGCTTTACAGTAGTACAGCTACCCTCGCGAGAATGGGAGTCAAGAGTAAGAATAACGTTCCTTGTTTCCACTTCAGGGAGTAACTTTGACATTTTAGAGACCGTGCAAATTTGTACTACTTCCATTCACAGACTCCGTACCCAAGCTTCATTCGATGTATTGCATGCAAAAATGTCAATCTCGACTATGCTCAGGATGCTCAAATGCGCCATCCTCATTATTATGTTGACGGATGCTGCTGAACTCCTAATTCGCATCTTTGTCTCATTTCTGCCAGGATTGTCTCTCTTCTGTTCCCTTTTGCCCAAACTTACCAATTAAATGAGGCGACTCAATTATCAATAATCTATGGCAGCTGCTCCATTTATTCTATTAATGGGCACGTCTAAAAAGGCCAGCGGTCTGCTTAACAGACATTTGCCAACTACTCTTTGTGTTCTCACATTGATGACAGCTGAACCTTCTGGCGTACCTCATTACTAACCAGATTTCGGAGCATGTCTATAGCGGAAGTGGAAGTATTGACAAAGACCATTAAAAAAGAGAATTTTTGACCTTGCATGAATTTGAGGTGGCTTCGGCGGCAGAAAAGTACTCATTGATCACCAATTAACATCGAATGCGACCAAGTGAGCTCACACAAACATGTATCGCACCAATTGATATTCTCGGCCTGGAATGAAACTCGCTGATTAAATCTCGCAATCGGGTTTCTGGTAAAATGAATGGCAACACGGCCGCCGGTCTTAATTCACGAATTAGCTTGCCGGTTAATCAGCTGTGCTAGTGCCACAATTCTGGTGTATATATAAGGCGGTTGGCTAAGCTCCGCTTCCCTGTTTTCCTTCATCCCGGCCTGTCACTTTACTGTCTGTGAGCGATGGCGGTGGAGGCAGACTCAATCGGCTGCACTCTCAGTTAATGGATATGAAGGGACCGGATGTTTAGGCTACTCCTTTGCATAAGTTTAGTCATGGCTTTCAATGGCTAGGCTGCAAATCTTTAAGCTTCACATGAATTTCGGTGAGAGTGGTCTATATGTGGCGAAAAGAAGGAAGGATTTGAGAGTGCACATTCCTACTCTTTCAAATAACAGCTTCAGCATAAAAAACTTTCGTGCTGAAACATACGAAGTGACAGTGAAATTGATTATACACGATCACATTTGTGTAGGTTTCGTGATTATTTACATTTAATAGCCTTCATTGTGCTGTAAAATAGATACCCCTGAATTACTATATCGAGCGACACACACAAGTTTTATTAGTGTAGGTCATAAAAGCTCGGAACTATAGGCCCCAACCGTCAAACACATTATAACTGCAGGAGAGAGTTGCCGGCTAATGTATTACTAAAAAGAGTGGGATCAAAGACAGCGAAAAATTGAGATAGGATATTTATTTTTGGCTTTCGCAAATAAGCAAGGCGGTTTCGGTCGTCGAGATATTTGTTAGGTTGTTCTGCTTCCTTTCTACTAGAAGTGTGTTAATTCTTCGTTGGCTTTGCTAATCAGAATTTTTGCATTCTGCATTTTGAGAATTGTAAAAGCTGTCAAGTAGTCGGAGAACTTTTGCAAAAATTAGAGCGCAATAGGTAGTGATACTATGGGCCCAATTAATGCTGCCGCGTGATGGTAGTAGCTAATATTCCTGTGTGGACATGAGAACACTTGAAGAATGGCCCTATCAAAGAATTAGTAAGGCGTGATAATGCTGTCAAAAGTATAATTTGGTCACTCTCACCTCTCAAGACATCAATGCCTTGCGCCTTTCGCGACTGCGGAAAGTTATGCTTCTCATGTTAATTAAAAGCTGAGGAGAGCATGTTAATGTAAATCATGACTGTTGGCATTTAAATCGTTGACCACGCAGTTTTTAAATGTATCTGCTTTTACATGCACCTCATCACTATTATGGGAGAGCCTTTTGATTTTTGTAAGTGACCGCGTACAAGACCTTAGTGGAGCAGGTGAGGATTCGAGAAGACCAAACAAGGGCACAAATGTCGGTCGATTTTAGCCTCAAGACTCAAATAGGGCAATGAAGTGGAAAGCGGTGCAATTCCTTTTAGACGGCAGCGTGTTGGCCTGTAGGATTGAGATTCACAACTGATTCCGTAACCTGAGAATCCACCTTGACTTTTGCAAATGGGCGCACTATGCTGATAAATTAATCAGTGTTCGATTAAATTCCGAACAAAAGCTTTCAGGTACTTTTATCCCCTGGCATAGTAGACGGCACTTGGTTTGTCAAATCCAGCCTGTAAGGGAAGCCAGCGATAACTTATAGTGCAAAGTACCTAGAACGATTAGGTTAGTAGCCTATGCAAATCATTGTTTACGTTTAGACCTCTACTGGTCTCTTTATTAAACAAAATATGCGCATGTATATTTGCGCATATGTATCATCCAATAGATGGATTTCGTCAAAAGAAAAGACGTCATTGAAGGAAAGCAAAGGCAGCAAAACCTAGATGGGGCAATCTATTTCGTGTTATCTTTTATCTGCGCTTCAAACTAAACATAGATGGCTCTGCTTCGCACAAAATTAAATTTTCCTACCCAGCACGGCATTACACTCAACAAGTGAAAGTGGTAAGCACCCGATCAAAGCGAAATTCAAGGGGCAGCATTATTCCTGCCAAGCGCTAACTACGTCTCGGATAAAATGTAGCCAACTTTGGTGCACCAAAATGATGCAATGGCTTGATTTCAGCAAGTTGGTGCTTTAAACAAACTTAGAAAATAATGCAAAATGAGGTAAAATTAACTAGTTCCATCGAATTTGTGTAACGCAGAAAAGCTTAATTAAAAAGATAAGAGAAGACCACTTTACCTAAGCATAGCAAAATAGCTTAGCGCACACCAGTACATTTTTTGTTTCCTTAAGGTAAACTGCTAAATAGTGCCAAAGTAGGGCATATAACAAGAATTTCTATTGAAATGATGCTTCGGATGGGAGAGGATGACGGCAGCTATTACTAACCTAGAGCTCAATCAGACCCCAAACTCAGGTCCTCTCGCTTTCGAGTCGAAGGCAATGCCCCTAAACCACTGAGTCCCGCGATCAAGGTCAGTAAATTAGTGTACACAATTTTAAGGGCGAATAGTGAAATTTTCGAGGAAAAATCGGTTCTGGTGGCCGAATGGATTAAGGATTTAAGTTACGGTGGAATATTTCTCTTCTGACCGAATCGTTGAAAACGTTGAATGCCATATACACATCATTAGCCCTCATATGCCTTCAATTGCACTTTTCCTCCTGAGTCAATTTAAGTCCTACACTCTACTTTGCGCCGCAGCAGGCATCACCACTTTCTGGCTTGTACTCCTTCAAACTCATCTACAAACCAGATATCACCTCCGCGACAGTAATTTCTAAAAGATACAATGCGGCGCCATTTGGATAAATTTAGGCACTCTTGGCTATAGGAGAATCGCCTTGAAAATATGACTGCCTTTAGAAGCAACAAGAATGTTAAGACAGTGCATACGCTATGAGTTCTCTCCACCTCCTCACAGGCTAGTTTACCAAAGTCCGCATTGAAGCAAACTAAGTGAGCAAAATTGACCGCATGAGGAGGAATTCTGTCAAGTGTCCTTAAAACTAGTGTCTGGATATGGGGTATAGGTTAATGCAACATGCAGAAGGGATGCAGGCGACCCATTGATAAGAGCTTCGCTGAGACGGGCGAGAGCACTACTTCTTCACCACAGTGGTTCAAGTTATGATAATACCATTCACCCGAGAACGTTTGAGTTAGGATCACAGTGAGGCAGTAGATGACTTTCTTTTATGAACCTTAATGGAATATTTAGAAGGTGTTCACTTCTTTTCGCTGCTCAGCTTCCCGTTCGATTCGTCGATTGCCATAATACTTAGAGCATGCACTGTAAGCAGCGACCTCGTTAAAGCAAATTGTTGCAACATGCAGACCTTTGAAAAATTAATTTTAGCCTTTGGATTTAGTTCTTATTGCATTTCTGTTAGTTGAGAACGCTAGTTGAAATTCAGATGATTTCCTAGGTCATAATTTCTCGTCGTCAACTACTTTACCCATCAAAGGCAATGCATCGTCCCCTCGTTTTTCTTTCCATCTTCTGTGCCGAATTGATATATTTCCAGATAACCTTAATAAAGAGGCAAATTGCTCATCTGATTTTCAGAAGATTCAAACCAGCCATTGCTCAATCCAAAACAGTCAGTCAGTGGCACGATCAAAAATAAGTCCTTTTTTGACCAACTGCACTATTCCTCGCGAATTTTAGTGCCGTGCTTACTTTATTTACATCTTCCGGCGTTGGTGGGAACTGTTTTTGCTCTCTACAATCGTTGAGCTAGACGTCGCATAATAATCAAGTATTCACCTTCACTTTCATCAAAAGAGAAGCTTAGGGATCTAATGGAGAAGTGAATAAGCAGGTGTGAGAATGCTGTTTTATTGGAAACCAATCAAAATTTTCGTAGAAGTCATTGAAAGCTACTCTCTCTGTTTTGCCTCGATGGGAAAGTGCTTCAAATCCCTTTTCTCACAATATTATCCAAAGTATTTTTGTGCCAAATTTAGAAATAAACAGCAGCAAATTGAATGAACGACGCATTTATTGCCTACTTTCGAGC
The DNA here is from genome assembly GCA_036345935.2 of Taenia hydatigena. Classification (NCBI taxonomy): domain Eukaryota; kingdom Metazoa; phylum Platyhelminthes; class Cestoda; order Cyclophyllidea; family Taeniidae; genus Taenia; species Taenia hydatigena. Next base: position 6,612,364 of record JADWOT020000002.1, on the reverse strand, counting down.
AATGACAATGAATGCTGCCAACGAAGCAGAACTGCTATCAGGGCACTTTGACCAGATTTACGTGGACCTTAGACCTATCAGCTTAGTTAGGACATCCAAAGTCTAACTGAACTCCATGCAGACCAAATCAAACTGTTTGCGGAACCGATTTCACTCTCTGGCCCTTCTATTTACAAAAGCGTCAATTTTCGTTCGGAGCAATTACTCTCAAGATACCGAATCCTGACAAATCATACATTCCACTTTGTAGAGCCTTCAAATACGATGAGCCACATAGCCGTTGTCGATCTGGGTTAGTGGTTAAGCAAAGTGGTGGAGGAGGCGTTGCCGTCTGAGAAAAGCAGTTTGCACCAAACCAATACAGCTCACAGCCTCGCTGATGTGGTGGTTGCCATGAAATTACTCTCTTCTGATTCGGTCGTTCCAGCTCAAAGTAGGACTGCTACTAGTGCTCAAAGAAGGGTTTGTTGTGAATAACAGTGAAAGATATAAACCAATCAAATAATTGAAACTTTGATCTGGCCCCAGTCTATGGAGAGGCAGTAAGGTTGACGTCGATTGGAGGACTTAGAAATTTTACACAAGCTTGTCAGCGGCGTTTAGCGGTGCAGGAAACATGCATTACCCTTGACTGGTCAAAAAGGGTCATACTGCAAATGTACTAGTTTGCTTTAATTGGGAAAGTAGGTGCATGTATGCGACACATACCATCAGACACAACAAGTTAGGGTCGGATAAGGGCGAAATCTTCCACCATAAGCCGTAATCTACCACTCAACACTCACAGACCTATTTGTATCTAGTCACAAATTCACTCAGGTAGCAGAAGGACTCATACGATGCAAGCGCAAGGGGCAGATTCTTTTTAAAACAAAGCGGACTGAGTGAACAACTAATGAGTGGTTACGTTGGGGACACCTATTGCCAAAGAAACACGGAAAAGGGGCAGCCTTTCTGCATAGCAATAAAAAACTGCACCAGCAAGATGCAAGGAAGCGCAAACGCTTGTATACGGCTTCAGTAAAAAGCAAAATTTAGAGGCTGGAGACAGTATGACACATCTGCCTCCAAGGTTAACCCACTTTCATGGACTCCTAGTAGCAAACACTTCTTTTAAAGGTAACATACTAATGCTTTTGTGAAACAGATGCAGCTTCTGTCAAGATCTCCCCAACGTTAAACTCACATCGATCAGAGTTGTCATAACTTGATCTCCTAACAAGAATCTACGTCTTGTACAAATGCAAAGGACCAGTTTATTTATCGCCAATACCAATGTTAAAGAAAGACACTGGCAGCGTATTTAAAAACAAATAGTGTGTGATTATTACTAGGGATAGTCATGAATGTGTACAAGAGACTTTAAGAACCGCCTATTTGGACGCGTAACTAATGCAATGAAAATTAAAATCTAGTAATAGAGGCAAAAGCACTTCAAGTTTGGAAAATTAGTGACCCCGTACATTGAGACTACTTTCCGTGAATGACTTATGCTATTCTGAAGTAATTCAGAAGTGCAGGCAGGGTAAGCCTTAACCAAAGCCTAACGAGCATTCATCAAGCAAACAAGGCTGTTGTTAAAACTAAGACCGGAGATCACTTTAAACTGTAATCCTGGTGCCCACTCCCTGCATTTTGGTTCCTTCTTCACCAAAAATTCGAACACTGATTATACTAGGAAGCTCCAATTGAAAACCACATCTATCTTGTCATACAAATCAGCAGCGACTCCACACTCGAATTATTTAGGTATTGCTTTGATTTGAGTCGAATTTCCAACTCACTACCATTCTTAGACTTCAAGACTTGTGCAATCCTTAATTTCCTGTGGAGTGGATTGCTACCTAATAACGCCTGTCATTTCTTCTATAAAATGCTTCCACTTATTGGTCGCGTTCAACACAAAACCCATTGCTCCTGTGGCCCAAATAATCACAATTCTGATGGAGCGAAGGAGACGCGTTGTAGCAGAATCACAATCTGGATTGGATGGTTTCCTCTCAATAAACTTTAGATAGTACACATTAAACTGGTTGGTTTGTCTCACTTCATAATACCGTTTGACTTCGTGAAGCTGTCTCATATTTCACATGCCATCAAAATATTTCGTTTTAAACCTAAGCCATCCATGAGATCCATGTTGGAAAGCAGCCGCTGTTTTACTCTAGCAATTATCTGAAAAATTTGCGATTTTGCCGCTGATAAAGTGCCGTTCATTCAGCTGGTTTTGGTTCTTCCGAACACCGAAGAATGACAGGAATCACAGCTGCTTTACCCACTCATCCCCCTTGCCCATGCAAACTCTACCACCTACGCTCCTACCATTTCTTTCCATTTGCCTTTATCCACAACCACCCCTTATTTTACACATCCCTTGCACAAAATTTTACTCTTGTTTCGTAATTTCTTCCTTTCTTCTTTCCTCATTATGTCTGCCTCTGGGTGGTAGCGGTCGTATTGGGTTTCCTCTCCCTTTGCCATTCCACTTACCCATCCGCTCATCCGCATGCACCTACTGAGTACAACTTTTGGTCACCTCACCACCTACCACCTCTTTCATCCAACCACCACCACCACTACCCTATTAGTAGAAGCCCTTTCCTCATTTATTCACTCCTGTTTTCATTCACTTTTTCCACTCTTCTTATACTTGTCTTTACTAAAGTTAAATTGTTAAACAAATTTTAGAATCATAGATATGGGTCAACACTCTTCCCTATTATGATGTCTTTCCTCCTCAATTTTCGCGTTTTGCCTCACTGTTGCCCATATGTGGCACACAACACCAATTACCCATTTCCCCTCTAAAAATTACCACTGATACCATTTTGCCTCATGCATACGTGTGTACATGTATGCATATATCACTACCTCTCATTCTCTATTCCAGCAAGCATTTATAACAGTACATCCTCGTCACCGACACCACCACCGCCTACCAGCCTCTCAAACCTCGCCTTCTTATTATTTTGCCTAAAAAGAGCCAAACACTTAAACAATACCCTCGACCTCATAATTTCCTATTCCTTATCTCATCTTCCCCTTCCATATCACGCGGAAGGGCACATAAATCAGTCATTCATTTGCAACCTCAAGCGACCTTCGTGTCCTAATTAGTCAAAACAAATAGTTAATTAAGAACAGTAATGCAAGATATCGCCATACTGAACAATGGGGTAAAAGGGTATAAATGATGTTGTCGTGGCGGAATGTTTGATAGGTAGGCATGCGGAAGGTAATTTGAATTAGGAGAGAATGTTGTTGTAGGAAATGAAGTCTCATTTATTAGGATAAAAGCCGAACAAAGGGACTTACCGAAAGATATGCCAGCCTAAGCTATGGCGAAAGGGAATTTCGTTTCCACCGGAGTATTATATTGTGATAGGTATGGAGACATGAGTGAGTAGCATTAGATATCAATTTTATACTTAAGGCTTGTCAGTACGGTATTACCGTGTTGCAATATTCAGCCTCTAAACAACACTGGCTGCGTCGCCTCCATCACTACCACTGTTCGCAATATTGGCTGGAGAGGCTTCTTAACGTCTTAGTCAATGACGTACTTATGAGGCTGCCTGCCAATAACACGCATCGTTATCAGCGTTGGAAATAATGGCGAGGAGGAATGTGGGCGTAAAATCGGATCCATGATTGACTGCCGTACTTGATTCTGCCCATGGTGGCACTAAGCGTTCATGCCATATTCAATTGTGCTTGCGATGCGTTAGTCGATCTTCGATTGATCAAAGTTTAATTGTTTCGTGTCATCATCGTAGCCTTGAGGTGGTACCGATAGCAGGAGTTGAACTTTTTTGCTTTTGGGTCAGTGTTGCATTAATCCAACATAGCATCTATGGCACAGCGCATTGTCCTTTTGATTTGTTCTTTGCAACCTGAACAATTTATGAGGACTATAACGCATACGAGTCTAAAAACACTTGTAAAATACGTGCGCGAAGAGTCTGAGAAACGTAAGTGTATGCTGTAGGGCCATCAGTGCAATAGTTGACTTATGATCCGATGACAATGACTCGCCGCGACTTATGCTTGATGTCGAGGAAACGAAGGATTGCACGTTCTCTGGACTTAATCATGGTTTTAAATGAAGCTTCTTCTTTCTTCATTTGGACAGAGTTACTAAGAGTCGATCAATGAGTTTCAGCAAGTTGGTCCCACTGCTGTCGTCACAGCACATCCCATGCAGCCCTATTTATGCGTGTCATAATAAAACATCGACTTGCATTGCAAAAGGACTTACGAGAATATTATTATGCTTTGGACCATCAATAACTATTTGATTAGTTTCACAGAAAACTGGCACTTTCCCATCCGCACACAGCCAAAACTATCGCAATTGTTTTTTATTTTATTGAAGCTCCAATGCTCAACAAGATGTTGATCAGTTGCCTTTGACATCAACGTAGAGCGCGCCAAACACGGATACATGTGACACTGTGGCCCATGATTTTGTTCCAAATATGCTACTCTCATTGCTCAAAAATTGCATGTTGCTGCGATGGGTATTATTATGCATGAATGGCGAATGATCACTTTATTTGCGATTGTTGTACCTTGAAGCCACTGTGCATGGGATTAAAACGGTTGCTTGCGCGCTGAGGACAACGTGCTATAAAACCCAACCATGCTTCAAAAGATTAAGTGGTCTTCATCAGCAGCTAGTGACAGATGTATTTTTGCAAGGGCCGAAGTTCATGGCATCCTACCGGAGTGCAGTACATCAAATTTTTGCAAGGCTGTTAGATTGAACTCAGACGTGATGCACACAAGTCAGGGCAGGTTGCATTGTCTATGCTGCGGAAAGTCGAGGCAGTATGCAGCATTAGACTTCCAGTCATATCTTCCTTAAAAAGATGTCAACAACAATGATGCTGACTTTCATCCCACACCCACACCAATTCTGCCTCCTCCGCACAAAATTAAGAATATTTCAAGCATCAAGTGTCAAACAAAACACATTAGGTATTGCTACGCAGGATAGAAGTTGAGAGTAGCGCTGTTAGTGGAGCCAAAAGTTGCATTTAAATGTAAATCCATTCAATATGCCCACCACACCCAAAATTGTCTAGCCAGCATTAAAACATTTTGGATGTGGCATGTCAATAATGGAAGTACTGATGAATTTAATGCATTGAGCAGATCACTTTCCATAGGGAAACGCAATGTTTCGTCTATTAAAGCGTAAAACACTATAAATAAGTCAATAAACATTCCTTTGTCGCATGCAATTCTCTACTGCTTGCTCCTACAGCTAAGAGAAATCGGACAGTAGTGGATAAAATCCAACCAGCAAAAAAGCTTTGGATGCGTCGTTACCGCATGCATGACCCACTCAGATTGTCACAAGATTGAAGTGGTGATCATAATTGGTCCTTAATAAGGAGCTTTTCACAACATTTCTGATAATATGCGCTTTAGAAAAACAAAACTTTAAATCTTAACAATAAAGTTGTTAGCGCTGAAGGGTTGTTTTCATGTTCCTTTCCGTTTTGCTTCTTAGTCCTTCAGACTGATAAGCAGCGCCGCAGTAGAGTCAGCGTAGCATGCACGTTCGCCATCTTTTTACGCGGCCGTTTTCTTCTCGAATGGATAGTACCGCTGCTTAAATTATTGCCCCAACATATTTTGCTAGGTGTGCAAGTTCTGAATTATTCCCATACACTGGTATTGGGTGCAAATGGCCTAAGATTCCGTTGGTGAATGAACCAGGCGTTCTTAACATCGCACTGTTTTGTGACAGTAACAGGAAGGCCAAGTACGGAAAGGTCTTTGCTCCCGTCATTCTTCAATTAGAACCACATTGGTTCTGACTTCATTGAATTAAGCTCGAACGTTGGAGAATTGGATGAACACAACGCAGATGCAGTTAGGCTGAGAGCAGTAGGATTTAATTGCTTCGACCTGCAACACGATGGTGGAAGTACTGAGCATTGTGAGCCTCGTATTCATCTGCATCGAGGTTATCACAGAGTCACGAGTACAAAGCTGAAGCGTGCAGTTTTAATATGTAAGTAGTTGTTTAATTCCTTGGGATACGTTGATTTTATTGCGATTTCTTAGCTGCCAACAATTGTTGCATTGTAGTTCATGGTTGCTTCACGCGCGTGCATATTGCGATACCCTTGATATCATGCATAATTCCCATGATTCTCTAATCGGAAGGTTACGTTTTGCCTTTATAACCAACAAGACATGTTCTAATGCACATACGTACCTTACTGTTACAAAATTTGATTGGAATATGTGCTCTGTTATTTTATCATGTGGGCTAAGTTGACTGGTACCTGAACATACCTGCAGAAACAAAAAAACATTCCTTAGCCCTGAAGTCTTAGATTTTGCTCTTGGCTGTCCCATCCCTTGACGCCATGAACGGGAAAGTTCCCCAATATGTTGGGATAGAGATGCCTTGGAGGGACGCATGATTGGCAATGGATTTCATCCTGCAAGGGCAGCAAAGATTGGAATCTTAGCATCATAACAGAATAAATGAACGCACTAAGCCACCCTTTATAAGCACTGCATCATGCGTGCATTCACATCTACAATTGGAGTAATTTGCATTGAAACGTATTTCCTAGAAAAGCAATGCACTGTGTGTTCGGGAATGATTCCAAAACCTGTGCAATTTGCTGATGTGCCCTCAGAAAAGCACCGATGGTGCAAGTCGTGCGCCACATGGTTTTGACACTGGAAGCAGTTGGGGTGCTTCAACTTAAGAAATTCCTAATACTTGTGGAAAAATCAGTACCATTATTCAATCGTATAACCGCAACGTTATAAAGACACTTTGCAAATATTACCAATGGCGACGTGGCGGAATAATGCCTATCAAAGACAAATGGACCAATCTCACAGGGTTCATAGCACCCCGCCAAAAGCATCTGCATATCACATAAAGTAATACGAACTTGCTGGGGCAAGTGCCGTCGAAAACACTTTGCATGCCACGTAGGATGCAATATGAGAAGTAAATTATGCAAGAAGTGTTGAGCACTTGCGAATTAAATAACCTCAATACAGCGTCGAGATGGGAATGATTAACTATGGCTACGGGAAGCAAGTGCTGAAGGCAAATAAGCACCAATTTGCTTCGATTAGCCGAAACGCTTGTCATTTACTTAAAGACTGATATCGAGGTGAGAGCTTTTTTAAATCGAATCCTCAGACCAGTATACCCAAGGTTACGCGCACACAACTTCATTCTTAGCGTATAGAGCAGCTGGACAATCAGGAACCAAGCAACCCAATCTCATTCATTCTTTGTTGTGGGAGAAATGAGCTCGCATGCAAGATTTGAATATCTTTCGTATAAAAAAAGGAGGGCGCTTGAAATTGAATGCATCACTTATGCATACTTTATAGAATGCGTTATGGGTGAGAGGCAGCGGTCCTTAATGGACCAAAGTTCTCTTCAATAGTCGCATGTTGTGAGCTGTGGTTATCCTGCAATCTATCCGCTTTTGGCATTCGCACTGACTTACATGAAATTAATGATGCTGCATCGTATGCGTCCATAATGCAACCATAAACAGCGAGGCAAAAATCGTTAACAGATCAGATAACAACAAAATTAGCACATACCAAGGAATCAAATAGGGATTTGTGCATTGAAGACGCACACTCAAACATACCATCAGGCGACGATTTAATAAGTTTGGTGCGACTAGCAACGAGGCTTACAATGCTTGCTCTTTCCACTGCCGCACTGCAGGTCGCATTGTAACCCAGTCCTTGAGATTGGCGTCATGGTTTGAGAACGCTGTAAAGTTCACCTCGAAGCAGAAGCAGGTGATTTTCACTGCAGTCAGCCTAACTGCATCTTTGTAGTTTCTGCCCAATTTTCTGCATCTCGACTATGTTTAATGTAGTCGGGACCAATGTGGCACCATTTGAAGAGTGATGAGAGCAAGGCCCTTTCTGTGCGTGGCTCTTTGATGCTGCAGTGAAATAGCCGTTATTGAGCGAGAGTCTGTGCAAAGCGCTTATTCTATTGACGAAAACATGGCATATTTGCACCTGACACTGTGAAGATCATGGTATCAAGAGGGAGAATGCTAAGACTTTTGTTGACCTGACGGGGCTAATGTGCACCACCTGAGGTTTTGATCAGTGGCTGCTAATCTCGGCACGCAACCGCATATAGTAGCTACATATTAGCAGACATGTTATTTTGGAGAAGTCAACCCACTATGTGTGTCATGCTCCTAGAAAGTAGCAAACGTATGGGCATTGCATTAATTTTTTATTCTTGCTTCAATAATGAGATTTATGGCAGACGAATCGATCTGCGAATGTAAGGGCTGTCAAATTATGAAATACTTAACTGTGATGCATAAAACACATAGATAAGTGAGCGATGCAAAACAGTTGGCCACAGCCTGCTAGCAAAGCAGAATAGCTAACAACCACTAATGAGATTTGCATTAGAATTTTGCTACAATTACAACACCTACTTGGTTAAGGCAATGCATAAATAAAGGCGTTTCACTTAAAACTATTCAGAACTAGTGAAGTATTTGCGCGAAATCGAAAACAGGTGCTATAATCTGGCATAAAGAAACGCCATAAGCAAACGTGCGCAATTATCGTATTTGCAACCCACCATGTAAGAGGTCCGCAAATGCAAACCTCCGACCGCAGCAATTATTTATTTCATCAGGCATAGTGAGGTTCTGCACAGGTCTGTGTGTTGACATGAGCCAAATTGGGGCAAAAGTTAGTTTAATGGGCAAGTCAAACAAAATGACCTGTAATTACTCGTTTGACTTACGGGACGGCACTCTTGCTAACTGAGAGGCATTATGTTGTAAAACTCACGGGTACTTAAGACGAGGCTAGGTCTGACACGGCAATACTTGCATCGTCCTATCTAGTTCGAGCACATTTTGGGATAGGGCAAATGAATCTAGAAATGCACATCTTTTGAAGATGTCACGGCTAATAATGCAAGACAAAACTGGCGTTGCTTCCCGTCGCTTTCTATTTTGTTCCCAACTGTACACTTGCGGTTTCCATTGGGCGACTTTATAGGTTGTCACTCGCACCAGCCGACTTTTGCGCATGCGATTCGGCCAGGCGTTTGTGTCATTAACAGAAATGCTTCAATTTAAGGGAAAGGACAAACTGGCATGCATGATCACAATTGTCGCGATCACCAACGCTAATCATTCTGCGCGCCTTTGCACATAGAATCCATGGACATAGTCGAAATTGTGTCTTCATGAATCAAACGGAATTGTCATAGTTCGTAAGAAACTTGCGGGAACTGATTAGTAGAAACTTCATGCAGCTGAAGTTGTATTTTTAGTATGGAAGCTGCAAAATTGAAAAGTGCTGCTGGCTAAGTAAACGTACATCAACGACAGTATGTAAGAACGTGGTCTCAAAGGGCGCAAAGCTCGCTGCAGACATGGTTTGAACTGCCTTTTAACTTTGCTAAGATAAACACACAATGGTTGCATGCAACGCAGTTTAATTACGTGAGAAACTTAATTGTGAAAATTCGCATTGCAATAAACTATTTACATCATATTTATCTTGGCTAATTCGGAAGCTAAGGAGACGATTCTTATTTCCCTTTACCAAATAATTCGTTGAGTATGTAATTTGTGTAACGCAGATAGTGGTCAAGATGCATGCGAATGAGCAAAATCAGACATACCTATTTTGGTGATATGGGCTGTCATAAAATTTTCCATTGACTAAACAACACTTGCCATCTTCAATCGGTAATGCGCCAAATGGTTGTGCTGAACGGACACTGCCTAAATAAAACAAGTTTAGCTAAACATTTGTTGGTAACCTTTTAGAAAACATCATACAACATTCCCCACGCAATGCACTTACCGATTCTTCACCGCTCTCGTTGATCCGCCCGAAACTCAAAAGCTCATGGCTCCAATGAATGTGAACTTTATCCGTCTTTAATGAAAAGTGTATTTTGGCATTGCCATCGTGTCAATCATTCACTAGCAAAAATGCGGCCCAGTCAACGATCAAAGCACATTTGGAAACAAAAGAGCTATTAAAGGTAGTAATGAAGCAAGCGCATGCGCGCGCGGTGTGGCGCACAGGGAGGACTGTGATAATCTCCAGCAGGACTTGTCTCTGCCTTTTAAGGGTTGCACACTACGCATTTATATAGGAGCCGAGCATTCACTCCCTAAATTTGATTGGAGCCTTTTTTATGCCTCACTTGCCACAAATGTGATGTTAGCTTCTTTTGATTTGAGACCTGAGCTAAAAGACGGAAAATTATGAATTGTGCATGGTCGTCACTACAAGGTAAATATAACTTAGTATTTCACCTATAAGACTTTGAATATTGAACTGACAAAGGCGAAGCAGTTGACAAAACAGATTGGCACTTGGGTCAAGTTTCCTTAAATCAAATGTTTTTCGGTGTGCTTAGGCAAATTTTAACGAGGCCTGGTGATCAATTGCGCAATACTGTGCCAAACCTATATATTATTCTTAGCTAGAAGCATTTGACTTGAAATACTTGCGGTGCAAGATGACAGCCTGATCAAAATTTGCAGTGCAAGATGGGTGAGTTGAGAAAGTCATGCAATGCACTCGAATAAGAGGCAACTTGGCTCCTCTGAGCTTTGTCCACACCCACATGACCTGATTTGCTGGAAGGGAGGTCGAGTTGCGCATTCTGCACTGCATGTGTCGTAGAAGGCAATTTGCGGAAGAGATCTTGCTGTAAATGCGGCTATTGTGTGATGTCGACTCCTATGGAAGCTTGAGACTCTCCTGTGACACTCACCTATTCCATTCCCATCCGGATGCAAGTTTGTGAGCATTACCATGCCCTCCGCTTATCTCAGTTAAAAGGCGCTCCCTTATTTTAGGTTTCGTAGTTGAACATTCTGCGATTAGAATGCATTCTGACTACCAATCAGAATATCTGTAATAAGCCTTCTTGCTGAAGTGGGTAACAATAAATAATGTGGAAAATTTTAACTCCATCTTTTCTAAGGCATGTGATGCCAGTGTTCTCCTATGCCAGATTGTTCAAGCATAGCAGCACGCTTGCTAACGATGCATCGGATCACATGCTTTTGCCCCTCACCGCGAGGTTATCTCACCAATTCTTCTCCCCATCAATCTTCATTTGAGCCTTAGCCTTTGGTGAACACCCCACAGTTTACACGCTATCCTGTGAAGCAGGCAATGCATCAACCCACCTAAGTGAAATATCTGCATTCAGGCGATCTAATTACATTGGTTTGCTTACTCCCACCAGCCGGGTCGGAATTCCGCGGCAAGCTCAATCTGCATTTGTTTTTTAAATCATCCAAGTAGGCTAATCGAGAATCTATGGCAAACTACTAGCCGAACAAATTGAAAATCAGATTTTAATTGTTGTTTAAGCATCTTTGTCCAAAATATCTCTCAGAGCATTTCGTTTTAACAATGCTTTATGCAACTTGTAGCATTTCTGATGCTTACACCCGCCACTGAACGACCGGTATGAGATTGGTGTGGGAAGTACATAGGTAAATTCTGCAGATGCCCCAAAGTATATCCATGGCGTCTAGATGAGCCGTCCTTAACGATTGGTGGCACACAAGTTGTGGCATTGCAAACACTTACACCCACTACCCACATACTGATGTGAATTTAATGTCGAGAGCAAATGGGAGAATTCTGCACTTATCTAGCATTTCAATAATTGGGTCTAAGTTATCCCTACATACTATTGGAAATTAAAGTGTGGCATTTATGACACCTACACCCACCACTGACGGGCCGGTGTAAGATTGATTTCGATTGCATGTAAAATCAATTCTGCAGGTGTCTTTAATTTCATCTTTGGGGTCTAGATTTGCCTTTCAAACTGATGGTTGGCACATAAGTTGTGGCTTTGCACTAGCTTATTTTTTATGCTCACCTTATTCTTTTGGGTTTAACATTTCCGCCAACTCGAAACTGAGTTCACGCTGTGCTGCGAATCAAAAAAGTGTCTTATGCCTCCAATTCTTGCATTTTTCATGGTGTTCTGCATTCCACGCAAAGGAGACACAACATTAGACCCAAGCCCAGTTCCGCTAACAAATCAGTTTCAATGCATTCAAACTAAATGCGTACCTAATGTCTACGAAGAATTATGCTGGGAGTACGCCGTAATACAGAAAAATTTGGATAAAGCTCTTTCTAACGCAATTGTCACGCATGACGTCCTACGCTTGTCGTGAGAGAGAAAAAATTACTCACTTTGACGACATGAAATCACCCACGCCAATTTTGAGTCTCACAGCAGAATTGGCATCATTACTTCTCGCGTTAAATGAGAAAGGGTTTGCTTAGCGTGCCCATTCAGCATGTTAGCATGCACCGCGAACAACGGAATCCTTTTGTTCTTAGTTTTAGCATTACTGTTGCACTCCACTCGAATTTTTCTCGATGTTTATTGCGCATCAAATATGCTGGAATGATGCTATCATAAAATCAAGTGCCCTTATTTAAAAAAAACAATTATCATCTCTTGAGGGCAGGGCGAGAAAATCCAGACTCCTATGACATGGACAAAATTCATTTCGCATAAGATCCTTGTTCTACTTTGTAAAATCTGCCCATCATTTGGTTGGAGAAGGTTGTTACAATATAATTAAAGCGCCTTGCTCCTGTTGATATGATGCGGCGTTGTGGTGCTACGTCCACACATCATGACACATGCATTGGACCGCCTCGCGATTTGGGTCTGATAGTATGCGCAGTTCGCTCTTTGTCAATTTCACCTATGCTGGACCCATCACAAACAGTCCACTAACATGACATGATCTTAAACACTGTTGTCACGGGTTCTCCGCACCGTGGTCCAATCTAAATGAACTACAGTTTGTGAATTGTTGCTTCGATCAGTGCAGTTCTAACTGTCTTAGGCCTTCTCCAAGGCATTCAAACAAGGTTTAAACATGGGAGTGGTTGCACACTTTGATGGGCGGCAATACATCATGGTGACAAAATAACCATATAATTACGGGAAATAACAGATTTTGACATTGTCACTCCAGCATTTCGATTGGTGGTTTAAGTTTGACATACCTCCACGTTGTTATATTGATGGTGGTGCTCAAGATTGCCTAGTTAACTGCCTTTCGCAAATGCACGCACAAGCAGCTGTTTCGCGTTGACTGTGTTTTGGCTTAAGATTGGTGCATGAATATATATATACTTAGCGGATTCAAAGATCATTTAGCGCTGGCGAGCAAGATAAAAAGGAAGGCGCAGATGTTAGACCAAGATTTCTGAACTGCTTGTGGTAATTGGCAGAAGTTAATCGAGTTCATCTGAATATCAATAACTCAAGCTAGTCTTGTGAACTGGCATGCAGACATGGCTGTCCATTTCCGATCAGTGTGGGGAGATATTTGAAGGCGCTTAGCTGGCAATCGATAGAACTGCAGAACTTGCACATATTTGCCTCTTCCATTTCACACAGGTCGGTCGGTGGTGGGATTAAGCGTTAGCAATGCTACACCACGTGTTCTATCAATCAGTGTGGGGGGATAATCTAGATCCCATAGATAGCATGTAAGAGACCCTCGAAACTGATCCATATTCCCTGGATATTAATCTCAAGCCGGTGTGTCGGTGGTGGCCTTAAGTGTTCGCAATGCTCAAATTGTGTGCCATTTATCAGCACAAATAGCATTTGACGGAATTGCATAATTTACGCATATTTGCCTCTTCCATTTCCCACAGGTCAATCGGCAGTTTTGTCAGTGTTCACTGCGTCACAAATTGTGTGCCACTAATCGGTGTGGAGGGCTAACCTATAACGCCTTGTAGTTCTGTGGAGGACCTGCGGAATTTACTCACACTCTTGGGACTTTAAACTCACACCTGTCTGTCATTGGTAGGCGGTGATGTCAGTAGTTTCACATCTTGCGTGCCACCCATCGGTGTGTTGGGATTATCCAGACCCCATCGATAGCATGTGAGAGACCTTCAGAAGTTAATTACACTCTTGCGTCTTTAACATCACACGGGTTTGTCAGTGGGGGGTTAAAGTGTTATCAATGCGTCAACTTGTGCGCCTCCAACCAGTGTAGAGTGAAAATCTAGACCGCCTTAATGGCATGCGATTCGCCTTTAGAATTCCTGCGCTTAATTCCTTGTTTAAAGTCGCACTTCCCTGCTGATTGTAGAAATACGTGTCAGAATTGCAGCAACCTATTGGCAACCAAGCAGTCTGGTGAGTATATAAGATCGCTTGGATGGCATGTGATATGCCTTCATCTTTGCCCTAATTACTCGCATCTACTACCCCGCACCGGTCTGCCAGTGTTGGGGTGAACTGTCGGCAATGACACGTCATTTGTGATACGCTTAAATTTCGTATTAACTATGATTAGACGGCTCCCTTCTGCAGGCTTCTACTGGCGCCATTATTTTCTCATGTTTATCAGCCTTTTCAAATGTGCCCATTACGACTTGATAGATCATGTATGTTTCATAGAGCTCGACTTGCCTTTATTGGTGACTCGTCCTAAGCTCAGTTTGCTAGCACAGTCTGTGCCATATTTTCAGTCAATGCTCTTTATCGGATTTTCCACGCATTCTTTGCAGACTTGCACTTCTCTTATTGCAAGGCCGTAGCCATTTGGGGTGTAATCTGTTATGGATCTCTTTTTGCTGATTTCACTTCCAACTTCCGCGCTCATTAGCAATCGGGTGCACTGAGAAGCATTTAGAGACTAAATACGGCCAGAATTTCTGTGACTAAATCTATGGTCAGTTATTGCGAGTGGATCAACTTACAAAATCAGCATCAGCTCATAAGTGCTTTGATATGTTCAGGAAGTCATCATTACTAAGTAAGGGATACGATGGAATTTGTGACTTCCATAAGAAAGATACAAAATTTTGAGAATGCATTTCTGGCACTCACTGTACTGCACTCCCGTTTTGAAGATGCTTCAAACAATTTGTGGCATTTCTGATACACGCACCACTGAACGACCGGTATGAGATTGATGTTGGAAGCACATAAGTAAATTCTGCAGACGTCCCAAATGCTGTCTATGACGTCTACATTAGCCGTCCTTAATGATCGGTGGCACACAAGTTGTAGCGTTTCTAACACCTACACCCACCACTCACATACCGATGTGAATTTAATGTCAAGAGTGAGTGGGTGGATTCTGCACTTATCTGACATTCCAATAATTGGGCCCAAATTATCCCCACACACTATTGGAAAATAAGGTGTGGCATTTTTGCACTTACACCCACCACTGACGGACTGGTGTGCCATACTAAACCATCCGCTCGAAAGCTTTGTAACGCGAGGCGCTACTCTTATTGCAACCTGCGCTTTGAATTCATGTTGGCAGTTCTCACAACACTTTGACTTCACTGGCCCTGTTCGCTGAATCACTCTCTTATTTGGCTATATTATTACTGGTGACACACCGAGGTGCACTAATTGATCGACTTGAT
This sequence comes from Taenia hydatigena, assembly GCA_036345935.2. Classification (NCBI taxonomy): domain Eukaryota; kingdom Metazoa; phylum Platyhelminthes; class Cestoda; order Cyclophyllidea; family Taeniidae; genus Taenia; species Taenia hydatigena. The sequence continues at coordinate 6,596,890 of JADWOT020000002.1, read as the reverse complement.
TTTGTTAAAAAGGAAGTCTTAAGCTTTGCTATCTAATACTTAAGTCTTGGGCTTTGAGACTGACTGGGTGTACTTTTATTGCTAGCAAAACTTAAAAAACTGACCAGCTTTTGCTATACTTCGGGTTTCTTAGATACGTCACCTGACGTTGGACTTGACGGCCTTTGCTGCCTTACTTGGGGTTACCCTGTTTCATCTCACTAAATTCTTGAGTAAACTGTGAGGTTGGTTGCCTATTGACACAACTGGACTAATAGCGGGAAGTGGTGAAGTCTCTTTGCCTACCATGTACCAGAATCCTCCAAACATTAACAATGTACTCATAATCTATGAGCCGGGCAGTATTAGCAGTGCATGTGGACGGCGAGGGCATCAAATCTGAGCATGTTGACAATCGCTTTAAGCGTAGTGTGACAATAAAGCTTATTTTGCACTGACATATCATTAAATGGACGCACTAGTGCAAATTTATGCCGAGACGGTTTTCCATTCTTCGAGATAAGAATCGGCATGTTTGAATGTGTGGTTTATATTGCCGATGTTTAAACTAAACGCTTATTAGAGTATGTTCGAAGCCATTTCTCATGCTAAGGAAGAAAACAACATCTCTAATCCTGGAAGCAAATTTTTTGATTTATAGATGTGGGTGTAAATCTGCACTCTAATTATGTGGTTGCACTGACACGCCTCTTAGTGTTAAATGCCTTTAGGTTGGGAATCACATGGCAAGTTGTGAGGAGGTTTATTTAAAAGAAATACAATGCAGTTCGCACTTTTGGGAAAGCTCTTCCATCTCGTCTCTTGTTTACATCGCTTTCTATTCCCGATCTTGGAGTCGGGTGAAATATATTTCGCCGCAGCCTCGCCATTGTCTTCCAGTGATTTTCTCACTTTAGCTCGCATTGTGTGAATAGGTGGCGTCTTCGCCTAATAATTGAGTTGGAAATGACTTTTAATCTTTCTCGTTCTTGCCTGAGCGATCAAAATTTAGGGTTGACAAATTTGTTTTTTCAAAGAGGATGTTTGCTTAAGTCCTGAAGTCGAACAACGGGATGAGACATGGCTTTTTGCTATTAAGCGGTCCTAGGTAAGCTCATTCACGGTGCACAATAATTGAGTCTCTTCTGGATGCCCTCTCGGTGAAATTTAACACAATTATCAAGCCATTTCCTTTGCCTTCTACGTCGTTGCAAGCAATTACAATTCGTCCTAGACGTTTCGCGCGATGCTCTGTCGCCATTACCGAATTTTCTCAGCGTAAGTTACCTATATCTCTGCCTTGGACCCGCGTGTATTCATTTACTTGGGATCCGGCTTAAAGCCTTGTCTACACCTGGTGACTTTGCGCGACGGTAAGCACTTTATCTTCTGCTTCTTCTCGTCCATTCCAGCGTTTACCGTGTTAGCACATCTGCTTTGCCTGCGACGCACCTTTCTACAGTCTGCTGTTTTACTGACAAACTAAGATCGAAGATGATAGGATGGGTTCGCACCTGGTGGTCAGGCAAACTCGATGAGGGTAATCGAAATCCTTAAATTTCACATCTTTTATGCGGAACAAATGGAGAAGAACTGTACCATAAATGCCTCCGCTTTTGTGCTTTTGCTAACTAGCATTGACTAAAGGCCACGCTGGTAGCCTCAGGGCTAATGCACTCGGGCAGTAGTTCATCTACTTTGGCATTATTTTCAACTTCGACTTCAGTGAAGGCCAATAAAATATTATCTTGACAGCGGAAAACTAAATCAGCCCTAAATGAGACCCACCCTGGCCTTCGCCTTTTAGCAGTGGGCTTTGACAGGACTTAGAAGAGGAATATGATAAGGATGAGATAATTTGCGATTATTTTAACAGAAGAATAAGAAACAACTTTCGGATTCCACTTCCAAAGCAGTACCACATATGGCCGTGATCCCATCGGAAAGGCTCGTTGCAGAGATGCTTCGATACTTGCATGAAGATGACCATTTGCTTGAATCCGTGGTACAGGCTTGGACTACGGAGATGCACGCCTAAAGTCGGTTCTATATTGAACAACCTTTCTTAGCTATGATTTTGCTACACTTTGCAAATGAAGAATTTGTAAGTCTCTCTTTCATTCCCCATCTTCAGAAGTCCCCTCGCGTTTCCATGCAAGGTGCATGTAACTGTGCGTTTTTCGGAAACGTTTTCACAACAAGGAAGTCGGTTCATTTCCAGCTTGGAGAGCCAGACTTGTTCACTTGAGCTAGATTCTCGAACAACATCCCGCTGATATAAGTAATTCAGTCCTCACCTTCATCGGCTACCTCTTTCATTTACGTGGATCAGAAAACAACAGGGAATCTTTTCTCGCACATGAGTTGCACCAGATAGTAGTGCCAACTCGGAGTAAGTTGCTGCTGGTAAAACTCCCACTTTCTGTTGTCTAAAATTGCCTCCTAGACTGCTAGACTGACACCATTCTTTCATTCTCCTACTGCGTAAGTTTGCCAGTTGAGTCATTGCCATTAGCCTGCCAATACTTCTAAGGACGTTCCGAGCCTGCAATCACTCAGATCGCTTTTTGCGCAAAATCGTAGGTGCGCAGCCTTTCTATTGCGACTATTGCGTATAAATTCGTCCAACTGAGAAATGTGTTTGATCACTAGAAGCATGTGTTTAATCAGCGTCATTTTAGTCGCAGAAGCTGTAGGGCCACATACAAAGTTAGAAAATGCTTGCGTATAGTGGCCGAACTTTTAAATCGCTCTCGTATTCGGATTGCTTCAGGTCTGTTCATAACAGACTATCAGACATTTCAGTTCGAACTGGAACAGCTGCCAAGTAGAAGAGAGGAGACATTACTGTACATCGATAAGCGCATGGCATTGGTCAGTGACTCCTAATCGAAGGAACCGGTGTGAGACTGGATGCAGTCGCAATATTTGACAGTATTGGATCTGCTTCGAATTTGAATCATGTCTTCCAGCGGAAGGTGTTGCGACCCTGCTCAGATATGATGCTATAGTTGAGGACAATTCCTAAAATTCTTTACAAAACGGAGCAACGTGTGAAGCTCTATGCAGCGATGGAGAAATGAAGGGCTGATGCGATGCGAGGTCACGTGTGCTGTGAAGAAGTGCAATGACCCGAGCGCATCGTTGTTTTGCAGACGAGGAGACCTCGAGGACATTGCATGATCCGATGAATTAGCCGTTACCCTGACATGCTCAAGTTAAGACGCAAGCATGTTATGCCTGTAAAACTGCTTCATATATTCTCGCCATTAATATTACACCAGCCTGTCGGTGTTGGCTGTAAGACTTAGCAATGCATATCTTTTGTGCCACAAAGAAGGGTGGAGAGATATTTTAAGGTCTATAGCTGGCAATGGACAGAACTGCTTAATTTGCTTATATTTGCCTCTTCTATGTCACACAGATCAGTCAGCGGTGGGATTTAGCGCTAGCAATGACGCACCACATGCTCTATTAATCAGTGCGGAGAGATAATCTAAACTTCATTGATGGCATGTGAGAGAACCGCGGAATTAGCCCACATTCCCTACGCATTAATCGTAAAGCGATCTGTCGGTGGTGAGCTTGTGTTTGCATTGCTCAAATTTTGTTTAATTGTCACTGTAGAGGTTTAGTCTAATCCACATAGATGGCTCATGACAGAACTGCATAATTTATGCATATTTGCCTCTCCCATTTCCCACGGGTCAGTCGGTAGTTGTGCAGGTGTCCGCTGTGACACAAATTGTGTGCCACCAATCGTTTGAAGGGTTAATCTATAAAGCCCTGTAGTTAAGTGGGAAACCTGCAGAATTTACTCACATTCTTGCGACATTAAGCCCCATACGTCTGTCACACCAATCGGTGTGTTGGGATTGTCCAGTCCCATAGATGGCATGTAAAAGACCTTCAGAATTTGCTTACATCATCGAGTCTATGTTATCCCTTCACAATAACTAATAGAACACGTGGTGTGGCATTGCTAACGCTTAATCCCACCACCAACTGACCAGTGTGAAATGGATGAGGCAAATGTGTATAAGTTCCACAGTTCTATCAGTTGCCAGCTAAGCGCCTTAAAATATCCCTCCACTTTGACTTATGACACACAAGACTTGCACTGCTAAGTCTTACACTCGACACCGGCTGACTAGTGCAATATCGATGGCGAGAATATGTGGATTAGTTTTGCAGGTGTCACATGCTGTTTATGGGGTCAAGATTACCCTTCCACACTAATTGTTAGCACACAAGTAGTGGCATTTCTGATACTTACACCCACCACTGACGGGACGGTGTGCGATTGATTTCGTTTGTACATGAGTCAATTCTGCAGGTGTCTCGAATGCTATGGACCGGCCTAGATTAGCTTACCTTACTGACTTTCGGCGCACAAGTTTTGGAATTGCTGGCACCTACTCAAACATCCGACACACCGTTGTGCTTTTGAAGTCGCAATAATGTAAGGAATACTGCAGATCTGCCACGTGAATACATTGCTTTCTAGGTTATCCCCTCACGTTCATTGGTGGCACACAAGCTGTGGCATTGCTAGCATTTACCTCTACCACCCACATGCTGATGTGATACTAACGTCGGGAGTAAAATGAGTGAATTGTGGACTCATCGATCATTCCAATAATTGGTTCTAAATTATCCCCACACACCATTGGAAAATAAGGTGTGGCATTTATGACACATCCACCCACCACTGACGGGCTGGTGTGAGATTGATTTCGATTGTATATGAGTCAATTCTGCAAGTGTCTTTAATGTCATCGTTTGAGGTGCAGATTTTCTTTCCAAATTGATGGTTGGCACACAAGTAGCGGCATTGCTGTAGCTTGTAATCACCACTGGCACCCGGTGCGTTTTTAATGTCGCGCGTACATGGGTGAATCCTGTACGTCTCTAACTTGCCATTTATGTATGCTTGATTATCCTTCGACACTGATTTCTTGCTCACAAGTTGTGGCAATGTATACATACGGCTGCACTACTGGCGTAAAATGTAGGCAAATTTTGCAGATCTCTCACATGACTGCAATGCGTTCTAGTCTATCCCTCCACGCCGATTGGTGGCACACAAGGCGTGGCATTTCTGATAGTTGCTCCCACCACAGGCTAACCCATGCAAAACGGAAGAGGAAGATATGTGTTAATCCTACAGCTCTGTCAGTTGTCATTCATGCACTTTAGATGCTTCCATTCGTCAATCAAGGTCCACTTATGCTGGAGATCGTCAACGAGAGCGAGTTAAAATTGCGGACTCAACAACGGATAAGAATCCCGTTACATTGAAGGACATTTACATGTCTTGCATATCTACCCATATTTCCGCGCATATTCCTCCATTGACCACGTTACAGCGTTGACGTCTAAAGAAATTTCGCAAGTGTAGTTCTATGAGCACAATTTTTATTGGAACTCATCTATTATCAAACATCGCTTTTTTGCCTCCTTCCTCCCAGGCATCACTTTCTTCCCGCATGAATGTGGGATCTACTAGACGTGATGATGGAGCCAACAGGCAGTCACAGTCAGTCCTTAATCGGCACTACAGGGACGCTTGATTGTGATTTGGTCCTGCTAAATTAGCTTTATATCTCAAGGCTGCTCAACCGCATCAATTTGCTCGCTGTTGATCCGAAAGTCATCTTGAGATCTATAGCGTTATTAGGTCTTGTGCTTGATTTCACCTTCCGCGTCTACTCACCTTCATGACAGGTCATGTGGCAGCAGGCCACTGATTCATGAGCAGAAACCAACACCCTATTTCACAATCAACTACTCTGCGCATGTGGGAGTCGCCTTGTAGTTCAAGAACACACGTTTGATAGGCTGATACAACAGTGCCTACTCCTATAAATACCCCATGATTTATGCTTGTAATCCAATTCTTCCTTGACGATGTCACTTCGCTTGCACCTTATGCTGCTGGCAATTTCGCACTTGGCGAAGAGCCGCGTAGAACTGGGTGGTGAGTTTTTATCAACTGAGTAACACTGATCGGCATTTGTGCATAAATCCCACCTATTAATTGCTTCCGCTTCACGTGTTACATTCACTTGACCCTAACTCCTAATTTTCCATCCACTCACACAAATAGCTGCATGTGTACCGGTTGACGGCGGCATTTGTTTGCGAATGGCTAGCAAGTCACACTAATTGCATGCCACATTTCTATCTCTACTGTATTTTACTCAAGCTATTAGTATATTTTTCAAGACATGCGTTTCCTCGTGACCCAAACTCACACGTCACATGCAATTACTTACAAACGCCTGTCCCCTATGGATCAAGCGTGTCAATTGTTGCATTTTAAAGGTGGCCAGCAAGTAGTTATGTCTTTTAACAACGGCATTTTCATTATCAAAGCAGGAAAATCTGACATCCTTATTTTAAAGCGATCCACAATACAAGTAACAGTTCTGCTAAGCTGAGCGCATTGCTTTTTACAGAAGAGGCAATAGAAGCACACACACCGCTTCCAAATCACTTCTACTGGTGTTGCGTGGGCGCACACACCATTACGCTTCTTTGGGATGTGAAAGAGTTGGGCGAGGACTACGCGAACCAAATTAGAGTGACTGCATTTTCACCTTCAAACCCCTTTTTACTCGAGAGCAAAAAAGGAAATTTTTCGAATGGGATATTCATTTTTACGGATTGGAGTCCGACACACGATACCATGTGTTTGTGAACGCAATCGCAAATGAGAGCTCTGATGTTATATTCTACGGATTCATTAAAAACACTGCCCACTGGTAAGCTGGCAAGTGCGATTACGATGTGCATCACCATGCCAAAGCATGGCATGTCTATTTGCATAAGGAACATCGTGATGTGCTAATGCCTCATTTTCCATTTAATTGGTAGCAAATTGTAAGTGGATACTAGATGGAAAGGCATGTGCCAAGTGTCCACTACCCGTCCCAATGGCATGAGATAAAGAGTCCAAAAATGTCTTTAGTAAAAGACGGACTGAACTCACGAATTAATAATGAACATCTCCCACAAAGTATGCTCGTATTTATGCTGCGCACCCTTCAATCGTAAATTGGCGTTCACATTAAGCAAGAATTTGTTGCGACTTAGGGGTAGACATATTTAATTCATGCGGCTTGCTGTCATCATTGCAAATGGCTTAGCATTAAACGTTCCACATTTTCGTTCCTATTAGGGTCGGAATGCTTGCGTGATTGCTATCATGCATTGAAGTTATTTTATCTTCCAGACGAGACAAGGGAAGCAAATAAACCACTTCCAGCACATTTCCGATGGAGTTTCGCGACGCCACAAAGCATTACGTTAAATTGGGATGTGAGAGCGTTGGGTGTGCGCTGCGCGAACCGGATTAGGCTGACTGTGGTTTCTACTCATCGACCTTACTTCTCCAAAAGTAAAACGGTAAATTATTCACAAGGAAGTATCACGCATGATGGGTTGGAGGCCAAAACTCGATACCGAGTGTTGGTGGACACAGAGGCGGGTGAACTATACGATGGATTTGTTATAACACCACCTCCCGGTAAGCTGGCAAGTGTGATTGCAATGTGCTCTACCAAACTGCGAGATGACTTGTCTGTTTGCATAGGGAGGACGAGGGAGGTATGGCGACCAACTGATCTGCCCAGGGGTCCATTCCGTCTGGTCCCGTCTGGCACGGCATTGAGGCGTACTTGAGCTTACTTGTGCGTAAGTGCAAATTGCCAACAGTTTGTGCATGCCTACAACCACGGTCAATCATGCAAAATTACCAGACCTCTCTTTTATCAACATAGGCTTTCATGGTGCGTGTAATGAAGCAATGCTGCTCACTTATGCTTACTTATTCCCAGTGCAACCTCTTTGATTTGACAACTGCTGAAACTACAAGTTTTTTATGTTCACCTAATTTTCTTGAGTTTACCATTTCCGCCAACTCAAAACTGAGTTCACGCTGTACTGCGAATTAAACAAATGCCTTATGCTTCAAATTCGTGCATTTTTGATGTTGTCCTACACCTTACGCAAAGGGGTCACGGTATTTGGGCACAAGTTCAATTCCGCTTGCATATCGATGTCGATGCATTTTAACTAAATGCGTGCTTAATGTCCACGACGAATTATGCTAGGTGTACTCCAATACAAGGAAATTCGGACAAAGCTCTTTTAAACGCAATTGCCATGCACGATGTCCTATGCTTATCGCGAGAGAGGACACTCACTTAGGAGACATGAAATCACCCAAACCTATTTTGAGTGTCACAGCAGAATCGGTATAATTACTTCTCACGCCAGATATGTCCAGTCAGCATGTTTGCAAGCACAGTGAACAACGAAACTCCTTTCGCTCTTGATTTTAGCATTAATGTTACATTCCGCTCGAATTTCCTTCGATGTTAATTGTGCATTAGATATGCTAAAATAATGCGATCATAAAATCAGGTCACCGTAGTTGGAATACAATCATCATCTCTAGAGGGCAGAGCGAGAAGATTTGGATTCCATGACATGGACTAAATCCATTTAGTCTTACGATCTTTGTTCCACCTTGTAAAATCTGCCTACCATTTGGCTGGAGAAGGTTGTTACAATATAATTAAAGCGCATTACAGCTGTTGATCTGACGTGGTGTTGTGGTGCCCCGCCCAAACATCATGACACATGCATGGGACCACCTCGCGATTTGGGACTGGTAATATGTGCAGTTCGCTCTTTGCCAATTTACTTATGCTAGACTCATCAAAAACGCAGCCCGCTAACATACTGCGCATGACGTGGTCTCAAGCAATGTGCTATCACGGATCTTCTGCAACGACGTCCAATTCGAATGAGCTACAGTTTGTGGGCTGCCATTTTGGTCAGGCCTTCTTTATGGCATTCAAACAAGGTTTAAGCATGGAAGTGGTTGCGCACTTTGGTGGGCGGTGAAACATCATGTTAACAAATGGTTGCATAATTACCAGCAGCACACCTTCGCATTGTTATATTGATGCTGGTGCTCAAGAGTGCCTAGTTGGCTGCGTTTCGCAAATGCAAATACATGCAGCTGTTTCGTGTTGTCTGCATTTCAGCTCAAGACTGGTATATAAACATAAAAATGTTTTGCAGATTTAAGGATTATGAAGTGCTGGCGGGCAAGATTGGAAGAAAGGCACGGACATCAGACAAAGATTTCTATACCGCTTGTGATAATTACGCTGGCCTACCAGCATTATCTGGAAGATTCGCGTTTAAGTGGACTCAAACCTGACAGTTTTGTCCGCATTCTTCTTTCTCCACGATTTTCACCTCTGGTGGCATAAGTTGAACGATTTTATTAAAATATTAGTAACTAAAGCTAGCCTTGTGATCTGGCATGCAAATATAGCTGTCCATCCCCAATCTGACCATGCTCAGTTCTGCGTGGCTTTGAGTTGAGCCAGAAAGAGGACAAAGAATCAGAAAATTCCGAAGCAGATTGCCAAAATACCTAGCTGCAACTGAAAGCTAAAGCGACAGCTCATGTTTACCATGGGTCTTTTAGGGTCGCGTGGGCAAGACTGCGTCGCAGGCACCGATTTGTCACTATGATTGCCCATTGAGATATTAGGTCCACTATGATGTCAAGAGGCATCATCTAGCATTCCTTTGCTGCAATCCATGTCCAGATCCGCATTTGAAGCAAAATTTAATTTTGATTGATGAAGTTCTGTTAAATAATAAACTATTTGCGAATTGGACTATGATGCAAATAGGATGTGTGATGTGCGCTCCAATAATTCGAAAGCAGATGGTCCTGAATTTCCTCCAATCACCGAACTCTTAACTTACCGAAGTCAAATAAATGTCTGGGATTGTCAGATACTTACCATAATAATGTGCAGAGTGATTAGGCGTCAATTTACCAAGGAAACTCTATGTCATGCACCCCATTTTAAAACTTGCTTTCACAACTGGGTTTTACGACTCAGGCCAAGTAAGACTGAAGTGAGTGGATGGTCATCGAGAATAAGACCATTCCACTGTTTCAGGAGGATTTGTTCAGAATTGCGCAAAAATCAACAGACTCACTTTTGCAATCAGTCGCAAATTGTGGGCTACACTGCATACCAGTTTGATCCCTCGGCATTCAATCTTGATGCTCGATTAATTACATTTTATTACATGCCAGCGGAAGGAGATCGAACTGAGCCTCTTACACTGTTTGTATTAGAAAAGGTCAAATTATGGCAGCATTTTAACCGTTATCTTCGTTCTTCACTCTCTTCACTGGGGATTTTGACAAAATAATCAGCACGCCGCTGAAAATGCAAAGATTGAGGTATGCGACGACTACGGAAGAGATGAGCACAGCCCTTTGGTGACAAGGAAAGACCGAAGTAATAATATTGGAACTGACCCACCCTTTGCACATCAACAATACCGGCTGTCACTTCACACCTCAGGCGTTGGCTTCTGCTTTTCCACCCTTCATCGTTTTGTTGAGAAATATTCAGAAGTCAGCTTTGACCTAGCAAGGGATGGACGCTATTAATGTCGTGTCATGTCACGGATTCGCTTCTTCATTAGTGCCCGGCGTGAATTCGATTTCTAGCATTATTGTAATTCCCAATACATGCGGGCGTCGAACCCGTAACATTGCTGACAGTTAATTTCATGCTTCGCTATATCGTTCGAGCTTGAGTTTCATCTTTGCCTCCAGCAGTGCTTAAGCTAGGCTTTTATTTATCATTGGATGAGAATATGGTTTGTTGCGCAATGCTATTTCACCCGCTCAGAAGCTTTGTAACGCTAAGCGCCACTTTTATTGCAATTTGCGCTTTAGGATGATGTTGGAGTCTACACTGCAATTTGCCTTTACCGGCCCTGTTCGCTGAACCAGGCTCTCATTCGTCTATACTTTTACTGATGACACACTGATGTGCACTAATCGATCGGCTTGATTTTGTTGAAATGGGAGGTCTTTAGCTTCGCCTTCTAATTCTGAAATCTTAAACTTCAAGACTGACTGGGTGCACTTTAATTGCCAGCAAACTTAGAACATCTAACCTGCTTTCGCTATGTTTCGGTTTTCTCAGATGCGTTGCCTGACGTTGGATTTGACGGGCTTTGCTTCTTAACTTGGGATTATCCTGTTTTATCGCACTAAATTCTTGAATGAACTGTGAGATGAGTTGCCTACTGACACAACTGGGTCAATAGTGGGAAGTGGTGAGGTCTCTTTCCTTACCATGCATCAGGATCCCCAGACATTAGCAATGTACTACTGATCCATAAGCCAGACGACATTAGCAGTGCATACGTGCGGCGAAGGCACTATATCTAAGGCTGTTCACGATCACTTTAAGCGCAGTGTGACAATAAAGCATATTTTGCAATTACATATCATTGAACGGATGCATTAGTGTAAGTTTATGCCGTGATAGTTCTCTATTCTGCAGGATAGGCATCTGCATGTTCGAATGTGTAATGTGCATTGCCGATGGGTAAACTAAAGGTTTATTAGTGTGCGTGCAAAACCATTCCTCATGCAAAGGAGGGAAACAGCATTTTTCTATTCGGAAGCAAATTTTTCGGTTTATGAAAAGTGGGTGCAAAGTTGCATTCAAATTGTGTGGTTGCACTGACACGCCTCTTGGTGTTAAATGCCTTTAGGTTGGGAATCACATGGCAAGATGTGGAGAGGTTTAATTAAAAGAAAAATAACAACGCAGTTCTCACTTTTGGAAAAGCTCTTTTATTTCGTCTTTTGTTTACGTAGCTTTCTATTCCCATTTTTGGAGCCAGGTGGAATATACATCGCCACAGCCTCGCCATTGTCTTCCAACGATTTTCTCACTTTAGCTCACATTGCGTGAATAGGTGACGTTTTCACCTAAAAATAAGTGGAGAATGATATTTAGTCGTTCTCGTTCTTGCCTTAGCGATCAAAATTTAAGGTTAATAAATTTGTTTTTTTTCTTTTTTAAAGAGGATGTTTGATTAAGTCCTGAAGTCGAAGAGCAGGATGGAAACATGGCTTTTTGCTTTTTAAGCAGTCCTAGGTAAGCTCATTCACGGTGCACAATAACTGGGTCTCTTTTGGACGCCCTCTTGGTGAAATTGGAACACAATTATCAGGTGAACTGTCATGCACACACGACTGTCCATTCTTAGTTGGAGTGCAACTGGTTCCCCTTGGCTTTTAGTTGGGCTAGGAATGAGGTCGAGGAATCAAAATTGCCGAAGCTGGTGGACAAAAACCATACGAGCAACTAAAAGCCGAAGCAGTAGATCATTCCCATGACAGATCTTTTAGGATTGCATAGGCGGAATCGCCTTGCAGACACCAATTTGTCACCAGGATTTGTCAATGAAATAGTAAGTTCACTATGAAGCAAACAGGCTTCATCTAATTGCATGCCTTAACTGCATTTTGATGCTCAGTATTTGGCATAAATTAATGCAGTTCTGCTGGAGAAGAAGACATTCTGATGCCAGTTCGTCTGTGATGCAATAAGTGCATGATGTACGTTTTACTCATTTGAAATCAGACAGTCTAATAATGTCTCTAATCAGACACCAAGTGTATCATTTTAAGACTGCTTTAAGAACATAGGGCATGCTTTTCTAATGCTGCAACAGTTTATTTATTTATATGTTGCGGACAAGTACGTACCCATGTTCTGCCGAAGCATAGGATGTCCTGATTAATAATTTTTTGTACTATAGATCATGAAATGCGCTCATGACTTTCTTTCCCTTGAGACAGACGACCAACATTTTGGGAATCTAAACTGCAATGGACCGGAACCGAATTTAAACAGCGTACAACTTGCTCAGCTAAAGCCACTTACAAAATGATTGTCATCTGATGAAATTTTGAAGTAAATCGACGGCAACAAGATCGAAATTCGTTTGGAAGTCCATGGAGGAGAGGCCGATTATAACGGGTCAGTGCGGCACCATAAAAAGCAGCAAAAAGTGGAGTGGTTTTAAAAAATATGCAAAGCTCTATTTTTTCCTTTGCCAGATTAAGTAGCAGACAGAAACACCACAAAATCATTCTACTTGAGTGCCGCAGACGAACAAACGTGTCTGGAATTCGGAGGCAGAGCTGATCTTGTCCATGTGTTGATCACTAAGGAACCCAACACACACCGCAGTGTGGTGCTGACCAATTAAAAGGGAATGCGCTAGGTGCCAAGGTATAAAGTTTTCAAGAATGCTGCCGCGATGAATGTCACTCTTTGAAGGCGGAATGAAGGCATCCCAGAAATTTTCGTGCCAAGAGTTTGCAAGTCATCGCGATGCATCGATATATCAAGACTAACTGACGATGTGTGGGTGCTTCAAAGTAGATCTGAATACCGATTTTTCGCCTGATTGCTATCACTTGACAGTTGAGGGATGTCAGACCGGACAACTAGTTATGGCGCTAGTGCTTGTGATAGACTGACCGAAACGCCGAAATAAGTGCATGCAAACACAAGTGCTTACCTTCGAGGTGTGCAAAGATCAGGACATTTTAGGATTGCAGAGGGTTTCAGCACTGCCCCTTGATGAAGGAGAATGAACATGGACAGCGATCACTGAATAGTAGTGTGACATCTTCTGTTCGATATCTTCCTCACCTCTGTAGTTGAAATGATGGGTTAGAATGAACCCAACTCGCTTACTTGCATTCCATTGGTAAAGCAGGAGTGAAATCCCATCAGTACATGGGAAATCCCAAAGGATCGCTAATCACTAGTGGCGAATAATTTAGGACAATACCATTTCCTTGCTTACTGATGACCACGACGGAAGAAGTAAATGTCCCATTAAACAATAGGGAGTTGCATATGCTTGTTCTAGACGTACTTTATTGCAGTCCTACACAACGTTACTTTCAATGTACTACCTTCAACAACATTTCCGCATCCGTTATCACCGTGATTTGGAAATTTATAGTGATTTACCTAAGCTTTTAAACACAAACGGGAAAAACCAAGCTGCGGTGCCATGAAACATCTATTCGACATTTCAGTAGATATTATCCAAAATAGCACAATCCACGGTAGAGATTGTACTCGTGCTTAAGCTTGCCATTCTGATTCTAATGAAGAAGAAGTTTTTTTCTGAATTGTTGCGCGAACTCAATACATGCTGTTCTACTCTTACTTTGCCACACTCATATCCCCACTGAAGTCAGGTACGCGCCTAGTTGATGAGAGCGCATTTTGAATCCTGCTAACCTTGTCACGAGGAATTCTTCGAAATGCTCCCTACAATCATTACATTTTTGCTGGTTGCATAGCCAGTTTAAAGTAGATCAGAACTACTATAATTTGTTATGCAACACTTGCTTCTTGGCCATAAAGAAAGCAAACTGTTCACACTTTTTCTTTAATTAATTAACGACCAGGACATTTTCATCTGCTAAGCGTTAAAGTGAGTCGGGTTGAATGCAATTCACAATAGACTACACATTCACAGAAGGAAGGCAGATTTTACTCAGTCAGTCACATCAGAGTAATAGTGGAAAGCGGGAATTGCTGGTTTAAATGAATCATTTGATGCAATTTCGTCTGTTTTGACAGATCGGATGGCAGCCATATACCACGGGACCGCTTTTCGTGGTGTGCACCACAGCTTATATTCATGATGACATGAGAGTTTGTGCTTCTTAAGAGTGTGTGTGACTACATCATGTACGTCCTAGCTGAAGGAGGTGCCGACTACGATTCGCAGCGTCAGTTTCGGCATTTCGCTACGTTAGAAGAACACAAGCTGTATCGATCCATTCGGCAGTAATTCAATGTGTATTTTGAAGGGCAGATGTGCCGATGTAGAAATTGAGCTTCTTTGAGCTGTAAATAACTCAGCTTGATTGGTGTGGCTAGCACATCCAGTGTTATGAGGTTTCCCTCCCAGATGGCACCGCATCTTTCAACCTTATGTAAAAGGTAGTGGCATGATGGATTTAGCCGGCCGGGTTTTTATGAGCATTGTAACTCTCATGTTGGGAAGCACTGCACGAGTTCTGCAGGTGCTGAATTCTACTATCGCTCTTCCGTTCGTTGTCTAACTGGCGGAACAAATCAGGGTGGTGCAGCACTAGTTTGAGGTCGTTGCTTTGTTTTCGCTAAGTATAATGCCCTCATCTTCAATAAATTAGTGGTCGGTCTCACTGCCATTCAACACTTCGCTAATGTGTCGCAACGCGATACCATTCCGCAAACTATGTTGATCAAGAATAGTAGAGGATTGGATTTCAAAGCTCGTTGCACTTGCATTCAATTTTGGCGCAGCCCACTAGCATTTGACGCTGCCAGGTAATGCGTTGTTGCACTTTCAATGCAAGTGTAATGGTTGGCTTCTTGGGATGTTTTGGTAGGTTATGTGGACGTGCTGGTTAAGTAATAAGGCAAAGATTCCTTTGGTAATTTAAGATGATAGTCTTCAATATCCAATAAGCTAATCCATTACTCATAAATTAGGTTGCACCTCGATTGTGCGAAAACTCTGTGTGATGGAGCCGGATTGACAACTGAGTACGTGGTTATTTGCTTCCAATCACTGCCTGGCACGTCTAAGTGCAAAGGCGGTTATTGGAATTGGGTCGATTGCAGATTACTTAGTGTCTAACCACGCTGCAGAATTGGAATCCGTTTAGATGGTGACCATAATTGTCCGACCGGAATCATCCTCTAAGTAAGATGCTGCCTGTAAGGCGATCATTACAAATGCTTGCGTTGGTTTTCCTTTCCTCTTCCAAAGTTATTTGTTTGCTGTATGAAATGAAGTCCGTATATAACCCCACCATATTGTCGCCTGATATCTTCCAAACCCCGGTGCATGTGGAATGACCGAGAAATGATACATGCTCGTGGCAATCAATGCCCGTAGCAATTGTGATGCATGTGTGAAGAATTTTTCGTCACTGCTTGAGGAGGAGGAGGAGATTACATGGCATTTGCCTCACTAGTAGCGGATGATATGCACGAGGTGATGAAAATCTGTCAGACATTACCAATGCCCAGCGTCACCAAACCTTGCTCGATTGCCGTCGCACGTGCACACTCAGACGTCATTTATCTTGCAAGCTGCTAATGTAGTGTGATAATAGAAATAGTATTATGTTGGAACCCTTCTCATCACTGCGCCTTATCAGAAACTACCGTCCAAAAATATATAGCATGATTTGGGACATGCAATAATTGGATTGAATGGACGGTCAGGGATTCCCCACCATCCCACAGTTCCATAAAACCTTTTATCCAAGAATGCAATGCGTGCTTTAGCATGAGTGGAGAGAAGGAAATATGGTGACCAAATGTGCACTTGTGTGTGCAAAATATGCATGAGGAACAGGGCTTAATGAAGTCAAGGGTATTTTATAAGTGAAAACGCAGAAATTTGTTGATTGGTCGAATGGATCTTGTTATAATTTAATTATGAAAACGAGAGAGCTGGAGCTGGTGGGCGATGGATGTGTAAGTGGTAAGGATTTGTTAAAAGAGTTGTTAAATGGAATTTGGAAGAGGAGGCGGTGACACATGTAAATATATATGAATACATGTATGGGGCCAAAAATAACAGTAGTAGTGTTGGGTTCTAGAAGTGAATTGGTATAATGGTTGTATACGTGTGCGTCACATGCATGTGGCGGCGTGGTAAAATGCAGGGCTAATGATGCGGAACAACACAATAGCAAGGAAACGGTAACCTTTTATCAGGCAATTATCTGATTTGTTTGCGATATGTCAGCAGTAAGAAAATTAGAAATGCATAAAATGGATGAATTTGCGGATGTGGGAAGGATGGAGGAAAGGGTCTTTACTAAAGGCCACGATTAGTAGTGGTTGTGGGATGGAAGGGATAGTAGGAGCAGAATGACCATAACATGCACTTAGTAGGCGCATGCAAATGGGGAGATGGGTCGGTGTGGAGGAAGGAAATTGCAAAGGTATAGGTAGCTAATCATAACTGCTACTACTCGGAGGTTGTGACTAGGAGAGGGAAGAGCAGGTATAATGAGGATGAATGAAAGGGCGAAATAAAGCAAACAAAAATAAGAATTTGCGTAAGGAATGCGTTGGGAATTGCGTGCGTATTATAAGGTTGGGTTTTCTAAAGCCATATTTTGTTTGGTGATCTAACGTCCCATATTATCAATTACAACTAGGCTTTTTTACGTACTGGTTGTAGTCTTCCTGACAATGTCAAAGAAAAGGATGCTCACAGATACGAGGCAGTTTTACCTGTTCTTTCTTTGTAAATCTGCTCCTTTGAAGGAGGAAGACAAGGCAAGGCGGCTGAAGAAGGAAAGATTAATGCCTTGGCGACCAATACCTCAGCCTTATGGAATATTTAAAGACAATTATAAGTCTACGAATCGTGTTTTGGTCACCTCGAATAATGTGACAATTAACTGAGAACGTGTTTTAGGGCGTTCGTGTGCTGCACGTGCGCAATCGACAAACCCACTCCTGACTACATAGCCCAATATGTTGATTAAATTATTAATGGCTCTAAGCTGCATGCCTTTATTCACTCTTCATCTCTAGCATTCCTTAGAACGGAGATTGCTGTAGAGACCTAAGTTTTATAATTTGGATTGTCAAAAAATCTTAATTTGCGTGCTTCTTTTCTATCTCTACTTTCCACTCTCCCCCTCGCCCTCCACAACCTCCCATCCACTACGAGCATACCTTTATTTAATTGATGAAGGGACTCCTTTTCCTCCCTTACATTGTTCTATGTGAGAGGGGAACGCAAAACGTTTGGTCGCTCAGACATCATCAACATTCGGGAAAGTGGCTAAACACAAAGGTGTAAAATCAAACCGTTAAGTTATAATTAGCAGGCATTTGGCGGACTGGTGAATATATAGACAGTTGAGCATTTGGCTGCCACACTTCATTACATCAACACTCATGGCAGATTTACTTCTGCGTAGATAGAAAGGCATGGTGGAAAAAGGAAAAGGAAGTAAAAATTAGTACTTCGAGATATCGAGGTGGACAACGATACATCCTGTCAGTATAAATTAACCGGATGTCCTCCCCCGAACCTTCTCAATTTCTTAGTGTCAGCAAGGTTTGTCATCCTGTTTGTCAATAACCGGCAGCACTGCCAACATAAAACTCCACACACCGACTGTATTGCCTGGCTCCATAGCCAGTAGCTTCAAAAGTGATTGGAATGATTAAGGTTGTGGCCACAAATCACCCTATGTGTAGGCCATAGGCCTTAGCCAATTGGGAGGCTTCGTAACCCTGAAAGAACTGGGCTCGGTAATAAAAGGGAGAAGGTGGTTGCTTCTAGATCGGCCACGCCGTAGTGGCAAATCTTCTCGAATCAAAACTAAATTTACTGTGGTAGGTAAATGCTGAAATGTGTGTATTTACATCGCAGGCCTTCAAAGTCCCATGGAATGAATAAATCGAGATGTCATTCCAATTCTTTTGCCCATCTTTATGTCTTATTCCCTTTTAAATGTAACAAGCGAGGCAGGAAGTAGATAAGTAAAACGAGATCATGTGAATTGGCGACCCCGAGCCTTGCACTACCATCGCGCATACATGCGATAAACTGGACCAAAGCAGCGCATTCTTGATGACGTGTCAAAACCACGGATATTGGCGTAGTGTGGTCACCGACATCCATTCTCCACTCACCGCTTATCTTTCCTCTTTCAACTTTTCAATCGAGGTATGCATTGCATAGCTACACCAAAGGACCGTTAGCTTACTCGAATGCAATAGTGGCGGGGCTAGCATTTGAGATTGAAGAAAGTTGACACAATCCTTTACATTTGCGTATTTGTTAAATATCGGGATAAAGAGAATCGAAAGTGTAAATGCTACCATTACATCCAGCTTGTATCACATCTGACCTTATCTTGCTTGCCAATAAGCCGTGCGTAATTTTGATCGCACTTCGAGTGCTCATTAAAGTGGCAAAATTATCGAGATTTGTTAAGTGCATTAATGAGTTATTTAGGAGAAGCATATACCATGGTGTTCGCTTTCTTCGTTTTAGGACAAAAACCATGACACGTAGAATTTTCTTATTCTTGACATCTACCGGAATCCGTTTTTCAATGTTTTTTACAAACATTATTGTTAAACCATCCATCAAGCACCGCATGGGTTGCCCAGCGATACTTACTTTGGCAATGACTACATCAAGCTAAAGTTAAACAACTTGCCACTCATCAATCCAATTCCAAGCATAATGTCTCATCACTTGCTCTGCTAAATGGCGCTAAAAGTAGGGCTTTGGCAGTCATGCCCACCCGTATTTGACACATGCTTCGCTGTTATGTCAGTCCATATACAGCTGCCTATCTCAGCGATCGGATGATATTTAAAATGCTGCTCAGAAGAATCTTTTGCCTTTATCGATGACAAAGTTTGTCATACTGATTTCCAGTACTTTGTTTATAATTTGTGCCGATCATCAAGCGATACCTGTAAATTGATTGGACGAGAGGGCCAGATGGGCTACGGGCACCACAATATTTATCAGAAGCGCAATAACCATCACACTCTAAGATTTACCCAGGAAGATGTCAGATGAGACTAGGCTAGGCGTTCTGGCACTAAAATTGATGGAAATAGGATGCAAGTTTGATCCACAATGTGGTTTTTTAAATGAAAACTCAAGAATTCCGTATGCTATTACACCACCGGCAGTGCAGTAAAGCAATGATTCAATTCACTGCGTAGTATGTCAACGAGACTAAGACAAAGGCGCTATATAATTGGGTGTTTTAGCTGGTACAGTACCTTAACAACGCTTACATACGGTGATGCATCGTGCTCATCTGCCACGGATAAAGTGCGATGATCAACTTCTATCGAAGGTTAGATAGATGTGCTGGAAACCGCTAAGTATAATAGCTAAATACAAGCATGAGATTTGAAGCCCTTGACGTTCAAGGTGAAAGACTAACCTGCCCAGCTAACACGTTTTACCTCTAAGCAGCTAGAGCGCTATTTATAAGGCTGTCAATAACGGGTCTCGTGTATTTGTTAATGGATCATCGTGCGATAATTAACAAAATTCTCGTTAAATGATGAACAAAATTGTTGGGTACCTGCTCGTTTGGAAGGATTCAGCCGCAGGGCGTTGATGGAATGGTTACCCGCAATAAGAAATTTAAAGTATCAAGATATCAATAATTAGGATTTAACCCTCATGTTAATAATTCTGCAACTCATGGCACTGGACACCTGTTCATTTTCGACACTCTTCTCAACCATTCGCCATGTGAGCCTTTGCAGACGCTGGTGAGCTGGCGTGCCATCTTATGTAACGGCAACATTAGGTTTAACCAAACAATCATTCCTTATTTTAGGCAAATGTTGTATGCTACCCATCCCATGTAGGGTCTAGGAACGAGAATTTTGCGCCATCAGGGAAGAAGGCTTTCACGAATTCGCCCGATTTACGTACCAGTTATAGCATTTTAAAGCATAGTTCTCACCGGATTTATAACTGGCTCATTTTTTACATAACAAAATATGAACGCATTAGAAAATTACCAAAAATAGACAAGATTTCCTAGCCTTGTGTAGCTGCTACACTCCCATCCTCCTCTAGGTGGGTCATTAATAAAGGAAAAGTGACCTGAGGACTGTCAATTGTTTGTTTCAATTATAAGTTATAAGCATTATGTCGGAGAATGTTTACATGCAATACCAATGACGTCAGAGTGGTTTTTCTCTGCAATTATATTAACGATGAATCTAGAGATTAATCGTTTCAAAAAATGAGGTCCACCTTCTCTGCCAAAAAGAGGGTTTTACAAAAAACAGCAAAATTTACTGGTCTTTGTAAAATTTTGCTTTAAATGTGCGGAAATGAGTTCTTTTTCTTTGATTTTTAAATGAGAGCCTTAACTAGTGTTTATTAAAGCCAACGAATGCTTTAATCATGAATAGCGGTAAAGCGGTGGTCGCGATGTGGTAACACTTTTTGGATAAAATGGAGAAATGGTGTCGGAGGCAGAGGGGAATGGTTTATCCGAAGGCAACTTCATCCAATGTTGCAGTCGGGGTTTAACTGTCACTAGCAAGAATGGATACAGCGAAATCGGGTTAGCCTCAGACGCGTTCACTATTGAAATCCCAAAGAATGATACACCGGTCCCGTTAATTGCCTAGAAGAAAATACATGCAGCTATCCTCACTTTTGTCCATACTTGCTTTTATTTAGGAACCGAAACTGTGGAGCAATTGTGTGAAGGCGTAGCGCATGCACCGATCTGATATCATAGAGTTGGCCAGACCTCCCTCTCACGAAGCACGTAAGCATTTGTTGGTCAGGCTATGAATGCCCTTACTGATGCAAATATTTATCCGTTGATGGCTGCGTAACGTGCTCGCAGTAGCAACAAAGTCATGCGATTTCTTAAGCCTTCTTGATTCGCCGCTTACTTCCTCCCGCGCAAAGCATTCCACAAAGCATTCTGTACAGTAGAGGTGCATTTCTGTATCCACACTCATTTGAGTTACAGCAACAAGCAGATTAATCCACCAAATAAGAACTCGTGAGGCCCTGGGACCAGGAAAGTTATTAATACGGCTCCTACACCCTTTCTATGACTTAAAGAAAATCACCATAGCCAGCTTCTTTATAGATCAGCTAAAAACGATAGATTAAAATCAAAACCTACAGTTTTTTATGAGTTATGTGAATTCTTTAAACAAAAATAAGGTTCGCATTCATATGATCCTCCATTTGCTAGCCTTCCAAACATATCAGCAGCGCAATCAAAAATGGATCTAGAAACCAGTTTTTGCATGTGTAAAGCAAGAACTCAGCCATAGTCGTTGTTAGCAGCTCTTTACGCTTTAGCGAAACCTTTTTATTAGGGAGATTCACCGATACCGACTACTGGTTTCATTACAATGGTCAGTGCAAAAGTACATCAAGGCAAATGAGTATCGAAAATAACCCCTTCAAGAAAATAGCCACGTATGTCGATTAATCATGCCGATAAAGTATAATATTTATGGTGACACCTCGGGGGTAATGTCCGCAATAAGTTTTCCAGTAATGATGTGAAGTATGTGGCGTGCCAACTATTAATCCGTTGCTTCATAAAAATCACTCAACATTTGGAGAAAAAGAGGAGGAGGAGGAGGAGTGGAAGAGATGTGGGGTGAGGTCCAATGCGGTGGAAGTGGTGAGGACGATGGCCTGCCACCCGATTGGCTCTATATATTGCCAAAGGCGTTGCGCGCTTAAAGTACGATGAGGGTGATTTGTTCTCCACGGAGCATTCTTTGCTTATCATGGAGAAATGAGTGAAAGGCACAGGGCACCAGTTTTGTAGGCTAGCCTTGTCACTTAGCACAGTGCTTCTGTGCGTTGAATTAGTCGGCGTGCAACTCCTGATTGCAGGAGAATTTACAACGTCACCACCAGCCTGTAACGGTTGCTTTCTGACGGTAGAAATGATGGCAAGGAGGAATGGGGTTGTATATCTTGACACAATTTAGTTTATGAGAGATGCTGAATAGCCCGCTTCGTCATCGAGACGGATCGGGTGAGGAGTTTTTCTCCTTATATTTAGAAACAGTTTTGTAAGTTATAGTATGCAATCCGTCCCTTGGTTTGCCAATTCAAACTTAAATGCACTGATGAGTCGCAATGAAAGGGAAGTGTGGATACACTTGCGAATACGCTGTCAGCCACTTTAAACTGGTTCTTCAGTATTGCGAGGGTATCGGCCTATTGGTGTGCACACACGCTCGAAACTTGAAGCGCTGATATGTTGTAAGGGCAAAGGCAGGGGTGCCATCGAACTGACCTCTGCAGATGTGTTTTGGTAGTAGGCCTCTGATCTTGAATCGACCTACTCGGCATTCAGCGCCTGCGTATTAGTTGTTGTCGTGCGCATCATTCCTCGTACAAACATCACTGGATTAGACCGTCTGATAGCTTTCAAATGAATTGTAAAAGAGATATGAAGGCGATTCTGTGAAGGAGTGGGGAAGGGCATAGGGCTGGTAACTCTAGCACTTCATAAGGTCGGACTGTCAGGGCGAGACAAGTTCCAATTGATTTTGCGATCCTTAATGAATCTGGAACAAGATGTGTGCACACATGCATTTATTTATAATTTGATCCAAAAATGTTCCCTTTGACACAGCATCGTTAGCGTGATAGCCTGTTTCTCTCTCAAAATTATGTTGCTCTGCACACAACTGCGCCCAAGCATGAGCACTCTTCTTCAACTGCATAGGCACAGTGACAATTTTAGGAGTGGTTTTGCTGTTGCCGCTACCCCTTGTCGAATCAGGTTGGGTAGTGGGTACATTTCGCGTCAGATTAACAAATGGTGGGAGACCATATTCCTACGAAAATCTGTAGCAATTACGGCGAGAGAAAAATTTCGTTTTGTAGCGATGCCATTGCCATTCTCCTCCTTCTCATCTACCTATCCACGCATTTGCATGCACTTACTAAGTACACCTTATAGTCAACCCACTTCCTACCAATTCTTCTATCTCACTCCCACCACCACTTATAATCTTTTGATAGAAGCCCTTTCCCCCTCATCCATACAATCATTCATTCATTTTATCCACTTCCTCTCAACTTTTTAGCCATTATACGAAGGATATTTCGAGTACGTGTTTGGTCATGACCAATCATTTGTGATGGCAGTTGGACAGGTACGACGCCTCATAAAGGTGGTGTGACGACCTACTTATGAGATCAATCTCCTTTTTCGCATAAGCACTGCTATACAGTAGCCATTGTGGAGCTGGTTTTTGCTTGGCAAGACTGGCCGGCTGGTTGACAGCAGGAGCTTTGATTAAGATATCTACCTCGGTACGTTGCACATATTATGAGTGTAAACAGCACTATATGCAGCGCAAATAGACTCCGTGTACCGCCTATGCTGTGTCTTAGGCCTGTGCACCAGTCCTGGGCGGAAATTATGTTCTCGTAATGAATAAGGTCTGCTTAAGTCGAAGCGAGGCATTCAAGGCAGCTTCAAGACTCGTGCAACTGCACAACTTACTCACTTGTTCAGCAAAACCTTGGTGGTATATAGCATTAGAACCACAGTTTGCTTCAGTTCGAATGCACAAGTGCTGCTTTCGGACGAGCGATTTCTCCTCTTTGAACTACTGTGGAGTGCCAATAATAAAATTACTATTACGTTTCTGATAGCTACTCTTCTTACTGATTGAGATCATGGTCGTATAAGGTAAGAGTTGACTTACTGCTGCGTGTGACCGCATGGTGTATGCCCATTGTGCCCAACCTCTGCCAGTAGCCGTGAGAATTTGCACGATCAGAAGCATACTTACGTTTTGTTCCTTCGCTTAGCATAATTTCCTTAGGATTGTAGCGATGTTACCTCGTTGGTAAAAGCTTTGCTTATTGAGCCTGCAGCTATGCATCATGGCCGATATTGAGATAGGAATTACAACAGAAAGGTCGTACAGCTTGATGAAGTATTTAGACGGAGGATACATCTCAGTTGTCATTGGTGGCAAGTCTTTCCTCATAGAATTCCGCATCACCCATCTCTGAGGAATCCAAAGAAAGAACAGATCTTTCACATATCTGAAGGCAGCATTATCTGCCATTACGTTTCCTTACCATCGCTACGCAGCCTATGCTGAAATT
Source organism: Taenia hydatigena (assembly GCA_036345935.2). Taxonomy (NCBI): domain Eukaryota; kingdom Metazoa; phylum Platyhelminthes; class Cestoda; order Cyclophyllidea; family Taeniidae; genus Taenia; species Taenia hydatigena. The sequence continues at coordinate 6,572,320 of JADWOT020000002.1, read as the reverse complement.
CTTGCTTTAATAAGTATTTGCTCATAAAGCCAAATTGTTTTTTAACCTCAGATGTTTGGAAACAAAGTGATAAACATTCTTTGTGCTGGGAAGGTGGTATCGCTAGAGATGAGTGATGAACTTAAGGGGCTAGGAAAAGGAAGGAGAGGGATTGCAATAGCTCTTGTAAGAGAAAATGAAGGAATTGTGGGTGCAGGAAAGTGCTGGTCATTGTGCCTTAACCACGCAGCTAAATATGCCAATGATGATAAAAGACGATCCCTCAACACTAAAAGATTGATTGCACCCAGGTCTTACGAAATCAGTATTAATAGGAAAGAATAATTTTGAGCTGCTCTAAATAGATTTTCGTTGATGCGTAGAAACGTTGAAGTAAGGGCTAGTTTTAAATGCCATCTTAGCAATGCAGAAGTGCAACTGAAATGATAGAGGTTGTGATTTATGAGCGTTGATGCAATCGAATCAAGTCTAATGCTATCACAGAGCTCATAGTTTAGTTTTAACCCCTTTGCGCAGCATTCTAAGAAGACGTAACTTGCGGCAGCAATGTTGAATAGCTCATAACGTGGTTTCCATGATTTGAATTTGATGACTAAATACCCAAAATTTGCATTATTTGAAAGCTTTTCAAGCCCAGTGGCGTAGAATGCTGACTAGCCATTCAATGCAAGAACCCAAAGCAAACGTATATTAAATGGCATTGCGTGATATCGCCTTAAATAGTCACCATTGCACATCCAGGAATTGCATTTTGAGGTTACGCATTCGTTTGGCCCAGAAGACTAATCATGTTTTGCATGCTTTGTGAGCTGCACTGAAAAAAAGCGAATAAGCACTTGTAACTCCTCCCTAGTCAAGATTCGATGATAATAGTAAGTTTGAAGATACGCAAAAACGTTTTGTAGGACAAGCTTTTATTAGTGGCTCGATTCGCACAGTTTTCATACCAAACACTGCGAGGTCTCATGCTATTGCAAATGCAGCTTACCCAGGACATTTTCAAAGGCAGTCACGAGGATCAGCAGCATGTTTTTCGTTTAAAAGCATAACTTGCCCAAAACAGAAACAGAAATTAGTAAAAATAGAACAAATAACTGCTATATGAAAATTAAATTATGTTTTGTGCAACATTTTCTGTATAAGCAATCGGTAGTTCATGTTGGTTATGGGTACCTGGCTGCCAAACAGAACAGAGGCTTAGCAAACTAAGGTCGGATGTCGAAAGAGGCATCTAGACGACGCAGACACACTGATTTGAGCGCAGATTCCGATTTTGACAAAGGAACAATGCAGTTGCATCATAAAAATTGTTGCAGAGGGGTGCAGTGACCTTGCCGGGGATGAAGTAAACGGTTTTTATTCCGTTTTTATAACTACGCCAAATGACATTCGAGGCTGTTATATGGCATCTGAAACATCGTTGCTCTACACGATTAAAGCTTGTGCACTACTACCTCCTAACCTGGTGGTCAGCGGTTCCTAATGAAACCGCATGTAGATACGTCAATGCAAATAGACTGGAACGACTTCATTGCGGGAAAAATGCTACGAGGTTATTTGTAATAAACTGTTTACAAAATCAACGCGCTGACGACTGCGTGTAGAGCAAGAAAAATGAGCATATTTTACGTATGGTAACCGAAGAAAGCATGCGGCAAATTTAGCGCTTTTATTCAACACTAAACTAACCTTAACCACAGGAGAGCAAGCAAGATCACATCTTTAGGAGCAGTCCATGAAAATATAAGACCTCCAAGGACGTTTGAGACCTCATTGGATCATGTCGTCGTTTGTAAACTTATGCATTCCTTTTGGTGACTTAATGCAAAAGACATCAGACAAAGTTGAGGTGGAAAACCATCTAGTTTTGAAATGCCGGGAGTATTTACTCTCCTCTAATCCTGGAAGTTGGCGCTCACTAAACTATGCGACACACTGACACACATCCAGAAGCAACTGATTACATGAATGCTCAGCTGCACGAATGTACAGGCATTAGTTAGATGGGGGGTGAGTTTAAATTAGGTATAATCTGAGGGGGAAAAATCTGCATTCGCAAGTCAATTGTTCATCTTGAGCACATTTTGGAGCTAAGCAAATTAATGATTTCTTCATACATGGCGAATTCGACTTACTCGAGCCCATGTAGTTGGCAAAATGGATAGGAAAAATCGCAGCATTGCTTTCGGAGGATGCTCTAAAACGCTAGATAGATCGGCATCCTAAACACGCGAATAAGAACTGTTGCCACGATCACAACATCATTTTTCGCTCGGCTTATATTCGTTTCACTCTAAAGGTTTTCATGCTAGCTTGTTTTATTTTCGCATTTGTGAGGCCACTTGGCAACGCGTCTTAAACGATTGAATCTTCAATCATTTCGTCCATGAGGGCAATTCAGCAAGTGCTGGCGGCTCTAGAGTGCATGCGAGTCCTCCTTTCTGTACATAGACTGCTTTGGTATTTGTTACAGCACTGCTTTAGTGACGACAACCATATTTAATAAACAATGTTGCATTGAGTCCAAAAGTTTACTAAAACAAATTAAAATTTGGCATGGTATTATTCGAACGAACTTTGCCGCATCTGTTTCAATGGTTGTTAACCCTGCTATAATCTCCCGACCTAGATACCGATTCATTTCTTCCTCTTATAGAAGTTGCAAATGGTAGCTGGTCTTTCGAACAGTGATACTACCCTAATTACTCTGTCTCAAGCAGTAGACTCCAATATGCTCCAAGTTGCTGGACAACTACTAGAAAAAGGCGTGAGTTGTTCTTGAGCCCATCATTGTTTCTTTTGTATGATGAGACGTGCAGAGAACATGTTATTCATTGCAATTTTACAGCTAGCCAAGCGCTTCGATTGCTAAGCAATGACATTCGCAACCATAAGTCTGGGTTTCAACATTTGTATGAAAACGTTACCGTTTTGACATGAGCAACAGTAAAAATACATCACATTCGACTGTACTTCACCTTCCCAGGCCGATCCCAACGTCCATCTAGAAGACCCTACGACGACTCCACTCATAAACTCCGCGGCAATGGGTTATATAGAAATGATGCAGCTCCTCCTCGATAATGGGGCTTACACTTACCTGTGTGATCATCATGGCAACACTCCCCTTCACTGGGCGACAAGGAAAGGTGATTTAGTCACCGTCACTCTGCTGTGTGAATCAGATAGCACTGCTGATGTGGCAAACACGAACCACCAAACACCGCTAATGGAAGCCCGTCGACATGGTCACCCTGATGTCGTGCAATACTTGCTTCGGCACGAGGCCAATAGACAAGTTCAGTCAGATGATGCAAATAGCCCTGCATCTGTTGCTACTAGCTCCATGGCGTATGACACCTCCGACTTTGTGCCTAGTTGTTTCATTATGCATGGCTAGGACATTGTTCGATTCCATTACTTGCGAAAGGATGCTCCCAAAATTAATATTTTATGCATTGATGTCAGATAATACCTGTTATTCTTAATGGCCTGTGCTGCAGTACTTTCCAATTTCGTGAATTTTATGTAGCATAGCATTGAAATAAGCATTTTACTGAGCTATCATTTGCGTTACTGCCAGGTATATAGGAGCATCAAACTGAAATCATCTATCATATCGTCGAGCTCAAAACGAATTTTAATGTTTTAGGAGACGCAGAGACCAGAAGATGTAATAAGTGAGGGAAGTGAAAGTGTTGTGCCCTCAAGCATCTCTACCGGTGTTGAGAATATTATCCGGATGCACTGTACACAAGCTTCAGAATCAGTCGATTAATGGCATTTGAGTCAGCCACTGAAGGTGCTGCTACGCTGCAGATTGAAAGGAAAGTTAGCTTAATTTCTAGCAGCCTTTCGATACTAAAGGTCGACGATTCCCTGTCGTATTTGCTACCTTTGCTTGCCGAAATTCTGAAATAGATTTAATGAAAAGTAGCCAATTTGCCCTATCAAGGAAAATCAGCAAACCGTAGTTGTGGAACGAGGGTCGACATCTTCGCCTGTAACAGCATTCAACTTCCTACGGTCGACACAGTCATTGTCTTCTGCCAATTATATATTTCCTAGTAAATCTGGCTTCATAAGTTAGCCTTAAGCAACACTGATTAGACGCTTGGCTTATCTTTGCTGATATTAGCAGCATCTTCCTTCAGCAGTGAGATGGTTGTGCTGAGCTCAGAAGCCTAGTATTAGAGGACGAAACCTTCTGCAAAAGTAGCGACAGCTTTGGCACTAGGCAAAAGATCATCAATAAGCACTGCATCTCAAGGCAATCATCAATAAAACGAATCTTCTCCTTGAAGATGGAAACTGCTATTGACAAATCTGTCTGTCAGACACTCCAGACAACCTTAATGCTCTGTATTACACATTCTAACATGAAGTAGATACTTTGAAAAAAAGCAATAATTATGTTGCGCCGTCGAGAAGCGGGAATATATTTGACGGTGTAATTAAATTTGGGGCCTTGGCAGGCTCTTTAGGCTTTATCCACTGCATAGCATGTCCCCTTGGTTACGCCCATAGCCTTGCAACCTATACGCACTATAATAAGGGTTCTCTGGCTGGGAGCATTCTCAGAAGTCAGAAGACTACTAACATGACCTAGAGGTCAGGGTGCAGTACGGACGTTCAAGTTGTGTCCAACCTCTGCAGGCACAAAGTTCATCATGGAGCAACACGCGGTGCAACAAAACAATAACTCACTGCGCATCACTCCTCAATGTCGTTATTGGTGCCTCCAACTGTAATCTCTACAGCCGTCATCATAAGGTGCTTCACACTCGAAAACAAACCATAAAATCGATAAAAATGGCATTAAATTTGTTTGTATTTAAAAAGGCGTCTGATCATAATGAACAAAACGAATCGAAAACAAACAATCCTACGGCGTAACTGATATTAAACTTCAGCGTTATTTTAGCTTTCGATCGACTAATTTTTCACCCAGATAATGGGCGTGTAGAGAATGAAGAACCTTTTCAAAGCTTAATTTTTTACGGCGGTACTGCAAACGACTCTGCAAATAATTTTCAACGTACTTCAAGTGAGGCGCGAAACATGCTGCTTAGGAAGGACCCATAGAACACGAAGTTTAGGTGATTGCCAAGGATAGACATCAATTGTGATACTCCTGCGGTTTTGTAACGCATTATACCCATTAAAGTTAGATGATCGCTAAAGAAACGAGGAAGACCGTCTGGGTTAGTAGTACTCCTAGCCAAATTCCTGCAGTTTCTGACAGCTCTGACTTAATTGCAAAGTGATATGAGCTATTGTGAGTTCGCCTCACGTGGAGAATCAAGACAAAGCAAGCACACAACTCAACTGACCAAAAACAGTAATCGCAGCGTGTTAAAAGCAATAGGAAGTGCTTTTACTTTATTTAAACCAACTTTCTTAATTGAGCACTTGCATCAACTACTACTAAAATATCCCTCTTGACTCCCGTTTGCAAGCCGGGCATTTACCACACGACTGTGTGGTGGTTACGCGGACCGATGCTTAAGTCTCCACCTGCCCTATTTTGGCCTGTTACTAACCCAAGGAGAACGATGGTGGCGGCAAAAGGCGAATCTGGCGTTATTGTACATCTACCGCAATGTCAGCCACTGAGCGCTGCGCTATGGTGTGGTGTGATAACCGCGCTGGCACTAGAAGTTGTGGGGCGGGATTTGCCCGACTTTCGACACAATGGCCGCAAATGGCGTGCGACTTGACAATTACCCCAGTCATGTGCCTCGCAAACTTGGCATTGGCGACAAGAGCCAGAGTAGACTCAAGGCGGTTTTGGAGCGAAGGCGTTGGTTATGTGGGTAAGTCACACTCCATGCCACACCATACTAGCTGGTCACCGTCCAGATAAAAGGACGGCTAAACTACAGTGGCAAGGTAGAGGGGATATAAGCATCGGACAATTGAAAGAATCGTAAATTATGGCGTTTATTTAATGGTTCTGCCGTACTAAGACAAGTCGTAAGGTAGCGATTGGCATGAGAAATATTCTAGACGAGGGGTGTTAAAGAGCCTAATCCTGTGTTTAGGCGGTGAAGGTAAGTATGTTAGTTGGGTAAGGATATAGCATCCTAAAAAGAAAGTGAGGAAGCTGATTCAACCCTTGAAATTTACAGGACTGCGGTCTGGCCTCCTCAGTTACACTTCTTTCAATGGCCCCCTTTGCCTTAACGGGCAGGTATGGCAGCAACATAAACACCGCCGTTGGCCTATTTTAAGTAGGTAGAACAAAAGCTGCAGCAGCTTTTGCGAAATGCTTTGCAGCAGTAAACTCTCTTCAATCACAGGTCTTTCCGATCCCTCCAACTCTCTGCCGACCATCAAATTGTCAGTGTTACCTTGTTCTCTGTTGTACAATCACTTCAGAAAAAAACTGATCAGTTTGACTATATCATCTCTGGTCCACTGAGATGTGTTTACACGCATTACCTGAGCATGAGCTGCAACTTTCGCCTTCCATGACTACGAATGTTGTGGTGGAGATAATTTGCCGCTTTCCGTTGTTTCGCACAATCTCTCTATGCTGCTTCAAAGTCACCTGATCCTCATACATGGTAGAACATGGTCGTAATTTGGTCATCTGTGTAATGGCGTTCATCATAGTTTTCAGGTGTCCCTGCACCTCCTCTGCTCGGTCTCTGAGGAGTACAACTAGTCTTGCTTAATTGGCACCAAGCAAGTCTATTTACTAGAGGGGAAAGTAAGTGCAAAGAATTCTGTCTCTCTCCCTACTTTCACTTTCTGTGTATCTCATTAAGTCCCTGCATCTTAATGCATTACGTCTTGCTTAGTGGATAGGTTGACATACGTCAGCGCTGTAGATATGCTCTAATTCAATGCACATCCATCTCCACTCAGTAACCTGCCCTTTTACTTTTGGCTAGGTGCCTGCGTACTTGCCTGAAATCCTGCCAGCTTGCCCGTCTGGGCTGGCGGGCTTGCAGTCCACCCTTGCATCGAGCAGCCTGCATCACTGCCCTCGCTTTTCTCGACTGCATATTTCACTCCTAGGCCTCATTTTATAATGCACAGTGTATCCGTTGATGTGCCTTAGCCTTGTACATTGTACTTATTTCTCTCTCCTCTTGCCTCATGCCTTTCAATAGATTAACACACTTTTCCACTTTCGCTCGAATGTCTGCCCGCCAGCGTGTCTGTATAATGATAGGCTCGCGGCACTGAAAAAGGAAGAGAGCATCCAAGTGCACGACAAAACTTGTCAAGCAGCTCAGATTCCGTCCGGCTGTCAAAACCTAATGAGCGATCTCTAAAATTAATTTAATTACGCCAAAAATACACATACCAAGTAAAGCTCTTGCTCTGTTACGGATATTGAGCATAAAATACAAGTAATTTTGTTGTCCCAATCACTCCCTTATGTATGATCTAGGGCTCAACTGAGACGCCACTTGTGTAATATGCCCGTCGCTCCTGTGGCCATCCTTCCTTAGAGCTCCAGACGCCAACATATTTTGTTTATGAATGAAATCATCAAAATTACCTAAAGAAGTGGTGGAGAAGACTTCTAAATGCAGATTTTAATCAAGACAACTCCAATGAATTACTTTAATTTGCTAAGTGCGTTAGATGAATGCGGTTGTCCAGATCCATGCAGTGTAAAGCACGCAAACGCATTTGTCTAGTAGTATGACAGCGCTGTTTGGATTTGCTGCCACTCCCACGCTATGCTTGAGGCTGCGTAGCGTGTAGGCTAAGATGTTGCGATGTGATTAAATACCGCATAGTCTTTGAATTCCGTCTTGATCTGAACTTTGAATAAGATTGACCTTTGCATTTTACTGTTAAGTAGACGGTTAACCGCCTTGTTTGTGATAAACTGGAGACCCTAACATGCATTTGATGCACGCTTATCGGCAATTATTTCTGAGCTCTCTCTGCTCGAGCCCACTTAACACTATTGCTCCCTCTCAAACGATTAGGCGTAGTCGGTAGACTGTACATGAAGACCTTTAAATTAGTGAAAGCAGCAAGACGCAAGACCTTAAATCGCATGCCTCGTACAGCATGCAGCTAAACAGGATCGTAGAAAAGTACGTTTAATTTTAAAAACAGCAGAAAGAGAGGAAGGCGAGAGAATGTAAGAAGGGGGATTTTGGAAGGCACTACCTCATGTTCATTCTCTGCACCCTCATAACCCCACTTACCTAAGAGAAGGTCATTAACTATCTTAAGCACCAGACTACTACGTAAAGGACGCACCAAAATTTGGGAGTCAAAGTTGGAACAGACGAGGACGTGTGAGTGTTAGACCAATACTCTGGTTATAGAAACGAAGTGCATTATAAAATAAGAAGCCGTAAGTTGATCCCTCTACAAGGCCAATAGATTGCAATTGTGGCCGTTTCGCCAAACATACTAGTTGACAAGCAAACCAATTAATGCAGAAATTGCAATATAAGAACCGAAAACGTAGCTTCAGTGGTAAGCACCACCCACTACAATAATGACAACATGTTCCTTCTTTACATCCTGAAAGGCAAGGCAGCGTAGTTGCCCACAAGCTAAAAGCAGTGCGACACATTTGATGGAGCGACTTGCACAAACGGCCGAATTTACAAAAGTCTACAACTTTTATGCGAATTGAAGGGAAATTGGGGCGTCCTCAAAATATGTGGGTTATAATTCTAGAATACTGGCAACATAAGTCATTCCAAAAATAACATCATAGCTAGCTCTGCTCGCAAAACTTGTCAAAATCATGAGTTGTGTAAGACTCGAGCAGCCTATACGAGTAAACATATAAGAAAATCCACCTTTTATTGTGCATTATCAGCAAGGAATCTTGTCGTCTTGCCGGTATTCAGCCCTGCAGTCAAGTGACCCCATGTTTCGAGGACTGTCATTACCTCTTACTGGATGCAAATAGAACATTTTTTAGAAAAGATTTCATTAATTACCAACGATCAAGTTCATACTTAGCATCCATGCACCGATTCGGTTGGTAAGGCTATCGCAGAACCTCATTGAGATTGGAACTGATTTTCTTCGCCTCTTTTTGTTTGGACAGATGCAGGAGTGTTTCTTTGGGTTTGAATCCGTTAGCGCCAAATGTAAATAGGTAAAAACTTAGAATCTGGCACTAAAATGAGGACAAGGAAAGAAGCGAGGTGCTTATGAGCTCCATTATTCTTATTTTTTCGAAGGACATGCACTTCGTGTAGATTGCCATCAGTAAAGCAGTCGTTAAGGCGTTTGTTAAAACCTCTGTAATTCTGCAAGGTGCGTCGCGGTGCTGCAGTTCCTGCGTTAAGACGTAGTGGACAGAAAGGATCAAATGGAGTGCAAATGAAAGGCTTAGATGCGTGGAGGAAAAGGCTCACTACTCAGCTAGTACTTATAAAGATTAATGGTTTGACATTGGAAAAGTTCCTAATTATACGCGATTTTATCTGTCGTCTATCTACCATGTTGAGGTGCGCCTCCCCACCGTGAAGTAGAGACTTTGCATCTGCCGCGGTACCGTCAAGTAGACAGAAAATGCACAATGTGATTTCTCCTTTGATGGCTAAAGGCTAACTAATCTGCTCTTTATTTTCCATTTCCTACGCACTCTATTTGTCTATGCAGATCCTGAACGACTACCTGTGCTACTGCTGCCACTACTGCTGTTATTCAGTTGCGCCAAGTGTACGCCAGCCATTGGTTTCGAGGCACATGTTTTAACAGTGCAAATGTCCCTGTAACGAGTGTGCGATGTGGTAACCTTGAAAGGAATCCCTTGTTAAAATAGGTGACTTGTCTCATTGAATCCTTTTGACCCCAACAACCGGCGAGACGTTACTGCTGATCTCTCAATAAATGCATTCTAGCCACAAAAATTCACTTAAATCATAGGGGTATTTTTAATGGTTGCACGGATAAATGGGGTGTTGGAAATTTTAATTAATGAAAAGGATTGAGAGAAGAAGTGTGAAGTTGCGTTCGTACGAAATCGCTAGGAGGGTCGTAGGTGCTGCTGGCAGTGCTTTCTGACACTCAAAGTTGCAGGTTTCACTTGGCCTACTCCTGTGCCTTTGACGACTAGGCCTGGTTGAGTGCCCTCTCCTCTATTTTTGCTTTCGTATAGGCGCATTTACGGACCGGAGTCTCTCTTAATGATTCTTGGCTTCTTAGTAGTTGGCGGAGATGAACGGATCTGAAGTTTAGTTAATGGGTGTGTGATAGGAAGCTTGACAACCACCGTCTTCATTTTCTCGATTAAATGAGCGGTGAGTGGTGCAAGTAGACATATAAAGAATGGTCCTCTGTAAGCTTTACTTATCTCCCGTCATCAAGGCGTATGCAGAGCAGATCGTGCTGAGAATGTAAGCTTCAACTAAAGGAAGGCAGGAAATCCGATTTGACACGTGCAGTAAACCAATGCCTCAAATTCTTAAATGTGTGGCTGAGTTATTGCCTGTTATTTGGCCTGCAAAGCTGCTCAATTCGAATGTGTTGATTGCAGAGACTTTCAATCAGAGCTTCCATTAAGCAGCGGAAATATTGTGAACTTTCTTTAAGGGCAGATTGGAGGAGAGTTATATGCGAAATTCCGAAGGGCTATGTCATTGGGTTGTGCGATCTCAATCTTTGCATTGCCGATGGAACGCACAAAATTGTTTAATGGAAATTTTGCCAGTCATCGTCTCAAGGATCCTTAATGGAGTCCTAACCATTATTCTGCATGGGCTTGTAATAATGACTCCTACATAAATTAAAGGATTTACAAGGTTAAAAAGTTTTTACAAAAGATCGATAATTTAACTTAATTAATTAGGTAGAAATTGCTAATAACACCAAACTATGGAGCGGACGTAGAAAAAATATAGGAATCACGCTGCTCCGCAACTTAAGCTAAAAGTAGGGGCCCAAGTCGCCGTTGATACTCAGGTGATGCGACCGTTAGTAAAAGTGCTCCTTAGGTGAGAAGCATTCGGCGAACGAAAGCCAGCAATGAGGACATCGTCAGCTCTCCTTGAGCTAGCCTAGAGTTTAAAACGTAAGCACCC
>JADWOT020000002.1:6291397-6561196 GCA_036345935.2 Taenia hydatigena | reverse complement strand
TTTGGGTTTTGGTCTGATACTCTGCGGAAGTCTTGTCTAAGTCAAAGGCGAGTCGTCTTTTCTACTTCATCTTTAAAGACGTGCGCTCTCTGTCCACTTAGAAGGATGATATTTTCACCCTGCCATAGAATTCTGACAACTATTCTACTCAAATCTGCAAGTTGGTTTCGCTGTGCACACAAAACCTGCTTTAAGAGGTGCACTAATGCGCAAATACTTTGTATTATTGAGCCCCTTTAAAGTATTGGTATTGCCAATGTTCTGTCAGCAGCTGAGGTCGAATTTTTCTCGTCAAACCCAAACTGCTACTTGTGCTCTGACAGTAGCATGGTAACCATTTTCCCTCGGTTTTCGAATGCTTAAGAGACTTTGATTTTTCCTTAATATGAAATAGGCGTTCGAGGCTTGAGGTTCCGCTTGCCTCCTACTCTTGCAACTACTCCGAGTGCATGGTGCGTACTATGATTGACACAGTCATGTGTCTGCTTGGAACTTGTATTTTGCCGGCAAGCGAAATAAAAGTCGTCTATTATGTCTGCTGCTTGCAAACTAGAAAAGATTTGACTGGCGTAACATGTCCTCTAGGCTTGGAACCGTCATTCTTAAAAAAATAGAGGTGACGGGTCCTCAGAACCGCAAGCCTATTGTCACCTATCCTGTGTAGGATGAGGATTTGATAACTGTAATGGAGAGGCGATACCTAGTTTAGCTCCATAGCGTCATCAGCATTTCACGGCAAAGTAGCATGTAATTCTGCCGCAATCAACAGTCGGTCCTTTTTATAGTTGACAACGTGAAGGCAGTGACACTTTCACTTTCACTTGCCTCTATTTCGGAACGGAGGTTATCTACAAATTTATTCCGACGGCCTCATTTATTGCCTTCCTTCAGCACCTTGGCTGTGTTAAAATTTTGTGGCTGAACCCCGATACCACGGAAACGCTGCTTAGCAGTCACTGCATGGCAAATCCAGAAATGTGTTCATATTCCTAGAACTGTATAAGGACTAGGGCCTGGCTGACTCACAACAGCGGTAGATGGATTCCGCCAATCCACACAATAGGAGTAGTGGTTCCAAACGATGGATCGCCTAAGCAAGGCCTCGCTTTTATACTCCCTTACTGCTGAGCTGCGCTGCATACATTCTGCCTGAATGCCTCGACCCCGTTCATCTCAACTGCATTTAGGAGGATTGTGACACGCATTCAAATTAATTGTTTTAAGAATCAACAAGTCAGAAAACGAATTTCAAATCATCATGACCATCAAATCAATCTTTGACGTAAAGAAAAAGACGAGTTAAGTAGATCATAGCACCGTTTGCAATTTTTGCTCTAGATGAAACATGCTGCGAAAGTGGTCTATCCCCTCCGCCTCTGGCACTTTACGTACCATCGTCAACCTCAGGCTGATTTCAAAGCAGCACACACAGACGCGTGCTCCTTACCTACCTCACATTCCGACCTTCATTTCTTTAAGGAATTTTAGAGACTTGATCGAGCTTTTTATGCATCTTTACATGTCATCAAGATTACGCTCACTTGATTGTTTTGAACGCATTTCCCCCAACGTCTTGCGAATAGTGGAATGCTTTATGTGCGAGTCCTGTTGATGCAGCTACTAGTTTTTGTGATACCACCATAGCTGCAAGGGGACCCTACACGGCAAGAAGTTGCCCTACCTTTCGCACCTTTTATCAATGCTCTATAATTTTGAACGGTGCATAAAACTCTGTCCAGCTGGACATTTCATGCAGTGCTTTGGAAGTTGCAGCAATTAGTAAGGTAGGTAAACAGTCCACTTCTTCACCATTCGGGACTCTCGATGTCAGAGCACGGTGAAAGTCGGTAAGTTTTGTCTTTTTAGGAGAGCCGATGTATTCGAATGAAAGATTTATAGTAAAAGACAGTTGGTTCATTCTGTTCTTAAAGTCACGGCAGGTGAGTGCTTTGATCCACGCTTTATATGCAATCGCAGCTGACGAAGCAAGATTTTAGCTGGCCACATTCACGCTTCGATTCTTTTCTTTTCTTGCAGACATGAGTGGATCCTTTGCCTTTACCAGCTAGCACAGATTGGCTGTCCTCTATGCTTGTACTGTGAAATGCTTAACTAAAGAAAGGCATTTTGTTGTATTTTATGTAAGGTAGGCTGGCTCAATCACTCATGCAGCCTACTATGGCTCAAGCATGACGCAGTCTTTGATGTTTCTTTGCAAAAGTTGGTGGTGGGACATATTCCTCCCTTCAGATCATAGATGCTTGGTACGGGAATATTCAAAGTAGTTGTGCCCAGTAAAGCCTGCTTTTGGAACATAACCTTTTGGTTTCGTTTAAACAGTCCCAGATTTTCTTATTTTTCATTAATTAACAAGTCATATTTTGGGTCAAATCACGAATGCTTTGTAATTCTAAGCAAACCTGTCAAAAAGAATTAATGTCCTCATATGGAAATGCACCGGATGCCTACAAAAGCTCCTAAAATGTAAATGTAACATACGCTTTACAATCTGCACTTATATTCTAAGTGCAATTTAGCAGACGAAAGCTACTGGATTTGCCATGGCAGTGATTAGTGTCGGGAGTTCTTGACTGCCGAAACATGCTTCAATGCTCGAGCACAATATACACTGTTAAAATACGGAAGGAGCTTGGGGATCACCGGTGTGACTCGGAGGCTTAATCGCTTGACGAGTGCAGAGCAGAGGAAGTCTAGGCGATCTGCTGCCAAAAACACGCAGCATTCAGTATAAATGATGTTAAAATGATGGCATTCGCATCAATGAGGAATTTAAAGGGTTTGAGATGTGTCTACTAAAAAGCAACAAAGTAACTCAGCCATATACGCGACAACAACAACTTCCGCCTAAGGGCTGAACAGTTGTCAGAGAATGATTGTATGTCGTGCATTTTAAGGCAAACCAACTGGATTTAAATCTTGACACCGAAGGGATGCACACCTTGTTGATTTGCTTCTCCTCAGCGAGAAGCGTTCAGTGAGTGCAAATCTAAGGACGAAGACGTAGTCAGATCTACTCAAGATAGACGAGAGCTGAAAATGCACCTCAGTCCAATCATGATCGTTGATAAAAATGTCATTACTAGATCACTCCATTCCTTCATAAAGGTTGGGGGTCAAAGGAGGAAGATATACGAGGAGATTGTTATATTTACAATAGCGCGCATCAGCCTACTCTCTATTAGTAATGATAAAGGTTATAAAGAACAGCTCAGACCATATGATTCATCCTTCGTTTCTGGTCCTAGTGTTAAAAAGGTCCCATAACGTCCGTGCTGTGTAGCGAAGTCTATTGTCTTCCGCAATGATTGTAGAATTCATTCCAAACACAAGCCTAAACGACATACGACGCCTTATCTTGACTCGTCTTTAAGGAGCAGGAGTGGTTGGAGCTCACTGTAAATAAGCCAAAGCTCTAACTTTAAGCAAAATGGGTCATTTGCGGCTCCTCCATAAACGGGTTTGCCAAATAGGTAATCGTTCAAAGAAGACGTGCAGCCTCAGCACGCAATGTGGTCGAGGAGCCTTGTCGCATGAAGAGCGAATTGCCCTGACAGCTGGTCAACTTTGCGGCCATAAAGCACCAAGAGCTACTTACGATCTCGCAAAAAGCATCCCAAACTGACGATCGGATAGCACCTATTTAAGCTATACCTCCTTTTCTTAGATCTTGTTTGCCTCTATTCGGTTCTAACATATGTGCTCAGACTCCATGTAAAATGGACAGTTCATATAGTTACGTCTTTAACTTCATAGCTGCCTACCCGAAGCCCATTCTTCTGGCCCTCTTCGTCCTAAATTACATGGCCGGGGTCAATATGCGCTTGACAAAATCAAGTTCGGTGAAGAGATAAAAATCAGTAGCAGAATGAATGCTGTTATTACAGGTGCGCATAGCCAAAAAATGCTAGCGAATGAAATTAGTTGTCTTGAGGATTGCCTTGAGATGCGACGCTTAGTGCTGATGTTTTACCTAGTGCTAAAGCTGTCGCTACTCTTGCAGAAGGTTTCGTCCTCTACTACTAGGCTTCTGAGATCAGCACAACCATCTCACTGCTGAAGGAAGATGCTGCTAATATCAGCAAAGCTAAGCCAAGCGTCTAATCAGGGTTGCTTAAGGCCAACGTATGAAGCCAAATTTACTAAGCAATATATAACTGGCAGAAGACAATGACTGTGTCGACTGTAGGAAGTTGAATGCAGTTACAGACAAAGATGTCGACCCTCGTTTCACAACTACGGTTTGCTGATTTTCTTTGGTAGGACAAATTGGCTACTTTTCATTAAATCTATTTCAGAATTTCGACAAGCAAAGGCAGCAAACACGACAGGGAATCGTCGACCTTATAGTATCGAAAGACTGCTAGAAATTAAGCTAACGTTCCTTTTAATCTGCAGCGTAGCAGCACCTTCAGCGGCTGAATCAAATGCCATTAATCGACTGATTCCGAAGCTTGTGTACAGTGCATCCGGATAAGATTCTCACCTCCAGTAGAGATGCTTGAGGACACAACACTTTCACTTCCCTCAATTATTACGTCTTCTGGTCTCTGCGTTTCCTACAACATCAAAATTCGTTTTGAGCTCGACAATATGATAGATGATTTCAGTTTGATGCTCCTATATACCTGGCAGTAACGCAAATGATAGCTCAATATAATGCTTATTCCAATACTATGCTATATAAAATTCACGGAATTGGAAAGTGCTGCAGCACAGGCAGTTAAGAATGATAGGTGTTATCTGACATCGATGCATAAAATATTATTTTGGGCATCATTTTGCAAGTAATGGAATCGAACAATGTACTAGCCATGCATAATGAAACAACTAGGCACAAAGTCGGAGGCGTCATACGCCATGGAACTAGTAGCAACAGATGCAGGGGTATTTGCATCATCTGACTGAACTTGTCTATTGGCCTCGTGCCGAAGCAAGTATTGCACGACATCAGGGTGACCATGTCGACGGGCTTCCATTAGTGGTGTTTGGTGGTTCGTGTTTGTAACATCAGCAGTGCTCTCTGATTAACACAGCAGAGCGACGGTGAATAAATCACCTTTCCTTGCCGCCCAGTGAAGGGGAGTGTTGTCATGATGATCACACAGGTAAGTGTAAGCCCCATTATCAAGGAGGAGCTGCATCATCTCTATATAACCCATTGCCGCAGCGTTTATGAGTGGAGTCGTCGTAGGGTCTTCTAGATGGACGTTGGGATCGGCCTGGAAAGGTGAAGCACAGTTAAATGTGATGCATTTTAGTGTTGCTCATGTCAAAACGGTAACGTTTTCATACAAATGTTGAAACCCAGACTTATGGTTACGAGTGCTATTGCTTAGCAATCGAAGCGCTTGGCTAGCTGTAAAATTGTAATGAACAACATGTTCTCTGCACGTCTCATCATACAAAAGAAACAATGATGGGCCCAAGAACAACTCACGCCTTTTTCCAGTAGTTGTCCGGCGACTTGGAGCATATTGGAGTCTACTGCTTGAGACAGAGTAATTGGGGTAGTATCACCGCCCGAAGGACCAGCTACCATTTGCACCTTCTATAAGAGGAAGAAATGAATTGATATCCAGGTCAGGAGGTTTGGGCAAAGTCAGCAACCGTGAAAACAGATGAAACACCAATTTTTGTTCGAATAATACCACACCAAATTAGATCTGCGTTAGTAAACTTTTGGACTTAATGCAACATCGCTTATTAAACATGGTTGTCGCCACTAAAGCAGTGCTGTAACAAATACCAAAGTAGTCTATGTACAGAAAGGAGGATTCGCATGCATTCTAGAGTCGCCAACACTTACTGAATTGCCCTCATGGACGAAATGATTGAAGATTCAACCGTTAAAGACGCGTTGCTAAGTGACCTCACAAATGTTAAAGTAAAACAAGTTAGCACGAAAACTATCAGCGTAAAACGAATATAGGCCGAGCGAAAAATGATTTTGGAATTGCGGCAACAATTCTTATTAGAGTGTTTGGGATCCAGATCTATCAACTGTTTCAGAGTTTCCTTAGAAAGGCAATGCTGCAATTGTTTCCAATCCATTTTGCCACCTGCATGGGCTCGAGTGAGTCGAATTCGACATGCATGAAGAAACAGTTAGTTTTCTCAACTCCGAAAGGTGCTCAAGCTGAACAATTCACTTGCGAATGCGGATTTTTCTCTTTCTGATTATACCTAATTTAAACTCACACCCTATATCCAACTAATGCCTGTTCATTCGTGCAGTTGAACATTCATGTAATCAGTTGCCTCTGGATGTGTGCCAGTGTGTCGCAAAGTTTAGTGAGCACCAAGTTCTAGGATTAGAGGAGAGTAAATACTTCCGGCATTTCAAAATGAGATTGCTTTCCACCTCAACTTTGTCTGATGTGCCTTTGGCATTAAATCACCAAAAGGAATGCATAAGTTTGCAAACGACGGCATGAACTAATGAGGTCTCAAACGTCCTTGGAGGTCTTATATTTTCATGGGTTGCTCCTAAGGATGTGATTTTGCTTGCTCTCCTGTAGTTAATTTTGGTGTAGTGTTGATTAAAGCGCTAACTTTACCGCACACTCTTCGGTTATCATGCATAAAATATGTTCGTTTTTCTTGCTCTACACATAGTCGTCAGCGCGTTGATCTTTAAACTGTTTATCACAAGTTACTTCGTAGCATTGTGCTTGCAATGAGGCCGTTCCAGTCTATTTGCATTGACGTGTCTACAGGCGGTTCCATTAGAAACCGCCTACCACCAGGTTAGGAGGTGGTAGTGCGCAAGCTTTAATCGTGTAGAGCAACGGTGTTTTAGATGCCACACAACAGCCTCGAATGTCATTTGGTGTAATTATAAAAGCAGAATAAAACCGTTTACTTTATTCCCGACAAGGTCACTGCACCCCTCTGCAACAATTTTTTATGATGCAACTGCATTGTTCCTTTGTCAAAATCGGAATCTGCGCTCAAACCAGTGTGTCTGCGTCGTCTAGATGCCTCTTTCGACATCCAACCTTAGTTTGCTAAGCCTCTATTCTGTTTGGCAGCCAGGTATCCAAACACCAACATGAACTACCGATTACTTATGCAAAAAATATTGCACAAAATATAATTTAATTTTCATATAGCAGTTATTTGATCTGTTTTTAATAGTTTCTGCTTCTGTTCCGGGTGAGTTTTGCTTTTGAATGAAAGACATGCTGCTGATCCTCGTGACTGCCTTTGAAATAGTCCTGGGTAAGCTGCATTTGCAATAGCATGAGACTTCGCAGTGTTGGTATGAAAACCGTGCGAATCGAGCTACTAAAAAACGTTTTCGCGTATCTTCAAACTTACTTTTATAATCGAATCTTGACCAGGGAAGGGTTACGGGTGCTCATTCGCTTTTTGCCAGTGCAGCGCACAAATGCATGCAAAGCATGATTAGTCTTCTGGGCCATACGAATGCGTAACCTCGGAGTGCGATTCCTGGATATGCGGTGGTGACTACTCGAGGTAATATCACGCAAAGCCATTTAATATGCGTTTTCTTTGGGTTCTTGCACTGAAATGCTAGTCAGTATTCTACGTCACTGGTCTTGAAAAGCTTTCAAAACATGTAAATATTAGGTATCTTATCATTAAATTCAAATCATGGAAGCCACGTTTTGGGGAGTTTAAGATTGCTGCCGCAAGTTACGTCTTCTTATAATGCTGATTAGGACTGATTCGATTGCATCATCGTTTAGAATCACAACCTCTATCGTTTCAGTTGCACTTCTGCATTGCTAAGATGGCACTTAAAACTAGCCCTTGCTTCAACGTTTTAGAGCAGCTCAAAAGTATTCTTTCCTATTAATACTGATTTCGAAATGCCTAGGTGCAATCAATCCTTCAAAGTTAAGAGATCGTCTTCCTTTATCATCATTGGCATATTTAGCTGCGTGGTTAAGGCACAATAACTAGCGCTTTCCTGCGCCTACTACCCCTTCATCTTCTTTTACAGGAGTTATTACAACACCTCTCCCTCCCTTTTCTATCTCTAAACTATCACGACTCCCTTAAGTTCTTCACTACTGTGCCTATAGTCCCCTTCGTTAAAAGTACCATTCTTTCCCTTGTCCTCTGACGGCTTAAGTTCCGCAAACAATTTAAGCGAAAGCACGTCGCCTTCGCCAGCGACATTAATAAAATATTCCATCAAAATAAGAGTTTTGGATTGCAGGTTTATGCGTCGCTATTTCGCTTCCTTCGCAAGACCCAGGACGCAACTTTGAGAGTGCATTTACCATCGCCAACTATAAGCAAACTAACGACCAACTTTATTAAACTGACTAGCATGCATGTTGTAGAGGCAATGTGGCATAGTGCTTTTATTTTGCAAGACCTGAATGTCAACAACATATTCAAGGGAGAATTCCGAGCGCAAAGAACCTTTATGTGACGGTTAGGTTAAAGGTGGAGCTAGTGATAAATGAAGGAAATCAGACTTTGAACTTGCTTGGATGGCGTGGTTCCTTTTAGTTCTCTGTGTGCTTACATGAAGGTGTCAGGAAAGAACTATGACGATCTAGTTAGTCTTTACCAATTTTGTAGTTGCACGGGCTCGTAAAATGCCTGAATATGTGCACAATAGAATGATTCATTAGGTCACTTCCTGCATGTTGGAGCAAAGAGGGCTGCTAAACATTAATACATGGTAGCGTCAGCTGTGAACTTGAGGCAAACGTGAGTCCCGCTGCTTGTTATTGCAGATTTTGCATGCATCGGCATCCTCGTTATCGCCTCCGATAGCATCCGAATTTCTACGTGTGTATGCGTCAATACAACGTTTGGACCAACGAAATCACGACCTTAGCACCTGCGGTCATTGAGTTTGGCTGTCCCTCACGCATTAATAGCGACGCGACGCTGATTAGTGATGGTGCTATAAAGATGCAAACCAGGCAAATTTCGAGAGTGTTTGATGGCAAGACTTTTCCCGCAGTAATATAATTTTGCACCATAGATGTGTATAAATTTGAGCCGCGTTTTACCAACAGGGATGTAAGTGATATCCCGTTTGTTCAAGTTGACATTTAATGCAGATTCGTGTAGACTTTGTGATTATGTGCCACGCTGATGTATTTTTCAAGTGCAAAACCGGCTGTTATATTGCATAGCAGCATTGAATACCGGCGAAAAGTGGCTAAAGATGCTTAAGCGATTGATAAGTCGTAAGCTGTTTGTGCAGTACGTGTGATATTGTTGCAGCGTTCAAGGCCCACCTATTGTTCGGCTCATTAAAACAAAGCACACAGACATGACTGCATACCTTGCATGCTGTACACGCAAAACTTTAATAAAACTCCTATGTAAATTAGTACTATGCGGTTCTTTGAACGTGCCTTTGGGTGTCAAACGGGCAGACGTCTCCGCATTAGAGACAATGGAAATGTGCTGAATCGAAGGAAGAAGATATTCCTTCTCTCTAGCAATAAGCGCCATTCAAAGGTGTGATTTTCGGGGCAAGGAAAAATCAGGAATTCATAGGAAATGCCAGTTGTGTTTCCTTCTAAGTTGTTAACATCACATATGGTCACAAAGAGCAGATAAAGTGGCGGCTATTATCAGTGCAGTAAGGTAAGCGTCCTCTTCCACGTCAAGCGTTTCATTCTCAATGTCTTCGCTACCACGCCTAATGAGTGCATGGTTTATTGATAAGAGTAGAAAACTGTATACCTAACGATATCATCCGAGGATGACTTCAAAGCAAATAATGCTTCTTCGACCGCGCCTCATATCTAGTGTTGCGTTTTGCCTGGTTTTAACATTCGCTTTAGAATAGCTCCCTTGAATCATGTTCGCTCAGTGGGGTTACGTTGGAAGCCCTTAACATTTACGCACATTGGTTCTTCTACCTTTTGGTGATATTCGCAAAAAGATGCTGGGCATACTGTGAAATCTTTCCCTAGTTCATCTTGTACTCATGGAGGCTGAAACATCTGCGCCATGTACTATTGGATGTTGACAACATTATGAAAGTTCCCGATTAAAGCGGTTGGTCTATATTAGACAATTTGCTTTGGCACATTGGTTCAATAAGTGTGAATATGTTGTTCGATGATATCAGCACGCAACGCGATCGCTGCCTAACTTCCGGCAAACACGTTGCACACCGTGAACGCAGTTCCAGAAGAACAAAGTAATAAATTGTGCACCAATACTCTCCAGTCACTGGTTATGTTTAATCCGACTGAAGGGCTAGGGGAGATCATCAAACAATCACAACGCCAGCTTCAGTCCAAATGGTTAAATAGTAATAGAGTTTAGCCCCCACTGCGAAAAAACAGTGTCGGGCATATGATTGGTCAAGTGATATTCTTATGAAACGCTGTGATAAATCTTGTAAGCATCATACTTAACTTCAAGGCAAATGTCTTACTACTGCGGGACAAGAGGGTGAAAATGGATGCACCTCGCATAAATGATAAATGGCTCTAAGCTAATCCCCTCGCTTGAATGGGCGGCTTAGTCCCTTACACACAATATTTGAAGAAATAAATGTCAAATCAAAAAATTACGCATTTTCTTTGGCTAGAAACACAAATGCTTGCCAGCTTTACTGGTATAGTGAAGTCCAATTTCGCTGAAGTAACCGTTATTCGCGTTACTACATAGCCCTTCTTAGGGCCATTAAAATGACACAGAACCTTCATCCACTCTTACCGCCATCACAGACAAAGTGCTTCATAAATGTTAGACCACAATAAAACCGCATAAATCGAGCACCACTGCTGTGTTAGTCGGAATGCTTAGTAGAGCCTATGAGCAATCAATTCGT
This sequence comes from Taenia hydatigena, assembly GCA_036345935.2. Lineage (NCBI taxonomy): Eukaryota > Metazoa > Platyhelminthes > Cestoda > Cyclophyllidea > Taeniidae > Taenia > Taenia hydatigena. The sequence goes on along the minus strand of JADWOT020000002.1, from coordinate 6,550,389 downwards.
TTCAGGACCCCTCGCCAGATGTTTCCATTAGGTCAATGCGCGCATTTGACTTCTGCACATGCTGACAATTCTGAATGAGGAACTGAACAAATTGTGGCGTCCCTTCCATGGTGTCATGCATTAGCGAGAAATGCTTCACTGTCATCGGATCGAAAGCCAGAACAGAGGAGCGCCAACTGATCATTAGTCATCGGCTTATGACAACTTGTAGAGAACGCAAGGTTGTGTCTTTCGTGACCCATATGGACAATTACCTTAAAAGCATCGTTTTTATGCATGGCCATGTCGAGCACTAAGACAAGTTATCGAAAAGACACTTTGAATCGAATTTAAATGTGCGGATATGTGGCTGAATGTCTCGGTTTCTCTTGCTGAGCACAAAAAAATTTTGCTTCTGCGAAATAATGGTCCCATTCATCCCTCCTTTGACGCAAATGCTAGCAGAGGATTAATGTTATGTGATAGTGTGGGATATCAGAAGAACTGTAGAGCTAATAGTGTGTGTGATTTGCGGAAGACATCTTTGCAGTATCAACCCTGTCTGGCCTTCACAGCACTCCATTGTGGCTCAATAATGGACTAGATTTTGCTTGAAACAAAGATATCAATTCTAGCAAAGTGCCGCCCAACTTACTATGTTAAATTAAGCAAAAGCACAATAGCTAAGACAAGATAAAATTTGTCAACATGCAGCAACTCACTCTCTTTTATTCTCGCATAACACATCACATCTCACTATCACAATCCCACATTTAAACAGAAATAAATTAGATTTTTGATAGTGCACAATGTTTTAAGTTGTCGCTGAACCTTAAAAGAGCTGCGATATGTTTCCATATAGGAATCCCTAGAAGCTTTACTACGCTTTGTCCTACTCGAATTTTCTGCAAACTCTAGACGCATATATAGTTTGTACCTTGACACTGACCTTTTTACGCGAATGAAATAGCACACATATTTGCAGAAGCGATCCCGTTTATCGGGACACTACTTCAAAAAAGACAGGTATGAACACATGCACAATACCGTAAAAGCACTTCAAAGTGCTGTGCCAACGTTGTGCATTCTGATTCCTTTCAGCCTTACCCATGTTTGCTTTTTGGCTGTTGATGAAATGAGGCCTAGCTGCGATTTGATATCAGGTGAATTAAAGCGTCTTAGTTAAGCTATATGAGAAGCTCGCGATGTGCTCTTAACATTCTAGTCTTAACATGCGCAGAGCTGGAAGAGATGTTCCTGGGACTTAAGGATTGGTCACGCTGAACAGACCTGTGGACCTCTTATTTGCCCTCATAGTACGCTACTATTGCAAGAGCAGAAATGGAACCCTTCATTTGTGCAATATATCATGTCTTAGACGCATGTGCAGCCAGGTTTTCCTTTACTGCATTCCACACCATTCAAGCGCCTTGTTGCGGTTATTGAATAAAAAGTAAGAAATAGGTATATTCGTGCATTAGTGTGTTCACTTTGGCCATATTTAAGCAGCATTCATCGTCACCTAAGGGCAAATTAATTCTCTGAATATCATGAAGGCGCTGACCTATTCATTGCATGTGCTTTTAGTAAGCATCTAGCGTTCAGGTTATAGCAATGGGTGCCAGATAACAACGCCCTGTGATTCCAAGTTGAGTGGTAAGTAGAATGCTATATAAGGACCAGAAAAGCTTTCGCGTTCGGATTCAAGCGAATGGCATATTTTTGCGAATGATGAAAAGGCATCAGATGTGGTATCGGAGAGGGTAAAATCCTAAGGCACTAACATAATATTAGTAGCAAGTTCCACTGACCATTCAACGAATGTCCTTTGCGCTGTGAGTTCCTCGACTAACCTCGTCTTCTTGGTTGGCAGTACTAGCAGGAGCATCAATAGCATCACCACCTTTCTGATCATAATCGTTCCTTATTTCCGTCGCATTCTGCACCCTCTCCGGCTTCTCCTCTTCGGTGGGTAGACTGCTGTTATCGCGAGCCCACTCGAACCACGCGATATTTGGTAGGAAGCGACGTTTCCTGACTGGAAGACCAGCTAGCACACGCGTCGTCATTGTGAGTAGCCATGCAGGATCATCGATTACACCGAAAAGTTGTTTGCTGAATCGAAAGTGAGGTGATCAATGAGATAGAGCACCGCCTTCACCAGCTCTAGCAGGCTGTAACAGCTGTGTCAGGCAAGCCAAACGGATAAGTAAACTACAATACACACAATCAATTCCCTTCTGTCAGCTCAAAAGTTTGACTGTAACTGAACTCTCGAACCCTTCAACTGCTACCTGGAGTCAAACTTCACAAACTGAAATAATGAAATGCTCCGTTTCCAGTGTTTGCCTCATGAAATCTTTGGCTTTATTTGCGAATTGCGCTGATCATTGCTCTTAAACATTGTTTACATGAATTTAATTGCACGTGGATTTGCTCACCTATGCCAGTGGTCAAGAAAGCCTAAACGTATGGAACCATCTGACGGATCGATGTTGGGATGAAATATGGGTGAGTCGAACGACACTTCAGGCCTGACCTTGATCTGATATTAAGCACTTTTCATTCAAAGTGCGCTCTGTGCTGTGACGATCACGAATTTATAGAAATATCTCTGATGACATGCGGGTCGCCGACAATGTCTGGTCTCATTTGTGTGTTCCAAGCATTCCACAAGGTCATTTACGGTTCGCATTTTTCAAATAAGAGGTTTAAGCCTTATCAACTACCTTTTACCAAATATAAGCAATCAAAGAACTTTAATGAAATTCCGCGTAAAGAAATTTAGTGAGGATAAAGTGTTGACTGACTCATTTTACACCACTGAGGCCTAATATTATCCCATTCCTGGGCAAAAGCTGAGAGTCATACCTCAGCTCGTAAAGATATGCAGGCACTCATTGCTATGACGAAAGTGGGCTTTTACGAAACCCACTAAGTCTCTGCCAGTGCATACGAAATCCTGAATTGAAAGTTTAATTGCAAAACCTCAAAACAGACACTCGCATTGAATTTGTCTGTCAAGTCTTTGTTGCCTTGAACTTCACGCAATTCATTGCACATAGTGCCCAGATGCGATGCCAATTGCTCTTTAATCCTCGGCATAAATGCGAGAAGAAGGATAAGGTACACTTCGAGCCCGGTGTTCATAACAAGAGTGCAGAAATTTATTTGGTTCGCACTGGAAAGCTTAGTATGCGCATGCATTCCAAATAAGGGAAGGAATGCCATCGGTTCAAAAAGTGGGCCAAGCGAGAGGTTTTTACGATGCCAAATCTATCTTGTATTATTGCAAAATCTCTTCAAAATGTGCGCGTAATCCTAACAATTTCTTCGCGTTTACATAGGATTTGGTCAGCCAGACATTGAAGAGGCCACGAGGCAGGATACTTGGCAAACAGAAGATGCTTTAGTCAATTTGATTTGCCGTTTTCCTAAAGCGTGGTAATTATATTATATTTGAGTCCCTGACAGATATACTTTGAACATTCTCTGCGGCTATTATCCATAGCAAAACTAAGCTACACTTTCGTGGTGTTAACATTTACTTCAAGACATTTCACTGAATACAGTCAGAGGTATACGATCTTGCCTTAGCTTAACTATGAGATACATTCAGAAAGCGATCACAAAGGTGAAATGTTATTTTCCTTTCGTACAACCATTGGCTAAACGTTTTCTGCAGGCTCGTTAATTATACGATGAATCGCAATTACGTCTGCAATCGTCATCATCTAAACACATTTTGCTTCATGGATACCTAAGTTTGTTTTCTTAGTCATTATCCAACATTATACGGAAATCATAGGTCTCTTGCTTAATCTATAGGAAATGAGACAAGTACTTGGCGGCTGCAAGCAACCTCCTCCAATTTGTGCCTAGAGTGGCACAACCGGTTTCATTATCGTACAGTCTTTAAGGTAGAAGTCGTAATTACGCATGATGCTAGATTTCGAATCACAGGAAAAACAAACAGTGAGCTAATCGCGTTGCTTACATTTTCTATTATAAGCACTTATCCAGTGGTTTGATTTGCATCTAGATCGGTATATTCTGCCTATTAGTGCCTCGTTACATAGGTCTATTCAGATTTCTTTCAATGGGCAATTATTGACACAACTGAACAAAATTATCGGATCAAGAAGCCTTATTGTAAGCGCTGTGATTAATTTGAATGTGCTCCGGAGACCTGCACCGTAACACATGGTGCTGCATAACATTTAAAGTTCCGAATTTTGCTCAGGCATGGATAGTTAGTGTCTTTCAGCACAGGGACAATCATGTTTTTCTGATAACATTTCAAAGGTTAGCATTGATCGGCCAATATATGCACATGAAATGAAAGCCCATGTGTCGCATCACTTCCACCGACCTCCGTCGTACTGCTATTTGGCAAGAATACGCAGTCGCCGTCATAAGTGCTCAATACATCGAGTCTGATTGCTGGAAAAGCTCACAGGCAATTAATAGATTGAAATTCCGCACGCTCAATCAAGGACGATTGCTGTAATAACAAAATTACCGTTGGCTCCACAATTTAAAATGTCTGTGCCGACAAAAACACACTTCAGCTTGTTTTATTTTAGCACGTTAGAGGTCATTGCGGCAAACGGATGTCAAACGATTTGGATTTTGATAAGTTTATTCAAGAGAGCATTTCAGTATAAGTGGCTCCAGGGTTCATATAAATCTTCAATTTTATATATAGGTCGCTTTTATGTTTACTGCGACATTGTCTTTTTAATGAACCGGTTTAATCGTCTACTATCGCGATTTCAATTTGGTACGGTTATATTTAACAGAAATTTTTACAGAGGTTTTCTTCACTGCTTTTTTTACTTTAAAGGATAGACGAATGGATACTGGCCCTTTAGATGGTGGCACCACTTCAGTTACCTTGTCTCAAGCAGTGGAAAATAATCTGCTCTCGGTCGCAAGGCAGCTGCCAGAAAACGGCATGCGTCGTCTTTAACTCTTCGCCATCGATTAACCCTATCATTCCTTATTCGACACGAAATGACTAACAAGGCTCGCACTTTCCATTTTATTAATCCGTGCATAACACTTGCACAGCTAGCCAATCATAGTGCCTGTTGCCCGACAATAGTATTAATAGTCATAGCGCTCAATTCTGTTATCATTCGTAAGGAAACATCGCCTGTCCAACATGGGTAAACCAGTCCACACATCTGATCCAACATTACTTCACATGTTCTAAGCTGATCCTAATGTGCACACAGAAGATTCCATGACGACCCCTCTCATAGAAGCTACATCGATGGGTAACATAGAGATGATGCAGCTCCTCCTCGATAATGGGGCTCACACATACCTTTGTGATTACCTTGGCAACACGCCCCTCCACTGGGCGGCAAGGAAAGACAATTTAGCCGCCGTCACTCTGCTGTGTAAATCTGACAGCACAGCCAACATAAAAAATAATAGCCACTAAACACCGCTAATGGAAGCTCGTACGCATGGTCACGCTGATGTTGTGCAATACTTGCTTTCGCACGAAGCCAATGAGGAAGTTCAATCAATTGATGAAATTGGATCTACTCTACTGTCTGTACTTTTACGTAATAGTCTGGTGCTTAAAACAGTTAATGACCTTCTCTTAGACACGTGGAGTTATGAGGGTGCAGAGAATGTTTATGAGGTAATACCTTCTACACTCTCCCTCCATATATTCTCTCTCCTTCCTCTCTTTCTGCTATTTCTAAGATAAAACGTACTTTCCTACTATCCTGTTTCGCTGCATGCTGTACAAAGCGTGCGATTTAAGGTCTTGCGTCTTGTTTCTTTTCACCAATTTAAAGGTCTTCCTGTCCAGTCTACCGACTACGCAATATCGTTTGAGAGAGGTCTGTAGTGCTGAGTGGCCTCGAGCAGACAGAGCTTGGCAATAATTGCTGATAGGTATGCATCAAATGCATGGTAGGGTCTCTAGTTTACCACAAACGAGGCAGTAAAGGGTCTACTTAACGGTAAAATACAGAGCGTAATTCTGTTCAAAGCTTGAATCAAGGCAGAATTCAAAAGCTATGCGGTATTTAACCACACCGCAATATCTTAGCTTACACGCTACGCAGGCTCAAGCTTAGTGTAGGAGTAGCAGCAAATCCAAACGGCGCTGTCGTGCTACTGGACAAATGCGTTTGCGTTCTTTATACTGCACGGATATGGACAACCGCATGCATCCAGCACACCCTGCAAATTGAAGCAGTTCATCTTAGTTGTCTTGATTAAAATCTGCATCCAAAATCTACTCGCTGCTTCTTTAAGTTATTTTGGTGAGATCATTCATAAACAAAATATGGAGGCGTCTGGAGCTCTAAGGAAGAATGACCACAGGAGTGACAGACATATTACTCAAGTGGCGTCCTAGTGGGGTCCTAGATCACACATAAGTGAGTGATTGGGACAGCAAAATTACTTGTATTTTATGCTCAATATTTGTAACAGAGCAAGAGCTTTACTTGGTATGTGCATTTCTTAGAATAAATAAATTAATTTTTGAGATCATTCATTAGGTTTTGACAAACAGACGGAATCTGAGCTGCTTTACAAGCTTTGTCGTGCACTTGGATGCTCTCTTCCTTTTCAGTTCCGCGAGCCTATTATTAGAAAGGCACGCAGGCGGGCAGACATTCGAGCGAATGTGGAAAAGTGTGTTAACCTAGCGAAAGGCATGAGGCAAGAGGAGAGAGAAATAAGTGCAATGCGCAATGTGTGCACCACATCTCAGTGGACCAGAGATGATATAATTAAGTGACCACTTATTTGCTGAAGTGGTTGTACAACAGAGAACAAGGTAACACTGGCAATTTGATGGTCGGCAGAGAGTTAGAGGGACTGGAAGGAGCTGCGATTAAAGAGAGTGTACCAGCGCAAAGCGATTCGCAAAGGCTGCTGCAGCTTTTGTTCTACCCACCTAACATAGGCTAACGGAGGTGTTCATGCTGCCGCCAAGCCTGCCCCGTTAAGGCGTATTCGTATTTTAGGTACACTTGCTCAGCTAGGACGTGTTCATGAGTGTTGAAGGCAAAGGAGGCCATCGGATGAAGTCTAATTAAGGAGGCAGGCTTGCAGTCCTGTAAATTTCAAGGGTTGAATAGCTTCTTCACTTTGTCTTCAGGATGCTATTTCCTTACTCAACTACCGTACTTACCTCCACCGCCTGAACACCGGATTAGGCTCTTCACACCCCTCGTCTAGATTACTTCTCATGCCAATCGCTACTTTAAGGCTTATGTTCTAGTATAGCAGAACTATGAAACAAATGTCATGACTTACGATTCTTCCAATTGCCCAATGTTTTCTCCCCTCTATTTTCCCACATTGTTCTCACTTCAATGTTGCTCAGCCTTCCTTCCATCTGGACGGTGATCGGCTAATATGGTTTGGGAGCGAGTGTGGTTTACCCACATAACCAACGTCTTCACTAGGGAACCGCTTTAAATCTACTCTGGCTATTGTCGCCAATGCCAAGTTTGCGAAGCACATGACAGGGGTAAATGCCAAGTTGCACGCCATTTGTTGCCGTTCTGGCGGAAGCCGGGTTAATCTTACCCAACAACTCCTAATGCCAATGCGGTTATCACACCACACCAAGGTGCAACGCTCAGTGGCAGACATTGCGGTAGCTGTGCAACAACGTCAGATTCACCTCTTGCCACCACCATTATTCCCCTTGAGTTAGTAACAGGCCAAAATAGGGCAGGCGGCGACTTAAGCATCGGTCCGCGTAGCCCATCACACATTCGTGTGGTAGATGCTCGACTTGCGAATGGGAGTCAAGAAGGATATTTCAGTAGTGGAGGATGCGAGCCTTTAATAAAAAAGTTGGTTTCAATAAAGTAAAAGCAGTGCCTATTGCATCCAACACGCTGTAATTGTTGTTCTCGGTTCGTTGAATTGTATGCTTGCTTTGTCTTGATTCTCCACGTGAGACGAACTCATGGTAGCTAACACCACTTTGCAATGAAGTCAGGGCTGTCAGGAACTGCACGAGTGTAACTAAGAGTAATACTAACCCTGACGGTCTCCCTCGTTTTTCTAGCAATCATCTATCTTTAATGGGTATAATGCGTTACAGAACAGCAGGAGTGCCACAAATGATGTCTACACTTGGCAATCACCTGAAATTCGTGTTCTATGGGTCTTTCCTAAGCAGCATGACTTGCGCCTCATTTGAAGTGCATGAAAATTTCTTCGCAGAGTGGTTTGCAGTACTGCCGTAAAGATGTTAGCTTTGCGAAAAGGTCTTGCATTCTCTGCACGTCTATTATCTGGGTAAAAATTAGTCGATCGAAAGCTAAGAAATGCTGAAGGCCGACATCGTTGGCTCCGTAGGATTGTCTGTTTTTGTTTCTTTTTTTCATCGTGGTCGGACGCCTTTCTACATTCAGACAAATTTGATGCCATTTTTGTCAACATTAAGGTTTGTTTTTGAGTGTGAAGCACCTTATGATGGCGGTTGTAGGGATTGAAGTTGGAGGCACCAATAACGACGTTGAGGATTGGTGCACAGTGAGTTATTGTTCTGTTGCACTTCGTATTGCTCCATGATGAACTCTGTGTCTGCAGAGATTGGACACATCTTGAACGCCCGTACTGCATCCTGACCTCCAGGTCATGTTAGTAGTCTTCCGACTTCTGAGAAGGCTCCAAGCCAGAGAACCCCTATTATAGTGCGTATAGGTTGCGAAGCTCTTGGCGTAGCCGAGGAAGCACGCTACGCAGCATTTATTCCTACTTCCCTACGGCGCAATATATTTATTGCTGTTGTTTCGAAGTACCCACTTAATTTTAGAACGTGTGGCAAACAGATTCGTCAATAGCAGTTTCCATCTTTGGAGTAGATTCGCTCTAGCTCTAAAATGAAGTTTGCTGAATCAAAATTGATTTCAGCCATTAAATCTTCGATCATTAACTCAAATTTTGCTTAAAATTTTACCCAAACTATTTATTTCAGCTGGAAGTTTTGAGCCGATTCGTTGTTCAACATCTCAGCGTTAAAGCCTTTTTTGAAGCCATGAGAAGCCATACATTACAAACCGCCACCCTACGCAAATGCACGGGATGGTTGAGAGGCCAGTGGCATTCTCTGATTTTTGGTCAGCAGATCAAGAGCACAAACTTCGGAGGAATAAGTGTGTATCTTCTTAAATGCACAGTCAATCGGACTTGCAATTTATTACCCGCTTTGGAGCATGCACTTAAGATGTTGTAAAAGAAAGCATGCTGGTGCTGAAGAGTGCTGCATGCGGCTGAACAGTCGCAAGAATGACGTTTTGGACTAAACATCAGGATGTTATTTTAAACCTCAAGGAAGGAAGGTTTCACGCATTTAAATGTACGCAAGGCCAAACGCCAAGCCACTGCACACCCTTTTCTGACATGCGCTGTTTTCTGTGCTTCTTGTAGTTATTCCTCGGGTTCAGTCTCGGCCAGGCTGTGTGTGGACTGATACAATCATGAGACATTGTGTACCTTGGTTTTCCCATTGTCGCATCCTCCGCAGGGCATATACAAATGACAACAACTGTATTTAAGAGGTGGTGACATTAGACTTTTTGGATTTTTAAAGTCCTGCTACAAAACAAACTCTTTTTCAAACGCGAACTTAAAGTATGCTGTTTCGAAAATTTTGCAGGCCTTCTTTTACTTGATGTTAATTTTACCATCTCCTGAGCCGTTGCTGTAAAAAGCCCAAAAATGAGCTTCTATCACAAGTAAACGCTGGTATGTCTCCTATGGTGAGTTCTTCGACATTCACTTATTCTTCCCTGGTGCTAAAACACGCTTGACGCAGAATGAGACCAGCAATACTTTCCACTTGGAGCAGTTTCATCCGAAGCTATGGCTAACGCACCGTAAAAAATTTTTTCCAATGCCGCGATGAAGTGTACAAGCAGGGCGCATGGACTAGATGATATTAGAGTCAAGCGAGAGATGATGAGCAAGCCGTATTGCACAATAATATCGCTACCATAAAACGCCTGTTGAAATGCGGTGTAAGCCAGATTTCGTAGCCTTTATTATTCTACTCTGTTGATCGTGTCCTATTTATGAGCCACGTTTTGCAATTCATCAAATCACGGAGGTAACCTTTTAGACGACTTTTTACGATTTGACCATTTAGGAGCCTACACCAGAGCCAAATTGAAACAGCCTGCTCTGTGTGCATGCGCCTTAAATTTGCTTGGCAGCGCTATAACGAAGGAGCACTGCAAGGGTTATTAAGCCAAGGCAATACTCATTTCTCACATTCAGGCGGATGATAGCGGAAGCGGTGGGAGCTCACTGCATCCTCCTCTTTATGCAGCTGTGCATAAGGGTCATCAAGAAGCACTGAAAGTCCTCCTTGAATATGGCATGTCGGTCTCTTGTACCGACGAAAACATGAACACTGCACTCGTGCAGCCACTAGAGGTCACCTGCCATTTGTTAAAATGCTTCTGGAGCACAGGGTTTGCGTCGCTGCAACTGATGTGCACAATGCAACTTCTTTAAGCCTAGCTGTTCACCGCTGACGCATAAAGGTTGTTCGACGTCTAAATTGCCTTCATGCCGGTGTAGGATGCAAACTGGACAAAAGAAATCAATCTGCACTTGCGCTTACTAGTGCCGAGGTGCTTGTTCTACATTTGCCTCTATGGGTTAGTGGGGTCATCATTTACTCATAATGCAACCACCTATGAAAGCAATTTTATCCATGGCGCGATCTTGAAGAGGACAAAATATTGGCATATAGAATGGATAAGGCAATCATCTGATGGTGCAGTCATGCCTGAAATTACATTTCCTGCAACTAGGATGATTATGAAACGATAAGATTCATTTTGGAGGCACACTCAGTCAAGCTACCTTAAATAGCCACATTCTACTGACGCGACTGTTACTCCCACATAGAGCTGACATCAACTGATGCGTCACCTGTATGAAACCGCTTATTTTCGCAGCGATTCGTGGACGTCGCGTGCCTGTTTTTCAGTACTTTTAATCGAATGGAGTCGTTGCCGAGCAGCAAGACTGAAAGAGCCTCACGCCACTCATGCTGGTCGCCAAAGTCGGAAGCGCAAACATGATCGATTGCCTTTTGGCTGCCCATAAGGGAATAATCTTGCCGAATAAGTGTGTTTGCCGTGCCTATTTATTGTGAATAACTCATCCGTATAGGTCTAACTCAATTGTTTGCACCTTTAAAGGCAATGAATTATAAATGCGGTGCTTATAGTCGCCTGTTTGTGCAAATAACCGTGCTTGACTCTCTCCAGCCATTTGAACGTCCTTTTCTTGCCTTACTGGCTTTGCATTAACTTAATTTTTTAGTGCTTTGTGTCCAGGAGTCAACGTGACTGCAAAGTACAAAAAATGGAGCAACTTTGTCAATCGCCAGTGATTTGGTCACAGGGAAATTCGTGAAAAAGGTTTCAAGGGCTGCAGCGCGTAGTAACTGCCCATGATTTATGTTCCACCTGTTGACTATGCTATTGACAGTTGTATAATATCATTAGAGTGATTAAATTGTATTCCTGTTATCAGTTATTAAACATTTCCATCGGTTTAACATTGCACAACAGCTTGATTGCATTGGATTCAATTGCACTCCGCAGTGCCGCCACACCATTAGATGGCATGACAAACAGTTTTAAAATTGCGCAAGGCTTATTAATGACAGATTTATGCTCTTTGTTGGTTTCTTACAATCTTTCATGCCTTAGAGTAAGCGTAGATTTATTGCTTCATACTAAAATTTTGACTGCTTCCCTTAAGGGTGGGGGCCTGAAATGCGGTTCTACTAATTTACCCATGCAGTGTCATTCAGAGTAACATCTTTTATTAGCGATGGACACGTGCGAAATTGTGATGCATGTGCTCTGTAACAGGCGGCCCTTAAAATGGTAAGGCAATGGAAATTTATTTAAGGAGGAGTGTCATCAATTGTGCGGACCCCATGTAAAAGGCAGGATAATTCAGCAGTGTTTGGTGAAGTTATCTAGATGAAGCAGATCCTGCGATGGCATGTAGCCAGCCAGTCAATACTTCTAGCTTGGTAGTTCTTAGTCAAGCACTTAAGACGCAACTCATTTTCCGCCTTCTCGCTTGGTCATTTGTTTAACACAAACGCACATTGTTCGCATTTCCATTCACTTTAATTTTGCTGCCCGTAAGGCGGTAACTCATGTTCTGTCGGGCCATCATTGGACTTTTATCCACTTATCTCCTGCTCAAAGGGCTGCGACACTATATTGATGGTAACAATCTGAGCTTTGTGATCTGACTGAATGCTGAATGCCCATCGACCCGTTTGTCCACGATTAGAAGATCTAGTCGATTCTTTGAAGTCATCCGGTCAAGTCTCTGAGACACGTGAGCACTTTTATGGTAGCAATTTAATCGTCTATCCAATCTTCGACTACCAGTTTGCCAAGAAGATGAGTATTCAGCGCCAACTTTGCTGCTAAATGCAAACAAAAGAAAGCAGACATGGAGGAGGCGCTTCTGCTAGCAAAGTGGCAGTGGCAGCAACTGCGTTAAAATCAAAAATATTTATAGCAAGCGAATCTTGTATATTGGTTGCACCTTGCAACAATTTAGCACCTAAGATCTGCTCTAATGCAAGGCATTTCGCAATACGTCACTTGGACTGCATTGTGGAAATTTGTATTTTGCTTCGTCAAAGGCATTGCACGTCACCTAGAACGAGACCACCAAACCAGATTATAATTTTGCTACTTTTTGGAAAGACACCTCCTATTTTCGCTTCTTCTTCTTCTTAAAAGCCAACAGACAGCTTTTACAATTGCAATGCTATAAAATTGGTGCATATCTTGATGTAAACACTTTGTTCTCTGTGTTAGCTTTGGGAGGAGGGCCAAATTGAGGTTGTAAGCATTACTGTTTTGATGAAGCCCCATGTCTATGCTTAATTTGCACTTATAAACAATCGCATGCATTGTAGAAGTCCTCGGAAGTTACTACGGGCCAATCTAACCATCTACTAACGTGCGGTTTCTTGTGTCTTGGTCTTTTCCTTCTGTTCAAGCGGTGCTTATGCATCACGGTCGTATGTGCCCTATCTCACCGTTCCCCACCTAGAAAATATGCTTGATGTGAGTCATTTGCGTGGTACGCTTTCGTGGCTGGAACAGTTAATCCGTCTTACTTTGTCTGAGCACCCTGCATCACTTCTTCCTTGCCTTCTTTTCAGCATTACGAATACGGTTTGAATGCCTACGACGCCTTGCTTAAGACCTTAATGTGTCGAGTCTTGTCAGCTAACCAATTCAATTTAAACAAACCCACTAAGTACCCTCCAGTGGTCAGCAGGACATTCCTCTGCAACCCGTAATTTGCCTAAAGCATGCGTCGCACCTCGAGTTAAGCGAATTTACATTTTTCAACAAAAGCACACGACTGTTAAATTAATTTTATTTTAGTAAGCCCACTGCTGCATAAGACTAAGGCCATTACCGTGGTCCTAATACCTCAAAACGGGTGACAGGGAGAGAGAAAGACGGCTAACCAATGCCCCGAAGTACGAGTGGGACAATGCGGGCCAAAACCGCTACTGATGGCAATATTAACTTAGGCAACAACTATAATAAAAAGCTGCGGACAGAAATGGAAAAGCGAAACAAATTGTAGCGATCTGCTAGTTCCGTAAAGAAAAAGAAAATAAGCATTTATCAGTTACGAAGACGGGAAAAATTATGCAGAAAAACTATAATAATAGACCTAAAAAAAGTGTAAAGCAATTTTAGATTAGCGTGTCCCTTAGGTGTTACAGCTGGAGAGGTGAAATGAGAAATTGGGCTTAATGAAGCCAAGGGTATCGTTGAATTAGAAGGCATTGGGTTCTCTTCATAATTAAGGGTGTGGTATTAGAAAATTGGGAGAGAAGAAAAAGGTGAGAGTTTCTATCTTTGTTTTGAAACAGAATGGATAATATGCTGTCGACAACTCGCAAATGGAAATATAAATATGAAAATTAATAGAAGATGCCAGAAATGGATGTAGGAGTGAAGGAAAGAAAAAAAAATGAAAGATGGAAGGCGAGAATGCACGCTTATCAACGAAAAAAACGTCTCGGGGAGAAAATAAAAGGGGAAAATGAAGCGGAGAAAGAACGTTGCACGAATCGTGGTTATAGGAGGGAGTGGGAGAGAGAAGAAGGCAACATGAACAGAGGGAAGGAAGGGACGCCTACTAGCAGTCTATAAGTAGTTATGAGCAAGGAGGGCAGTAGGTCGACTAGCAAGATGTAAGCAATGGTCCCTGAGGTAGAGATTCATGAAATGAAAGACAGACAGTATGCATGCGTTGCACGAAATATTTCGAATAAGGTAAGTGGCTAAATGGTAGCATGAATGAATGAAGGAAAGTGACAAAAGCAAGAAGGCAAGAAAGAAGGAAGCAGAGGGAAACAATGGTCAGAGAAAAGTTTGGAAGAAAAAAATTAGATGAGGGAAAAATAAAGGAAAGAAAGTAGGAATAAGTGCTGCATATGTAGTAACAGAGGTAGTGAGGCATCTACTAGCGGCCTATAAGCAGTTGCGGCGATGGTGGTGGTGCTGAGATGGGATAGGTGTATGGGAAAAAAATAGGAGCGAATGAATGAATGAACGAACGGAAAGGGGAAATAATGTAAAAGATTTATAAACTAAGAGGTGTTTGGAAGGCGAGAAATAAGGACTAAATGTAAGACAAAAGGAAGGCAATGGCGTCAACTGGCAGCTCAACTTAGGCATCTGCGCCTACCCATAAATGCACGCTATTTTCTCCCTCCTGTGGCCATTGCTCCTTTGTTGCCTCCTGTTCACACCCCTTTTCTTCTTTATTCCCACTCACTATCTTCCAGATGGCAACCCTCTATTCCGTCCACTTCACTCTCTCCCCCTCCCTCGCCCGTATCCCACCCACCTACACGCATTTGCCATCACCACTACTGCTACCACTCATTACTCATCCAGCCTCACCACCACAACCGCTTATTGGGCCGCCAGGCATCACTTTTGCCTTCTCACTGTCGCAATGATTGGCTAATCTCATTCGAGATCACAATTTGAATTCACGAAGATGCTCCACGCTCCACCCGCCATCAAAATGTTCCGCTTTATACCAAAGACTACCATGAGGCCTATGATGAAAAGCATTTGCTATTTTGCATTTACAGCTATCTCAGAAATTCAAAGTTTTGTTGGTGGTAAAATGCCGTTTACTCAGTCGGCTTCGATTCTCTCGAACAGGGCTGTCATCTGGATATGCAAAAAATCGCAGTTGTCGTCCAATGAGTAAAAAGGGCGCTCACCAACAGTCAAGTAGTTTCTACCCACTCATCTCCCATTACCCCATTTCATTTTTCATTTTTGCATTCCTCTCTTTTCTTACGTTTCTGCTACATAATTTTTTACTATTGTTTCTTCATTTCTCCCATTTTTCCCGTTACGCCTGCCTATTTCCTTTGTCTACTTACACTTTCCGAGCAGTAGAAGTAGTAGTGAATTCCTATGTATATTTGACTTTCTTCTCCCTCTTACCTGCCCATCCACTCATCCACATGCATCTACTAAATGCACATGCTAGTCACCTCACCATTTTATCACGCTTTCCATTCCACCACCACCACCGCCACCACTACCACCACCAACGCCACCACCACCACTACCACCACTACTTATAGCCTGTTAGTAGAAGCCCTTTACTCCTTCATTCATTTGCACAGTTATATTTTCTTTATTGCAATGCTGTTTCGCCCCAAAATTTTCACAATTCACCCCACCGTCACACATAAGTGACACACCCGTACATTACCAATTCACAATTTTCAATTTAAAACCCTACCACTGCCACGCTCATTATTCATCCCAAACATTCATATTTGCGTGCGCACATTTCGTCTCTTCTTTTTGTTCTGTTTAACACATCTGTTAAATCACATCTGCTACTAACATCACCGTCCACCAGCGCACCAAATCTCTCAGTTTATTATCCATTTTGACAAAATAGTCAATTATCGAGCAGGTTTTTTGTTTCAGCATTTTAACCGCACCTTCAGCCTCATCAAGCCATATTCCTCACTTCGCCTTCCCTTCACGTATATGCGACCCACAATCATACGTTTGTATTTGCTGACGTTCTTCCTTGTATCCAAAAAATGTTACAGTCAGATGTTCGCAGTAGATTTGCCTACGGTCTAGTATTCGGCAGCGATCCATTCAATGCAGACTCTTCACTGCTTCCTTTACTTGCGATACGCGTAGCTGTTGTACGTTTCCTTCTCAATATTGCTTGCGGTTACTTAGCAGCAACATCGTAGTCAGTGTCGTCTCTGCATAGTGCGTGATCTACAGTCCACCTTGTGATAACCACCCTTCACAGGGCACTCGATCGGACCACATCCTCCTCCTCTTTTTTCACTTCCACAGAGGTCAACATCTTTGATCTCAATCCGTTCGCACATTTGGCCGCGTACAATGACTCCTGAGCAGCAATCAAGAAGAAATGTAGCCCTCAGATAAATCCCATTTCTTCCTCTCCAAATGTGCAAAGGCAGATTGCGCTGGCGTGATGATGGCGAATAGCAGTGGTGAGTGTCCTCCCACCTACACCGAACACGCAGCTCGTGCTACCTCAAGGGTACTGAAGAAAGGAGCATGCATGTACGCAAAGCCATTATGCACGAGCCTTGCAGTAATCTTCTTCCCACTTATAAGTCTGATCCGCTCTTTTCCATCCAACACACACACCTTGTCTTCCTTATAATTTATAATAATAAAGGCAACACGCGGAGCATGTAAACACAAGCAGAATGGTTCCCGTCAACTTAAGCGTATCTTCATTTTAACATCGCGCACGCACACACTTTAACAACATTCATGCGGAAGCAATTAGCTCCTTTTCCTTTCGATGTAACTGCGATTACACGCAATTCCTCAATTTAACGCCAACTGTGCTTTTTTTCTGTGGTTCGAGCACAGACACCAACTATTCACCCGATTCGACGAGGGATGATGGCAATAGCAAAGGCCCTCACAAAGGATATCACTGCACCCACACAATTGGAGGACAGTACTCGTGCTTGGGTATAAATGTGTGGTGTTGATGTTGCTCCAGAGGTGCACGTAGTGCCTCTACCACCATCAACATACAGATGGCCAAATTTGCGGTGCAATGATTCACTGAGTCAGTGGATGCTTAGGCTCCTGCTTCGGTTGTGGCGACATCATTTGCTTCCCTATCTGCATACCCTGCACATGCAGCGTGACAGCGACCTGTGAAGAGCTTTGCATTTGGAAGTGAGGGTGAAGTGCCCTTTGTATGTGCGTCGATGCTTTGAAGGAGCATATGAGTACCTGGCTTTGTTGCGCTTAAAGTATCTCACAGACCTTGCTCCGTTTTGGGTTTAGCTTGCGATTCTCGCGGGTGTCGCGCATTTGTATTTGTTACCAGATGCAACCCTAACCCTAGCTCTAGCCATAAGTCCTTCATCCTCGCACCCAAAAAAATTCTCCACTGTGCCGATCCCCAACTAGTCCTTAATTGATTGGCGAGCAAAGTATTTCAAATTTTGATTAAAAGCGCAACCGCCATCGACTGGCATTCATCTGCTTCTTTTGGAGTTATTTGTGTGAATTCTCTCACAGAAGTTGTGCGTCAATCGCCCATGTGTCATCCACGGCAGTAACATTCGCATCTAACATCAGGTCAGTTGTGAATGAAGGCGTCACAGGCACTGCTGCCACCACACTGTACCGCTACGGATGATGGTGTGATTGACAAAAGCGCCTAAGCTGCAAAGCAGTAGATCTATTAATCTCTGTCTCGCCTTTAACAGGATTGCTTTTTATGCTGGAGGCGAACTGATGGAGAGCCTTGTGCTATCCTACAATACAATTTCAGAAAATCGACGCTATAAAAAGCATCTTCATCTAATGATATGCTTTGTTCTTGATGCTGTTCCAAAGAAGTGTGACAAATCGATTGTAGGGTTACCTTGGAACAGCCTCTCACATTTACCATTCTTCCATGTCATGCATATTAGTCCCACCGATTCGGATGGCTCCATAGCAATCACCGGTAAGGACGTTGACATGACACAAGAACAGACAATGCTGTTCTGCTTCTATGTCAAAATTTCCACTCTGCCACATGGAGAATGACGTTTACATCAATTTTGAAGGTCACGTCTACCTTGACCTCATCACGTGGTGCTGGAGGGAGACCAGACAAATTGAACTCGCCCAACAAGTGGCTATCGCATGCTCTGGTGTGTTCGCCTTCAAAAACATTGAAATAGTCTCTGCTTTAATGCCACTAGCTGTTTTGTGGCTCTGAGTCTGCCCCGTCGGAATCGAGTGTTGCGTCCCACAACCATCTCCATCAAAATGTAACAATTCTCATTCCATATATTGCGAATAATCGCACATATTTACGCTATTTTCCACCCGTATTAGTTTGGAAACAGGATCAATAGTACATACGCTTGGAGTCTTGAATAAATATCAATGCTAAACAGCCTGAAATCCATTATTGCAATCCACCCTCTCCTTCTTTTGCATCACCACTAAGCAGTCACTTCAACTTGTCACCAGTTAGCAGGATCGTGACTAAGACGCACTCGAAAAGGTAACCACGACTGTTGCGTGCGTCGGCGAATTTGAATCAAAAACGCGAACCAGTGAACATAGGAACCTCTTATTTTCGCCATGAGAGGTCGTATTATGTTTGTTAAACGAACAACGGTGAATGGCCATTGAGTCATTCCCTGCACCATGGAAACCTGTGATGGAATGAGATTTACCAGGTAAGCTGACATTTATTAGGCGTGAGATTCCAAGTGGAAAATCGCACTAAGACAAATGTTTAAGCATGGACTACCGCCATGCAAAAAGTTTGGATCCGAAGGTCTCGACGGCGCTTTCGTCCTTTCCTGTATAAAAAAAACACATTCTATTGGGCACATCGTGTAACACATGAGGAGCGATTAATTGTAAATTATGTAGATGTCAGCACTGACAGCTGCCATGTTATTCAGCTCACTAAATGCCCACGTACTGTGACATGGAAAATGTAACCAGGAAAAATAATTAGCAAGAGAATTCACAAGCATCAGCTCACCTTTTTGATGGTGCCTCAAGTGTTTTGATGCAGTATAAAACTCTGACATTATTGTTTCGTGCCTCAAGATGCGCAATATATGATTTGTAAGGGTCCGGTATCTTGAGAGTGATCGTTCCAGATGAGAGCTCTCCAAAATTAGAAATGAGTGAGCCGGAGGAGTCAACTGGCATTGCTAACAGTCGGATTTGGTCTGCATGGAGTGCAGCAAGGCTTCGTGTGTCCCAGCGTAACTGATAGATCTGGGGATCCGCGCGGCTCCAATTAAAGCAGTGCGCAAACATGATCCCTACTGTTTTGTTGGCTTTGGTCATCTTCACCTCTGAAATAATCAAAACGCTTTGCGAATAAATGGCTTGACTGCCCCCTATTTTTTATCAGTCGTGATTTCGTAGAGGACAGTGCTACCACAAGAACGTCTGTCTCTTATTCAAGAAATTGTTGGAGCCGAATAACTGATTCGGCTGCGATTGCGGATCCGCCATCACGTCTAGCCAACCCTTCTCAGAAGCTGTGTGGGCATAATGAATTCTAGTGTAAGAGGAGGACAGGTTGTGACCCGTGTAAGGTATGAACATTATTGCTTACGCATGACCAGTTCGTCTGGGCTCCATCATAGTTCTGGTTTAGGTTTCAACCGAATTTGTCTGGGTGCCGTAAAAGTTATCTGCTCCATTTTCGCTTCTGTGACTTCTACAATGCTTACTCAATTGCATCAGATTTCGCACGTAGAACTGTTGCCTTATTTAATGCCACCTTGTTGACGCCTCATTGTATTACTAGGCGATGAAGTGCAATGCACTGTCATGTGACAGGATAATTTGTGTGTCATTTGAAGACCGTGAATGAGCCATGCGTTACTTTCTGCACGCGAACATCGTTGTAAAGAGGACCAGTCAGGAAGTCGCCCACTTTCGCGAGCGCAGTAAAATGGAGATATAGGATTCGAGATTGATCAAGCTCAGACAGAAACCTGATTGCTTGCTTACCCCCTGAAGTACTACTCACCATTTAAACGCCTTTAGTTTTGGAAAATCGGGCCTGATGCTGCGAAAGATAATGATAAAATAAAAAGCAGTGAATTTGGCATTTTAAAGTTAAATTCATATTAGTTCTTGAGAAAGGATGACAGTAAAAGCATATGAACTTTATGCATGTTTCATAGGTTCTTGTTTGCTTTTCGTGTCATGCCTTTAGCAGAAGAAGCGATTGTGCCGAACTGCATCACTGGGAATACCATGTTTCAAAAATGATCATGAGCAAAAGAATAGACAAAAACCTGCAACGGTCGTGGCTCCCTATTTAAGTACTTATATTAACTGCTTTATTTAGTGCTTTTCCAGCCATGATACTGCATTAGCAAGTCATCCACCGCAAATTGGATTAGGTCAAGCCTGTGTGGCCACGCCACCATTCGGCGAAGCGCATGTGAATACATGCCATGCTAGCTTGGCCGCAATAATGCCGCGACGGCTCTCCCCTCCCCAGCATTCAATTAGAATTTCTAAGCCTCCACTTCCAATCCACCTACACACGCGTTTGTCATGGCCATCCATTTGAGAAGCTATGGGTAAATGCTAGCCACATTGCTCCACAGCTCACATGTCAAGAAACAGAGTGCAGGGACTCAACTTGGTACCCTTCTAGCACATGATAACAGCGTGCTCACAATCACTACGCCAGATTACCTGTGGGCAGTGTTGTGATCTCTCCGACGTAGGACCAAACGCTAGCCCGGTCTGCAAGTGCTACCAGACGAAATTCGTACAGTGTGTTGGGGTACAGTTCCGTAAGAGTGATTATTGCCCGTGAGAATTCTGCAGTTTTGTTGATTGGGTGGTGAGGGAAGTCGGCTGTTACTGCAGTTAGAACAATTTGGTCGGCGTCGAGTTCAGCCAAGCTGTGGGTATCCCAAATCAATTGATAGGTCTGGAAGCCTACATGGACCCAATGAAAGTAATGCGAGAGATACGATTTCTCTGTTTCTTCTTCTTGTGTCATGATCAGTTCTAAATGAAAAATAACAAAAGCTGTTATTTTGGGTAAAATATGGCTTACACCATTTCCTTTATATAGCCACGAGGAAGCAGAAATTTTGCTCCCAACATGAACAGCGGTAATGTAGGAGGCTTCACAACGCTTAGGTATTTCAGAAGCAACACTTGACTTGCTTGCTCTGTTGGTGCGAATGGTTGGCGTGCAATATCTTTTAGACTGACGTTTAGCCCCCTTAATAACAGTTTACGTGGTGAAACGTATTTAAAAAGGTACCAGTATTGCTTGATTCACTTTGGTCGATTTCACAGGTGGTAGCCTCTCATTATTTGACCCAGATTGCTGCTTATGGTAGACTTCACATCGATTGTTCGTTCATTCAGTGTGCATTCAAGGAGTGAACTGAGATAGAGCAAGAAGAGATATTGTATCCATGACATAATTGGCATAGTCAGATAAACATGCTTTGAGCAATCTAAACCTGCATGAAAATTATTATGGGTTGGTGGAGTGCATTTAGGGTCTAGATGTAGGATGAGGTTAATGTCAATGTTGCTCTATTGCTTTTCTGCATCAACGCATTGAGGACAAATACAAATGAACTCGACAAGTAAACTTTTAAGTGATATTCACGATATACCACACGGAGGACAAATAAGTTTGCCGTGAATTTGTTCTGGTTCGTTGCAGCCACTGGTCAGGTTGGTGCATATCATAGGCATCACTAGCTCTGGAGATGTTAGTAGTGACATATGTGGATCTATTCACTGCCCTAGTCAACAAAGACGATTTAGAACAGGAAGCCACAACGCGAATGAGCAGACTCCTAATGCAGTGGTGAGGTCATCTTCATGGCTTTCCGGGGTCCACTAAGCGTCCTCAACCATTTCTGATCCTTAGGCATGGAAAATGTCGCGTAAGTGCATGCAGAGAAGTGCACCAGCAGGATGGTAATGCACTATCTAGTAAAAAGTACGCATTATGTGCTCAGTCACGTCAGTAAAAATGTGAAAATTAGGAGTTTTGTGTGTAATAAAACAGCCTACTGTTTGATATCTCAATCAAACGCATGCGACAACTGTTCAGACACGAACATGGTTATAAAACACTTGGTAGATCTGCGGACGGCATAGAAAGTGCAACTCATGTCAATGAAAAAATTGTGATTGACCCGAATCAAGCAAAAACATATTTACTGCTTACTTTACTTGAAGTTCCCTAGCCGATTGCTGTTTTTTTAAGAATCGGGTTTCATTTAAAGATGAGAAATGAAATAATAACTCTGTTGCATTTGATGGGCCGGAATTGAAGTGTTGTTGTTCTCAGATAAATGGCAAACAACTGCGCAAAACCTACACACTTCGCGAATTATTGTCTCCTATCTAATTTGCCTCTCTGGCATAAGAGGTGACAGACTTGAATTGCTTCAATAAAAATGTCGTGTTTGAAGCTTCGACCAGTCAATCAAAACGAAATTAAAGCCAAGGAAGAACCCGCTATACTTGCGTTTTTTCCTATAGCATTATTTTGTACGTTAATACATATTAAGTATGTTTGTTAAGCATCCTCATTCATTCTAAAAAGCACGACTCTCCCAGGCCTCCTCTTTGAAATGAATACGATGAGATGATTGCAAGAATGCGACCACATATTGTCCACAACGATGCATATATTGTGAGACAATAAACCTAACCTTCTTTCTACCATGTGATAGCGGTGTGTTCAGATTCACAAGCATCAGCTTACCTATAGGCAGTGTTCTTATGTTCCCAATGAAAAGCCAAACGCTGACTTCATCTTTAAATGCTTCGATGCGAACATTGTATGGTTTGTCAGGCTGCAGATAGCCGAGGGTAACCCCTCCTAGTGAGAAATTGGAAATTCTCATAAACGGATCGCCAAATAGATCGGCCGCTATTGCACTTAGGTAGAGTTGGTTGGCGCCGAGTTTAGTCAGATTGGGAATGTCCCATCTCAGCCGATAGGTCTGAGGGCCCACGAGGTTCCAGTGAAAGAATCGAGAAATTGAGATTCTTCCTGCACTGATCACTTTCGCCGCAGTCATCTCTATAATTTCAGAAAAATCATACGCGTTGTCAACATAACTTATTTCGCCAATGTTTTTGTTAGCTAAAAACGCAGAGATGGTACTCTCAGCGTTCCGACAGTAGTAGTAGTACCTAAAAGGCCTCACAATGCACCACTTTATCTGTTTTTCCTACTAGGGGTAACAGCCATTAAGTACTATCATTTAACCCAGAGTTTAACAGTTCTGGCTGCACGCACATGTGTAATGCACAGTGAAAGGCAAACACCTTGTGCATACAACAATGCAACCTAACTGATTACAGTCTGGTTTAATCGGTTTAGTTCCACACAATTCAACTTTGTTAATGTTACTTGCAGTGGACCTCCACACCAATCATCCATTTGGGGATATCACACGCATGCCGGAACTAGCGTGGTCAGAAATGCACGACTCGAACTACAAGACTAATCCTCACTCTACAACTAATTTGTGAGTTATAACGTACCTTTCCATTGTATTAAGGAATCTGTTCAGCCTCAGTGCCTACACTGAAGTGCACCAGTAGTGTAGCCATATACTATCTGCTGCAAAGTACGCAAATTGTAGACAAACGGATCATCTGGATGCAGTACATGCGCCTAAGGGCATCTTAAACAATCAACACAAGGTGCGGAAAAATAGGAACATTTAAAACACCCACTGCTCTTAGTATTTTGTTCCACAGTTGATTGATATATCGCAGCAAACAATGGGAGACATCAAATCATTTTGGGGTTTTTCAACTTCCTACCGTGTATTCTATGTTTACAGTATAGTTGGTCACTTTTTTGAGACCGGTAGATGATAGCGTTGGTCAACGAAAAGAGATATATGCAATATAGCAGGAATAAGGAAGATAAAACAGGATCGAAATGCTTAAGTCATCGTATCAGGTTAGGCATTAGAGTAATAAATAAACGCTGATGTAATAAGCGCGAATGTTCGTCAGGCGCTTCTTCATGTATGCTGATCAGCTTAAATGTAAGATGGCACCTTACCACCATCTTCCCTGAGTCCTCTGGCCAAAGCGGAGGTAGCGAGCAAGACGAGGTAGAAGTGGAGTGCCATTTCCGATTCACAAATTCTTTTCCATTCACAGCTCATTGCGTATTTATAATAATGGTCTGCACTTATATTGGCCAATCAGGTATGCTTGTATTGACCTATGAGGCGACCCATGCAGTCCTGCGGTAAAAGCCATAGACGTTGATGAGTTTTGGCGACTCCGTCTAAATGATAAGGCTTTAGAACTATGGTACTCTGGGATTAATAATGAAACAGTGTAAATAGCGGATTCTTGTCGACATCCCTGTTGTACAAATCTAGCCAGTGCGATCTGGTCATACTCTAAAAGAGCTTTATTTCTATTTAAGAAAGCAGTGAGATCTTGGGCCTGTTTCGACTGCCGTTTCGACTTCCTCACCACGTCTAGCATGCCTCCTTATTGTTCTCAAAGTTAAAGTGTTTGGTTCTGGAGAAGGATGCATTGTGATCCTTTGTACGCGATAATTTTTGCCAATACTTCACCACGATCCTGATCTAGATTCCAGCATAGTATTCCTGAAGTTAGAGGGGATATTAACAGTGCGTGCCCCTGTCGCAAAATTTTATTGGCAGCATAATCATCACTATTAGCTTCACAATGCCTACTCCACTGCGTCCACGATCACACAGAAATGGGCACTTATTAGCAAAATTGGCAGACTTGATTCCACATTATTTGTCGATGCATCGCATTTTTATGCGGTGGGTTGCAATGCATCGCAACGCAAAATAACAATCTACATTTCGTTTAGTGTCACTCTGTACGCAGACTTCGTTGTGAGGAATGGGTAGAGCTTTTGACCGCCTGGCGATGCAGTGTATGCTGATGAGAGAGCTGTGGTCTATCTAAGCCTGATGGCCTCCATCCTCTTAGACTTACTCCATACTACTTAGAATCCCATTTCAAAACACGCTATGTGAATGCAATATTTGGTTTATGCGATCCGGTCCATGTCACGAGAGCTGTTGATGCGGAAAAGCTGTTAAATTTGACACGTCCGAATAGTATTGTTGTATTATTTGAAGTTACACAAGAAGGACAAATGTACAATTCTCCTACTTGTCGATCGTAATCTTCTACCTACCTCATATCTCTGGTGGACGGCACGACAATGCTAAACTGATTCAGTGGAAATATTGCGTAATCAAAGCCAACAACCAGGCAAACAAAATATGCTAAAATCCGTTAAGTACTGCTGCGTCGAATTTTTTTCATTTGAGATACTGTGTACATTTGCCGCATTTTACGCTTAGAGTATGCGAAAGTCACTCTTCGTAACAAAATGAGGTCAAGAATGTGCCATCATACCAGTATTCATCGAAGCACGACTAAAATATGCATCGCAGGCTCAGCTGCAATTGCTCTGCAATGGTCTTTTCTCTTTTAAGCAATAGACTGGGAGCTCCGAGCCGTCATTTTCCTAGGTTTGTACGCATCGGTCTACATAAGTCATCTCTCTGCTAGGCGGCATTGCCATTGGGCCGTATCTATCACCATCGGCTCATCTCCGTGTTAGTAATATCTGATCCGCCAATCCACAATGCTTTTTCAGTAAGTAAGAAAGACTCGGAGTGGTATGCATGCGCCATCTTAAATGTTGCGCGTTGCATTACAGAACACTTCTTAAAGTACTATGAATGACCTCAGCATTCATTTTTGCGATTTGGTTTAGTTAATCCACTGGCCGACGAGGACCAGTATTTATTTACTGTCTCTTATAACATTTTTCGGATTTATTCGCCTAGTTAAATTTTTGATTGCTTGCCTAGCAGTTTATTTTATTCTGTCGTTCATTTCCATACCTTTTCGCGTTACCGATGTCCACTCATCACTGTTGTAAAAAATTGTGTCCAAACCATTGTGCAAATTTTTAGTGCAGGAATTGTTTTCCATGGTAAGGCATGATACATTTTCATATATACCGCAAAATTGATCCGGCTAATTTTAGAAATTAAGGATTATGCTTACCATTTGTCTCGCTTGGAATATAGTTTGGAGCAAGCAAGCACTTGAATGTGTGGCGAAAACGGCACGTAGTGATGGAACTGTGTGCTTTGCGGGACACAAGACCTCGATTACACCTACATACGTTAACTGAGATAGTTTTTACTTCATATCTTATGTTGATTACTGGTTCATTTCGCCTGACTTGGATCAAGCATAATTCTACCACCGACACTGGCTGCAATCCCTTTAATGCCCCGAAGTTCCACCAGCCACTTCGCAGCCCTATCTCTGACGAAACACTTGCACATGATTCCGAGTGCCGTTAATCGAGAAGAACTTGCCACGTTCCACCACCGTGCATTGCAGTTTGCCGCCTAATAATAGAGTGAATCAACAACGAAGGTTACCTCGTATGTGTCTTGTTTCCGAATATACTCTCGGCCCCACATGCGGTTCTAAACACGATCGAGGCAACGTCATGAAACTACTCTAGCACTGTTGATATTTCGATTAAGTTTAGGCGTAATTCGCTACCAAACGAAAGGAATGAATCACGTTTTAAGCTTGCGAACTATAACAAAACTTGGTCAGACGTGGTAGGGAAACCTTGATTGCCTTTGCATTAGGTCCACAATCACAGCGTACCCTCGAATAAAAAGAAAATCCAATTGAGGTGGTAGAAGTCTCAAAACTCACTCCACAAAGAATATCAAAATTTAATGCGACATGCCAATTAACATTCCATCTCTGTGCGACTCAACGCCTGCAGGTGTGGAATCGTTCGTCTGATTTAACAAATTATATTTTTACTGCGTAAATGCAATGGTTGCTAAGTGGGTCTAGAAAAGTGCAATGTTTTCTAATCAATGCATCACTTCTATCCATTTTATTGGCTAACTTACATTATGACGAGAGATAAGCACAAAACGTGCCTACACTATTAAGCATTTGCCTAATAACAGTGTCTTCATATATAGAATTCCCACTTTTTAATTATTCTTTTACAGTCATGATAGAGCCGTTTTCCTTCTACCACATTTGCCTTCTGTCACATTACGCCATATTTCCACAGTTTAAACGGCCGCGTTAATCTATGATCCTGCTCACTACTATCCCATCGAGAAAGACATGCTCATTGCACACACAGGTAGTTCAATAATCAGTAAGGATAAGGTGCGTCGTCGATAGCTAAAATCGTCTACAATAATTTAATGTTGGCGTTTAGTCCTTACAAAGTCATGGACTTTATATTTTACTTGCTCTTCTCCTTCTTTCACACGTGATGATGGTCTTTGAGATGCCTCAATGTGACAACTCAGAACACTAAAATTTTACTCGTATTCGCATTCAGATAGGTGAGACATTAAACAGTAGGCTGGTTTTTAACCTCAACCTCTAATTATCGCACCTAACTGACATGACTGCACGCAACTCATATGTTTTTAGTAGATAGTGCATTTCAACTCTGTCGATGCACTTCAATGCGTGCACTTTTGCGCCCATTTTTTAATGCATGAGGATAAGAACTTCTGGGGATGGTTTGTGAGCTCTATAAGGTCATATGACCCCACTACTGCAGTGAAAGCCTGCTCACTCACGTTCTGGCTTTTTGCTCCCTTATCGCCTTTGTTAATTCAAGTGGTGAGCAAACCCACATCTGCCACTACTAACGTCTTCAGAGCTGGCGATGTCTATTATAAGCAGCAACCTAAGCAGTAGCTTCAACGAACCAGACCAAATTCATAACATTTTTACTTGTCCATCGCGTAGTGCATCGTGAATATCACGCAAAAACTGGCTTGTGTCCAAGTCATTTGTTTTTTACCTTAAGGTGTTGATGCAAAGAAGTGGCAACGTAGCATCACTATAATCTTCACCCTAGATATAGACCCTAAATGAAATCCATTAACTCACACATGCTTTTCTGACCGTGCCAATTGTGGCGTGGTTGTGATATCCCTACTTCCTCTATCCAAATTCAGTCCTCCAATGCACCCTGAATAAATGAACGATCGGTGTGAATGCCTACCATAAGCAACAATCTCTCAGTCGAATTCCGTGAGACAGTTGCCCATGAAATTGACCAAAATAGCTATAACAAAATTGGCACCTTTCGATACACAATTCGCTGCGCGAATGTTGTCGAAGAGGTGAAAGTACCAGTTCAAAATATATAGCACACTTACTATCTGCACCATCAGAACAAACAAACTGTGCTGCCTCTTAATGAATTAAGCGTTGTGAAGCCCGTCGCATCACCTCCAATAATGCTGGGTTGTGAGGAGCAAAATTTCGGATACTTCGTGGCTGGCTCAAGGAAATAATGTATGTCTTGTTTGATCTACAACATTCATTTTATTATTTTCCATTTAGAAGTGACTATGACAGGAAGAAGAGACAGAAGAACCCTCTCTCTCACATTACCTTCATTGGGTCCAGATGGACCCACAGACCCATCAATCAATTTGGGACATCCACAGCTTGGCTGGACTCGCCGCCGACCAAATTGTTCTAACTGCAGTAACAGCCGACTTCTCGAACCTACCAATCGACAAAACTGCAGAATTCTCACAAGGAGTAATCACCCTTGAGAAACTACATCCCAACAAACTGTGCAGAGTTCATCCGGAAGCATTTACAGACCAAGTTAGCGTCTGGTCATACGTCTGAAAAATCAAAACGCTACCTATAGATAATCTGATGCCTACGACTATGTGTTAATTCTTATCACATGCTAGAAAGGAGCCTCTTACACTCTCTGTATCTCGACAGGCAAACTGTGGACATTGCTTCCATCATCTACTCACAAATTGTTAGCCAGATGTCTCAGGGTAGACAAGCCGGCAAGCACCAGTGCGTTCGGGCTGTGGAATATTATGCTTTGGGGTTTAAAATTAGTGAAGCGATTTGAAAGCTGGCCATATCAATCAAGTGTGCAACTGAATTCAAAATGATTATTCGAAACTGCTGATGGAATGCTAGAGGGGAGAGAACCATCGCAATACTGTTGCAGCTAGGCCAGCACTGCATACTTTCATATGCTCTTCACTGAATTTCAGCGTAGCCAACCATGCCTGATTTGGTATAATTTGCAGTGGTTGACTTGCAGATGTAGTAACATGCATAGCAAAGTACAAAATAAAGTACTGGAATCTAAATACCTAAACAGAATCGACGACCGTAGCAGGTTTTTTGTTCACTTCTTTAACAGTTCAGCACAGTCACCTCTTCCGCCAAAGATACGAAACGGAAAACAAATGAGAACCCATGAAATAGGTAGGATATTCATATGCCTTAATTGTTTCCCCTCCTCTAAAACTAATGTCAATTTAATTAGAATATGCTTAATTTAGCAATGTTCTATTACATGATTGTCTCGTGCAGCGTCGGATCAGATTTCTAATAATAAAGGCTGCGGTTATTTAGTACATTTCAAGCTGAAATGCACTAAGTGGTAGATAGCACGTCAAGGAGTAAGCAGGTAATCAGGTCTCTGCCCGGGATTGATTAACCACGAATTCCATGACACCGTTCACTGCGGTCCCGGGAGTGGCGACTTTCGGCCCGATCTTTCCTATAACACGGTTCATCCACGGTCTTTTTATGAACTGCAACTTATCCTGTCGTATCGCAGTGCATTGCAATGTACCGCCTAGGAATGCAATGGGTCATCAAAAGCGGTGAAATAAGGGCCAGCTTTACGTGTGACGGTAAGTGCAATTGAGTAAACATTGTAAAAGACATTGAGGTAATAATGAGCCAAATAACATTTTATCATATTTATAGAAATTTTGTTGGAAACTAAATTAGAACTGTGATAGAGAACAGAGGGAACGTTCTTGTGTAAATAAAAATGCACGTGCCTTACACGGGTCAAAAATGCCCTCCTCCCAGACACGGATCCGTTATGCGTATATAACTTATTATAAAGGTTGGCTAGACGCGATAAGAGATCCGCGATTGCACTTGAAAAAGTTTTGCAGACGTGGTGATTTCTTGAGTATGGAGAATGTGCTCTTGTGGTGGCAGAACTTTCTAAAAAACCATGACTGATTATGTGTAAAATGCAGAAAAACTTTTATTTCGCAAAGCGTTTAAGTTATTTTAGAAGTCAAGATGACAAAAGCCAGCAAAAGAACAGATATTGCATTTGCACTGCTTTAAATGGAGCTACGTGAATCCTAAAGTCCATTAATTACGTTGAGACATCCAAAGCCTTGCCAAACTCCACGCAGGCCAAACTCGACTACTTGCAATTCCAGTTGACTCCTTCAACTTCCATCTTTCCAATACTGGAGATTTCGCATCTAGAGCAATCGCTCTTGAGATACCGAATCCCGACAAATCATACATCACACAGATTAGGGCACTTGGAGACCATGTCGGAGCTTTATACTCATTAAAAGCGGTTGTAAAACAAACAAAGAAGTTCGCCACTCCTAAATTCACTGTTTTGCGTGCTTTATTCATGTTTGCTGATTCCCACGTATGTATATGCATAATTTTACCAGACTTGGTTGCCATTTTTAAGGTATCCCAAACATGACTCCACTTACCAGTGACAAGTTAAAGTGGCCGCTTAATGGTGTGGAATAGAGAAGGCAGGCATATAATAATACTGATAACAAACTCCAGGCTATTTACGTGCATACGACTAATCAAGGCTCCAAGCATATGTTACATGGGACACTTTTTCGAACAACTAACGGCGGAAAATAGCGTAAGGGCATATAACTCTCCACGATGGGTGGAATGTGAGTGAATACGGATTAATAGAGTTAGAGACACCTTAACACGAAGATTTATTGATGTTGCGTGCATCCCTGTCTGTTGAATGATTCTTCACGCAGGCTGGTCATGGTCAATTATGATTACTGTTATCACGGAACCCAAGGAAGCCTGCAGTCAAAGCATTGGTCAACAACTGAATGAAACAGGGTCAGAACACCAACCTTAATGCATTCTCAACCGCTGCCACATTTGTAGAGGAAATTCTCATTGCATCAGTCCTACATTACCTTGTTCTTGACCTAAGGGTTCAATTGTTATTTATTGACTATAGGGATAGATATAAGTCGGCATGTGGAATGCGTTTTTTCGAACCACGTGAATCCGATGCCAAATATAGACTGCTGTGCACATGCACTGGTTATATGTCGTGAGACACGTAGGATGGACCTAGATTTGTATGCGGATCCGCAGGCGGTGGCACGCGTAATTCTAGAGGTGAACACAGTTGGCTAGACCTAACTTCATCTGAGTTTTTGAGATTAGTAAACAGTCTTTGGAGAGTGATTTGGCTGCCAGTGAGAATACGTGGTCCGTGGGGATTGGCATTTCATAATTAGCATCCAGAATAATGTTTTGTCTAATATATAACAAGTCCTATTGCAATCATCAAATGTTCCACTTATAAATATATAAGCACATTTTGTTAATAAAGGTTGCAATTAATGAATTCTATGCTCTGCACAGGTTGTATGTATCTTAGTGCAACATGATACACTTTTTCTAATAATAAATATAATGCACTGTAACGCGTGGATTGCTTGCTTTACTCCAAGAATCGTTAAGAGGACCACTTTTTATCCTGGTTATCGATCCGCTTTGGTGGTGGGCTGGTCTCTAGACCATGCTGATAGTCCAAACCCCTTTTGCAAGTTGAACACATATTTGGTCCTTAGGACTTCCTCGAAGGCAACAAAAGGTAAACTCTTAGGCAAAACATGTGTTCAAATCATAGGGTTGGGGTTGGTGTCACTGCTACTGCCCAGAAACAAGTCAACCCTGCGAACGCACAGTAGCACGTACACAAAAGGAAGGCTTTCTGAGATTGTTCACTCTCCTACGTCACGCACATTAACAGCACTTGCCTACACTACCCTATGCTCCTTCTTCGAAGTAAAACATTACCCACATTTTTGACTCCAACATTTACCGACTTTCTAATCGAAAATCGCTGATGGGGTGCGGGCGATTCCTTACGAGTCTGCTGATATTACTTGACTCCGGATGAGTTGACAGGTAACTTCTTCTTTAATTGGGCAATAGGAATAAAATTGAAGAGGCCGCATATTGATATGGTGTGAGTAAAGGGCTCGAATGCGTGTGGTGTGGTTGGCAATGCCCTTCTCCTCTTTATATACGTACACAATCCATATGATTGTCCAGTTACCAAGGAAGAAGAGACGCACATATGTTGTAGAATGCGGCTGCTATTGACATCTGCTCGAAAGGTTTGTACGAATTTAAACTCGCTAAATAGTTGCTAACTGTCGGACCGAGAGTTTCCTGAGACCATCGCAATAAGCAGTAGTAGTATCTTAAGCCATGTTAAGCAGTTCGTAAGGATGAGCAATAATTTTGAAGACAGTGTCTTTACATTAAAAGAACTCAATGTCGTCAATACCACCACTCGAGACCCACGAAGTTCTCACGAAGCTGTAAGTGTCTACTTCCTTTGCTGACCGACATTGGTGTAGCGTCTTTCACAAATATTGATGTCACATTACCAACTAATTAGGCAGAAGACGCATACTATGTTAAAATAAAAATATTGACCAACATCTGCGACGACAATGGCAATGATTAGATCTCAAATTATCATGGCGAATTGGGCGAAACACTGTGGGGAGTGAGCACAAAGTAATGCATACCTATGTTAAGACACTTTCTGAGCAGTTCAAAATGACGCCGGTGCAACATATTAATGCCGTACTGCAGAAGGGCATTGGCATGAAGGTGTCACACAGCCGATCCACATTGTAAGTTGCTGACATGCGAACGGCGACGACGAAGGGTCTCTGACATGCCTTCAAAGTCTGTCAATCAAATATCATCTGCCATAATAATGCAACACTGCAACATGTTGCTTGACATCTCCGTGGCTTACCATAGCTGAAGCTTAAGGGAGGTTTAAACCTACTCCGAGCTTAATCTAGGCAGGACGACACCAGTGTTTTAACGTCATATAAAATGCTGCAGTTAAAGTGAAGCAAAGAGAATAGGCAAGGTGGAAGTGAGTTAGGCAGATAAAAGAGCAATCGGCAGAGATGTCGGTAGACATAAGCAACAAAGTAGGTAGGTCCATAAACAAAATAAGCAGATCTGTGCACCTTATTATATCAAGCTACTTTGGTCAATACTAGACCGATAGCCGTTCAAACAGAGAGGGGAGTGCGTGCAAGTGAACACGCGCACAAATGCGTTTCAGCACACTGCAATAAGGGCGAAAACAAACCTGCGCTTTTGCCTACGCCTTTGGAAGCCGTCAAATCAACCATCAGTCTGAAAATGCTTTTGAACGTAGCATCGTCATTGTGCTAGCCATTTTTGTAGAATAAAGGTACTTACCCGTTGTCGGAGCATGGCATCGTCTTGAAAACTTGGCTTCACACAACTGTGCATAAGCATAAGTATTCTCCTTTGATTGCGTAGGCACAATGATGTCCTTTGGGTGTGGTACACTTGGCACTGAATTTACAAATAGTGTGACGCTACAGTCGCACAAAGTTCGCAGCAGTTGTAGCCAACGGAAAGTTTTTTCGTAGCAAAGCTATTGGCATTCGCCTTCCTCCCACCGACCTATCCACTCACCCACATGCATCTACCAGGTGCACCATTAGGCCACACCACTACCACCACCATCACTAACATAGCCCATTAGTAGAAGCACTTCCCTCCTCCTTTCACTCGCCCATTCATTTTATTCGCTTTTCTTCTACTTTCCGTGACTAAGGTTACATTTTAGTGCAAATCAAATGATTCTTTGTTTCACTAATTGTCTTCTCCTCTTAATGATATCGAACCACCTCAATTTTCGTATTTCATCCCCCCATCACACGTGACGCACATATTTCACCACTCCCATCATTTGTGGCTACATGCATTGATACACATATCCGTGCATCAGTGCCCCTTTTTATAATTCTATCCAATGCCTTTTTAACGTATCTTCGCCTCAAAAATTACCATCGCTTAACAGCCCCAAGTTTCTCTTTTTTTCTTATTTTGCTCCAAAAATAATGCAATTATTTAGCAGATTTTGTGTTTTTCATTTAAACGGTGCCATGCTTCATGCATCACATGTGTGACACACAGATTTTTCACTACTTTTCTTCCCTTTACTCATTCTGCAGTCAGATTTTGTGTTTCTTTCTCAACAGTGCTGACTTTTCTTCATTCCCTTAAGAAGTGTTGCAGTCATGTGCTCGCAAATGGCATTCTACGTTTCGGCATTCGTCAGCGATCTACCCATCCCAGGCATCTCATTGCATCCCCCACTTGTAAGATGCTTTACTGTTGTTTGCTTCCTGATCGGTATGGCCTACGGTCACTTAAATGGCTAGCCTTTAGCCAGCGTTGCTTCAGGATAATACGAGACCCACAGTTCACCCTCTGCCATTTGCCTTTTCGAGGGCACACAATCCGACTTCCTACCCCTCTTCTTTAATCACACCCACAAAGTCCTACAGCTTCTATCTCAACTGGTTTGCCTATTGGACCATGCACAATGACTGCTGAGCAGCAATGCAGCATTCAGATAATTCACTCCTTTTTACCAGCATGCACAAAGGCAGTTGGCTTTGGAGCAATAAAAGGCGACTAACAATGGCGAGTGTCGTTCCATTTAGGCAGAATAAGCGACTCGTGCTACCTTAGGGGCACTGAAGGAAGGAATACGCATGTACGCAAAGCCATGCTGGCATGCCTTGCAGTATACTTTACCCATATATAAGGCTCTTCCCCTGTTCTCCACCAAACGCACGAGCCTCGCCTCCCCCATAAATCATAATAATAAAAGTGAAGTTATATTCGTTGGATGTAAACTGCTTTTTTAGACGGAAACGCCTCCTTCACTGCTTTGCTTAACCACTGATCCAACTCAACAACGGCTATGTGACTCTAAATGTTTCGAATGATGAACATTTGAATGGTAAGGGCAATGCGTTTATTTCTTTGCATCTCTTTAACTGTTTTGCCTCAATTTTACTCCCATTGAGTAAGACAATGGCTTTTCTTGCTGCACAAGGCAGCAAATGGCAGTGTGATTCCAGCAAAACTAGTTCACTTACTGTTAGACGTACTTCAAGAAAATCCTGTGGAATCGCCAAAGTTGGTAGCATTTAATTAAGTGCTTTTGCGAGCCTTTGATCAGGATTGCTTTCTAAGAACCGAATCCAATCACAGTGTAGAATGGAATTGGTGTGGGTTTGTTCACTTTCCTAAAGCTGGATCTTCCAGGTCCAACAATCTGCAGTGTAGGACCCTCGCATCTGCAACGCGTAGGAGTTAGTGGCTGGTGAGGAAGGACGAAAGAGTTGTCTTCAGCGGATGCTTTTACTTGCCACCATCACCAGTGTGACTTCCAGCGGCTCTCCGGTGGATGGACTGCTCTAACTGAATTTGTATGTGTAAGCGTTAAACTCCCCTGCGATAGTTGCTACTCCCAGTGGTTTCAAAGCTTGTGGTTAAGCATTCACAACTTGGAATTTCATTCTCGTCGGCGTGTCACTCAGCGTGTCACGAGCCCTCGCATAGAAATTGGAAAACACAGATACTAGCACAAAGGTCCCACAAAGTGTGAGAGACTCAGTTTGACCTCTTTTCCAGCATATGATAGCACACAGGCATTAGGATTGTTTGCCGAAAATTACGAAGATCTCATGCGTTCGAGCTCTTTTAATGCAAAGGCGTGTCAGAGGTTATGCAATGTCATCAATTCCATAATTACTGGTCAGCCTCACGAGCTTCTTTGACGTAGCTTTCGAGACTACTACTACTACGCCTTTCAGTGTTCCTAACAATCTTCCAGTGCAACATTTTGCAACCACTTGGCCAGTTTGCAACCGCACAAGCCTTTCAAGTTAATCCCAATAGTAATCGCTTTCTGCAGCACTTGTGGTTCTTTTATGCATTGTGTTCATGTGCTTGAGGAAAAAAGAGACACTGCAAGTCATCTAATGCATATTTTATCTCCATACTTACACAAAATCAATATACAGTCTCTGCACCCTTATTCTTAATTGTTTAACTCAAAAGAGGTTAACTGTTAATTTACTCGAAGCAGGTGATTTTAGCAAACTTGTGCAAATTACTTCCCTTCATCAGCGATTTTGGCAAAGCCACGATTGATTCACCAGTGCAAGAATTGGCAGGTGCTACCAATGTGCGAGACTAAGGAAAGTGAAAAGTTTCAACAAGCCCTTCTACTAGGCCTCTGCCATAGTACCAGCAGCACCGAATTCTGTCTTATGCTTCGAACACAAATTCTGTAAGTAACTTGTCCTTTGATGCCCTTGAGGAAATTTGAGGAGTCAAATGCACTTTTGACGTGCGAAAGGGGTTGGATTTACCGGCATAGTAAGGAGGCTTGCCCACTGCGAGGACGGAACAATGGCCAGGACTGAAGGTGGCCCTTATAACAAAACCGAAAGTGAAGCAAGCAATCCATGCATTCCAGTGCATTATATTTATTGTTAGAATGTGGGCGTCATGTTGCATTAAGATGCATACTGCCTGTGCAAAAGTGTGACATCTGTTGTCTACAATATTTATAAAGCGCGGTTGAACAAATATAGCTGGTGAATTTGATAATTATGGTAAGACCTGCCATGCATTGATTAACAACATTGTTGCAAGTCATAATTAAGGATAATTAATCTCTATGAGCCACATAGTCCGTTGCAAGTCTATACACCATCTAATTTTGTTTTTCCACCTCGGAAACTCAGCTGGGTCCAGCCACCTGTGTCAACCTTTGAGAGTTGCGTATCCCGCCACCTGCGGATCTGCATTTAGATCTAGGTCTATCTTACGCGTCTCATGACCCATAAAAGAAGATCCGTGCAGCGTTTCATAACATCAGGGTCACGTGGTTTGCCAAAACGATGTTCCCATATCGACTTGTATCTATCCATATGGTTCAGTAATAGAAAATCGTGCGTGTGGTGCCTGCACCCACAGGCGAAACTGTAGGTCAAAATATGGCAAAGCATGGCCTGTAATAATGAGAATTTTCCCCAAATGCGGCAGGAGTTGTGAATGCATTGAAGACAGTGTTCCAATCCCGTTTTATTTTGCTAATGATCCGAACTTTGGCTGAAGGCTCCCTTGCGGCCTGTGATAATACTAATTGAGTATGATCAGCTCACACAAGGCAGGACTAAGCCTTTGCGTTGGGGTAAGTCCAGCTCTATTCGTTTGCATTCGCTCGCATTAATCCACTCTCGTTTGGCAGCTGTGAATAGTTGCTTGCTGTCAAGCCATTTGCCACTGGCATTTGTTCGAATCCGGGTTTCATGACGCACACGCTTAGGACCTTGAATGGTGATTAACGCGTAAACGATGTAGCATCCCTTATTAATATCATTTACCTACCTTCTCTATTCTATTGCCATCAGGCAGCCATTCCAACCTGTTCCCAGTGAGTAGAATCATAATTGAGATAAGTCTAAGAGGGCAATCATAACCGGTGTAATGATGCGCATGAAAACGTGTAGGAATCAGCGAATTCAAAAACACGGAAGGCTGGGCCTAGAAGTAATAAGCATTTGCAATTTTATAGCTGATTTTAACCACGCGAAGTCTTATTATGGTCATTAAATGAGCACTAGTGTGTGGCGCCTAATGCTTTCTCTGTACCATGGAAGCCTTGCAGTGAGCAGAGGTTTATTGAATGTGGGGTTCCAATTAGTGCTTTAGCATTTATATCACACTAAATGAGGCAAAAGTGTAAGCAAGGGCTACCGCCACGCAAATAGACAGGGTTCAGAAAATTACGCAGGTTAGGCCGGAATCAGAAGCCATGACAGTGCTTTCCTCCTCTCCCAAATAAGAGACCAATGCTACTAGACGCATCAAGTAGCACATGAAGAGTGCTCAACTGTAAAAGATGCAAATATCAGCACCGCTAACAAGCATACCATGCAGCCCACTAAATGCTTATATGCTATGAAGTAGAAAGTGCGACCACGGAAAGGAGTTAGCGAGTGAAATCGCAAGCACTAGCTCACCGGTTGCTGATGCTCCAGGTGTTTCAATGTAATGCAAAACTCGGGCATTAACATTAAGTGCTCAAAAATGTGTAATGTATAATTTGCCAGGATTCGGTATCTCGAGGGTGATAAATCCAGATGTGACTCTCCGAAATCGGAAAGCAGGGGACAGGAGGAGTCAAGTAGTGTCGCAAACAGTCTGGTTCAGTGTCCATGCAGTGTAGCGAGGCTTTAGACATCGCGACTGATACACATGAGGGTCCATGTGGCCTCAACCAAAGCAGTGCCAAAGCTTTGTACCTGTTGTTCTTGTTGGCCTTTGGCATCTTTGCTTCCAAGATAATTAAAATACCTTGCTGATTAGGGGTTTTCTGGTGCCTATTTTTAATTAGTCCTGATTTTGTAGAAGTTAATGCCACTACGAGAGCATCTGTTTCTTAGTCAAGAGATCACCAGACCTTGAAAAATGAGTTGAATGCAATCTTTGGCCCACTATCAGGGCTAACCTACCTTTCCAAGTAATGGCATGCACACAATGGACTCTCGTTTGGGAGGAGGGTATGTAGTCACTCGTGTAAAAGATATGCATTTTTCGCTGGACCAGTTTGTCTGTGATTTGTCTGTCCGGATGTCGTTAGGCGTTATTAGCCTCATTATTGCATTGTTTGACATCACCGTTTTTGACGCCTCATTGTATTTCTGGATGATGAACTGCAAAGCACTGCAATGTAGCAGGATGATTTGCATTTTATCTAAAGACCGTGAGTGAACCCTGTATTGCTGCCTTCACGTGCTTATTTTTATCAAGAGGACTAGTCGGGAATTCGTCACGCTTGGGAATGCTGTGAATGGCGATATGAAATTGGCGGTTAACTAATCTCGGTCAGATACCTGATTACATGCTCACTTCCTAAAGTGCTATTCACCATTTAAACGTCACTTTAGAGTGCAATAAATAATCACAGTCCTTAACTTTGGAAATCTGGTCTGAAGTGAAGAGCTCTAAGGATGCAATAAAAACCGTTAAATTAGCATACGCGAATCAAATTGATATCGGCTTTGGAGAAGGCGTGACAATAAAATCATGTCAACGTCCCTCTTATTTCACAAGTTCTTATTTACTTCCCATGTCACATCTTAAGCAAAAGTGACGACTGTACTAAACTGCAGAAATGGAAATATTGTGTTTCCATTATCACTAGAAGTCAAAAATAGCAGCCTGCTGCAGTCATTGTTACCGTCGTAGGTATTTATAATTTTATGCTTTATTTTGCACTTTTCCATGCATGTTGCTGCATAAGCAAGTCAACCATCGCGAATCGGATTAGGTCAAGCATATGTAGCCACACTACTATTTAGTAAACCGCACGTGGAAAAGGCAATGCTGACTATATGTAGAAGCATCGTGATGGCTGTCCCCTTCTAGCACTCAATCAGGAGTTTTAACTTATATTTTAAATCCATCTGCATATCCACTTGCTATGGCGAGGTTTCAAATTGTTTTATTTATTATAAAATTCATGGCATAACATTCCGTGGTCTGAATGCATTTTGTTAGTCCGCCTTCGGCAATCTAATTAAAAGGTTATAGGTAGATGATGGAACCAAAGCTTCGCCATTCGCTTGGCGAGATATGGCGAGTGTAGATGCGCAAATTGAAACCCTTTCTAGCAAGTGATAATAATGTATTCATAATCACAAACACCAGATTACCTGAGGGGCGGTGTTTTCTTTCCGACGTAGGACCAAACTTCAACCTGATCTACATATACTTCCAGACAAACTCTGCTCAGTTTTTTAAGACATGGTTTCTCAAGGGTGATTACTCCTTGCGGGAGGATTGTATTTTTGTTAATTGGAAGGTCTTGAAAGTCGGCTTTTGCTGCAGTTAGAACAATTCGGTCGACTCCGAGTTTAGCTAAGCTGTGAGCGTAGCGCTTTGAGGCTCCCTCGAAGGTAAAAGAAGGCAGAATACTAGGGCAGAATATACATATTTAATGGACAGAGGCAAATAAGCTGCTGGCATGGCTCAAAGGCCAGTCTACGCAGCTAGGTCAATATGACCACCTCTGTAATCCTGACCGAAGCCGATAGTTCAAACAAACAAAGTATTGCAGCGAGTGTCTTGGCTTATTTGATGGGTCTGAGGGTTTCCTCGGCTCTAATGAAAGTAATGCTAGAGAGTGGATTCTTTCAACTTTTTCTGCCATGGTCGCTTTTAAATTGAATATAATAAAATGAATGTTGCAGATCAGACAATATTCGCAATACTTTCTTCTTGTAGCCAGGGACCAGCAGAAAATTTGCACCTAAAATTATTAGACGTGAAGTAAAAGACTTCAAAATGATTGGGACTTTAAGGGGTAACACTTAACTTGCTTATTATGGTAGCATCGACAGTTAGTGTGCAATGTCCTTCTAAATTTTGTTTAGCTTTATCGATAACATTTATGCAGTGGAATATATTTAAAAGTGTACTAATATTGCTTGATTTAATTTATCAACTTTCACGGGTGAATGGTTTGCATGATTTGACTTTGAGATCTTGTGTAAAGTAGACCTCCACAACAATTTTTCGTTTATTTTTAGTGTACATTATAAGTTCGAACTGAAACAGAGTAGACGGAAATGTCGTGTCCATGCCACAGCTGGCAAGGTCAGATAAACACGTGTTAAGCAAATTAAACATGTATAGAAAGCATTATTATAGGTTAATGGAGTGCATTTTGGGGTCCAGGTATAAAGTGAGGTTCATGCTGAAGCTGCATTTTCACTTCTCTACACCAATGCTTTGGGGTCAGATGCAATCAAATCGGATACAAGTCACTTTTGGGCGGCATTCACGGTACACTACGGTTCTAGATTGTTGAAGTCACCGGTCAGGTTGGTGCTTATCGTGGAAATCGTTAGCAATGGAGATGTTAGTAGTGAGAGTCGCGGGTTTATTCGGCACTCCAATCAGCAAAAGCGATGGAGAAACAAGAATCACAACGTGAATGGGTAGGCCCCAATGCAGTAGTAGGTCCACTTTCCGCCCCATCAAGTCATTACTTTTGAGCACGAGAAAAAGTCCCGCAAGTACATACATAGGAGTGCACCAGCAGGGTGATAAAGCACTACCTACTAAAAGTTTATAAATTATGCGAGGTCATGCGGCCAGCTGCGGAAAGTATAAGTGTCGGAGATGGAAGAAAGAGCCAAGTACAAATCGAGCAATTTTGGATAAAACAAAAAATAGATTGTGGCCCTACGACTTTGAAGTCTTAGCCTTTTGTAGCGAAATACTTAGCATTACATTGCGGTCATTTCCAACTGTCACATGTTCTAAAGCGGATGCATCATAGCACTTGGTTTCCAGTTTCAATTAATTCTAGAATAGAATTAAAAGATTAAGCATGGTTTTGGAACTAAAGTTCTTCTAACTTCTTTGCTACAGCACCGTAGAAAGCCATCAGCTGGAGTTTTACTTGAGTTATTTTCAGATCGAAGCGTGGAACGCATGAGGCGCTGCATACTTGGGCTAATCTATCGTTGTATTACATACATACCACTTTGTACATGCAGCAATCTTAGCTTGCAGTCAAAGCGTAACATCACTCATAATAAAATGGACAAAGCTGCCGAGACGAGTGAAGTTTCACGTTAACACACCATTAGTGCTCAACCTGCCATAACAATGTATCTGGGCGTTCGCCTGAAGGCAAAACCCAGATATTCACCTAACTGAAATATTTATTTGAAAATAAGTCGTGGAGCTGGAATTGTCTCTTGGCTTCAGGGAAGTAAGTGCACTAACCTAGGTGGAAATTCTTATCTCACAATAGCGTCCGGAACCTTCGCAGTGTGAAGCCGTAATGATGAGCCTGCTTACTATGTAAGAGCGTCAACTACTGCTACGGTGCAGGAAGTAACACCTGGAGGCTAGTAGTGTGCCCCAACAGGCCACGGGCACCACCGCTGACATGGTCCAGCGCACTAGTGGGCAAAGCTTTTAATCATCAGACACAGATAAGGAGCCATGACAGCTTATTCGTTCCCCTGTTGACTGTGTAGTCATGTATACTTCCTCGCTAAGAAGATCGGTTTTTTATTTATATTTTCTTTAATTTACAACCCTTGGTCCAAATTCCATATTTTACAACAAGTTACGACTTCTTATTTTTGGGGGTGCTTTTTTATAACCTTATTTACTGAGACAAACATATTCTTAAAGAAGGCGTTTTAAAGTGATTTTTATAGCAATCTCTGCAAAATGGTCATTCCTAAGCCTGCCGCAATGTGAGACTTCGGACTTACGTTAAGCTTTTGCTTAACATATATATACAAACACGATGACTACTTCCTAGCTTCACCGCCCTCATGAGTTGCATTTGGATAGACTCGTTGTGAAAGGACCTGAAGAAATAGGCTGCAGGTTAATATGCCAATGGGGATGCGAGTTCATACCTCAAAACGCCCACAACGGTGCACAGTAGAGCGCGCTGTTCGAGAAACTGTACATTACAGACAGAGTGCTTATTGGTAAGATGAGTTCAAAGACTTGGAACGCATATCTGCCCCGCTGACCTACATAGCTCTGCCAGTTCTCCTTTCCCATGGTTGTCTGTCTGTCTACTTGGTAATATCTCTGTTGTTTAGTATACGGCAGTCCTTAGGTAGAAAAAACGAGTTTATCTAATTTCTCTAATTATGAGCACATCCGACCGCGATAGGCAGATGACGCCTAAACCGCAATGATGCACACAAGTAGGCGTCCTCTAAGCCATAGCTCTAGCTTTATGATTGTTCATGCCTAGCAAAAACATTGAGCGTTCCACGCTGTTGAAAGGAGCAAAGAAAAGGCTAAAGCACATCATTTCCTTAAACAAGCAACCGGTGCAGGAGGATGTCATAAGAATGCTAAAGTGACAGCATAATGATAACTCACTCCCTATCCACCCGAAGCGGCTTGTTGTGTGATTCATTTGCACCGGCACAGCGTACGAATGAATATGGGCAATTTGTATTTAAAGAGAGCTCTTAGCCTGCAAAGGCGTATTCTTCTCATAGCTCAGTTCTCCTCCTCTACGCTAAATTTCCACATCATCCTGCATTTTATTGTATTCGAAACTCAACTGGCTACCAGAGCTCGTTTGCCCTATATAAAGCAAGCCCTCACCCAAATCATCTGCAATTTGCTAGTAAGACACTATGTAGCCTCGAAACGTGTACTACAGATTTCAGTTGCGTCTACTTTCGGAGACACAACAACCGTGTTCGCTTCTCTGCATTATTAGGCAGAAGCACCCTCTGCGAAATTCCGAACTGCTTTGGCATTGCGAAGGAAATCAGCTCCAAGCATCTTATGCGACGTTAGTTCTGGGCACAGCTGCAACTGCTAACGATGTCTTTCATTTATTAATGTCTTCCTTTAAGCGCTGAGATCAGTTCTGCAAAGAGAACACCGATGCAACATCGCGTTGCGCAGGTTTAGGAAAGCTTGGGATGTGCTTTTAACGTGGCCGCACCCGAGTCAAGAAGTGCGCTTCTAGTTTGTTAGGGCCATTTTGGTGTAGGCAGGATATGGAATATGTAGCTCACATGATCTTGGGTTGCAGCGTGGAGGGATCTAACGTGGATGCTCAAGTTTTGTACATCTGTTGGGCATATCAGGAAGCAATGTCAGAAGGAGCCCGTTCTGTAAAAAGTTGCAAATTCCTAGCGTACTCTGCATCATCCTCAGCATGCACTTGGTCGCGATGGAATAAGTCCCTGATAAGCTGAACTAGTACCTTGCGGCATTAGTTGATGTTAGAGTCATGAAAGCTCCCAACATCTGTTTTCGCCGAGGATAACCTTTACATAAGCGCTAATGGAATCAGCGAAATTTATTGGCGCTGAAATATAAGCGAATGTTGGAGCTAACGGCTTTCATCCAGCCTCCATAATTTATGTCATTTAAAAGATGGAGCTTCCTCGAGCACCGCCACCAGTGCTTTTAGCTTTTGCTACTCCTGGTAATTTAAGGTTGGATGATTTTAGGCATCTTTCATACAAAAGTTGAACTCTAGATAGGTAACGGATCAGTAGCAGTTAAGGGGTCGGTGTCATCACGTCTGCGAAACCAACCTGTTCTTCCTAGACCAGGTTCCAGTTGCTCTCTCGACCCTCACTTGCAAGGTCATTTTTATCTAACATAAGTTTTACAATTATATTGTGGGCAATTTGAGGTTTTCATGAAACCGGAAACCAAGGCAGAAGTACTAAAATAATAGCCAGGTAATAAGGGTGCATTATCGTTGGTTAGCTTATGCTGCATACTTTCCCAAACTCACTTGAAATAAGTTATGGTGAGTAACTCGCGTTTTACAACTTCGATTCGGCTTCAAAGGACCCACCTACTAATCATTTTGAGAAAATGCTTTTAGATCACTAGCAAAAAGCTTAAAGGAAAATCTGTTTGATCAAAAAAGACTTCATCATGCTGAAATGCATTTGGTGTTGGCACACCCTTGGACCAATGACATCTGAAGTTGGGATCAGTTGCATGTTCGATTTAGACT
This sequence comes from Taenia hydatigena, assembly GCA_036345935.2. Taxonomy (NCBI): domain Eukaryota; kingdom Metazoa; phylum Platyhelminthes; class Cestoda; order Cyclophyllidea; family Taeniidae; genus Taenia; species Taenia hydatigena. The sequence goes on along the minus strand of JADWOT020000002.1, from coordinate 6,505,689 downwards.
AGCATATGTACACGTATTTGCGTCAGGAAATCTCAACTATGGCCGGCTACTTAGAGACGAAACTGAAGCAAGTCAGTAAATATCAAGGGAAATCCCTTTGCGTCTTTCCCTTAAAACCGGATAAATTTGGTGTCAACACCGGTCGCGTCGTGGCATCGCACAAGTCCTTCGAGTGGGGCTAACGCAATGTTAGCTACTCTCAAAAACGCTAGGAAACCCACTCCCAAATAACAATGCAAATCAAGGATTATGTGTTGTATGGTTTCCGCTCAATGCAGTAAAGTTTGTTTTAAAAGTACAAAGAATGACGTGAATAACATTTCATGAAGGAACAAATATTTAAACGTCATTAAGGCGAAATTAATAAAGAGCTTATTTCTAACGAGAGCTTGAAGCGTAGGGTACAACATAGCGAAAGGGGATGTGACTCTAAAGCTCGTCGAGATCTGAGAAAGGAAACATGTATTGGGGATGGTGTTGCCTGCGATGCAGGAAGGGGAATCCAAGTTAGAGGGTCTGAGTGAAGGGACGAGGAGGCGACGAAGCAGCCACAAGTGGCAGAGGTCCATGAGAGGAGCCTGACCACAGCCCAGGCTCAAGGGTTCCAGCACTCATGCAGCCACAGGGCTACTGATGGGCAAAGGATGAAATCGTGACGTACCAAGTGTCTCATAGCAATCCATTCTTGAAATCCACGCTATCCAGTTGGTGACCAGACCCATAACGGTAAGAGGAGCGAGAGAGCATCGAGCAGCGTCATCCATAGAATATCACTGAGCCGAGGTCTTGGTAATGCGCTGTGGCGCATCAAATTGAGCAAAGGAGACAGCGGAAACAACGCCTATTTCCATACATAATAAGAAACTGTCTGCTATGCATGCATTCTTGACTTGCACTTCCCACCCTCACACCACATAGGCTTACATGCACTTTAACTAAACAATGAACTACACACAGTAGTTAGATTAATATTAATTAATTTTACCTTAACATTTTCAAACAGCACCGAGCATGCAATCTATTTTGTGCATTTTCGAAAGCACACTTTGCTTAATAAATCCAGCATCGGCACTGATGCCCTAAAAGAATTTCTGTGATCAGTTGACTTACCATGGGATCGAGAAGAAGGAGGCTTGACATGCCTTGATTCCTTGAGCAAAAGCGACAAATGCCCGACAGCATTCGACCCGAGCTGGATCGCCATGGTGGGATTAGGATACCTGCCATCAAAAGGTCCCTATTTTTTTGCGGAGCAAATCGTATGGAGCATCGAGTTCCACGAGCAAACCACCTCTAATTCGAATCTAGGCCTACATTAATTGACCTTTTATCCAGTCGTATTCTCGTCTGCATTCCATGCAAGCTGTTATTGGTGGACAAGGCACACGAACGTCCTTGTAAGTTGGCGTTAAAACGGATAGGGCTGTTTTTTACTTGCTTTATCAGACTCACTGATAATATCATCATATTCTTCCCTTGATGAAGCTCTACTATATGAGGGCAAGCTAATAAACAAGCTTGGCAACTTCACTTTGACCATCCGATTTTAGTGACGATTTATGCACAGTGTCAACGCCTTCGTGAACCAAAGAGCAGGAGTCGGAGAGCGAATTACTGCATTTGCTTCCACTATTACCGTCACCGTCCTTATCCAGAGGACATGTAGGGCACTCCCTGTGTTGGTCACTTTCGAATAAAAAACCATCAAGCAGAGTTTTCGTGCCTTTACCGTCCGGCGTTGACGATGAACAGTAGTCTGCAGTCAGTGATGGCCTACCCGATTCTTCAATTCCAAACATTCTGCTTAAGTAAAGAGGAGAACTGTTGCTTGTACGCGATTGATATGAACTTGCTGAACCCTCAAAAAATGCATAGCATGGACAGTTGCTGGACGTTTTTCTTGACTCTGGTTGAGACTGATCTTTATGCAAGACATTTCCGATTAAAAGAGTTATAATCATCACCTAGTTCATCACAATGATGGTCAGTTCCCTGGAATCCCATAGAGTAGTAAGTGGTACAAGCATCTGCGTTCTGGTTCTAGCGAGGATGCCAGATAACAACGCACTGTAATTCCAATTTGAGTGGTAAGTAGAATAGTACATAAGGACCAGAAGTGCTTTCACGTTCGGAATCAAGCGAATAGCGTATCTTTGCAAATGATGAGATGGCATCAGATGTGGTAGCGGGGAGCGTAAAATCCTAAGGCAATAGCATAATAATAGTAGCGAGTTTCACTGACCATTCAATGAATATCCTTTGCATTGAGAGTTCCTTGACCATCCTCGTCTTCATGGTTAGCAGAAGCACCAATCGCATCACCACCTTTCTGATCGGAATCGTTCCTTATTTTCGTCGCATCCTTTAACTTCTGCGGCTTTTCCTCTTCAGTAGGCAAACTGTCGTTATCACAAGCCTACTCGAGCTAAGCGGCAGTTGGTGGGAAGCGACGTCCCCTGACTAGAAGATCAGCTAGCACACGCGTCGTCATTGTGGATAGCTGTGCAGGATCATCAAGTTTACCGAAAAGACTGTTTGCTAAAATCGAAGGCGGGTGATTAATGAGATAGAGCACCACCTTCACCAATTCTAGCAGGCAAGCCAAACAGATAATTAAACCATGAGACACGCAATCGAGTCCCTTCTTTCAGCCCAAAATTTGGACTGTAACCAAACTTTCAGACCCTACAACTATTACCTGGAGTCAAACTTCACAAAATGAAATAATGAAATGCTCCGTTTCCAGTGTTTGCGTTATGAAATCTTTGGCTTTTTAACAAAATGTGCTCATCATTACTCTCAAACATTGTTTACATGAATTTCAATGCACGTGACTTCGCTCATCTATGGCAGTGGTCAAGAAGGGTAAAAATATGGAACTATCTGACGGATCGATGTTGGGATGAAATATGGGTGCGTCGAATAACACGTTAGGCCTGACCTTGGGATATCCTGAGCAGCACTTAATCTGAAATTAAACACTTTTCATTCAAAGTGCGCTCAGTGCTATGACGATTGCGAAGTTATCGAAATATCCCTGATGACGTGCGGAGTGTCGACAATGTCTGGTCTCATTTGCGCGTTTCAAGCATTCCACAAGGTCATTTGCGGTCCGCATTGTTCAAATAATAGATTTAAGCCTTATCAACTACCTTCTACCAAATACGAGCAATCACTTTCGAATAAAAGACCATCAAGCAGAGTTTTTGTGCCTTTACTATCCGGCGTTGACCATGAACAATAGTCTGCAGCCAGTGATGGTCTACCCGATTCCTCACTTTCAAACATGCTGCTTAAGTAAAGAGGAGAACTGTGGCTTGTGCGCGATTGATATGAACTTGCTGAACACTCAAAAATGCATAGCATGGACAGTTGCTGGACGTTTGCCTCGACTCTGGGTGAGACTGATTCTCACGCAAAACATTTCCGATGAAGAGGGTGTTATAATGACCACCTAGTTCATTACGATGGTGGTCAGCTCCCAAGAATTCCATAAAGTAGTAAATGGTACAAGCATCTGCGTTCTGGTTGCAGCGAGGATGGCAGATAACAACGCGCTGCGATTCCAAGTTGAGTGGTAAGTCGAATGTTACATAAGGACCAGAAGTGCTTTCACGGTCGGAATCAAGCGAATAGCTTATCTTTGCAAATGATGAAACGGCATCAGAAGTGGTATCGGAGAGCGCATTGAGTCCTCCAATAGTACAATCCTAAGACAATAACATAATATTAGTAGCAAGTTCCACTGACCATTCAACGAATATCCTTTGCATTGTGAGTTGCTTGACTAACCTCGTCTTCTTGGTTGGCAGTACTAGCAGGAGCATCAATCTCATCACCATCTCTCTGATCGAAATCGTCCATTATGTCCATCGCATCCTGCAACCCCTCCAGCTTCTCCTCTTCGGTAGGCAGACAATCGTTATCGCGAGCCCACTCGAGCCACGCGGTATTTGGTGCGGAGCGACGTCCCTTGACTGGAAGACCAGCTAGCACACGCATCGTCATTGTGGATAGCCGTGCAGGATCATCCAGCGCACCGAAAAAGTTGTTTGGTGAATCGAAGGCGGGGTGATCAATGAGATAGAGCACCGCCTTCACCAATTCTAGCAGGTTGTAACAGCTGTGCGCCAGGCAAGTCAAACAGATAATTAAACCATAAGACACACAATCGAGTCCCTTCTTTCGGCCCAAAATTTTGACTGTAACTAAACTTTTAAACCCTACAACTGTTACCTGGAGTCAAACTTCACAAACTGAAATAATGAAATATTCCGTTTTCAGTGTTTGCATTATGAAATCTTTGGATTTTTTGCAAAATGCGCTGACCATTACTCTCAAACAGTTTGCATGAATTTTAACACACGTAACTTCGCTCACCTATTCCAGTGGTCAAGAAGGCTTAAACATATGGAACCATCTGACAGATCGATGTTGGGATGAAATATGGGTGAGTCGAACGACACCTCAGGCCTGATCTTGGGGTACCCTGAGCAACACTTGATTTGAAATTAAACACGTTTCATTCAAAGTGCTCTCCGTGCTATGACGATCGCGAATTCATCAAAACATCTCTAATGACATGTGAAGTGCCGACGATGTCTGGTCTCATTTGTGTGTTTCAAGCATTCCACAAGGTCATTTGCGGTCTACATTTTTCAAATAAAACATTTAAGCCTTATCATCTACCTTCTACCAAACATAAGCAATCACAGAAATTGAACGAAAATTCCGCGTAAAGTCAAGCAATGTCAAACTGGTGAGGAAATTTACAGTTAACTGGAAGTCCGCATGCGCGTTGTATCCGGATTTGGGACGCAGTGAAACCTTAACCGTGTTCGCGTCGATTCCCATGATGGATGCTTGGCCATCGGTAGAGGCATCAATTATTCTGCAGAGCTGCTGCACGTCCTTTGCAAATGCATGCTTAGTTGCTGGGGGTGTCATCTGGGAGACTTTAATAAAACGAGTCATTTTAATTGCGCCATTACTAAGAATCCTTTATGAACAGGAATAATTAAATCAACCGCTTAGTCGAAAAGCAAAAAAAGGATAGAGGAATAGAGCAGATGACGTTTAAACATTTAAATGCAAAATAAGCTGTGCACAGAGCATTTACAGTGTTTTGTTATCCAGCGCGCAAAAGTCACGAACGCGTAAAGGAAATGGTGGGGTTTGAAGCACCTGGACCCGTGCAGCGATGTGACTTCCAGCTCACAACGAGCCAATCAGCATTCAGCGACACTTGGTTTCGCCATTCTGCTGCTAATTTTGCTAGCACAGATACTCTCCCTTAACAGCGGTTTGCTTTCCCCAAAGTTTTGCGGAGCAGGTTGTGAAACACCACTATGGAATAGTGTTTCCTCGAAAATTGCGCTACAAAATTGGAAAACCTTAAGCAGTTTCGCATAACGACGTTGTATAAATATGAGTTGCTTCCTTTTTTCTTTTTAGTAATTGCTGCCTAATAACTATCGGGCCCTTTAAGCCAGCTGACTCAAGATGCTATTAATCTCGCTGACCAGTTTTATTCTCAGCTAGCATGACTTAACCCGACGGGAAATAACGCACTTCTATTGTCAAAGTAAATCGTTATTTACATCAAAAGCCAGTGTATCAGAATACCGCATGAAACGCAACAAGTCTTGGTGCAAATATACAAAAAGCCAGGTCTAACACCGCCTATTAAGCTTCCGTACTAATGACAATTTGCACGCTTGCTGACCCTACCAACGTCACGAGACGTGGGAAAGAGGTCGTGTGCATGGCCGCATTGCGCTATACTTATCATTTGTAGTATACGAATGAACTAGTGACAGTATCAGCACCTATCTATACAGATTTGGATTCCAAGTAGCACGGCAGCGCCTTATCCACGTCCTTAATCTAATCGTGAACCTGGTGCCGCGACTGCTCTCTTTATAACTAGGTGGTATGATGTGCGACTTGCACACCTTGGACGCCGCAGAAATAGATGTCGTAGTATTATGGCACAAGCGAAATCAGAGCTGGTGTGGACACCTTTCGTAAAGGCGTAAAGTAAACAATTCTCACAGACTACTATGAAAACCGCATTGAGCAGTTTTCAGACATTACTAAACAAACTTTGCGGCAAAGATATTTCGATATTTTTGCATCGTAGGGCATGATACGCTTTTAAGAAGAATCACAAAGGAAAAACGGAGGTCTGATGCGCAGAGAAAAGGCAAAGCATATGGACTTAGTTGAATGGTGTTTCTGAGATTAAATCCTCATGCATCAGTAATGCATGTAACCTGCAAAACAACTGCAGAAGTCAAATTCGCTGTGATTTATGGACTGTATTTTTGTTTCTGTGAAAGAAGAAAGTTGTGCGAAATTGAGGAACAAGTATACATAGTCCTTTTGGCAGTTAACTACCATTCATCCATATTCTATTTGCATGCACAAAGATGAACCAGACAGCAAGAAACGCTTCCTTGTGCAAATTGCATAATTTTGCCTGCATTAATTAATGACATTATCATGAGATAAGCATGTATTTAAGTAAAACACCTCGAGTGACTGACGCACGGCTGCGTAATTCCCTACGTTAAGGAGCTTATACGTTCAATGCTGATGTCAAAACATGGTGCTGCAAAATTTTTTTGACAGACATGCCTGCTGCAGTTGTGGTGTTAATCAAGTGAGAGTTCCTTCACATGCAGACAGGACAAATTAAAATGAACAAACACATGCCTTGGGATCATTGAACTAAAAACCCATAAAGCGTAGCAATTTGTCAGCTCGAGATGCCTTGCTTAGGGGTGGGTTCATTCCTGTTCGGATAACAATGATATTGATATTTAAATGATAATGAAAAGTAAAGATCAATAAATACCATCACGAATTAGGGCTCGATTTTCATACATTGACTAGATACTTCGATAAAACATGTGCCCTTCATAACGAAACTGTCCTGAATGGGATGCATTTAAATGACGGCAAGTCAATGTCGTAATAAAACTGTAAGCATAAGCAGAGAAAGTCTCAAGCTGAAACATATATTCACTTTTACATGTTGCAAACGTGGTGAATTATTTGCTTCAGCTATGAAAGCCAACCATCCGCCTTCCATAAAAAGAAGTAAAGATAAAGCTTAATTCTACTCTGAGCACAAAAATTGGAAAATCAAAGATTCTATCAGGGTAGTTTTGCAGGTTTAAATCAAAGGATAGGAAAATGAATGAGGATTGTAGTTCCTTATTTGCGTTTTTAAAACAAGTAAGGAATTTAATGAGGATGTAGTGTTGACCGACATATTTTACACCACCGAGGCCTAATTTCGTCCCATTCCCGGGCAAAGGCTGGGAGCCATGCCTCAGATCGTAAAGATATGCCAGCATTCATTGTTGTGACGAAAGTGGACTTTTACGAAATCCATTAAATCTACGTCAATGCATACGAAATCCTGAATTGGAAATTCAATCGCAAACACTCAGAACAGACGCTTGTAAAGATTTTGTCTGTCAAGTCTTTGTTGCCTTAACCTTCACGCAATTCATTGCACAGTGCCAAGATGCGATGCCACTTGTTCTCTAATCCTCGGCATAGGTGCGAAAGGAAGGATAAGGTGCACTTCCAGCCCGGTGTTTATAACAAGAGTGCACGAATTTATTTGGTTCGCAATGGGAAGTTTAGTATGCGCATGCATTTTAAATAAGGGAAGGAATGCCATCGGTTCAAAAGTGTGGGCCAAACAAAGGGTTTTTATGATGCCAAATCTATCGCTTGTATTATTACAATATCTCTTTGAAATGTGCGAGTAATCCTATCAGTTTCTTCGTATTTATATGAGATTATATCACACAATTCCCAACGGAGTGCTTTTGAGAGATGGTTATGTCAGCTAAGCATCGGGGAGGCCACGAGTCAGGATACTTAGCAAACAGAAGATGCTTTGGTCAATTTCATTTGCCGTTTTCTCGAATCATGGTAATTGTATTATATTTGAGTCTTTGCCAGATATAATTTGAACCTAATCTGCATTTATTATCCATATCAGTCAGAGATATACGCTCTTGCTCTAGCTTAACTATGCGGTACATTCAGAAAGCGATCACAAAAGTGAAGTGCGATTTTCCTATCGTACGACCTTTGGCTATACGTTTTGTACATGCTCGTTAATTATACGACGAATCGCAAGTAAATCTGCGACCGTCATCGTCTAAACACATTTAGCTTCATGGGTACCTAAGTTTGTTTTCTTAGCCATTCTCCAACATTTTACAAAAATCACAAGTCTCTCGCTTAATTTACAGGAAATGAGACAGGTACTTGGTCGCTGTAAGCAACTTCCTCCAATTTGCGTATAGAGTAGCACGAACGGTTTCATTATGGTAGAGTCTCCAGAGTAGAAGTCGTAATTACGCACGATGCTAGATTCGGAATCACAAGAAAAAACAAACAGCGAGCTAATTGCGTTGCTCACATTTTCTATTATAAGCATTTATCCAGTGGTTTGACTTGCATCTAGATTGATATATTCTGCCTATTAGTGCCTCGTTACATAGGTCTATCCAGGTTTCTTTCAATGGGCAATTATTGACAAAACTGACCAAAATCATCGGATCAAGAAGCCTTATTGTAAGTGCTGTGGTTAATCCGAATGTGCTCCGGAGACCTGCACCGTAACACATGGTGCTGCATAACATTTAAAGTTCCGAATTTTGCTCAGGCATGGATAGTTAGTGTCTTTCAGCACAGGGACAATCATGATTTTTCTGATAGCATTTCAAAAGTTGGCATTGATCGGCCAATATGTGCACATGAAAATGAAAGCCCATGTGTCGCATCACTTCCACCGACCCTTGTCGTACTGCTATTTGGCGAGAATACGCCGTCGCCGTTGCAAGTGCTCAATACATCCAGTCTGATTGCTGGAAAAGCTCACAGGCAATTAATAGATCAAAATTCCACACGCTCAATCAAGGACGATTGCTGAAATAACAAAATTACCGTTGGCTCCACAATTCAAAATGTCTGTGCCAACAAAAACATACTTCAGCTTGTTTTATTTTAGCACTTTAGAGGTCATTGCGGCAAACGGATGTCAAATGATTTGAATTTTGATCTGGTTATTCATGAGAGCATTTCAGTATGAGTGGCTCCAGGGTTCATATAGGTCTTCATTTTTATATATATATATAGGTCGCTTTTATGTTTGCTGCGACATTGTCTTTTTAATGAAACGGTTTAATCGTCTACTATCGCGATTTCAATTTGGTACGATTATATTTAACAGAAATTTTTACAGGGGTTTTCTTCACTGCCTTTTTACTTTAAAGGATAGACGAATGGATACCGGCCCTTTAGATGGTGGCACCACTTCAGTTACCTTGTCTCAAGCAGTGGAAAATAATCTGCTTTCGGTCGCAAGGCAGCTACTGGAAAACGGCATGCGTCGTCTTTAATCTTCGCCATCGATTAACCCTATCATTCCTGATTCGATACGAAATGACTAACAAGGCTCACACTTTCCATTTTATTAATCCGCGTATAACACCTGCGCAGCTAGCCAATCATAGTGCCTGTTGCCAGGCGATAGTATTATCAGCTATAACGCTCAATTCTGTTATCATACGTAATGTAACATGGCCTGTTCAACATGGGTAAACCAGTCCACGCATCTGATCTAACATTACTTCACATTTTCTAGGCTGATCCTAATGTGCATACAGAAGATTCCATGACGACTCCTCTCATAGAAGCTACATCAATGGGTAACAAAGAGATGATGCAGCTCCTCCTCGATAATGGGGCTCACACTTACCTGTGTGATTACCATGGCAACACGCCCCTCCACCGGGCGGCAAGGAAAGGCAATTTAGCCGCCGTCACTCTGCTGTGCAAATCTGACAGCACAGCCAACATAAAAAATAATAGCCAACAAACACCGCTAATGAAAGCCCGTACACATGGTCACTCTGATGTTGTGCAATGCTTGCTTTCGCTCGAGGCCAATGAGGAAGTTCAATCAATTGATGAACGTGGATCTACACTGGTTCCTGCTAATATTGTGGCACGTGACATCGTTATTTTCTTTGCATCTAATCTTTTTTCTTAGTTACCCTATGATATGATGCCCCAGAAATTCACGCATTTAGAGGTAAAATAACTTGACTTAGAATTCAATCAACCCTCCCTCATGTTGCCGATAAGTGAACAAATATATCAAAGCAAAATAATGAGCATATTATTTTAATCAAACAAAGTTTTGCTTTTGCAGCACACGCACAGATCGGACGATGAGGAAGATGAGGAAATTAGAAGTGATGAGCCACAAACTCTCTCTCAAGCCATACTTCATAACAATATTGCTGCCATGAAGAACTTGTTGGAGAGCGATGTAGGTCGCATTTGGTATTCGTGATCTCCTGTGCTCTAAAATAAAATAGACGCCACCAAATTTCGGAGTTAAATTTGCAGGTAGTTAAAATTATTTATGACAAGAAGAGTAAATGCAATATCTTAAGGAAAGCAAAACCGAACTTGTTCCATGCACTCATAACATAGGATTAATGCGACCGATAAATGCAGGATTAGCCATTTTCATTCTCAGGCGGATCCTAACGAAAGCGATGCGAAGTCGTGTTGTCCTCCGCTTCACTTGGCAGCGTATAAGGGAGATCAAGACGCATTGAAGATCCTCCTTGAGCATGGCGCCTCGGTTTCTTGCACTGACAAGATCATGAACAGCGTGCTTCACTGTGCAGCCACAAAAGATCCCCTGCCATGTGTACGAATACTTCTCAAACGAGGAGCTCGCCCTGATGTGGCAAACTTGTATGGTCGGACCCCTTTGGATAGAGCCGTTCGTTACAGCCATATGAATGTTGTCCGTTGTCTCATTTTTCATGGTGTCGACGAGGGCTACAAACTGAATGAAAGAAACCAATCTGCGCTTACTCTTGCTAGTGCCGAGGTATGTATTCTGCATTGGCTTTATGACATTCGCGGAGGCAACGTCTTTAATCGTCGCCAGCACAACTGCGTATAAGAGTAATTTTGGCACTTCATGCTCTCAAAATGGTAAAAAATGCAATGGTTTATCGAATAAATATGGCGATGCCTCACGACGTATTTATGTGCAGGTTTATTTCTTGTACAAATAGTGAGACTATGAAATGGCAAAATTCATTTTGGAAACCACCCGCTCCTCCCCTTCTCGAAGCAGATGCCTGCAAGTTGCACTTGAGCATGCTGCCTTAAACGGTCACCTGCTACTGTTGCAACTGCTACTCATGCATGGAGCTGATATCAACTATTCTGATGCCTCTGTGGATCCACCAACTCTTGCAGCGATTCGTGGCCGCCACCTGCCTGTTCTTCAATACTTTCTGTCAAACGGAGCTAATATTGAGCAGAAGGACAGTGAGGGCTGGACGCCACTTATGCTGGCCGCCAAGGTTGGTGACGTAAAACTAGTTGACCATCTTTTGGACGCTGGTAAGTGGTTGTTTTTGCACAGCCATAGTGTTCGCTAAGCCCAAATTTCTTTAATTATTAAAGAGTGTATCTCCTTAAAGATAACACAGATTTTTCGTATCTTTACAACAATAAAGCAGCGCCATCATTGATTCTAACCACCTGTTTATGCAAATAGCCTCTTAATCATTCCCATCTCTGCTTTACTACCAACAATGTGTTGCTTCTAAGTCCCTTGTGCTCAGGAGCGGATGCCAATGCGACGGCTGAAGGGAATATGACAGCTTTTCTAATTGCCAATGATCATGGTCACAGAGAAATATGTGAGAAGATCTCAAGTGCTGTAGAACGTGGTAATAACCACAAATTATGTCCTGCTTCTTGGCTATGCTGTTAAACACCAAAATCATGGCGAGCGAATTCAGCAAGTGTATCAATGAAGCCCAAATTTATTTATTATACTTGTTCATCGTTTTGGAACTTTGCTGGATAATTGATGCAATAGCAGTAGCGCATTCGCATATTTATTTTGCTTACGTGTTTTGGAGGTCAGTTACGAAGATGGCAGTCGAATTTGTAAAAGTCGAGAGGCTTCTTCCCTCGACTCGGCAAATTCTTGAGCCACAAGTCAGCACCAAATAAATGAATACAGTCGAGTAAATTTACTTTTGGTAATCATTACTAGTAATTGTCGTAGGGGTATTCACGACAGGCCGAGGAACAATGTAGGGGCGACCATTGAGCATATGTCTTCCAAGTTAGCTGATCGAGGTGTGTTTACGAGATGTGGCTTTGGGAGTGCTTTGCAAATAAACTTATCAAGCACGTGTTTACGGTTAGAGACAACTGGCTGGAATCAATCAGCCTCTTGGCATTCGCCTGAAGAAAGTCGAGCTACAATGCTCTGTTGAAATTTGTCCTACATAAATCAGTTTCTTTAAATAATTATGAAAAATAGGGAACAATCGTCCCCGCTTTCCTTTTGGTCTATTTGCCTGTTTTAAACAGTCTTTTGGCTGCATTACTAGGATCAGGTAGTTATCGTCCCATCAGGTTCGCATAGAGTTGAGCCACAGGGAACTCAGCCTACCATAACGCGTTTTACTAAATTTCTCGCAACAAGTACCTGCCTTCAATTTTCCGTAAAGAGTCGAGATAATCTGGTGCAACATTGCTTTAAGTTGGTGTTTGGAATGATGCGGCTAATATCGCGAGAGGTAATAGACTCCACTAATGAGCACAAAGAAGCTGAGGCGTCCTTTGGCATGGCAGGTTAGAGTAGAGGGTCAATTTGATAGTGTTAATCATTATTAAATGATCCTGTGTGCGGGAAGGCGCACAGGTATTGCTAGTAGTGCAGCAGATTCCTCGTCCATCTCGTTCCATTGGTCACTTAAATATTTAAGGAACAGATTTATTTGGTCATTTTTAACTTGGTGAATGCAATTCTGAGTGCTTACGTTTCAAACTCTAGTCTACCTCAAGGAGAGCTAACGATGTCCTCATTGCTGGCTTTTCGTTCGCTGAATGCTTCTCACCTAAGGGGCACTTTTACTAACGCACGCATCACCTGAGTATCAATGGCGACTTGGGTCCCTACTTTTGGCTTATTTGCGGAGCAGTGTGATTCCTGTATTTTTTCCAAGTCCGCTCCATAGTTTGGTGCTGTTAGCAATTTCTACCTAATTGACCAGGTTAAATTATCGATATTTTCTAAATACTTCTTAACCTTGTAAATCCTTTAATTTATGCAGTTGTCGTTATCACGGGCCCATTCAGATTAATGGTTAGGACTCCATTAAAGATCCTTGAGACGATGATTGACAAAATTTTCACTAAGCAATTTTGTGCGTCCCATCGGTAAGGCAAAGATTGGGATCGCACAACTCGATGACATGGCCCTTCGGGATTCCGCATATAAATCTCCCCTAATCTGCCCTTACAGAAAGTTCACAATATTCCTGTTGCTTTATGGAAGCAATGTCATTATCGATCTGATAGAAAGTCTCTGCAATCAAAATATTCAAATTGAGCAGCTTTGCAGGCTAAATAGCAGCCAATAAATCAGCCACGCATTTAAGAATTTAAGCCAATGGTTTACTGCAAGTGCCAAATCGGATTCCCTGCCTTCCTTTAGTTGAAGCGTACATTCTCAGCACGATCTGTTATGGTGCCCACATTAGTGGAAGGCATTTTCGACGATTCGAGAATCACAACGGACTCTGATGTCGAAAAAGTATAACCATTCTTTTGCAGTTGTACAATAAAGAGGCGGGTGTGGGTATAGCGCACATTACATGCCAATTCGTTAAAAATGTGTCGACATTTCCAATATTTGCGACAGAAGTTGGGGTTTGTGCCGGTTGTTCGGATCATACGTTTTGAGTGGGTCATGAACTTATTGGCCAAGTAAGTTTCTCAAGTCATACATGTGCTCATTTCAAGTCGCGATCCGATAAACTTCTTTCGCGGTTGAGAAGACGGCTTATCGCTAAATTAGGACAAAAAATCCGTTTGAGACGGTCGACGACAATACTAGATAAACTCAAATGCATTCAGACCCCTTTGCCAGGCTTAAGTTAACACCTCATCCCTTGAGTTTCTCTGCGTAGACAAAAACCTGACTTGAAAAATCCTACCCATTCGCTAAACCCAGACTAAATTTGCAACAAAAACGCTATATTTCGACTAAGACGGTGGGTGCTGGCGGCATAGGTGATGCGAGCACTATTCCATGGCAAATATGCAGGTGTAGAGTCGTGGAATGTTAAAGTAGCTGAAGATAAGGTCACCTATTTCAACAAGGGATTCCTTTCAAGGTTGCCACATTGCACACTCGTTACAGGGGCATTTGCGGAACGTCGATTCACTGCACTGTTAAAATGTGCCTCGAAACCAATGGCTGGCGTACGCTTGGCGCAACTGAACAACAGCAGCAGTGGCAGCAGTAGCACAGATTCGTTCAGGATCTGCATAGACAAATAGAGTACGTTGGAAATGGAAAAGTAAAGAGCAGATTAGTTAGCCTTTAGCCATCAAAGGGGAAATCACATTGTGCATTTTCCGTCTACTTGACGGTACCGCGGCAGATGCAAGGTCTCTACTTCACGGTGGGTAGGCGCACCTCAACATGGTTGATAGATGACAGATAATATCGCGTATAATTAGGAGCTTTTCCAATGTCAAACCATTTATCTTTATAAGTACTAACTGAGTAGCAAGCCTTTTCCTCCACGCATCTAAGCCCTTCATTTGCGCTTCATTTGATCCTTTCTGTCTACTACGTCAAAACGCAGGAACTGCAGCACCGCAACGCACCTCGAAGAGTTACAGAGGTTTCAACAAACGCCTTAGCGACTGCTTTACTGATGGCAGTCGACACGAAGTGCATGTCCTTTGGAAAGATTAAGAATAATGGAGCTCATATACACCTCACTTCTTTCCTTGTCCTCATTTTAGTGCCAGATACTAAGTTTTTACCTATTTATGTTTGGCGCTAACGGATTCAAACCCAAATAAACATTCATGCATCTGTCCAAACAATTGAGGCCAAGAAAATCAGTCCTAATCTCAGTGAAGTTCTGCGATAGCCTTATCAACCGAATCGGTGCATGGATGCTAAGTATGAACTTAATCGTTGGTAATTAATGAAGTCTTTTCTAAAAAGGTTTTATTTGCATCCAGTAAGAGGTAATGACAGTCCTCGAAAAATGGGATCACTTGACTGCAAGGCTGAATACCGGCAAGGCGATAAGATTCCTTGCTTATAATGCACAATAAAAGGTGGATTTTCTTATGTGCTTACTCGTATAGGCTGCTCGAATCTTAAACAACTTATGGTTTTGACAAGTTTTGCGAGCAGAGCTAGCTATGCTGTTATTTTTGGATTGACTAGTGTTGCCAGTCTTCTAATAATATAACTCACGTATTTTAAGGGTGTCTCAAATTTCCTTTGGTTTACACAAAAATAGTAGACTTTTGTAAGATTGGCCGTTTATGCAAGTCACTCCATCAAATGTGTCGCACCGCTTTTGGCTAGTGGGCAACTACCTAGCCTTGCCTTTCTGGATGTAAAGAAGGAACATGTTGTCATTTTTGTAGTGGATGATGCTTACCACTGAAATGTGGTTCTCGGTTCTTATATTACAATTTCTGCATTAATTAATTTGCTTGTCAACTAGTATGTTCGGCGAAACGGCCACAATTACAATCTATTAGCCTTGTAGAGGTGATCAACTTACAGCTTCTCATTTTATCATGCAATTCGTTTTTAAAACCCAAATTTTGGTCTAACACTAACACGTCCCTGTCTGTACCTTTACGTAATAGTCTGGTGCTTAAAACAGTTAATAACCTTCTCTTAGGCAAGCGGAGTTATGAGGGTGCAGAGAATGTTTATGAGGTAGTACCTTCCACACTCTCCCTCCTTACATTCTCTCTCCTTCCTCTCTTTCTGCTATTTCTAAGATAAAACGTACTTTCCTACTATCCTGTTTCGCTGCATGCTGTACAAAGCGTGCGATTTAAGGTCTTGCGTCTTGTTTCTTTTCACCAATTTAAAGGTCTTCCTGTCCAGTCTACCGACTACGCAATATCGTTTGAGAGAGGTCTGTAGTGCTGAGTGGCCTCGAGCAGACAGAGCTTGGCAATAATTGCTGATAAGTATGCATCAAATGCATGGTAGGGTCTCTAGTTTACCACAAACGAGGCAGTAAAGGGTCTAATTAACAGTAAAATACGAAGCGTAATTCTGTTCAAAGCTTGAATCAAGACAGAATTCAAAAGCTATGCGGTATTTAACCACACCGCAACATCTTAGCTTACACGCTACGCAGGCTCAAGCTTAGTGTAGGAGTAGCAGCAAATCCAAACGGCGCTGTCGTGCTACTGGACAAATGTGTTTGCGTGCTTTATACTGCACGAATATGGACAACCGCATGCACCTAACGCACCCAGCAAATTGAAGCAGTTCACCTGAGTTGTCTTGATTAAAATCTACATCCAAACGTCTACTCGCTGCTTCTTTAAGTTATTTTGGTGAGATCATTCATAAACAAAATATGGAGGCGTCTAGAGCTCTAAGGAAGGATGGCCACAGGAGTGACGGACATATTACTCAAGTGGCGTCTTAGTGGGTCCTAGATCACACATAAGTGAGTGATTGGGACAACAAAATTACTTGTATTTTGTGCTCAATATCTGTAATAGAGCGAGAGCTTTGCTTGGTATGTGCATTTCTTAGAATAAATAAGTTAATTTTTGAGATCACTCATTAGGTTTTGACAAACAGACGGAATCTGAGCTGCTTTACAAGCTTTGTCGTGCACTTGGATGCTCTCTTCCTTTTCAGTTCCGCGAGCCTATTATTAGAAAGGCACGCAGGCGGGCAGACATTCAAGCGAAAGTGAAAAAGTGTGTTAATCTATTGAAAGGCATGAGGCAAGAGGAGAGAGAAATAAGTACAATGTGCAAGGCTAAGACACATCAATGGATACACTGTGCATTATAAAATGAAGCCTAGGAGTGAAATATGCAGTCGAGAAAAGAGCGGGCAGTGATGCAGTCTGCTCGATGCAAGGGTGGACTGCAAGCCCGCCAGCCCAACAAGATATTGGGCAGGCAGGCGGACAAACTGGCGGGATTTCAGGCAAGTACACAGGCACTTAGACGAAAGTAAAAGGGCAGGTTACTGAGTGGAGATGGAAGTGCATTGAACCAGAGCATATCTACAGCGCTGACGTATGTCAACCTATCCACTAAGCAAGACGTAATGCATTGACATGCGGGGATTTAATGAGACACATAGAAATTGAAAGTGGGGAGAGAGACAGAATTTGTTGCACTTACTTGCCTCCCTAGTGAATGGACTTGCTTAGTGCTAATCAAACAAGACTAATTGTACCCTTTAGAGACCGAGTAAATGGAGGTGCATGGACACCTGAAAACAGTGACGAACGGAATCACACGGGTTACCAAGATACGACCATGTGCCAACATGCATGAGGATCAGGTGACTTTGAAGCAGTATAAAGGGGTAGTGCGAAACAACGGAGAGCAGCAAATAATCTACACCACAACATTCACATTCATGGAAGGCGGAAGCTGCAGCTCATGCTCAGGCAATGCGTGCAGCACATCTCAGTGGACCAGAAATGATATAACTAAAGTGATCATTTATTTGCTGAAGTGGTTGTACAACAGAGAACAAGGTAACACTGACAATTCGATGGTCGGCAGAGAGTTAGAGGGACTGGAAGGAGCTGTGATTAAAGAGATCATACTAGCGCAAAGCGATTCGCAAAAGCTGCTGCAGCTTTTGTTCCACCCACCTAAAATAAGCTAACGGAGGTGTTCATGCTGCCGCCAAGCCTGCCTCGTTAAGGCGTATTCGTGTTTTAGGCACACCTGCTCAGCTAGGACGTGTTCATGAGTATTGAAGGCAAAGGAGACCATCGGAAGAAGTCTAATTGAGGTGGTAGGTTTGCAGTCCTGTAAGTTTCAAGGGTTGAATAGCTTCTTCACTTTGTCTTTAGGATGCTATTTCCTTACTCAATTACCGTACTTACCTCCACCGCCTGAACAACGGATTAGGCTCTTCACACCCCTCGTCTAGATTACTTCTCATGCCAATCGCTACTTTAAGGCTTATGTTCTAGTATAGCAGAACTATGAAACAAATGTCATGACTTACGATTCTTTCAATTGCCCAATGTTTTCTCCCCTCTATTTTTCCATATTGTTCTCACTTCAATGTTGCTCAGCCTTCCTTCCATCTGGGCGGTGATCAGCTAGTATGGTGTGAGAGGGAGTGTGGCTTACCCACACAACCAACGTCTTTACTAGGGAACCGCTTCAAATCTACTCTGGCTATTTTCGCCATTGCCAAGTTTGGGAAGCACACGACAGGGGTAAATGCCAAATTGAACGCCATTTGTGGCCGTTCTGGCGGAAGTCGGGTTAATCTTACCCAACAACTTCTAACGCCAATGCGGTTATCACACCACACCAAGGTGCAACGCTCAGTAGCAGACATTGTGGTAGCTGTGCAATAACGTCAGATTCACCTCTTGCCACCACCATTGTTCCCCTTGAGTTAGTAACAGGCCAAATAGGGCAGGCGGAGACTTAAACATCGGTCCGCGTAGCCCACCACACATTCGTGTGGTAGATGCTCGGCTTGCGAATGGGAGTCAAGAAGGATATTTTAATGGTGGAGGATGCCAGTCTTTAATAAGAAAATTGATTTTAATGAAGCAAAAGCAGTGCCTATTGCATCCAACACGCTGCAATTGTTGTTCTCGGTTCGTTGAGTTGTATGCTTGCTTTGTCTTGATTCTCCACGTGAGACGAACTCATGGTAGCTAACACCACTTTGCAATGAAGTCAGGGCTGTCAGGAACTGCACGAGTGTAACTAAGAGTAATACTAACCCTGGCGGTCTCCCTCGTTTTTCTAGCAATCATCTATCTTTAATGGGTATAATGCGTTCCAGAACCACGGGAGTGCCACAAATGATGTCTACACTTGACAATCACCTAAAATTCCTGTTCTATGGGTCTTTCCTAAGCAGCATGATTTGCGCCTCCTTTGAAGTGCGTGAAAATTTCTTCGCAGAGTGGTTTGCAGTACTGCCGTAAAGATGTTAGCTTTGCGAAAAGGTCTTGCATTCTCTGCACGTCTATTATCTGGGTAAAAATTAGTCGATCGAAAGCTAAGAAATGCTGAAGGCCAACATCATTGGCTCCGTAGGATTGTTTTTTTTGTTTCTATTTTGTTCATCATGATCGGACGCCTTTCTACATTCAGACAAATTTGATGCAATTTTTGTCAACTTTATGGTTTGTCTTTGAGTGTGATGCACCTTATGATGGCGGTTGTAGAGATTGCAGTTGGAGGCACCAATAACGACGTTGAGGATTGGTGCACAGTGAGTTATTGTTCTGTTGCACTTTGTATTGCTCCATGATGAACTCTGTGTTTGCAGAGGTTGGACACATCTTGAACGTCCGTACTGCACCCTGACCTCCAGGTCATGTTAGTAGTCTTCTCACTTCTGAGAAGGCTCCAAGCCAGAGAACCCCTATTATAGTGCGTATAGGTTGCGAAGCTCTTGGCGTAGCCGAGGAAACACGCTACGCAGCATTTATTCCTACTTCCCTACGGCGCAATATATTTATTGCTGTTGTTTCGAAGTACCCACTTAATTTTAGAACGTGTGGCAAACAGATTCGTCAATAGCAGTTTCCATCTTTGGAGAAGATTCGCTTTAGCTCTAAAATGAAGTTTGCTGAATCAAAATTGATTTCAGCCATTAAATCTTCGATCATTAACTCAAATTTTGCTTAAAATTTTACCCAAACTATTTATTTCAGCTGGAAGTTTTGAGCCGATTCGTTGTTCAACATCTCATCGTTAAAGCCTTTTTTGAAGCCATGAGAAGCCATACATTACAAACCGCCACCCTACGCAAATGCACGGGATGGTTGAGAGGCCAGTGGCATTCTCTGGTTTTTGGTCAGCAGATCAAGAGCACAAACTTCGGAGGAATAAGTGTGCATCTTCTTAAATGCACAGTCAATCGGACTTGCAATTTATTACCCGCTTTGGAGCATGCACTTAAGATGTTGTAAAAGAAAGCATGCTGGTGCTGAAGAGTGCTGCATGCAGCTGAACAGTCGCGAGAATGACGTTTTAGACTAAACATCAGGATTTTATTTTAAACCTCAAAGAAGGAAGGTTTCACGCATTTAAATGTACGCAAGGTCAAACGCCAAGCCACTGCACACCCTTTTCTGACATGCGCTGTTTTCTGTGCTTCTTGTAGTTATTCCCCGGGTTCAGTCTCGGCCAGGCTGTGTGTGGACTGAATCAATCATGAGACATTGTGTGCCTTGGTTTTCCCATTGTCGCATCCTCCGCAGGGCAAACACAAATGACGACAACTGTATTTAAGAGCTAGTGACATTAGACTTTTTGGATTTTTAAAGTCCTGCTACAAAACAAACTCTTTTTCAAACGCGAACTTAAAGTATGCTGTTTCGAAAATTTTGCAGGCCTTCTTTTACTTGATGTTAATTTTACCATCTCCTGAGCCGTTGCTGTAAAAAGCCCAAAAATGAGCTTCTATCACAAGTAAACGCTGGTATGTCTCCTATGGTGAGTTCTTCGACATTCACTTATTCTTCCCTGGTGCTAAAACACGCTTGACGCAGAATGAGACCAGCAATACTTTCCACTTGGAGCGGGTTCATCCGAAGCTATGGCTAGCGCATCGTACAAAATTTTTCCCAATGCCGCGATGAAGTGTGCAGGCAGAGCGCATGAACTAGATGATATTAGAGTCGAGCGAGAGATGATGAGCAAGCCGTATTGCACAATAACATCGCTACCATAAAGCACCTGTTGAAATGCGGTGTAAGCCACATTTCGTAGCCCTTAAAATTCTACTCTGTTGATCGTGTCCTATTTATGAGCCACGTTTTTGCAATCCATCAAATCATGGAGGCAACCTTTTAGACGCCTTTTTACGATTTGACCATTTAGAAGCCTACACTAGAGTTAAATTGAAACAGCCTGCTCTGTGTGCATGCGCCTTAAATTTGCTTGGCAGCGCTATAACGAAGGAGCACTGCAAGGGTTATTAAGCCAAGGCAATACTCATTTCTCACATTCAGGCGGATGATAGCGGAAGCGGTGGGAGCTCACTGCATCCTCCTCTTTATGCAGCTGTGCATAAGGGTCATCAAGAAGCACTGAAGGTCCTCCTTGAATATGGTATGTCGGTCTCTTGTACCGACGAATACATGAACACTGCACTCGTGCAGCCACTAAAGGTCACCTACCATTTGTTAAAATGCTTCTGGAGCACAGGGTTTGCGTCGCTGCAACTGATGTGCATAATGCAACTTCTTTAAGCCTAGCTGTTCACCGCTGACGCATAAAGGTTGTTCGACGTCTCAGTTACCTTTATGCCGGTGTAGGCTACATACTGGACAAAAGAAATAAATCTGCACTTGCGCTTACCAGTGCCAAGGTACTTGTTCTACATTTGCCTCTATGGGTTAGTGGGGTCATCATTTACTCAATACAACCACCTATGAAAGCAATTTTACCCATGGCGCGATCTTGAAGAGGACAAAATGTTGGCATACAGAATGGATAAGGCAATCATCTGATGATGCAGTCATACCTGAAATTTCATTTCCTGCAACTAGGGTGATTATGAAACGATAAAATTCATTTTGGAGGCACACTCAGGCAAGCTACCTTAAATAGCCACATTCTACTTATACGACTGTTACTCCCACATAGAGCTGAAATCAACTGATGCGTCACCTGTATGAAACCACTTATTTTCGCAGCGATTCGTGGACGTCGCGTGCCTGTTTTTCAGTACTTTTAATCGAATGGAGTCGTTGTCGTGCAGCAAGACTGAAAGAGCCTCACGCCACTCATGCTGGTCACCAAAGTCGGAAACGCAAACATGATCGATTGCCTTTTGGCTGCCCATAAGGGATTAATCTGGCCGAATAAGTGTGTTTGTCGTGTCTATTTATTGTGAATAACTCATCCGTATAGGTCTAACTCAATTGTTTGCACCTTTAAAGGCAATGAATTATAAATGCGGTGCTTATAGTCGCCTGTTTATGCAAATAACCATGCTTGACTCTCTCCAGCCATTTGAACGTCCTTTTCTTGCCTTACTGGCTTTGCATTAACTTAATTTTTTAGTGCTTTGTGTCCAGGAGTCAACGTGACTGCAAAGTACAAAAAATGGAGCAACTTTGTCAATCGCCAGTGATTTGGTCACAGGGAAATTCGTGAAAAAGGTTTCAAGGGCTGCAGCGCGTAGTAACTGCCCATGATTTATGTTCCACCTGTTGACTATGCTATTGACAGTTGTATAATATCATTAGAGTGATTAAATTGTATTCCTGTTATCAGTTATTAAACATTTCCATCGGTTTAACATTGCGCAACAGCTTGATTGCATTGGATTCAATTGCACTCCGCAGTGCCGCCACACCATTAGATGGCATGACAAACAGTTTTAAAATTGCGCAAGGCTTATTAATGACAGATTTATGCTCTTTGTTGGTTTCTTACAATCTTCCATGCCTAAGAGTAAGCGTAGATTTGTTGCTTCATACTAAAATTTTGACTGCTTCCCTTAAGGGTGGGGGCCTGAAATGCGGTTCTACTAATTTACCCATGCAGTGTCATTCAGAGTAACATCTTTTATTAGTGATGGACACGTGCGAAATTGTGATGCATGTGCTCTGTAACAGGCGGCCCTTAAGATGGCAAGGAAATGGAACTTTATTTAAGGAGGAGTGTCATCAATTGTGCGGACCCTATGTAAAAGGCAGGATAGTTCAGCAGTGTTTGGTGAAGTTGTCAAGATGAAGCAGATCCTGCGATGGCGTGTAGCCAGCCAGTCAATTCTTCTAGCTCGGTAGTTCTTAGTCAAGCACTTAAGACGCAACTCATTTTCCGCCTTCTCGCTTGGTCATTTGTTTAACACAAACGCACATTGTTCGCATTTCCATTCACTTTAATTTTGCTGCCCGTAAGGTGGTAACTCATGTTCTGTCAGGCCATCATTCGACTTTTATCCACTTATCTCCTGCTCAAAGGGCTGCGACACTACATTGATGGTAACAATCTGAGCTTTGTGATCTGACTGAATGCTGAATGCCCATCGACCCGTTTGTCCACGATTAGAAGATCTAGTCGATTCTTTGAAGTCATCCGGTCAAGTCTCTGAGACACGTGAGCACTTTTATGGTAGCAATTTAATCGTCTATCCAATCTTCGTCTACCAGTTTGCCAAGAAGATGAGTATTCAGCGCCAACTTTGCAGCTGAATGCAAACAAAAGAAAGTAGGCATGGAGGAGGCGCTTCTGCTAACAAAGCGGAAGTGGCAGCAACTGCGTTAGAATCAGAAATATTTATAGCAAACGATTCTTGTACATTTATTGCACCTTGCAACAATTTAGCACCTAAGATCTGCTCTAATGCAAGGCATTTCGTAATACGTCACTTGGTCTGCATTGTAGAAATTTGTATTTTGCTTCGTGAAAGGCATTGCACGTCACCTAGGACGAGACCACCAAGCCAGATTATAATTTTGCTACTTTTTGGAAAGATACCTCCTATTTTCGCTTCTTCTTCTTAAAAGCCAGCAGACAGCTTTTACAATTGCAATGTTATAAAATTGGTGCATATCCTGATGGATGACTGGGTTTTGCATGGAGAACACCTAGAATTCGCTGGCTAACACTTGCTTTTATGGGAAGAGGATACGGTGAAAATATGCTGTTGATAAGGATTGAAGCTTGCCACTAGCTGTCAGGTTCGAATAGAGTCTGACAGCAAATTATTTAGTGGCTTTCACTAGTGGGTTATAACAACGATACCCGCCTCCAAAAAGTAAAAATTCTAAAATTTTGGGGCTGCTAATTGCTATACTGCCTGAGATATCATGGCAACCCATCTCTGATAGCATCTGCACAGTGTTTCAAACGGGCAACACGGATTCATTCTTGTGTGCCCTACATCGGACATGTGTTGTGTACAAAAACGCTGCAGTTCATTATGCATCCACTCAATTGCACTCCATTTTCGCGCAAATAGACACATTCATCGGCTGATCAGAAGTGTTGACTTGTGGGTACGCGGAGGTATCTGGCGGAAAAGG
Source organism: Taenia hydatigena (assembly GCA_036345935.2). Lineage (NCBI taxonomy): Eukaryota > Metazoa > Platyhelminthes > Cestoda > Cyclophyllidea > Taeniidae > Taenia > Taenia hydatigena. Next base: position 6,481,543 of record JADWOT020000002.1, on the reverse strand, counting down.
TGTGCCATAGCACTTTGTAACTCACCGGAGACATGCCTGTTAAGCACTTTTAAAGCGGTCAAAGGCAAAAGGTTTCTTCGTCGGACGGTTTGAGTTGCCTTTGCGCAATTGCAAAGTTTGTTGAGCTGGTGCTCTCGTCACCCGAGGAGAAACACTAAAATCCAGTGCTAGTTTGTGAGTGGTTGCGTCTTAAATGCTCTAAGTTGCTAGGTTATGTAAGGTACACATGGGACAACTATTAGTGTGAAATGGTAGTGGTGATACCGGAGTCGATGTCATTACTGACAGACGCTAACTAACACTTAAAAAATGAAACATTTGAATGCGCTGCTATTAAGCGTTGCTACGATATGAACATTAATTGCATATCACTTGCATGATTTACTGCATCGTGAACCTGGAAATGAACATAAATGAGTCTAGAGACAACCTACTGATGAGCTACCTAGGCTGGATGCTAAAACAAATCGATGCGCAAATATCTTGGAGATCAGTCATGTGACCATTGTGAACCATCCAGATCAACTTATGAATTCCACAGCCATGAGTCATGTGTCAGGAGAAGCCGAGTCACCTCTAATAAACGATCAATTTGGGACCCATTTAGGTGATCAGAGGCTACAAAAGTGTATCTTGTCCTAATAAGAGCCCTAAGCTCACACTTATACACCTTCACAATGGATTCCCTCACTATAGGATTGGCAATGGCAACAACAGCAACTACATATTCTGCGCCAACATCAGTTGGTCATTATCATTCACTCGTTTGAGACTAAACTGGACTAGGCGATCTGCCTTACTAAGAATGCCTTAGGGCTTATCTCATTGACAAATATTCAAATACTTCCCAAATACTTTGTGATAAGATAGGCTCTTTTATTTTGCTTCGCAGATATCCACGAACACTTGGCGCACGTAGGACTATCCGATGCCCCTGCATCAGTGGCAAAGTAAAGACCCTTCTATCTATCATAAAATTGCTTTCTTTCAGTAAACCTTAGAGAGTCCAGCAACCTCTTTTTCTGGCCCGTGAATTAGCATTTTCTAAGTCCAGCTTCATTTCCCTTTTATCTAGCTTCTTTTTCTGTGTCCTTCTTCCCCGAAACCTCTTTGATGTTTTCTATTTACGGATTTTGTTCATGCTCACCAGCCATCGCTCGATTCCTACTTTAACAGTCATGATTTGCGTTACAAAGCAAACTGAGGGTAGATCAGATTTTGCTTTACATCTCATGCCTTATTGCCAGCATTCGCCTTCACATCATATTTAATCTTCATATTTGTTTTACCACTTTTGTTAATCCCATTTGCATTGCCTCTGTTTTAAGCACTCAAATCCAATCTAACTTTGCTTTGGCAACGCGGTCAAACTTTACTCAGTTCATTGCCTATTTCCCACTCACGCCATGTCTTTATCCTGCCGACAGTCTTGGTACCTTAGCAGTCAACAAAGGAACCTTCTGTATTCTGCCGTGATCTAAACGCTTGCAGTGTAAAATCGGGCACGGGTCGAAGAGATGCCTGTTAATCTTTGTGCTGTGTATTTTTGAGGGATGACGAAGCGTGTCCTTCGTCGACAAGCCCATCGCACAGTAAACTGAGTGCAGATTAGACTTTGCCGTGTTGCTTTTATCTTATTTCTAATGATCTCTTTAATGCCAAACTTCAATTTCATATTTGTTGTACCCCTTCAGTCTATCCGATATGCATTACTACTGCCTCTTGTGCCATCGCGTGTGTGGAGAGTGGGCACACAAATCCATTTTAACTTCGCATTTTAAACGCAGTCGAACGACGACCTGATTCACTGCCTATTTGTCACGCACGCCAAGTCTTCAACCCGCCAATAGTCTTGACGTCCTTGCAGTCAAGAAAGCAGCCTTCTATATTCTTCTACAACCCAAACACTGGGAATAAGCACACTTGCTGTGAGGTTTTGAACTTGAATCAGAGGATCGACTGTTAAAATTACGTGCTCTGAATTGTTTTAAAAAGGCGAAACGTGCTTTTCATCGAGGAGCCCATATCAATAATTCACACATTTTCACCCTGAGGTAGAAGTTAGGTCGGAAGAGCGAAGCCTTGTGGGTGAGTCTCTACCTTCTTTGTCCGGTGTTCGTTCGCTGCCCAGATTATCAGCCTGAATAATGACGTCCTTTGAGAAAAGTGAATCACACAGCTGCATATGGACGTGCCTTCACAGCTTTATGCCCGTGTTCTGCATAACATGAGTCTTTCACGATGGTTGAGCTTTGACATGGTGACAAATGTGACAGCACACATGCTCTCACTGTCTGTCATTGATAGCAATTTCGTTGCATAAATTGTAAAAGGAACGCAGTTAATGCAGGACAGGTACTTGTCGTTTCTCCGCTGCATTGTTGAATCGTAAGTCAAGCGTGGGGATGTGCGGATGACATACATTTTAGCTAATTAAAAATATTTTGTAAGAGCCCTGACAGTGGTGAAGGTTTCTTGCATAGAGGGTGACATACCAGCACTTTTGAGGTGCTTTGAGGTATAAGAGTGAAGAGGACTGGTTATCAGGGAGTTATTCTCGTTGCCCGTCAGACTGGCTCGAGCGAGGGCTTTCGAGTTGCGTGTCTGTATCTCCTACCTTGGCATCCTCTTTAAATGGACGCATAACCTAAAAGCTGCAAGATTACCTATGGTATATTGCGCCTCCATGTCATTGACATCGATCACTTAGACTTTGAATGCATCAATACGCTTTTATAAGCCATGTTAGCTCATACGATATGACTCGCAACACGCGGTCCTCCAATAAGACGAATTGCACTGACATCCACGTTATCATGGCAGCTAAGGTAATAGGACACCTGGAGCCTGGACATTGACATAGCTTTGGTGTACGCAGTCTTACATCTGTGCCTCAGTAGGCGCGCACAGGCGAGTGCATTAAAAACTGTTCGACAAACGTCTTCGAACATCTACGAAGCTTCAATTGCAACAAGCGTTTGAACCTTGATGGAGAGAATTGTCCTGACATCTATTAAGAAGCCAACAGGGAGAACGAAGTGGCTTTTAGGACAAAACCACTTCACCCTTCGTCCAAGTCAGAGGCCTCTGCCGCTAAATGGAATCTCAACCTCGACTTACTAATTGCTGCTGCTTATCAGGCGCACATAAAACGGATAGGCCAACGTCTTCTTGACCTTTAAAATACGAATAAACCCTTACGTGGTGATGAACGCTTCAGTAATATTGGACCGCTCAAACGTGGTTTAGGCATTTTGAACCTAATGATGAAATGCCTCAAATTTACAAGTTCTCGAAGCCTTACGAGTTCTAGAAGTGTTGAATACTGACTAGCCATCCAATACGATAAGGCAGAGCAAACGTATATTAAACAGCGTTTTGCGATATCACGTTGAACAGTTAATGCCGAGTGGCCTGGATTTGTACTCTTATGGCAGGCATTTGTTTGACCTAGGGAACTGCTCATGCTCTGCATGCATTTGTGTGCTGCACTGACAAAAAGCAAATATGCCCCTCGGACCTCAGCCTTCTCGAGATGGGATGATAAACTAAAATTAAAGGTGCGCAAATAAACACATTTTGCAGGAGCAACCAGCACTAGTAGCTTACTTTGCACAAAATTTTCCGTAGCAAACGATATGATTCGTTGTGTGACTAAAATTTAGCGTCCTGATACTTTCTTAAAGACAAAATAAGGCATCAAACTAGGACAGAATATACATTCAGCTAACAAAAGGGGTTGAGGCTGCTGTCATGGCCTGGAGGCTAGACCACCCAAGTGACAGAAATGGACAGTCAAGCAAGCGAAGTATTACAATAGGAACAGGACGTCAGCAATGGGGATAAATGGCTTGTTTTCCTCGCGAATGATATGAAAATTGGTTCGAATTATTGTTATACAGGCATTAAAATTGCGTTATGCAGTATTTTCTGCATATACAATCGGTACCATATGTTGATATTCAGACGATTGGGCACCAAGTGGCACAGAGGGTTGGCAAGCTAAGGTTGGATGCTAGGAGTGGCGTTTAGATGGCACAGACGCACTGTTGTGGGGCGAATAACTTAGATGCCGCTCCCGATTTTGATGTCAAAGATAATCTATTTGTATTTATAGAACAACGTTGCAGAGAGGCACAGTGGCCTTGCGGCTCTATAATCAGGAATGAGATGAACGATTCCCACTGCATTTCTGTAATTCCGACAAATGGCATTTGAGGTCGTAATGTGGTATCCGAAACCCTGTTGCTTGTGTACTACCACGTTTTTAACCCGGTGGTCGGTGGTTCCCAATAGAGCCGCTTGTAGATGCGTTAATGCAGACAGGTAAATACAACTTCATTGTAAGCTCACTATTACGAATTTATTTGCAGTAACCTGCTTACAAAGCCAACGCGCAGACGACTAAGCGTAGTGCAGGAAACACGAATATATTTGGCGCATGAGAACCGAAGAAAGTGCGCAGTTAAGTTGGTGCTTTTGTCAGCACTAAATTAGCCTTAACCACAGGAGATAACGTAAAACCATATTTTCAGGAGCATTTTATGAAAACATAGGAACACTGGGGTTGTTTAATACTTCATTATTTCATATTGTCGTTTGTAAACTTATGCATTTCTTTTGGTAACTTAGTGCCAGGAATAAAGCCGACAAAGTTGAGTTGGAAGGCGATCTCATTGTGACACGCAAGAAGTCCTTATGCGCTTTTTATCCCTAAAATTGGTTGTCACTAGGCTAGGCAGCATACCGACGCAAGTCTAGAAGTAGCTGATCACATGCACGTCTGGCTGCATTCGTTAGATAGAGAGTGTGGGTTTGGATTAGATGTAATCTAAAAGAGAAAAATCTGGTTTCGCAAGTCAAATGTTCATCTTGACCAGCTTCTAGAGTTGAGAAAATCAACTGTTCCTTCAAGCATGGCGAAATCGACTTAATCGTGTCCATACGGGTGGCAAAATTGTTTGAGAATGATCGCAGCATGGCCATTCATGGATGTTCAGACACGGTAGGTAGATCGAGATCCCGGACACTCTAATAAGATCCATTGCTTTAATTACAAAATCGCCTTTCGCACCAATATTATCAGTTCTAAACTGATAGTTTTTACACGAGTTTGTTCAAATTCAGTATTTGTGGGATCACGTAGCAACGAGTGTTAAACGATTGAACCTTCAGTCATATCGTCTATGAGAACGATTCAGCAAGTATGAGCGACTCCGAGGTGCATATAAGTTCTCCTATCTGCGCATGGGTTACTTTGATATTTGTTGCGGCATCGCTTTAGCAGCGACAATTCTTATTATACAATGCATCATTGATTCCAAACGCCTAATAGCGCAAACTCATTTTGGTACAGCACTATTTAAGCAAAAAGTGGCCACAACAATTTTCTTGATTGCTAGCCCATTCACTTCTTTCTCTTATAGAAAAGGCGAAAAATTGCTGATCCTTCAGGCAGTGATTCTACTTCAATCACCCTGTCTCAAGCAGTAGACTCCAATATGCTCCAAGTTGCTAACAACTGCTGGGAAAAGGAGTGCGTTGTTTTGGACCTACTATTGTTTCTTTAGTATAAAGCGACGAGCTGAGAACACATTGTTCAACCTCATAAAGCCGCGCATAATATTCACGCAGCTGGCTAAGCATAGCGCTTGTTCTATCTCTACTTTAGTTGCAAAGTAACAGCTCTAGCAACCGCAAGTCCAAATTTTGTCGCTATTTGTACGATAACATTGCTACCCCGTATCGACAGATGATTTTATGCATCTAATCCAAAGTTGCGCAAATTTACTAGGCTGATCCCAATGTTCACGCAGAAGATCCTACGTCGACTCCACTCATAGAAGCCACAGCAATGGGTTATATAGAAATGATGCAGCTCCTTCTCGAGAATGGGGCTTACACTTACCTGTGTGATCACCGTGGCAACACTCCTCTTCACTGGGCGGCGAGGAAAGGCAATTTGGCTGCTGTCACTCTGTTGTGTGAGTCGGCTAGCACCACCGATGTGAAGAACATGAGCAATCAAACACCGCTAATGGATGCGCGTAGACATGGTCACTCTGGTATTGTGCACTACTTGCTTCGGTACGAGGCCAGTGAACAAGTTCAGCCAGCTGATGGAAATGCCGCCACATCTATTGCTGCTAGTTCCATGGCGCGTGGCATCTCCAACTTTGTGTCCAGTTTTTTCCTTGTGCATGGCTAAGCGATTGTTCAATTTCATCATTCGTATAAAAATACTCCTAACTGGAATATTTCCTTCGACGGTTTCAGACAATGCCCATTATTCGTAACTGCCTTTGCTGCAATGCTTTGAAATTCCATGAATTTCATATGGCATATTATTATAGTGGAGCATTATCGCAAAGCTGTTATTTGCGTTACTGTTGGGTGTGTAGGAACTACGAAATCAAATTCTCAAATCGGTTGAAAATTAAAAACAAATTTTGATATTTTAGGAAACTCAGAGACCAGAGGATGCAATGGGTGAGGAAAGTGAAAGTGCTAGGCTCTCATGTATCTCTACTGAAGGTAAGAATATTATGCGGACGGATTATCCACCGGTTTCGAAACCAGTCAATTAATGGTGTTTTGATCAGACGTTAAATGGGTGCCGCTGCGATACAAATCATTAGGAATGTTGACTGAATTTCTGATAGCCTGTTTGTTAACATGAGGTCTGCGGTTCACCGTCATATCTGCCACTTTTACTTGCCAGAATTCTGAAATCGATTTGACGTAAATAACAAATTTGTCCCATCAAAGAAAGTCAGCAAATTGTAGGTGCGGAACGAGAGTTGGTATCTTTGTTTGTTATTGCATTCAACTCCCTACAGTCCGCACAGCTAGTGGCTTCCGCCTCTATTATGTACCTCAATGAACTTGACTTTATAATTTAGCCTTGAACCCACTTGATTAGATGCTCGGCTTTTATTTGTAGATTTCAGCTGCATCTTCTTTCAACAGTGAGACGGTTGTCCTGGTGTCAGAAACCTGGCAGAATGAGAAGACACCTCCTGCAAAAGTGGCAACGGCTTTGGCGCTGTGCAAATCATCGGCACTACACGTCCTGTCTTAAGGCAATTCTAGACACAAATATTTCCCTCGCTATCTTCTTTGGCTATACGAATCTGCACGAACAGCACTTATTCTGCTGCTGAGTTTCATTTCTCACTGAGCCTAAATTCTTCAGATATAAAGCAACAAATGCCACATGACTGAGGGTAGGGAGGGACAGAATAATAGGCTTTGAGTTAACAGCTGTAAAGTCAAAAGCGCTACTAAATGAACGGTCTATTTTACATCGAGCAGAACGAAACAGAATCAAACGAAATCCAAGGAAAGGAACTGTCATTTCATTTTGAAGTATAGTTTAAAGAGATGCAATCCCGTATGTACCTCTTAATGTCTTATGGTCGCGAACTTGACTAGGTCTCAATGCAATTCGGCCTTCGTGCAGCAACGCTCTTCGACCACACTACGCGGTGGATCTGCACGTCTTCCGCAGACGATTATCCGTTTGGAGGCCCTGTTCGCGAAGAGCCACAAGGGACTCATTTTGGTAGAAGTTGGAGAGTTTTCGCTTATTCACAGTGAGCTTTAACCACTTTCTCATGAAGATAAACGAAGTCCCTGGCGAGCGTCTACTCATTCTGCTCCATAAAGAGGACTCGATATAATGTATATCATGCTGTTATGACTTTGTGTTCAGAATGCTTCCTACGATTTGTGCTCAAGGTAATGGATTTCGCTACAGAGCGTTGACGTTATGGAACCTTTATTGCACTGGAAACAGAAATAGCGCACAAATCATATGGCCCAAGTTAGGCTTTAAAATCTGTGCCGTCGCTGATAGAGGATAGGCTGATGCAAACTGCCGCAAATATAGCGGTCGTCTTGTTTGCCTTGCCCTCTTTTCATCTCAAGCTTTTTGAATGAAGAAAGTGATTTGGTAAGGGTACTTTTGTCGGCAATCAGAAAAGAAGTGAAGTGCATTTCTAGTTTTCGTCTGTCTTGAGCAGATCTAACGACATCTCCATCTTCAGATTTGCGCTCAGTGAATTCTTCTCGCTGATGAACTATACTTCAACGAAATGTGCATTCCTTTGATGTCAGGTTTGTAAACCATCTATTTTAGCCTAAAATATGCGGCGTAACATGATTCGTTGGCAACTGTTCAATCGTTAAGCAGAAATTATTGTTGCCGTTATTGGTTGCTGCTTTAATAGTCACCCCTAAGATCCTAAAGCATCTTCAAATGATGTGGATGTCATCATCGCAACGCCATTTAGGCTGAATGCTGTGTGCCTTTAACAACAGGTCACCTAGATTTCCTCTGCTGTGCGTTTGTCAAACGACTAACTCTCCGAGTCACATTAGTAGTCCTTAAGCTCTTAACGTGCTTCAATAGTGTTCATTACGCCCACGCATTGCGGCGTGTTTCGTCCGTCAAGAGCTCTCGACACTATTCACTGTTACGGCGAATCTAGCGACTTACTCAGCTAAATTGCTCTCAGAATATAAGTGTAGATTATGATCCTTATATTATTTTATGTGGCGCTTCGTCAAACTCCCTGGTTGGCAAGAAGTTAGGTTTCCTCAAAGGTGAGGGAAGGCACTCTTCCTGTCTTCATCAAGACTACACTGATCCCTTTTGATATGGGAAAATAAAGGTGTCGCAAAGCAACCAGCTCACTTGTGTCAGGAATTTTCGTAGGGAAGAAGAGACAAACAAGGGTAGTGCTGCAACTATGGCAACTTTAATAAAATTAATCTTAGGCTGTTGACTCCATCTCTTAAAAGAAATAGGTAATATAGTGTAAAGCCATGTGATAGTGCTTCACAACAATTAAAGGTGGGAATTTCGCAGACAGTTATGATAAAAGTAGCACCAGTGAATGAAAACTGTTGATGGACTGAGCAGCTTTCCTTATCGTAGAGTGCGTATTCACTAAAGAGCATTCTTAGGATCCTCGATAATAACCACCAGCTCCTACGGTAGCCAGTACATGTTTGATTGGATTGCGAGCTAAAAAAGGATTGGAAAAGACACTCGGTTTGATTCAAGTCGACATATCTGAAGCAAACTTGTGCACATTCCCCTGAGATTACTTATTACGTTGGATGCTCTTTTCATGTGAGAAATCGACCGGAACATTGTACAGCGGTACCAGCTATCTACCAAAACTGGCTAAAGATGCTTATAAGGGCTGACAACTAGTGAGTTGTTTGTGCCGTACGTGTGATATTAGAACCGGTCTCCATATACTTCTTATCCTTATCGGATGACCTGGCCGACTTAATTTTGTAAAATTTTCAGGCCCCACTGCTCGTTTGGCACATTGACACAAACTGCACAAACATGTCTGCATCTATTACAAGATGTGCACGCAGACGCTTACTAAAGGCTACCACTTAAATAGGCACTACGCTTCTTTGAACGTGTCTTCGGATGTCAAGCAGGCAGGCCTCGCCGCCGTATAGACCATGGAAGTGCCATGAATCGAGAGAAGAAAGTAACCTTCTTCTTGGCGGCAACCTCAATCCAAAAGCATGATTTTAGAGATGGATGGGGGAGTCAAAACTCATGGGAAATGCTAATTTTATTTTATTCTAATTCATCGTCGTCACACACGGGCATAAGAAGTGAGTAGTGGTGGCTATTATCAGTGCAGCAAGGTATGCGTCCTCTTCCACATCAGTCATTTCATTGTTAATGTCTTCATTACTATGCCTAATGAGTACACGGTTCATTAGTAAGGGTGGAAGACTGCATACGTAACGATAACATTCGAAGACAAATTCCATTTCTTTGCTGGCACATTCATTATTCTCATCCAAAATGAATGGCATTTCGTCAACTGCGCCTTACGTTCAGTTTTGTGTTTAGTCGAATTTCATCAAACACTTCTGAATCACTCTCTTGATCAATATTGGTTCAATGAAGTTGTGGTAAATGCTCTCGACACTTGCGCACATTGATCCCCTCGTTGCGAAAATATGAGAAAACTTTTCTTTGATGCTTTTGGAAACTGCGCTGAACGTGCTATGGAATCTCCCTTTTGTTATTTTGCCATACATGGAGATTCGAATGTCCGCGCCTTGTTTCACTTGATGTAGACAACACCATCCAAATTCCTAGTCAAATTTTTTTATCTATGTCGGATAAATCGCTTCAGCGATTCGCTAAATAAATTTTAACATTCTGCTTGATGAAACCAGCAAGAGACGCGTTTGCTGTCTAAATACCGGAAAGCACGTTACACACTGTGAACGCAATCTTACAGAAACAAGTAATGAATTGTGCATCAATACGCTCGTCACTGGTTGCGTTTAGTGCGACTGGCGATCCTGCTAAGTTTCCTTAAGACTTCGTTATGTGATAAACGATCTCGTCTAGACTGTAGGCCGTCAGACATCTTTACTTCGTTATCCGGTCGAAATATCACTCGCCGGCATACAACAGTAAGTGCACACAAATGATACGTGATAATGCCTCGCTAATCAAAAAGGCCCTTTACAACCCTTAATTGCTCTTGAGACATTCTATACCATGTCTAACGTCGAGGATTCCAAAATCCCAAAAGCGGTCTCTAAATTAGCATGATTTCGCAGAAATCAGCCATACCTGAATCGTGTTCCTACTTCGGGTTTCAAATTATGACCAAATTTGCACGAGCAACGCCGCAGACTGGTCAATCGGCAAACATGGAACCGATGATATTTGCAGGAATTGTACGCAGGAGTTTAGGGCAATGCTGACTAGGCCAAAAGTGATTCTTCCACACTGCAAAAGTAAGCAAACAAGGTCTCGAACATTGCCAAACTGAATAATGTCATATGAGCTATTAAGGCCCGTGGTGCAGATTTCTTCGCAAATATCATTACCTGCTGCTAAGCTAGTAAATCATACATATTAAATATATCATAACACAGCAATATGTTTTGCGGTTTCTAGCCTTCCTCCATTCAAAACAGTCATGATTAAATTTAGTCAAGCCTTTTTATTACTTTGCAAGGGGCAGAAACAATGCATCCAGCCTGTCGATTGGTTTATGAAAATGCGGCAGCAATAATGATAACCTTGCAGAATATGCTAAAAGTCTTATAAAATAAGGCGCCGGTGACAAATTTAGCAAAAATTTTAAAGAAGCGCAGAGAAAGAGAACGAAAAATTAGAAAAATAAATATTTTGTAAACACACGCATCTTGGTTGGAGCCAAGAAAGTTATGCTAGGGATAGCGGTAGCCAAAATTATTTTAATAAAGGCGCTACAAAACAAAGAGTAGAATACGCAGATTAAGAATGCAGAAGGAAATTTCAAGGGGAGATACATCAGGTCTCACCATCGCGCTACCGCGGGGAAACCTACATTGAGAGTTAGTTTGAACAGCGTGTGCCCTATAGGCCCAACAATTTCCTTTGCAGAAAATGCTGAATACACACTTTGCATTCATACAAACAAAACTCACGAAAAGCTTTGCTCTAATAAGTACCTTTACGGTTGCTTAGAAAAGTTATTTCCTTTAGCATCCCATGCCTTGGAATAAATGGGAGGGCAGGAATTGTTAAATGGTCCTAATTGGTCCCACTTTACCACCGTCGCCCTCCGATCTACTGAATTAAAAGGGACACGGGCTTCACCCTCTTGTACACAAAATTTTAAGCAACGCAGAGCCTACTCACGCTAGTGAGTTTTGTGGAAGGTATATACGAATGGAAGTAGGATAAAATTAAGGGGACATGAGATCAAATTGGGTAATGCGTTGCCTTCACGGACCAAGCACCTTATTCAGGCCACCTTCTACTTCGATAGCTCTTGGCGATCAGCTGCACGCTCCGCGAAAAGAAGGGCTGAAGGATTTCGGAGGCTGCTGACTCACAAACATTTCCCACGAAATCGTCTTACGATACCCGAGTAGAAACACTTACTCTGATGCAACACTGGCAGCATTCTTTAAGGATGGCCATATGATGTCTTCAACTCACAACTCGCACCTAACAGTGACACTTTTGGACACAGATGCTTCTTAACTATCCCTCATGTATGTCTCGATCTTCAACTTGACAATCGTGCCAATCGACGAAGCCATCATGATGATACTGAGTCTCGTCGCTAAATTTAATGGTGCTTGCCAAATCAGGATTTAAGTATTATTCTTCCATAATCCATTCAACCAACTTCGTACAATGTATGTGGTTAGCGGGCTTCAGTTCTTCACTAAGCTCACTTCTGATAGCAATGATGCATAATAACTTTCGTTTCAATGAACTGAAAAGGGCACCGTCAAAAGTCTATTTCTAGATCGCAGTGCCGAATTGATATTCTTGGGATCTTAGCAACAGCGCCATGAACTGATTCGAAGCTTTATGTAAAGGGACCCGTTGAAGGACGACAAGCGTGCGTGAGGTAACTAAATGCATGAACCTTCTTAACTCCTTTTGTCAATCCCTTCACGTTAGATGAACCTAAATCACTATTCCAACCGTGTTTTTGCATTAATCGAGGAATCAGCAAACAAACCTTCAGGACCCAAGACCATTACCCCCAACAACAAAATCGCGTTGGTTCCTCCCTTAGTGACTCGTTCTTGATGATCTTGAACTGTGAGCTTTCAGACTGTCTTCCCTTCTAGCAGTCACTTCACCGCACAATTAGTGTGAAATTCAGATGGCACCTAAATTTTACGTCACAGTTGCGGGTTGACGTCTAGTCTATCTCCTTTCCAAGTGTGCAACGCATCGACTCACTGTCCCACCTGTGTGCCACAAAAGAGATCATAACAGGTCAGCTGAAGCGATCGAAATGAAGGCGATGTACCATCATTTGCGTTTCGAAGTCACGCAGGATGTGCAATGCGATCTCATTGTTTGTCAAAGTGGTTGACACAGAGAAGATCCTTAATCCTACCTCCTTCTGCAATCCACTTTGAATAAAGAAGTAGTAGCGAGTTAGTCCATTCTTCATAGGCAATCACACTTGATCGTTCATGCAGCCATGACTTCACTTCACCAAACTCGGGATAAGTCATCGCGATCTAACGCAAATGAAGAGGGCGGTCTCACGTTCCAATGGCTTGCGTCTTTACTTGAGCATGTCAGAGTAACAGCTAATTCATCGGATCACGCAATGTCCTCAAGGTCTTCTCGTCTGCAAAACAACGATGCGCTCGGGTCATTGCACTTCTTCACAGCACACGTGACCTTGCATCGCATCAGCTCTTCATGTCTCCATCGCTGCATAAAGCTTCACACGTTGCTCTGTTTTGTAAAGAATTATAGGAATTCGCCTCAACTAAAACATCATATCTGAGCAGGGTCGCAACACCTTTCGCTGTCAAATTCGAAGCAGGTCCAATACTGTCAAAAATTGCGACTGCATCCAGTCTCGCACCAGTTCCTGCGATTAGGAGTCACTGACCAATGTCATGCAAAATATCTCATCCTTATCATATTCCTCTTCTAACTTTTGTCAAACTGCACTGCTAAAAGGCAAAGACCAGGATGGATCTCACTTAGGGCTGATTCAGTTTTCCGTTGTCAAGATAGCACTTTATTGGTCTTCGCTGAAGTCGAAGTTGGATACAGTGCTAAAGTAGGTGAATTACTGCCCGAGTACATAAGCTCTGAGGCTACCAGCGTGGCCTTTAGTCAATGCTAGTCAGCAAAAGCAAAAAGCGGAGGCATTTATGGCACAGTGCTTCTCCATTTGTCCCGCATAGAAGATGCGGAATTTAGGGATTCCGATTACCCTCATAGAGTTTACCTGACCACCAGGTGCGAACTCGTCCTATCATCTTCGATCAGTGATAGCAGACTGTAGAAAGATCCGTCGCAAACAAAGCAGATGTGCTAACACGGTAAACGCTAAATTTGGCGAAAAGAAGCAGAAGATGAAGTGATTACCATCGTGCAAGCTCACCAGGTATAGACAAGGCTCTAATCCGGGTCCTAAGTAAATGAATACACTCGGGTCCAAGGCAGAGGCATAGGTATCTTACGCTGGGAAAATTTGGTGGTGGCGACAGAGCGTCGCGTGAAACGTCTAGGACAAATTGTGATTGCTTGCAACGACGTAGAAGGCAAAGGAAATGGCTTGATAATTGTGTTCAATTTCACTTAGAGGGCGTCCAGGAGAGACTCAATTATTGTGCACCGTGAATGAGCTTACCTAGGACCGCTTAAAAGCAAAAAGCCATGTCTCATCCCGTTGTTCGCACTCAGGACTTAAGCAAAAATCCTCTTTGAAAAAACAAATTTATCAACCTTAAATTTTGATCGCTTATGCACGAGCGAGAACGATTAAAAATCATTCTCAACTCATTTTTTAGGCGAAGACGCCAGCTATTCACGCAATGCGAGCTAAAGTGAGAAAATCATTGGAAGTCAATGGCGAGGCTGTGGCGAAATATATTCCACCCGGCTCCAAAATCGGGAATAGTAAGCGATGTAAACAAGAGACGAAATGGAAGAGCTTTTCCAAAAGTGCGAACTGCATTGTTTTTCTTTTAATTAAACCTCCCCACAACTTGCCATGTGAGTCCCAACCTGAAGGCATTTAACACTAAGAGGCGTGTCAGTGCAGTCACATAATTAGAGTGCAAATTTACACTCACATTTTATAAATCGAAAATTTACTTTCAGGAAAAGAGATGTTTTCTTCCTTAGCATGAGAAATGGCTTCGCACATACGCCAATAAGCGTTTAGTTTACACATCGGCAATGTGAACCACACATTTAAACATGCAAATTCTTATCTCGCAGAATGGAGAACCGTCACGGCATAAATTTGCACTAGTGCGTCCGTTTAATGATATGTCAGTGCAAAATATGCTCTATTGTCACACTACGCTTAAAGTGATTGTCAACAGGCTCAGATTTAATGCCTTCGCCGTCCGTATGCACTGCTACTGTCGTCTGGATCATAGATTATGAGTAAATGGCTAATGTCTGGAGGATTCTGGTGCATGGTAAGCAAGGCGACTTCACCACTTCCCGCTATTGGTCCAGCTGTGTCAGTGCGCAACCAACCTCACATTTTACTCAAGAATATAGTGAGATGAAAGAGGATAACCCCAAGTAAAGCAGCAAAGGCCGTCAAAACCAACGTCAAGTGACGCATCTAAGAAACCCGAAGTATAGCAAAAGCAGGTTAGCTGTTTTAAGTTTTGCTAGCACTAAAAGTACACCCAGTCAGTCTCAAAGCCCAAGATTTAAGTATTAGGTGGCAAAGATAAGGACTTCCCTTTTTAAGAAAATCAAGTCGATCAATTTGTGCACATGGGTGTGTCACCAGTAATAAAATAGCCAAATAAGAGAGTGATTCAGCGAACAGGGTCAGTGAAGTTAAAGTGTTGTGAGAACTGCCAACGTAAATTCAAAGCGCAGGTTGCAATAAGAGTAGCACCTAACGTTACAAAGCTTTCGAGCGGATGGTTTAGTATACCACACCTTATTTTCCAATAGTGTGTGGGGATAATTTGGACCCAATTATTGGAATGGCAGGTAAGTGCAGAATCCACCCACTCACTCTCGACATTAAATTCGCATCGGTATGCGAGTGATGGGTGTAAGTGTTAGAAACGCTACAACTTGTGTGCCACCGATCATTAAGGACGGCTAATCTAGACGTCATGGATAGCATTTGGGACATCTGCAGAATTTACTTATGTACTCCCGACATCAATCTCATACCGGTCGTTCAGTGGTGCGTGTAAGTATCAGAAATGCCACAAAATGTTTGAAGCATCGTCAAAACGGGAGTGCAGTACAGTGAGTGCCAGAAGTGCATTCTGAGAATTTCGCTATCTTTCTTATAGAAGGCTCAGGTTCCATCGTATCCCTGGGTTAGTAATAATGACTTTATAAACATCTAAATGCACTTATAAGCTGATGCTAATTTTGTAAGCTGATTTACTTGCAATAACTGACCATAGATTTAGTCACAGAAATTCGTGCGTATTTAGGCTCTAAATGCTTCTCAGTGCACCAGGTTGCTAATGAGCGCAGAAGTTGGAGGTGAAATCAGCAAAAAGAGATCTATGAAATATTACACCACAAATGGGTACGGCCTTGCAATAAGAGAAGTGCAAGTTTACAAAGAATGCGTGAAAAATCCGAAAAAGAGCATTGACTGAAAATATGGCACAGACCGTGCTAGCAAACTGAGCTTAGGACGAGTCACCAAATAAGATAAGTCGAGTTTAATGAAACATTTGAGAAGGATAATAAACATGAGAAAATAATGGTGCCAGTAGAAGCCTGCAGAAGGGAGCCGTCTAATCAAAGATTTGATACAAATTTCAAGCGTATCACAAAAGAAATGTCATTGCTGACACTTCAACCCATCACTGGCAGACCGGTGCGGCGTAGTAGATGCAAGTAATTAGGGCAAAGACGAAGGCATGTCACATGCCACCTAAGCGATCTTATATATTCGCCAGACTGCTTGGTTCCCAATAGGTTGCTGCAATTCTGACGCGTATTTCTACAATCAGCAAGAAAGTGCGACTTAAACAAGGAATTAGGTGAAGAAATTCTAAAGGCGAATCGCATGCCATTAAAATGGCCTAGATTATCACTCCACATTGGTTGAAAGGCGCACAAGTTGATGCATTGATAACACTTTGACCCACCACTGACAAACCCATGTGACGTTAAAGACGCAAGAATGTAAGTAAATTCTGAAGGTCTCTCACATGCTATCGATGGGGTCTGGATAATCCCAACACACCGATGGGTGGCGCACAAGATGTGAAAATACTGACACCACCGCCTACCAATGACAGACGGGTGTGAGTTTAATGTCCCAAGAATGTGAGTAAATTCCGCAGGTCCCCCACAGAACTACAAGGCGTTATAGATAAGCCCTCCACACCGATTGGTGGCACACAATTTGTGGCGCAGTGGACACTGACTAAACCGCCGACTGACCTGTGGGAAATGGAAGAGGCAAATATGCGTAAATTATGCAGTTCTGTCAAATGTCATTTATGCGGATTCGATTAAACCTCCACGCTGATAAATGGCACACAAGTTGAGCATTGCAAACACTTAAGCCCACCACCGACACACCGGTTTGGGATTAATGTCCAGGGAATATGGGTCAGTTTCGAGGGTCTCTTATATGCCATCTATGGGGTCTAGATTATTCCCCAACACTGATTGATGGAACACGTAGTGTAGCATTGCTAACGCCTAATTCCACCACCGACCGACCTGTGTGAAATGGAAGAGGCAAATATGTGCAAGTTCTGCGGTTCCATCGATTGCCAGCTAAGCGCCTTAAAATATCCCTCCACACTGATTTGTGACACACAAGATTTGCATTACACCAAGAGACTGGTGTAATATTGATGGCGAGAATAAGTGGGTTAGTTTTGCAGGTATCACATGCTACCTATAGAGTCAGGATTACCCTTCCAAACTAATCGCTAGCACACAAGTAGTGGCATTTCTGATACTCACACGCACCACTGAACGACCAGTATGGGATTGATGTTGGAATTACACAAATTCTGCAGATGTCGCAAACGCTGCCTATGGCGTCTAGATTAACCGTCCTTAATGATTGGTGGCGCACGGGTTTTAGCATTGCTAGCACATACACCCAACACTCACATACCAATATGAATTTAATGTCGAGAGTGAATGAGTGAATTCTGCACTTATTTGTCATTTCAATAATTGGGTCTATATTATTCCTACACACTATTAGAAAATAAAGCGTGGCATTTCTGACACCTACACCTGCCACTGACGGACCGGTGTGAGATTGATATCGAATGTATATTAGTCAATTCTGCAGGCGTCTTTAATGTCATCTCTGGGGTCTAGATTTTCCCTTCAAACTGATGGTTGGCACACAGGTCTTGGCATTGCTGTAGCTTACAATCACAACTAGCATCTGGTGCGTTTTAACGTCGAGAGAATGTAGGTGAATTCTGTACGTCTGCAACATGCCATTTATGTGTTCTGGATTATCGTTCTGCACTGATTTTTGGCACACAAGTCGTGACAATGCTTACGTATGGCTACACTACTGACACACCTGTTTGATTTTAAAGGCGCAGGATATAAGTAAATTTTGCAGAGCTCTCATATGACTACAATGCTTTTGGGCCATTCCTCCACCCTAATTAGTGGTACACAATGCGTGGCATTTCTGACATTTACTCCCACCACAGGCTAACCCATGTGAAATGGGAGAGGCAGAAATGTGCAAATCCTGCAGTTCTGTCAATTGCCATCTGTGCACTTTGGAACACCCCTTCATACTTATTGGGGGTGAACATGTCTTACATTGCCTAAACTTACACCCACACCCACGTTCGTAAATTCTGTAGCTCTCTCGCATGCCATTAACGCGTTACTGCTTGTCCTTATTCTCTGACTTGTGCCATAGATGTCTCATTATTGCTGACACTTACATTTACCCCAGGGACATGTCTATATTCTAAGCCGCAATTATACGGATAAATTCTGCAGTTATATGACATGCCGCCCATGCGGTCTAGATTGACTCTCAACACCTGGTAACACACCATTTTTTGGCTTTTTTGCACTTTTTTCCATCTTCACATCCCGGATAACCTGGAAGGCTAAAGTAATTGTGTGAATCACGTATGGCTCTTACTTGCCGTCTGTTCGGTCTAATTGGTCACTCCACATTGGTTTGTGGCACAAATGCGGCGGCGTTTTCGACAAATATCCCACCACTGACCGACTCGTGCCACGTTTATTTTACATGTGTATGCTGAAATTTGGCAGTAAAAATGCTATATTTAACTGGAAAGCGAGTTGGCAGTAGGTTTTCGTGGTTTATGTTGCATTTCTTGCTAGGCGAATTCGTTAGTATTCTCCATATTATGCGCTCATTCAGAGTTTATTTTTATGAATATAGCATCGTTCGTCGATCCTTCACCTTTGCTAAATTGTCGCTAAATTGCTGCAGCTAAAAACTTGCTTACTTTGCATGTTTTGCATTAAATTTTATCCGTACGTGCGGCTTTTCCTGTCGGGCACCTTCTTGATTAATCAAGCGTGGTTTCGCTGGACTTCACTATGCTTCCAAGCATGGTTAAGGAAGTAAAAGTGAATGAGAACATTTATCTCTTCCCTAACATTTATTAGCGTCTGTTGATAGAGGGTAACTTATGGCGCAGTGTCAAATTCCTTTGTAGCGCATTTTATAATGGCATGGCGATTCAGCAATTAGGTGATTTAAGGTGTAGTACTTCGCCGATGCGATTGAGTTAACGCTGCGTACCCATTTGCAGATAGTAATCCCACCTTGTCAATGAACCCCCATTTCCACTCACGATTCTGCGTTTGATACGTTACACTGCCAACAAATGTGGGGCAGTAACAATTGCATATCCATGATTGCAAGTCCTTTTAGAACCCCTGCATTTCAAATGCTGGCTAAAAAGAGGTTCGTAATTTGTAGTCCTTTTCTCAAGGACGCACTTGGGATTTGAAGGTCGGAAGAAAGCTTTACCAGTGGCGATAAGAAAGATACGAATGCTATCGCATACTTTGATTAGAGCTGATGCCTTTTTAAGCAATGAAAAGACACCTTAAAAGTGATGTCGATTTTATAAATTGACGTGCTCACAATAACTGCCCTGAAATCAAATTGTGCGAATTTGCGTCACACTTGGTCCCAAATTGCTTCTTCGCGCGTTTGAGAGCTTATGGTTGTGAAAGCTGGAGGTGAGATCGCCAACACGAGATCTATATGATGTTATAACTTAAGAAAACGGCAACTGCATGCGGAACTGCAACAGTTAACAAGGAGTTCTTTATTCTAAAAATCCTTAGCATAGAGAATCCGTAACAAAGTATCGATAGAAAAAATGACATGCACAGCATGTTAGCAGACTGTGTTCATGGTGGGTCACCGACCCAATCGAAGCCCGCCTTAATAAATCACACCTGGGCTGCTAGGTCTATTAGAATGATTCACAGTATTTGCTACATGGCTTATTAATTTAACCACCAAAATGTGAGCACTTTAGCGAAATACACTAAAAGCCTACATTATACACTCGGTTCGAATCAGGAAATGCTAAGATTCGGGTATGTCAATGAACGTAGTGGATTTAGAAAGCAGACGTAGCATTCAACTTCGTACATAATCATGCATCAAAAACAAAGACGTAGAAGATAATCTAGTAATAAAAATATTTGAATCCAATCTCCATGAAATTTGACGAAATGAAACGAAATATAAAGAGGTGGGTAAGAAGTTTGGGGCTAGAAGACATAGACATCAGATGCGATCCATGCGTTCAAGTTCATCACTCCAAGCTAATTGGCAGCACACAAATAGAGGCATTACTGACACACTCACCATCGACAGGCCGATGTGAGGGCAAGGATGTAAGTAATTTAGAAATTCTGCATGGCTATAGCATGTCATCTGTGTGACAACGATTATTCCTTCACACTGATTGGCCACACACGAGTTGTGGCATTGTTGTCACTTAACCCTACCATCTACAGACCGACGCAAAGTTGATGGTACAAGTAGGCGAATGAATGCCGCAGGACTATCGCATGCCATCTACAAGGTAAACAATACCCTTCCACACTTATTGGCGGTAAAAGCAGTGGCATTTCTGACACCCACAACCAAAATTCAGCATTGCTTGTATATGGCGTCTTTGAGACATTAATCTTTAATGTGTTTTCCAGAAATGCAGCATATTTCTCTCTGGGCCTTATTGGCCCGACAGGATGGAGTTCCCGCTCATGTCGAGAGTTTTTAAGCCTATTTGAGATAATTCATTTTTCACCTGAAAATGCGCTGTCGCAACTTGGCTTCTTCAGACTTGACAGCGCTCCCATACATTTAAATCCCATAAAATTCGGATCAGATTGCTGTAGCGGAAGACAGCGCCTGCTTTTATGTTTGAGTATTAAATTATATGTTGCTTTGCAGGGTTTTGAGGGTTAGGCACTTTTTGGATAGCCCAAGTGCGGCTTTGCCCGATTTCAACCTACAGCACATGATACGGTGCCATGCATCGAGACAGTACAAAAGGCAAATGAGGAAACCTTATCTCTTTCCAAACTATATGACTGTTGATGGGGAGCAATTTGTGCTACAGCATCAAGGTCCATTGCATCGCATTTCAAAATGGCATGGTGATTCCTCAAGTAAGGTGAAATGAGGCGTACTTTCCTGTTATTTAAAGTCCACTTCTATAGAATAACGTCAATATGAGCAAGTTAGAGTTAAGGACCCATCAGCAAATAGTATTCCCATTTCCTTGATTTACATTTGCATACGTTGTTAATCAATCACCATTTCTGCTCTTATTTCCGTCTTTCCAATATTACTCCGTCGGCAACTATTAAACTGTATCAGGTACGCATCCACGAGAGCAAGTCCTGTTAAAATCCTTCAATTCAAGCGTTTTCGCCTTGTTTCCTCTGACGTAGAGGTCACTTTTTTTCGTATAAATACGAGATCTTGTTATTTGTTTTGAATAAACTAAAAAGGTTATCATATTTCTCAATCAGTACCACAGGGATGCTCGGCTTTGCAGCGGGTTTTCTGAACTGACCTTGCATCTCAAAGCTGTATGGCCACAAAATCCCGCTCTCTTTTGACACAAAATTCAGCTTGTGATTAGGTGTTGCACTTTGTTTCAGCTCTCTCCTCTGTGCATTTTAATAATAACGCATTTGACAGCAGACCACAAAGCAATGCATGGAGAAGTCGTCGCGTAGTTCAGGGACACACGTCTAAAAGCCGATGCACTTGTTTCCATTCTTATAAATGCTCCATGATACGCACTTGTGACCCATTTCTTCGTTGGCGATGTCGTTTGGCTTGCGCCTTATGTTGTTGGCGATTTCACACTTGGTGAAGAGCCACATAGGAATGAGTGGTGAGTTGCGCTCTGCCTCTATGTCCATTAGCACCTTGTATCGTGTGTTGGCCACCAACCCATCATGAGTAATCATCTTCACTAAAAATTTCCTTTTCACTCATATAGAAACCACAGTCAGCCTAATCTGGTTCGCGTAGTGTCCACCCAAAGCTTTCATGTCCCAAGTTGACGTAATGCTGTTCGGCGTCGCAAAACTCCATCTGAAGAGTGCCGGGAGTAGTATCTCATGCCTTCGCCTTGCCTGCAAAGTAAGAAAATATTTAATGCATAACAGAAAACATGCAAGCACGAGGAGTGAAATGTGGGACGTTTAGTGCTAAGATATTTATGGCTATGGCAGCAAGCAGCTTGAATTACACTTGCTCATTATAAACTTTGACGTTCGTCTCGAGGGTGAGCAATATAGTGATGAGCATAATCAGCGGAAAATGCCTTCTTGTTAAGGCGCTAGTATAGCTGGTTTTTCGTTTATAACGTTTTCTCGGATATGTTTTTCCTGCCATTCGATCAGGCAATAGGCGTCCGTCAATTGCTTTCCCACCCAATACAATCCCATTTGCGACATACTAAAAAATTAAATGGAAAAGTGAAACATCCTTACAACACTACCTGCAACCCTCCTTATGAGCACCATAATCACACTTACCAGCCTACCAGTGGGCAGTGTTTTAATGAATACAGAGAATACGCAAGCGAAGCTTTCATTTGTAATTACGTTTGTAAACGCATAGTATCGTGTTTCGGCCTCCAGCCAATAAAGAGTACGCATTCCTTG
This sequence comes from Taenia hydatigena, assembly GCA_036345935.2. NCBI lineage: Eukaryota > Metazoa > Platyhelminthes > Cestoda > Cyclophyllidea > Taeniidae > Taenia > Taenia hydatigena. Next base: position 6,458,862 of record JADWOT020000002.1, on the reverse strand, counting down.
CAAAAAATCTCACTTATTTGCTCTAGAGTAAAGAAGGTTCGAAGGTGAAAATTCAGTCAGCCTAATCTGATTCACATTCCAAAGTAAGGTAATGGTGCATGCCCCACGCACCACCACCAAAAGTGATCTGAAAGTGGTTTCGTTACTTCTATTGCCTCTTTTGCAAAATAAGAAACGTATGGTCTGCTTGGCAGAACTGTTGCAAGAATTACGGATCACGTTGAAGCAGAAATCTTAGACTCTATCACTTCCATATTAACAAAAATAGTGCTAATGGGCCTAACTATTGGTTAGTCTCATTTGAAGTGCAACATCTGAATTGATTGATCGACTCTTGACATGTGTTTGTGTTTATTGGCCTATGATGCATGAGCTTGACTTATAATGAAACGTGTATGTTAATAAACATACCAATGATTCCAATAGAGTTCAGCAGGGGTAGGATAGTAGCCTCAACCATCCAATCTTTATTCAGTATACCCGATTCGTGTGACATGCCAGTCATTTGCAAACAAATATCACTTCTAACCAGTGTGGATGTAGCGATCTGCATGCAATATATGAAAAATGAGGAGTTAAAACTAAGTGAATGCGAACAATTGGAACTCAACTGTCCGTGGCGCTTTGCTAAAAAATGGAAGCGATTAACTGGTGTGCAAAGTGCGCAAATGCTGGTCAGTAGTAAGTAGTAGAATTAAACTTACCACTCAGTTCTAGGTGGCTATTCACTGAGCGTGAAATCACCAACAACATAAGGTACAAGCGAAACGACATCGCCAACGGAGAATTGGGTTACAAGTATAAATTATGGGGTGTTTATACGAATAGGCGCCTTTATACCAACCTATTAAATGCGTGTCCTTGAACTACAAGGCAACGCCTCCATGTGCAGAGTAGTTGGTTGTGAAATGGTGTGTTGCTTTGTGCTTGTGAATCAGTGGCGAAGAGACAATGTTTGATAACAGAGGAGTTCTAATGAAAATTGCGCTCATGGAACTGCATTTGCGAAACTCTATTAGATGTTAGCGCTGTAATGTGGCTAAAGCAGAGATATGCACAGAAATGGGAGTAGATAAACATGACACACAAATTTCATTCAACAAGGTGGTAGTTCTATCCACTGATGGGTCCGCAATGCTAACTAGCCCTCATTGACAATCTCCTTTAGAAGCAGATTTGATTACCGAAAAAGCTCACATCATTTCAGTAGTCAATCCCAGTGACAAAACGGTGCCTGCGAGTCAAACTTGTCTATGCAATCCTGCAAGGCTCACAGTGGACATGAGCTGCTGTTTGAACTTTTAGCTTCACCAACGTTTTCTGTGTAATCACTTCGGCATTTCCGAATTCATCGGCCTCATTTGTGTCAGACCCGAGGACGCGGAGAACTTGACAGTCCGACTGGTAACAGACAGTTGTGTGGGCACGCCAGTTCACAAGGCTAGCTTGAGGTCTGATTGGCCAGATGAACCGGATCAACTTGTGCTAACAGAAGTGGGAGTCGTGAAGAAAGAAGAAAGTGGACGCGAATGCATCAACTTTGCTGCTACTTACGTGTAAATTGCCCAGATGATGCTGATAGGCCAGCGTAATTACCACGAGCAGTGCAAGATTTTAGTCAGTGATCCATACATTCTTTCCAACCTTTTCCGCTAGCTCTGCATCAATATTAAATCCGCAAAACATTCTCGAAATAAGCACCCATCTTAAAATGGAAAGAGGACACTTACGTCGTATACTGGTAAAATGCGAATCTTCGAAGGATTGCAGCCATTCAGACAATCAACGCGGGATAGCCACATATGTGTGCTTCTGAGAGACACAGTCAACCAAGCACTCTTGAGCACCATCATCAGTTAAGCAGTGTAGAGCTGTGTCAACCTCAGAATCTAATTAGGACGCTTTAGTGGCAGTGACAAGATCCGTCATTTTTTGTAAACTCCGTGGTTATTTCCTAAACATGATGTTTTGCTGCTCCCAACACTGCATTCGACTATGTCCATGCCTAAGCCTCGATTAGACACCAAAATTAACGCCAAATATGGGCAGGCTTGCACTGGTCGAAGAAACAATTCATAAACTTTACTTTATTCGAATTGGACCTTAGTGCGAAAAATCCGCAAAAATGGAGAAATGAGAACCATGCCGCATGCAGCATGCTAGCGGACTGTGCTTGTGGGTCTCCAGTCGATCCGCACTCCGTTTTATAAAGCACACCTAGACTTCAATTCTTTCCAATTACATCTAAGCATGATGATCCACCTGAAATACTGGTCAGGTTCGTGGAAGCGTGTCGAGTGCACCCGTCTAGTTGGATGATAAATCAACAAATTTTGCTAATTGACGGATTGACTTAGCCGCCGTAAAACTTACTGAATTTGAGACATGCTAGTATAAGGTTGGGTGGACGGGCTGTGCGAATTTCAGCACCCGATATGACAGGAGGACATGCTTAGCCTTTCACATGAAAAAAATAGCCCCATTATGGGAGGCAATGCAGACCGCAATCTATGGTGAATAACAGTGTGATTTTCCAATCAATGCTGAATGCATGAGATCTTCGGCAAGCAATATTAATGCTTGTTCGCTGTCACATACTGGAAAAGAGGTCAAGTTGAGTCCCTCACAAGTTGTGGGCCTTTTACCAGCATCTTTGCTTTCCGATATCTATGCTAGGACTCGTGACAGACCTACTGACACGCAGACGGGAGTTCAATCCTAAGTTATGAGTGCTTAACCACAAAGCTAAAAATATTGGGATTCGTGACAATCGTGGAAGGTATAACACGGCTTTTAGATGATGAAGTTCGCTACACATGTTTTATTCTTTGATTAGCCAAATAGCCGTGCAGCATCAACCTTTCTACGATAGTTAAAGCTAGGCGTGGATCGTGCACTCAAAGGTGTGCAATGATACGCTGGTGGCAAAAGAAGAAACAAGTAGACTTCTAGCGGATGTTGTTGGCAATCTTATTAATATCAGGTAGGGCTGTATTTAATTCCGCCCACGATCTGCGGAAAATGTAAGCACCCCGTAGAGCAGGCGAGATTTGTGCATGGATCGATTTGGCGAAAATCAAGTGTGACGGGTTTAAGCCTCAACAACGCTTCAGCAATTATTGTTCAAAGTGACAAAACGCATAGCAGAGCCTGTATTTGCGATCGAATTCATCCCTTTTTCCTAAACAAATTGCAGTATCGTCAAAATGATTTACAAAATTAGGTTGTGCTCTTCCAATGTCCCTGCGTAGTAACTATTACTCACACACTTTATCTTAAAAGAGATAGGCGAAAATGATTGTCATATGACGAACTTCACAATAAATTCGCTGCGACTCAATCCACATCTCACTGTACGCCTTTAGATGGGAGGCAAATTTTAACCAGTTATTCAAGCATCTTGTTTCTTGTTAAATTGGGGTGGAATTTCAATATAGGTAAACAATTTTCACAATAATTTTGAAGCAGTTTCGTTTTAGATTAACAGGCATTCAACACATATTCTAGGCCATTAGGCGTGCTCAGAAAGTGAGGTTTATGCTGCGTGGTATCCACGATTCAAGACTACAGGATGGTGTGTTGGTGTAATTTGACTTATTCACGCGCGAACTTGCTACTAGCGCAGTCTTACACAATCGCTTGTCGATCTAATTGAGGCAGCGTGCTTCTTTTTAAATGGCTTGCTTTAAACTTTGTTTATCCTGAAAGCATTATAGACTCACATCCACACATCATGACACATGCATGACATCACCTCACGATGTGTACTCAATAGTGTTTATTGCTTACAGGTTGCAGATTTCACCTTCGCAAACCTTGACATATCTGCAGTTCACCACCATAATATGCGCATTTCATGCATCGCGGGCCACTGCCCATTCCTAGTAATCCTATTCAGTGTTTGTCAGTCTTCGTGGCATTTAAACAACGTATAATGTGGTATGTAAGGACAACGCTTTATCCATCACAGTAGAGGTGGAGTAGATTTCGTGATGCACACCAACAGACCACTTTGTGGCTCTGAGCTACATCTACTTCTTCGTGAGCTCAAACTGCACGCCATTTATGATCGGCAAACAGGGGAAGCAGTGACTGATAGAATGAAACAACACTAAGGATGTTGAGGCGATATGCGTGCATGATTTATGCACACTGGAATAACATGCACTTGGGCGTGAACTTCTAATTCTGATTTTCCATTTTTGGCCCCACCAGCCAGGGATAAAATACGATCTAAATGAATGACTGCTATCGTTGTCGTGTAAGAGGTGAGGCTGTTACATATCATTTCTCCAGTCCTTCTTCCTCACCGAATAGCTGTGCTCATCTCCTATGTAATCGTCACCCATCTAAAGCTTCGCAGTTTCGTCGACGTGCCCACCATTCTGTCACAATTCCAAAATAGAGAGAAAAAAACAAATTGATGGTCAAAATGTTACCTTAATTAAGCGCCTCTGATGCAGACAGTGCAGGAGTCTCAGTTTGTCCTTCTTTTACTGGCATGCGGTAGCATATAATTATTCAAACATAAAGATTTAATAATTATGAGATCAAACTGATTTGCAGTGTAGTCTATAGTTTACGATCGATTGCAAAATGGGTCTACTGGTATTTCTGCGAAAGTCCTGATTAAAACACTTATTTGCGAAAGCAAGTTTTAAAATGGAGCAGATGACAGGGTGAAGCGATGCCTCCCCACTCTGTTCATTATTGCGGTAAAAACCTGATGAGCACAAGCATTTGCTCGACTGCAATTAGTCAAGAGTTCTGTGAATTTTGATTATATTCTCGCTGATTTGAGGGGTTTCAGAACCGTCTGCTTTCGTAGTCCTGGAGCGCACGTCACGAATTTTATTTGTATTACAGTTCAATTCGCGAATGATTTATTCTTCATTAGAACTGTGTCAATCAAAATTAGGTTTTGCCTCAAACACGGGTTTTGAACATGGAGATGCAGTTAAGGTATGCTAGATGATGCCTCTCGGCATCATAGTGGACCCAACATTTATAGGAAAATCATTGTGACGAATCGGTGCCTGCAATGCAATCGTGCCCATGCAAGCCTAGCAGACCCATAGCAGACATGAGCCACCGCTTTGGCTTTCAGTTGCAAATAGGTTATTCGGCCATCTACTTCGAAATATCCCAATTCCGTAACCTCTTTCTGACTCATCTCAAAATTACGGAAGACTGGGCACAGCCAGATTGGAAATGGACAGCCATGTCTGTATGCCAGTTCACAAGGCTAGTTTGAGTTATTGATATCCAGATGAACTCGATTAACTTCCGTCAACAAAAGTGGTAATCATGGAGAAGGGGGATGAAGGACGAAGCTGTGTCTGCTTTGAGTCTACTTAAATGTAAAATTTCCAGATAATGCTGGTAGTCTAGCGTAATTGCCACAAGCAGTTCAAAAATCTTGGTCTAATATCTGCGCCTTCATTTTTATCTTGCTCGCCAGCACTAAATGATCTTTGGATTTGCTAAGTAGTTTTATATTTATGCACCAATCTTAAGCCAAAACACAGTCAACGCGAAACAGCTGCATGTGCGTGCTTATGCGAAAGGCAGTTAACTAGGCAATCTTGAGCACCAGCATCAATATAACAACGTGGAAGTATATCAAACTTAAACCACCAATCGAAATGCTGGGGTGACAGTGTCAAAGACTGTTATTTCCCGTAATTATGTGGTTATTTTGTCAACATGATGTTTTGCCGCCGATCAAAGTGTGCAAACACTTCCATGTTTAAACCTTGTTTGAATGTCATGGAGAAGGCCTAAGACAGTTTACAAACTGTAGTTCATTTAAATTGGATCTCAGTGCAGGGAACCCGTGATAACAGCGCTTAAGACCATGCCATGTTAGTGGACTGTGTTCGTGATGAGTCCAGCACAGGTAAAATTGACAAAGAGCGAACTGCGCATACTATCAGACCCAAATCGCGACGTGGCCCCATGCATATGTCATGATGTGTGGGCGTAGCACCACAAGGTCGCATCACATCAACAGCAGCAAGGCGCCTTAATTATATCGAAACAGCCTTCTCCAACCAAATGATGGGCAGATTTTACAAAGTGGGACAAGGATCTTAAGACGAAATAGATTAAGTCCATATTGTAGTAATCTGGATCTTCTCGCCCTGCCCTCTAGAGAAGATGATTTTATTTCAAATGCGGTTACTTGATTTTATGATAGCATCATCTCAGCATATTTGATGCACAATTAACATCAAGGAAAATTCGAGCGGAGTGTAGCGGTAACGCTAAAACCAAGAACAAAAGGGTTCCGTTGTTCACGGTGCATGCTAACATGCTGAATGGGCATGCTCGGCAAACCGTTTCTCATAATGATGTCAATTCTGCTGTGAGACTCTGAGTGAGTTTTCTCTCTCATGATAGGCGTAGGACGTCATGCATGACAATTGCGTTGAAAAGAGCTCTGTCCAAATTTTTCTGCATTGGCGTGCTCCCAGCATAATTTGTCGAAGATATTAGGTGCGAATTTGGTTTAAATGCATTGACAACGATTTGTTGGCGGAACTGGACGTGGGCCCTAATGTTGTGTCTCCTTTGCATGCAATGCAGGACATCATGGAAAATGTAAGAATTGGGGACATAAGACATTTGTTTAATTCGCAGAACAGCGTAAACACAGTTTTGAGTTGGCGGAAACGTTAAACCCAGGAGAATAAGGTGAGCATAACGAAGTAAGCTAGAGCAAAGCCACAACTTGTGTGCCAACCAACAGTTTGAAAGGCAAATCTAGACCCCAAATATGAAATCACAGACACCTGCAGAATTGATCCATATGCAATCGAAATCAATCTTACACCGTCCCACCAGTGGTGGGCGTAGGGGTCAGAAATGCCACACCTTGTTTTCCAGTAATGTGTGGGGATAATTTAGACCCAATTATTGGAATGCTAGATAAGAGCAGAATTCGCTCATTCACTCTCGACGTTAAATTCACATCAGCATGTGGGTGGTGGGTGTAAGTGTCAGCAATGCCACATCTTGTGTGCCACCAACTCGTGTGGGGGATAACTTAGAACGCAATGTAGTCATGTGGCAGAACTGCAGTATTTACCCACATTATTGCGGCTTGAAAAAAGGACAATGGTGTGTCAGAGGTGTGAGTAGATATCATCAATGCCAAAACGTATGTGCCGAAAGTCAGTGTGGAGGGGTAATCTAGACCCATCTATAGCATTCGATACACCTGTAGAATTGACTCATATAGAATTGATATCAATCTCACACCGGCCCGTCAGTGGTGGGTGTAGTTGTCATAAATGCCACGCCTTATTTTCCAATAGTAAGTAGGGATAACATAGACCCAATTATTGAAATGCGAGATAAGTGCAGAGTTCTCCCATTCACTCTCGACGTTAAATTCACATCTTCTACTAACATCACCGTCCACCAGCAGACCAAGTCTCTCAGTTTATTATCCATTTTGACAAAATTTTCAATTATCGAGCAGGTTTCTTGTTTCAGCATTTTAACCACACCTTCAGCCTTATCAAGCCATATTCCTCATTTCGCCTTCCCTTCACGTATATGCGACCCACAATCATACATTTGTATTTGCTAACGTTCTTCCTTCTATCCAAAAAAATGTTACAGTCAGATGTTCGCAGTTGACTTGCCTACGGTCTAGCATTCGGCAGCGATCCATTCAATGCAGACTCTTCACTGCTTCCTTTACTTGCGATACGCGTAGCTGTTGTACGTTTCCCTCTCAATATTGCTTGCGGTTACTTAGCAGCAACATCGTAGTCAGTGTCGTCTCTGCATAGTGCGTGATCTACAGTCCACCTTGTGATAACCACCTTTCACAGAGCACTCGATCGGACCACATCCTCCTCCTCTTTTGTCACTTCCACAGAGGTCAACATCTTTGATCTCAACCCGTTCGCACATTTGGCCGTGTACAATGACTCCTGAGCAGCAATCAAGAAGAAATGTAGCCCTCAGATAAATCCCATTTCCTCCTCTCCAAAATGTGCAAAGGCAGATTGCGCTGGCGTGATGATGGCGAATAGCAGTGGTGAGTGTCCTCCCACCTACACCGAACACGCAGCCCGTGCTACCTCAAGGGTACTGAAGAAAGGAGCATGCATGTACGCAAAGCCATTATGCACGAGCCTTGCAGTAATCTTCTTCCCACTTATAAGTCTGATCCGCTCTTTTCCATCCAACACGCACACCTTGTCTTCCTTATAATTTATAATAATAAAGGCAACACGCACTTACGCACAAGCAAGCTCAAGCAAGCCTCATTGCCGTGCCGGACGGGGCCAGACTGAATGGACCACGAGGCAGATTAGTTGGTCGCAATGGCACTTTCCTCCTCCCTATGCAAACAGGCATGTTATCATTAGGTATGGCAAAGCACGTTACAATCACACTTAGTAGCTTACCAGGGGGCGGTGTTTTAATAAATCCATCGTATATGTCAGTTGTATCCGTGAAAGCCAAAACTCGGAATCGTGTGTTGGCCTCCAACCCGTCAAGAGTTATGCTCCCTTGTAAAAAGTCTACTTCTTCACTCCAAACAGAGTGAAGTGATAAGCTATCACTCTGTTCGGTAGCACAAGAATAGTGACCTTGCTGGCACATACAGTTATCATAGAAATAACGTTTCGTGTTTAAGGATGCAACTAATTGTGAAAACTTTGCATAGTTGTCACATGCCATCTATGTGGCAAGGAATATTCCTCCTCACTGGTTGGTTGCACACAAGTAATAATGTTTCTGACACACCCACCATCAGCAGACCGACGCAAGGTCAATGGTGCAAGTAATTGGGCTAGTGATTCAGGCCCATCACATGCTACCTATGCGATAAGCAATACGTATTTACACTTATTAGTGGCAAATTGCAGTGGCATTTCTGACACACAAAGCTAACATCAAGAATCTCAAGCGATCTTGAAGACGCATTCAATTAAATTAATTCTGCACGGCTTTCGCATGCCACCTACACTGTAAGAATAGCTTGTCCATACTGATTTTTTCCACACATGCAGTGGCATTTCGTACGCCTACATCCACCATCGACAGACTAGCGCGTTTGATAATGCAAATAAATAGCGAAATTCGCCCCTGTTAATTTTTCGTGCTTTTGAGATTTTAATCTTGAGCACGTTTTCATGGAATATAGCGTGTTTTGCTCCGGGCTTTTGTTGGCAGGACATGTAGACTGTCCGCTTGTGCTGAGAGTTTAGTTGCCTATTTTCGATAACTAATCTTCTATCAGAAACTGCACTATCGCAACCTAGATTCTTTAAAATTGTCAGCGCTCCCATATATTAGTTTGTTATAGGATCATATTGCTGGTGCTGGTTCGTTGTGGGACTTTGAGGGTTGGGTGTTTTTTGGATAGTCCAAGTGTGTTTTGCCCGATGTCAACCTGCAGCACACAATATGCTGCGATGCATCGAAATGATGCGAACGGCGAGTGAAGGAGCCAGTCCTCTTTTTTAACCAATGTGGGCATCTGTTGGTGGAGAACACCTTATGCTGCAGCATCAGAGTCCGTTGCTGTGCAATTCAAAATTGCAAGGTGACTCGACAATTTCGGTAATTTGAGGTGAACTCTCTCGTTATTCAAAGTCCACTTTTATGTGATACCTTTAACATGGGCGAATTAGCATTACAGACCCATCTTCATCGATTTGCATTTAAAAATAAATAAATAAATGTGCTTAACGGCAGTGGTGCTACCTGATCAAGCGCAACCCAATTATCACGGAAATCATATATAGATCCTATTATGATGAACTACGTGAACTGGACGGCAGCCGCATTTCAATTCGAGACTTGAATATTTACGTTCACAGACTCTCTACTACAGGGTTTGAAATTGAATCCCTACCCAAGGAAGCAGATTAATCTGGAACAATGGCATTTTTTAAGCTTTGTGCAAAATTTCTCCTTTTAAAAACAGCCAATTTTTGTCAATTTAGTGTTGGACGTGTGCAAGCATTTGAATATTTTGCACTTATTTGCGGTGAACTTAGTGAATGCAATTATACATAACTTAAACACTAACGTTTCTGAAATGTGGCATCGGCCTCTGAGAAGATGAAGCATAACGCATCTAAAGAAAAAAGTAAAAAATCACGATTTTCTTATGGCCAATTGCATGATGTCGACTTCGAGAAGTTTGGCAGGTATCGGCTCTAGAGTGGGTATGCTGTGCAGTGTACGTGAGCTTACGCGGTCACACTTCGTCCTAAAAGTCCCTAGGTAAGGCACTTGCGATGAATTTGCTAACTTTTTGTAAGCAAAATGGCAGCCACCAGAGAGGTAACACGTAATGCAACAGATGGCGGCGCCTAAGAGTTTTCCTTCTACGCGAGAAGTTGATGTGACCTGTGTAGTTCGGAATCTAGGGAAGGGAACCAAGCTTCAGAGAGTAGGAATAAGGGCGCGTGCAGAATACCATTGAGCAAAGATAGGGTACGTTAAAATGGAGCATATCAGCGATGCTGACGTATATCAATTTAGCTATTGAGCAAGATACAAAGCTCAAAATTAATTGGTTCTACAGCCTGACAAGTAGCCGGACAGCCAGTGACCTAGACAGTCGACACATCAACTCATGCACTGCTAATTCCAGTTCGCACTGTTTGTACGCTGCTGCTTGTTTTGCTGTGCTTTCCTAAACCACTTTTTGCTTGCTGTTATTTGTTAACTGGATGTATTGGGTTCTCACTGATGCAGTCAATTTTTTTAAAATTTCTCGCCTCTTTTTGCCACCCTTTTAGCGTTATTGCTTCCTATGTCAGTATTGCCTTGGCGCATTTATTTCCTTGGTGTAATCGGATACACGTCTGGTTGCTGTGAGCGCATGGAAATCCTGTCACGATGAAAGCTTTGAATGCTGCCCACAAGAATTTAGCGTTTAGTAGTCACATATTTAGTTTAAAGTCGAACAGAACTGCTATAGTCGTTGAACAACGCTTAGTACATGGACTTAAAGAAGGCGAACTGCACACACTGCCACTTACAATAACCAACGATCAAATCTTTGTCATCTGTGAAGCGTTAAATTAAATTAGGAAGGATGCGAGAAAGGCAAATTGTACTTGGTTAGTCACATGAGAGCAATGATTGGAAGCGGGTTGTGGCGGCTTTGACGAAGGATTTGACGCGATCTCTTCTCCTTTGACTGATTGGATGACAGGAAGACACTACAAAACCTACTTATTTGATTGACGGAGACGAGCGAACGTGTGTGAAAGTTGGGTGTGTGCGTGCGTGCGTGGTAGCAGAGTGGCCACTGAGAGGTGACGGGAGCAGAGAGCGCCTCACAATCTCACGCACTTGGTTGGCCGTAATCCTCGACTAATCACTAGCACACCCATCACACATCTGTATTGAATGCCAGCGGATCATGATCGCGGGGCAATGGCACCGAGTTTTAGAATTTCCTTGAATATTGCTGCGATGATAGCAACTCGTTGGAAGCTAAGATGGTAAGGCATCCCAGGGCCGCAGGCATTTCTGACGCACTCTGACACCATCAAGCACGGTCAGAATTTAAGAATTGCAATTCAAAACGTTGCATCCATAAATTAAGACAAGACGATGGTGCGTGAGTGTGATTCGCTTTTCTCATGCTCCTACTTGCCAGCGCCTAGTTTTTTACCCAAATTCCTACCAAATTGCCTTGTTTAAAATTCTCAATCACTCGATTGCTTTAGAGAAGACCTGATCATCTGCTTTTGCTTTAGTACATATTTATTAACAGCTTGATTTCTACACCATGCGCATTTATTCAAAGAATTGCCGGTCTTCGACGAAATTTTAGTCCTATTTATGCCAAAAGGCAGTTGTGCGGGACTCGACTCGGCAGGCGATACCCATATTAAAACGTCCAATTTGCTGCATCTTGTAGAACACAACCCAAGTCGTGAGCAATTTATATTCCAGCTCGTCAACTCAAAGGACGTATGAGACCGAAAGAAACCTTTGACGTTAAACTACATCCAATCTTTGATACGCATTTCTTTATTAGTATAGACACATCAGCTGTCGACATAGTTGAAACAAGTAGGAGTCCCAGACACACTTCATGCATAGATTTGCTTTGTGGTGTTTGGCACGATTTACGCTCACGATAATTCGATTGTTTGCATTTTAGAGTGTGTACCACCACATCGTGTACCTCCTGACTGAACGAGTTGTCGACTACGATTCGTAGCGTTAGATTCAGCATATTGTCGCGTTGAAAGAGCACAGGCTGTATCGACCATCCGACAGTGATTCGAGGCCGGAAATCGCGCCTTTTCGATTTGTGTACATCCACTGTTTGCGGTTTCCACCCAGGTGGCACCGCATCTCTTAATGTTATGGAGGAGGCGGTGGCATCATGGTAGTTTGTTGGCCAGGTTTGTATGCGCCACACGAGTTCTGCAGGTCTTGCTTATTACTGTCGCTCTCTCACTTGCTGTCGAACTGGCGAAACAAGTCAGGGTGATGTAGCACCAGTTTGAAGTCGTTGCTTTAAGTTGATTAAGTACAGTACCCTCATCTCCAATAATTCGGAGGTTAATCTTACTGCTGTTTAACATTCTAATTAAATATTACTCGAAAGGGCAGTCACATGTTTGAATGAGTTGGCTTGTTGCGGTACCAGAAAGGCGAGTCTGCAGTAAAACAATTGCAAGCGAGGAAATCGTGAACACTGAACTGTACACGTTTTACATTCCAATCAGAAACCAATTGATTAATTACTCAAATTTAAGTTTACTTTCGTTCCTGCATCGTACAGTCCATTTTAAAATGCTTGACAGATTGGAATGATCAAAATATAATAAGTATGATTTTGATACGAGAACTGATGATAACCTGATGATTTTGGTGCCTAGGTTGGCACAGACGATCGATAATGCACAAATGTGCACTCTCAAACAATCTAATTCTCTTGTGATCAGCATTGATCCAAATTTAAAATCAGATGCATGGTTCATTTCATGGATGCTTTCAGCAAGGGCATGAGGCAGCACTGTTGCTTTCTCTCTTCCGATCTAAAATTGATAAGAAATAACACTTGGACTACCGTTTCCTTCTGCAACAGCTTGCCACGCATGTAGTTTAAAAAGCTGACAATTTCGGTGTGCTCGATGTGTAGGAAATCCATTTCGGCAAGGAAATTTGCGTTTGTACAAATATGCAACTGCTCTTTATTCTGTAATTTTGATGAAGCACAGATTGACACTAGGATTAAGCAGCTAGAATTTAGCTGTTCGTTTCTTTTCTGAAGGGAAGGGAACTAATGTGATTTACATGGAACAATGTAAGTGCGGTCGAATTATCAAATGCTTATTTTTGTAAGGGAAGATGGAAATGCCGAGGTATATACGTGCTCTTCTTTTAATCTCCATTGATCCAGAAATGGTCTATATTGCACTCAACTGCTTGTTCCCTTCTACAATCGCGTGCAGCTCTTCATGTTCTGAAATCTGACATTGTGGATGTGGCTGATGCGCAGGTTGTCTACTTTGGCATAACACACTGCGATTGTGTGGGTGCATCTAAATATTCATCAAATGATTTAGATATAGATAAAAACAACTAAGCTGGGATGCCAGATAGGTGGTCAACTACACAGTCAAAGGCCCTTTAAAATCGCCCGCATTTTTGTGATGCTAAACAACGGTAAATTCCTACTAAAATCATTTAAGTTGCGATTATGTTTTCTTCAGATTTCTAGCTTATTGCCGTTCTCAGTTTGCAACATTTCTGCACTCCTTAATTCCCTATGGGGTGGCTATAGTCCAATCACGGGTGTTATCCCTTCTGCAAGATGTTTCCACACGTTTAATTGGGTAAAACGCAAAGCGCATCGCTCCATTAGTGCAACAAATCACAAACCTGACAAAGCGGGGGATTCGCGTTCTAGCGCAACAACAAACCTGTTGAGTTCGTTCCGTTCCACTTTTTATTTTAGCGGGCACACTTCAAATTGATTAATTGGTCTGGGTTAGAATCAAAATTTGCACTCACGAAGCTGTCTTATTATTTCACACAACATCTAAATGCTCCGATTTGAGCCATGCCCTTCTATAAGACCCATGCTGAAAGACATATGCTATTTAAAGTGCATGGTTATCTGAGGTATTCATGATTTTGTTGGCGATGAGTGTCATCCATATAGTCGGCTTTAATTCTCCCGAATAAAGCTGTCATCTAAGAATGACATACATTCCTTACCCATGCCAACTCTTCTAACTACGCCCCAAATAGCTCACTTCCATTAACCGGCATTGAAATCTAACCCCTTTTTCGCATTTGTTGCACAAATTTTTTCTTGTTTTTTAAAGTTTCAACCCTTTTTTATTCCTCATTATACTTGCCTCTACCCATCTTCCACTCGCATTTTCCAAGCAGTAGAAGCAGTAGTTGTGTGCTCTCTTGTGCCACTGAGATTCCCGTCCCTTCCACTCATTTGCATATACCTACTAAGCGCGCCTTTAAGCCACGCCGCCATCTTTCACCTCTTCCATCCTACCACTACCACCGCTACTTATGGCCTATTAGTAGAAGCTCCTCCGCCCTTCATTCACTTGCGCATTCATTTAGTCATTCACTCATTTTATCCACTTATCACCTACATTCCTTCGCTAAGGCCAGACTGTTATTAACGCATACACGGTCACTTGTATAAAGGGTTGATTCTTCTGTTGTGATGTTACTTTATCATAATTTTTGCAGCTCATCCCACCGTCACACATATGTGACGCACACATTTGTTATCATTTCGCCAATTCGTCTCTAAAATCTCATTACTAATGCAGCATTTTTGCATGCACACGTACACATATGTACGCACTAGTGCCTTTTCGACTTCATTCCATCTGACAGCTCTTTTAGTGCATCCCCGACACTGACAACACTACAGCCTACCAGCTCCCAATGCTGTCCCTTTCATTATTCATCTTGATAATAAGCAAACAATTGTCACACAGGCTTTTGTGGTCTAGATTTAGACAAAGCACTTAACTTCATCGAGTCTTATCCCTCATTTCGTCTCTCCGTCACACATGCGACACACAATTTGCCCATGATTTATTTCCCTTCTCCATTTATGCTGCAGGCAGTTTATATTTCCCCATTCATGCTATTGCTAAATTACTTTTTATTGTTTAAAAACGTTGCAGACTGGTCCTTAGAATTGATTTGCCTGAAATCGGATACTTGCTATCAATCCACTCATCGTAGAATTTTCATCGCTTCTTCCACCCATAATACGCTTTGCTGCCGTTAGCTTCCTTCTCGGCATTGCTTGCGGTCACTTGGTAAACCATAGTGCAGCCAGTGTCGTCTTGACATAGTACGTGATTCACAGTCCACCCTGTGACAACCGCCTATCCGAGAGCACTTCTACAAAAGCCCACACCTTCAATCTCAACGCTTTTATCTGCTTCGTCACACACAATGTGACCGCTGAGCAACGATGCAGATAAATGACCTCTTCTTCCCTTACATCATGCACGAAGGCAGTTGGCACAAGGGTGATGATGGCGACTGGCAATGATGAATGCCCTTCCACCTAAGCCGAATATGCAGCCTGCGTCGCAACCTTAAGGGCACTAAAGAAAATAGCATGCATATATGTAGAGCCATGCCTGCACATGCCTTGCGGCAAAATCTCTTCTCATTTATAAGACCATCCCACCGGGCTCTACCCAGCGCACACACCTTATCTTCCTTATAAATCATGGTAATAAGAGCAATGCACGGATCATGTAGACTCGAACAGAATAGTTCCCGTGAACTCAGGCGTGCCTTTATCGTGACATCGCACACACACACTTCAATGTATTCTAACAAAAAGACTTCTTTTTTTCGATGGGACTGACACAGATATTTGTAAGGCTGCGCTCTCATGCAAGTCTTCGAGGCAACGCCATCTATGCTCTCCTTCTGTAGCTTAAGCAAATGCACTCAT
Source organism: Taenia hydatigena (assembly GCA_036345935.2). NCBI lineage: Eukaryota > Metazoa > Platyhelminthes > Cestoda > Cyclophyllidea > Taeniidae > Taenia > Taenia hydatigena. Next base: position 6,442,895 of record JADWOT020000002.1, on the reverse strand, counting down.
GATCAACCCAATTCGACGAGGAATAATGGCAATAGCAAAAGCCCTCTCAAAGAACATAACTATGCCTTCACAATTAGGAGAGAGTACTCATGCTTGGGCACGGTCGTGTGAGGCCAAGATGTCAAAACTATGAAAGACTTCGGCAATGGGTAAGTACATTTTGCTAGCGATAAAGGCAGCCACATCGACAAAGCTGCGTCCAAGAGAGCATTCTCAGATCAAATCTTAAGTAAATACATGCGTACAGGCATATATAAACGTTTGGAGTTTGTTAAGAATGGCGCAATAATGTGAAACCACTCTCACTCTGATACCCTGACTTCATGAAGGAATGAATTTGCCGAATCCATGCTCCTCACCTTTACTCCACAGAACAACAACAAAGACGAAGTTGTTGAGGAAGGAAACATAGGACTCAAGACCTTATAGCCTAAATAGCGACACAATCTACAGCCCCATTCTTCCTTATCATTATAACCGCCTTCGGCGACCATAGGTGGCAGCCTGGTGATGACGCTGAAATGCCTCCCACAACAGGGAGTTGCGCGCCGTGGAGGCGGTGGTTGACTATTTCAATACACAGAAGTACTGCTCTGAGTGAGAATGCTATCGTGCCAAACTAGTACCCGTGTTGTTTACTCATATCTTAGTGGCTGTCTTAAGATCATCCATGCGGAACAAATCACCCTCGTCGTGCGTTGGGTTCGAAATACCCATAGTCCCACTTGGAGCCAAGTAAGTAACAGGCTGTCGTCCTCCTGCTTTCAACGCATTAAGCTTCACTCGCCACAATCCTTCACACCTCATCCTCCTTCGAGTATCGGGTGACTTTGCATGAAACAGCATGCAGATAAGCGGATTTGTGGCGCAATGAGACTGATTGAGTGCTTCAGTTGTGGCGACAAGATTCGCTCCCCTGTCTGCATGCATTGCACGTGCAGCGTGACAGTGACCCGGCAGCTGAATTTCAAGTGGAAAAGCAATCGATTAAAACAAGTGCTTTGGTCACATTCTCAAGCTAAGTTGCGCGACCATGACTGCCAACCAGACGCGTCGTGCAGCTCTATTTCTCGTCGTCTATTTCTTATTTGCCCCTTTGGTTGCATTTCCGACCCTCGTTTTTCGCCTTTTCTTTCTCGCCTAGACCATGGTGGACATTGTGGACATGATGCTGTGGAAAGGCAGGTGCTCGCCTTTACTTACACCTCCACTAACGCTAATGGCATACAGTTTGTTGAAGAAGCAGGGCAATATGCCACAAGGCAGTTCAGAAAGATAGTCATGTTAAGGAAGAAGAATAAGAAGAAAAGGAAGACTCGGCAGGAGTGTCTGATATGAGTACATCAGATATCAGTAGATGCCCAGTTTCTTTGCCTTGCCTTAAAGTCATCAAATGCGGCATCGGAAGCTGCGGTCGACAAAAATGGGCAGAAACGCCGCTCTCCAGCTACGAGCTGTGGCAATACCGGACTTCTGGACGAGTGCAAAGAGCAGATAGGAGGGCGTGGTATGGATAAGGTGCAGAACATTTGCACTGAAGTAAGGGAAAAGGAGGGAGACAGAGGGTCAATTGAAGAAGGATGAGGAGGACGAAGAAATGGAGAATGATGTGAAGAAAAAGAAGGCGGATGAAGTAATCATCAGCGATTCGTAAGTTGACGATTGTCAAAAGAAAACATATGACGGGTGTAGACTACTCTTCATCCACACTATCGGCGGACTTGCGCGGTATCAACGTTAGCTACCTCACCGACACAGGTGTACCGACTCCAACAGACAGTAATGGAGTGAATGCTTGCTTTCCACCACATGCTAGGACAAGTTGGTGAGTTTGTCCTTCTAGTCAGTGCAACATCTGTACCATGAGGAGGGTATTAGAGACACTTTATTCTTTTCTGCACCAACTTGCACAGCCAGCGAATAGCGGAGGTAGAAGAGAAAATAATGACTTCGTGTGGGTGATTTTGCCCTCCCATTTTGGGTGAGAAGGCTTACACGCCTAAAGCAGCAGTTTCTGTGGCAATAGAATGGCGGTTGATACGCGGATGCCAGCTACTCCCAATTAGGCAGTTGCCTGCTCCATAGTGTTGCTGTTGCCAGCCATCACGTCTCTGCTTCATCACGGTACCGCATGCTGAAACGCTAACACGAAGAGCTGCTACAAGCCTACACAAGCAGCGTACTATAGCTCTATTTACTGCTGCCTACTTGACACACATGCATTTGCACAAAGTGGCCAGTTAGGCAAGGAAGGAAGGATTGTCTTGTCTTCCTTTACGAAACGCCGTTGTCACAAATGAGCTTTAACTAGTAGCCTTTCCACTCATTCACACATACACACTGCAGCATTCTCGAGCCTTTCCTTGCCCCACTCGGAGGAAGACGAGAGAAAGGCGACATAATAGTAGGGCAAAGGAAATTTGTGTGCATTTTGCATGCTGACTAATAGCCGCTCACTCGGTGGCAAGCGTACAATGACGAGACGGGCAGCTGACCCACCCTATCGCCAACAGTCCGTGTTTTTCTCAATTAGGCTGCCATATCTGCAATCGCCTCCTCCTCCTCTCTTATGCTAAAAGTCCATTCTATAGCGGTCGAGGGGCCGAAGGCAACAAAGTGTGTTCTTTATTACGCGTATTCGTACCTATTAGTAGTAGTAGTAAAAGAGGGCACTGAAATAAATGTTAGCAGAGGAGGAGGAGGGATAGGAGGTAAGGGAAGAGAGGGAGATAGACGCTGAACTTTACGTTTTTAAGTGCTGATAACCCTGTTCACCTCACGTCCATCCTACCCCTCTACCCCATTCTCTCCTCCCTTTCATCGCAATTGTGGATCAGAGTCGACAATGCCGCCCTCTCCATCGCCACCACCGCCGTTCGCTGCAGGTGCTTTCTTTGCTCTCGCTTTTTTCCTTTTTCCAACTGTAGCTTACCGCCTACCACCACCTCTTGTTTCGTGTTTACATCTCATCGTTCTGCTGCATCCCATTCTCTTTTATCCAAACTTCCGGTTACTGCATGGACGACTGCTGCTGCTGCTGCTGCATCGGCTCCTTCCTTTTCTTCCACCACTACCGCACTTCTAGGCAAAACGATGACTTTCAGTATCTGCTGCAATAAGATAAACTTTGCATCAGATTTTGCCTGAGAGTTTTCCGCCTTCCTTTTCCCACTCCCTCCTCCTCCAATATATACATCTGTCTCAACTAATTTGCGGCAGACTCCTCTGCTTTTGCCAGCCCACGTTTTGTTGTTGGTTAAAAACGTTTTTCTTCTTTATAAGAGGAGCGTCCAATTACATGCATAGCAGGATGGAAGTGCTAATTCGTGGTGAGGAACTGTAGGAGATATGGTCATTGAAGAGTCGTGAGCAGGTGCCAACGCGCAAGCGCCCATGTTGAGTCAATACTGTGGTGTTGCCCTCGCGTGGGTGACTTCGCCCTCCTAATTTGAGTGAAAATGCCTACACGCTTACAGCAGCAGTCTCCGAGCCAACGGGCTGACGGTTAATATGCCAAGACCAGCTGCGCCTACTTAAGCAGTTGTTCCATGGTGGTGCCGCTAATAGCCACTACTTCTCTGCTCTTGCACAGTGTCGCATGCTGAAACGCCAACACGAGGGCGTACTACAGATTTACTTAATCAGTCTTCCCTCCTGTCCGCCTATTAGGCGTACAAGCCCTTGCACAAAGTGGTTAGAAGGAGTGGTAGGGGAGAAGAATCATCTCTTCTCCTTCTACCAAACACCCTCCTCTTCACAACCACACTCACACACTCCTTTTCGATTCATTCCCAAGGCCAAACGGTGGTAGTAGCAGCATGTCACTTCTTTAGCAGTTCATGCTCAGCATATCCAGTAGTAAGGACCTTACCCACTTTTTCACATACACCACGCATCACCTGTGCCATCAGCAGTTATTGACTGTGACCCTTCCAATGCAAAAGCATATTCATACCTGTGGAAGCAAAATATGCTGCAGTTGTCACGGATGAGCTCAAGTTCACAGTGCCTCATTTATAGCATCAGATCTGGGCAGGGTGGCAGCACCTCCGCTGGAAGACGGGGCTCGAATTCGAGGTAGGTTCAATACCGTCGATCGTGGCAACCGCATTTAGTTTCACATCGATTCTTCCGATCAAGAGTCATCGACCACCACCATGCGCCTATCAGCGCGCAGTGGTGACCACTCCCTTCCACTTGACGGCAGCTGTATTTTGACCTAAAATGTATGACGGCATGTCTAGCGAACGCGCTTGGGACGATTCTCACATGTGAGCAATGCGAAAATATAGCTACCGAGCACAAGCATGGAGGGGCCGGGCGTCAGCGACGAACAGGCTGAATCCGAATGTATAAACGGCAGTTTTGAAGTTCAAACTCACAACCGGCGTGCTCTATCGTGCACCGTTCTAGGAGTTCTGAGGTGCAGACTTGTCTTCCCCATTGGCCTGATGATCTGCAGTCAGCTTCTTTAGTTCATCTCACAATGAGTCCATCCAAGTGCAGCTCGTAAGGCCAATAAGGGGCAGGTAATTCGAAATTCGGGAGAAAAGTGTGATCAGATTTTTCATAGCAGAGAAGAGCTCAGTGCCTCATATGATGTATGTGTTTGTGTGCAAGCGGTTTGCACGCGCCTACCCACGGAAATTATGAGTAACGAGCTGCCAGTTGGATTGAAAGCTTATGTTTAGTCTTTTTAGTGCAATTTGCATATGCTGGCCCTTTTTGTTGTTGCTTTGTTTTCTGTACCAATGAGTAGTTTACGTCCTTGGTTTATATTGAAATGAAGAATTAGGAACTTCAAAATTTTTATCTGCATTTGTCTACCGCACTGCAAATTAGTTGAGTTCAAAGCGCTAGGGAAGGCTTCAATCATATTAGGGCTTTTCAGGTGGCTTAATAAAGAATAGTTCCGTCCTAACTTAGCCTCAATTAATGAGTCACACCCCATTTCTAAGAGGAATAATTGCTGGAAAGGTGGAAGAGTATCTGGAGCCTGGTGAATCAAGCAGAGATGTGGATTCCATGACAAATCCCGCCAGCAATTTTCACATCGATCCACTTGCTTTTTGCGATCGGAATCGCCTACACTTGTGTCAAAACTTTTGAACTAGAAGAGCTGCTTTGCTATATTGTTAAAAAATTTCTGAGAAAGGATACGGATCCTGTCTATAATAACCTTAAAAGCATAACCCTTTTATTTCTTGTGGCTTTTGGTCTGTATATATGCGTCTTTGCACGTAACATAGATGCATTTCTAACATAGCTTTGCTGAATTTCTGTTGGACAGTTTGCGTCTCGAATTCTTACCGCTACTGCTTATTTCCAACCGATGCATAGCCTTGATTATATGCGACTCCAACCCTAGTTTTGCGAAATCAATACAATAGACACCACACATTTTTACTATGTATACGGACTTCGTAGGCTTCGTCGCAACTCTTTCGAGAGTGGCTTGAAGCAGTGCTAAATAATGCTCCATTTTAAATGAACTTACGGTAATACATGATTTCTGAATAAAACGCCCGCATAAGGGTAAGAAACACCTCAGAAAATCAGACGATATTCCATCAACAAATACCACCAGTGCATGGGAATAGGCGGGAGAGTGTGCACGCTACATCATTCTCTCGCCTTTTGGGCATTTACAACAAATCCGCTGCTTAAATGGCGTTAAGTAAGACATGTATTCCGGGTAAAAGAATGTGTTTCTAAGCTGGATAACTTTGGGCACAATAGCCACTTCCAGAGGATTACGCATCCATGATCTTGCGCAAAAATGGTCGGTTGTAGACTAGGAGTGCTCTTGGCATTACTGATGGGCTAAAGGCAACAGCTAAGCTAGCTCAAGCATGCTGTAGGCAAAGGAGAAGAATGGTGTCAGTCTACGCCAATAGGCAATTTTCAACACCCAAAAACGAGATGGATTTACCACGAACAGCTCTTTCGGAATTGATATTACCAGATATTGTTAAGCATTTGAGCGAAGCTGTTTCGATTTCGTTCGATCAAGGAAAATAAAACAACGATGGCTGATGAAGAGACGAAATGAGCTACCCATACCTGCAAGATGTTTTACGAGGACCGAGTTTGAGTTAACAAGTCTGCCTCTTCTAGTTGGAAATGAACCTAATTCCCTTTTAAATCTTGTCAAGGCATACTGCTAAAAAGCAAAGGTCAGGGTGGACCTCACTTAGGATTGAGTTCGTTTTCTGCTGACAGGATAATACTTTGCGCATTTTCCTTAAAGTCGAGGGTAGATATAGTGCTAAAGCAGGCAAACTATTGCCCGAGTGCATAATCTCTGGGACTACCAGCATGGCGTGCAGTCAACGCTGCTCACCGTTTGCACCTTTCAGCAACAGGGCAAACTCTCCGATCTACAAATCACTGCAGGGCGACAGGCATCAGTTATGTGATCCAACTTCTAAATAGAGGATGAGAGGTGCGCTAAGGTACATGAGCTGCTCCTAGCAGCCCAGCTGTCACGTTTACAAGGTAAAACCCTCCAGACAGGATGGAATGTCAAGATGACATAAGCAGCCTTCTTAAAGGGCATGTGGAGATAACTCCTTCTGGTAACATCCCTTCAGCAGTGCCGAGGCTGCTATCATCTATACATGCACAGGAAGACTTGTAACCCATACAAGAAATGCTACACGAGTTTATCTGCCCCGAGAGTATCGTCTTCTGGTGCATGAGGTTTCTAATAACGAGATAAAGGGAGTCATTCTTAGCATTAAATTTTGCTGGACAAAGACCATCCCTAGACAAGGTGGCAGAAGTTTGATCGATGATTAATGCCACGATAAATCGAGGATTGATGAAACTGTTCATTCTGCTGATAGTAAAACATCTTAAAAACTTGTGTTTGCAGCAAAAGATACTGATGTAGGCGACATTAGAGCCCATCGAGATGCCGTTGGGAAACAAATGGCTGAAAGGCATATGAGTAGAAAGATTTGGGCGATTTCCAAATGGCTAGAGGCAGGCGTTGATGGGTGTGGCATAAAGAAAGGGACAAAGGTATTCGAAGAGTGATCTGGTCATAATGCTTTAGAACGTTGGGCCGAATTTGGGACATTTGTGGAGAGGTATTTAGAACTGTTTCTTACAGGTAAGCACAGTGAGTGAGTGAATAGCCTTAGAGACGAGTCAGAGATGAACGACTTCGGTAGATAGCCGTATGAATAATAGAGGCACACGGAAATGGGGAAGAGAAGTAGGACTTGGCGACAAATAAACCAGACCTAGTTGGGTGTTTACATGGATGTGAGATTGAGAGATGGGAATTTGATGGGTGGACAAATCCATACACGATTGAGAGCTCACTACTAGATTTATTTGACAAGCAGAGATGCGATCTGAGTAGGCCGACGGCAATATTGGGCATTTTGTGTTCTTTACTTCTAAAAAGCTCCTTTTGTATTGTTTCTGTGAAGATCCCCTAGACGGTGTTTTACACGATTCCTAGATAAAGTCAAATAGGAATGCGATCAAGCAGAGGTTCCAGCCTCTGTTACTAGGCATTCATGGATGCCATTCGGATTTATCTTAGGAATGACTAGACTCATTGGTGCAAAGTTAAATTGACAACCAGGTCGTGACAAATATGCAACGACTGTCAAATCAGAATTGGAAACTTGGAATGTTTATATATTGTGTGTAACATGCAAATGTTTTCCAGCAAATACCAGCGGAATGTGTGAACCTCGAGTGGTTCAATGGAGTGAATGCAGACAGATAGAGCTGCAGACATCTTAACATAGAGCCGCCAGCGAAAATAGTGAAAGGCATTTGGTGATTTACTTCCTTATGTAAGCTGGTCCGGGTCGAATATTTTAGGCATCTTACCATGTTCGCTTGTACACTCCCGGAGAGAATGAAGGTCGACACATGGAACTGAATTGAAACACTGTCTTCAGTGTTTCCCCAACGTTCAGCGAATATGCAAAACGGGTCCCTAGTTTGTCAGCCCATGCATCATCTTGTTCCTGATCTGGATGTATGCATTACGTACATGATGTGTTGGTTCGTGACCATAGGCATAGTCATGGACTTTCATGTTGATTCACCACTGCTGGGTTACGAGATCCTGAGAAACTGGCTCAGACGTGTGCACCTGTCGACAACCTTAACGCACAGCTGAGTCGTGTGCTGAGGAAGCGGATTTCGGATGGTGTTTGGATTTGATGTGAAAATCATGTGTTCTAAAGTTGCAAACCTTTCGATTATTGACCATACGAATGGATATTATTAACGCAAAACAACAATCTTATGCATAATCTGCAAATACCAGGATTGTGATTACAAAATCACAGTTTTATAAGCACCCTAAAAATAATTGCACCTGTTGTAGATTTTTGCATGGATGCTTTGGATGATATGTGTGAATAAATGAAACACTGCTCTTGAATAATACGCATGATGTCCTGTAATACATGGGCTGCTCGTCCACTTCCGATTCCAAGAGAGAATTACGTTGTCCAGGCTAGGGTGCATTCGTCATACAGGGTAGTCTCAGGTCCGTGCCACTACATCTTTAACATACGGCAGGGGTTGGAGCTACCAGCAGACGAGCTCATAATGGCCAGGACTCAAATTGGCCATCTATTAATGTGAGGGTTGACCATCCAACTAGTTGCATACATTCTGCCCCAGCTATAGCTGCTCAAAATTTCACTGAAGGCATTAGAAGGTATGATACTGTGATGGAATCCGTATATGTTCGGCAAACAGGGGAGGCTGAGGCTACTGTCAAAGTCCAGAGGTAAGCCTACCCAGCAAAAGCAAAGTGATCAAACCCGTGGCTCTTGATCAAAACCGCGAGTTGTGAAAGCAATAAACATATAACAATTCCATTTTCTTGCCAATCGTCTTGAGAAAATCCCGAGACGGTTATGATGCTTCAGTTGTTTAAATGCGGCTCTGCAGTGAAAGGCCTTCAAAGAACTTTAGTTCCATGGCCGTGAATACATCAGAGATCCTTGAGGCAATTACGTTTTGAACTGAAACAACCGATTGTTATCCCTGTGCTAATAACAAGAAATGTCTTATAAACTAAATTTTAGGCATGTTGTTTGGTACATTTTAGCTTTGCTGTGGAATTAGCCTGCAGCTTGGGCTATTTTTCCCTTACATAAACACAATTATTTGTTGAATTTTTCTCTCCAAGCTTGTTGATCGCACTTAAGAGTATCGTCCGTCTCTATGGTGTGCTTTCTTACTAATAATAACTCAAGGGCTGCAGTTGTTACACAAGGAAAAGATTGTCGGTCGCAGGCTCTACTTGGTGTTGATGACTCATGCTTTCGATTTGTGCTCTCAACTTCTTCCCCGCCGCTGACCAATCTGCGCTAACAGACCTACTAAAGAAATCGACCGAATAATGCAATCACCTGTTCCAAAGTCTTTGCAAATTGGTTGCCTGATGGGAGGAGATCGAAAAGGTACACTACGCTTACACATACAAATTCAGTTAGAGCAGTCCATCCACCAGAGAGCCGCTAGAAGTCACACTGGTGATGGTGGCAAGTGAAAGCATCCGCTGAAGACAACTCTTTCGTCCTTCCCCACCAGCCACTAACTCCTACGCTTTGCAGATGCGAGGGTCCTACACTGCAGATTGTTGGAACTGGAAGATCCAGCTTTAGGAAAGTGAACAAACCCACACCAATTCCATTCTACACTGTGGTTGGATTCGGTTCTCAGAAAGCAATCCTGATCAAAGGCTCGCAAAAGCACTTAATTAAATGCTACCAACTTTGGCGATTCCACAGGATTTTCTTGAAGTACGTCTAACAGTAAGTGAACTAGTTTTGCTGGAATCACACTGCCATTTGCTGCCTTGTGCAGCAAGAAAAGCCATTGTCTTACTCAATGGGAGTAAAATTGAGGCAAAACAGTTAAAGAGATGCAAAGAAATAAACGCATTGCCCTTACCATTCAAATGTTCATCATTCGAAACATTTGGAGTCACATAGCCGTTGTTGAGTTGGATCAGTGGTTAAGCAAAGCGGTGAAGGAGGCGTTTCCGTCTAAAAAAGCAGTTTACATCCAACGAATATAACTTCACTTTTATTATTATGATTTATGGGGGAGGCGAGGCTCGTGCGTTTGGTGGAGAACAGGGGAAGAGCCTTATATATGGGTAAAGTATACTGCAAGGCATGCCAGCATGGCTTTGCGTACATGCGTATTCCTTCCTTCAGTGCCCCTAAGGTAGCACGAGTCGCTTATTCTGCCTAAATGGAACGACACTCGCCATTGTTAGTCGCCTTTTATTGCTCCAAAGCCAACTGCCTTTGTGCATGCTGGTAAAAAGGAGTGAATTATCTGAATGCTGCATTGCTGCTCAGCAGTCATTGTGCATGGTCCAATAGGCAAACCAGTTGAGATAGAAGCTGTAGGCCTTTGTGGGTGTGATTAAAGAAGAGGGGTAGGAAGTCGGATTGTGTGCCCTCGAAAAGGCAAATGGCAGAGGGTGAACTGTGGGTCTCGTATTATCCAGAAACAACGCTGGCTAAAGGCTAGCCATTTAAGTGACCGTAGGCCATACCGATCAGGAAGCAAACAACAGTAAAGCATCTTACAAGTGGAGGATGCAATGAGATGCCTGGGACGGGTAGATCGCTGATGAATGCCGAAACGTAGAATGCCATTTGCGAGCACATGACTGCAACATTTCTTAAGGGAATGAAGAAAAGTCAGCAGTGATGAGAAAGAAACACAAAATCTGACCGCAGAATGAGTAAAGGGAAGAAAAAGTAGTGAAAAATCTGTGTGTCTCACATGTGACGGGAAGATGCAATGAAGAATAAGACTCGACAAAGAGCATGGCACCGTTTAAATGAAAAACACAAAAATCTGCTGAATAATTGCATTAATTTTAAAGCGAAATAAGAAAAAAAGAGAAACTTGAGGCTGTTAAGCGATGGTAATTTTCGAGGCGAAGATGCATTAAAAAGGCATTGGATAGAATTATAAGATGGGGCACTGATGCATAGATGTGTGTACCAATGCATGTATAGGGCAAAATTAATGGTAGTAGTGGTGAAATATGTGCGTCATTTGTGTGATGGGGAATTTAAGTGCAAAAATTAAGGTGAAACGATATCATTAAGAGGAGAAGACAATTAGTGAAACAAAGAATCGTTTGATTTGCACTAAAACTTAACCTTAGTCACGGAAAGTGGAAGAAAAGCGGATAAAATGAATGGGCGAGTGAAAGAAGGAGGGAAGTGCTTCTACTAATAGGCTATGCTAGTGATGGTGGTGGTAGGGGTGTGGCCTAATGGTGCACCTGGTTGATGCATGCGGATGAGTGGATAGGTCAGTGGGAGGAAGGCGAATGGCAATAGCTTTGCTACGAAAAACTTTCCGTTGGCTGCAACTGCTGCGGACTTTGTGCGACTGCAGCTTCACACTAGTTGTAAATTCAGTGCCTAGAGTACCACACCCAAACGACATTATTGTGCCTACACAACCGGAGGAGAATACTTATGCTTATGCAAAGTTGTGTGAAGCCAAGTTTTCAAGGCGATGCCATGCTCCGACAACGGGTAAGTGCCTTTATTCTACTAAAATGGCTAGCACAATGACGATGCTACTTTCAAAAGCATTTTCAGACTGATGGTTAATTTGACGGCTTCCAAAGGCGTAGGCAAAAGCGCAGGTTTGTTTTCGCCCTTATTGCAGTGTGCTGAAACGCATTTGTGCGCGTGCTCACTTGCACGCACTCCCCTCTCTGTTCGAACGGCTATCGGTCCAGTATTGACCAAAGTAGATTGATATAATAAGGCGCACAGATCTGCTCATTTTGTTTGTGGACCTACCTACGTTGTTGCTTATGTCTACCGACATCTCTACCGGTTGCTCTTTTATCTGTCTAACTCACTACCACCTTGCTTAATCTCTTTGCTTCATTTTAACTGTAGCATTTTATATGACGTTAAAACACTGGTGTCGTCCTGCCTAGATTAAGCTCGGAGTAGGTTCAACCCTCCCTTAAGCTCCAGTTATTGTAATCCACGGAGATATCAAGCAACATATTGCAGTGTTGCATTATTATGGCTGATGATATTTGATTGACAGACTTTGAAGGCATGCCAAAGACCCTCCGTTGTCGTCGTTCACATGTCAGCAACTTACAATGTGGGTCGGCTGTGTGACACCTTCATGCCAATACCCTTCTGCAGTACGGCATTAATATGTTGGACCGACGTCATTTTGAACTGCTCAGAAAGTGTCTAAACATAGATATGCATTACTTTGTGCTCACCCTCCACAGTGTTTCGCCCAATTCGCCATGATCAGTTGAGATCTAATCATTGCCATTGTCCTCGCAGATGTTGGTCAGTATTTTATTTTAACATAGTACAAGTGTTCTACCTAATTAGTTGGTAATGTGTCATCAACATTTGTGAAAGACGCTGCACCAATGTCGATCAGCAAAGGAAGTAGACACTTACAGCTTCGTGAGAACTTCGTGGGTCTCGAGTGGTGGTATTGACGACATTGAGTTCTTTTAATGTAAAGACACTGTCTTCAAAATTATTGCTCATCCTTACGAACTGCTTAACATGGCTTAAGATACTACTACTGCTTATTGCGATGGTCTCAGGAAACTCTCGGTCCGACAGTTAGCAACTATTTAGCGAGTTTAAATTCGTACAAACCTTTCGAGCAGATGTCAATAGCAGCCGCATTCTACAACATATGTGCGTCTCTTCTTCCTTGGTAACTGGACAATCATATGGATTGTGTACGTATATAAAGAGGAGAAGGGCATTGCCAACCACACCACACGCATTCGAGCCCTTTACTCACACCATATCAATATGCGGCCTCTTCAATTTTATTCCTATTGCCCAATTAAAGAAGAAGTTACCTGTCAACTCATCCGGAGTCAAGTAATATCAGCAGACTCGTAAGGAATCGCCCGCACCCCATCAGCGATTTTCGATTAGAAAGTCGGTAAATGTTGGAGTCAAAAATGTGGGTAATGTTTTACTTCGAAGAAGGAGCATAGGGTAGTGTAGGCAAGTGCTGTTAATGTGCGTGACGTAGGAGAGTGAACAATCTCAGAAAGCCTTCCTTTTGTGTACGTGCTACTGTGCGTTCGCAGGGTTGACTTGTTTCTGGGCAGTAGCAGTGACACCAACCCCAACCCTATGATTTGAACACATGTTTTGCCTAAGAGTTTACCTTTTGTTGCCTTCGAGGAAGTCCTAAGGACCAAATATGCGTTCAACTTGCAAAAGGGGTTTGGACTATCAGCATGGTCTAGAGACCAGCCCACCACCAAAGCGGATCGATAACCAGGATAAAAAGTGGTCCTCTTAACGATTCTTGGAGTAAAGCAAGCAATCCACGCGTTACAGTGCATTATATTTATTATTAGAAAAAGTGTATCATGTTGCACTAAGATACATACAACCTGTGCAGAGCATAGAATTCATTAATTGCAACCTTTATTAACAAAATGTGCTTATATATTTATAAGTGGAACATTTGATGATTGCAATAGGACTTGTTATATATTAGACAAAACATTATTCTGGATGCTAATTATGAAATGCCAATCCCCACGGACCACGTATTCTCACTGGCAGCCAAATCACTCTCCAAAGACTGTTTACTAATCTCAAAAACTCAGATGAAGTTAGGTCTAGCCAACTGTGTTCACCTCTAGAATTACGCGTGCCACCGCCTGCGGATCCGCATACAAATCTAGGTCCATCCTACGTGTCTCACGACATATAACCAGTGCATGTGCACAGCAGTCTATATTTGGCATCGGATTCACGTGGTTCGAAAAAACGCATTCCACATGCCGACTTATATCTATCCCTATAGTCAATAAATAACAATTGAACCCTTAGGTCAAGAACAAGGTAATGTAGGACTGATGCAATGAGAATTTCCTCTACAAATGTGGCAGCGGTTGAGAATGCATTAAGGTTGGTGTTCTGACCCTGTTTCATTCAGTTGTTGACCAATGCTTTGACTGCAGGCTTCCTTGGGTTCCGTGATAACAGTAATCATAATTGACCATGACCAGCCTGCGTGAAGAATCATTCAACAGACAGGGATGCACGCAACATCAATAAATCTTCGTGTTAAGGTGTCTCTAACTCTATTAATCCGTATTCACTCACATTCCACCCATCGTGGAGAGTTATATGCCCTTACGCTATTTTCCGCCGTTAGTTGTTCGAAAAAGTGTCCCATGTAACATATGCTTGGAGCCTTGATTAGTCGTATGCACGTAAATAGCCTGGAGTTTGTTATCAGTATTATTATATGCCTGCCTTCTCTATTCCACACCATTAAGCGGCCACTTTAACTTGTCACTGGTAAGTGGAGTCATGTTTGGGATACCTTAAAAATGGCAACCAAGTCTGGTAAAATTATGCATATACATACGTGGGAATCAGCAAACATGAATAAAGCACGCAAAACAGTGAATTTAGGAGTGGCGAACTTCTTTGTTTGTTTTACAACCGCTTTTAATGAGTATAAAGCTCCGACATGGTCTCCAAGTGCTTCAATTTGTGCGATGTATGATTTGTCGGGATTCGGTATCGCGAGAGCGATTGCTCTAGATGCGAAATCTCCAGGATTGGAAAGATGGAAGTTAAAGGAGTCATCTGGAATTGCAAGTAGTCAAGTTTGGCCTGCGTGGAGTTTAGCAAGGCTTTGGATGTCTCAACGTAATTGATGGACTTTAGGATTCACGTAGCTCCATTTAAAGCAGTGCAAATGCAATATCTGTTCTTTTGCTGGCTTTTGTCATCTTGACTTCTAAAATAACTTAAACGCTTTGCAAAATATAAGCTTTTCTGCTTTTTACACATAATCTGTCATGGTTTTTTTAGAAAGTACTGCCACCACAAGAGCACATTCTCCATACTCAAGAAATCACCACGTCTGCAAAACTTTTTCAAGTGCAATCGCGGATCTCTTATCGCGTCTAGCCAACCTTTATAATAAGTTATATACGCATAACGGATCCGTGTCTGGGAGGAGGGCATTTTTGACCCGTGTAAGGCACGTACATTTTTATTTACACAAGAACGTTCCCTCTGTTCTCTATCACAGTTCTAATTTAGTTTCCAACAAAATTTCTATAAACATGATAAAATGTTATTTGGCTCATTATTACCTCAATGTCTTTTACAATGTTTACTCAATTGCACTTACCGTCACACGTAAAGCTGGCCCTTATTTCACCGCTTTTGATGACCCATTGCATTCCTAGGCGGTACATTGCAATGCACTGCGATACGACAGGATAAGTTGCAGTTCATAAAAAGACCGTGGATGAACCGTGTTATAGGAAAGATCGGGCCGAAAGTCGCCACTCCCGGGACCGCAGTGAACGGTGACATGGAATTCGTGGCTAATCAATCCCGGGCAGAGACCTGATTACCTGCTTACTCCTTGACGTGCTATCTACCACTTAGTGCATTTCAGCTTGAAATGTACTAAATAACCGCAGCCTTTATTATTAGAAATCTGATCCGACGCTGCACGAGACAATCATGTAATAGAACATTGCTAAATTAAGCATATTCTAATTAAATTGATATTAGTTTTAGAGGAAGGGAAACAATTAAAGCATATGAATATCCTGCCTATTTCATGGGCTCTTATTTGTTTTCCGTTTCGTATCTTTGGCGGTAGAGGCGACTGTGCTGAACTGTTAAAAGAAGTAAACCAAAAACCTGCTACGGTCGTCGATTCTGTATAGGTATTTAGATTCCAGTGCTTTGTTTTGTATTTTGCTATGCATGTTACCACATCTGCAAGTCAACCACCGCAAATTATACCAAATCAGACATGGTTGGCTGCGCTGAAATTCATTGAAGAGCATATGAAAGTATGCAGTGCTGGCCTAGCTGCAACAGTATTGCGATGGTTCTCTCCCCTCTAGCATTCCATCAGGACTTTCGAATAATCATTTTGAATTCGGTTGCACACTTGATTGATGTGGCCAGCTTTCAAATCGCTTCACTAATTTTAAACCTCAAAGCATAATATTCCACAGCCCGAACGCACTGGTGCTTGCCGGCTTGTCTACCCTGAGACATCTGGCTAACAATTTGTGAATAGATGATGGAAGCAATGCCCACAGTTTGCCTGTCGAGATACAGGGAGTGTAAGAGGCTCCTTTCTAGCATCTGATAAGAATTGACACATAGTCGCAGGCATCAGATTATCTGTAGGTAGCGTTTTAATTTTTCAGACGTAAGACCAGACGCTAACTTGGTCTGTAAATGCTTCCAGATGAACTCTGCACAGTTTGTTGGGATGTATTTCCTCAAGAGTGATTACTCCTTGTGAGAATTCTGCAGTTTTGTCGATTGGTAGGTTCGAGAAGTCGGCTGTTACTGCAGTTAGAACAATTTGGTCGGCGGCGAGTCCAGCCAAGCTGTGGATGTCCCAAATTGATTGATGGGTCTGTGGGTCCATCTGGACCCAATGAAGGTGATGTGAGAGAGAGAGTTCTTCAGTCTCTTCTTCTTGTCATAGTCACTTCTAAATGGAAAATAATAAAATGAATGTTGTAGATCAAACAAGACATACATTATTTCCTTGAGCCAGCCACGAAGTATCCGAAATTTTGCTCCTCACAACCCAGCATTATTGGAGGTGATGCGACGGGCTTCACAACGCTTAATTCATTAAGAGGCAGCACAATTTGTTTGTTCTGATGGTGCAGATAGTAAGTGTGCTATATATTTTGAACTGGTACTTTCAACTCTTCGACAACATTCGCGCAGTGAATTGTGTATCGAAAGGTGCCAATTTTGTTTAAGCTATTTTGGTCAATTTCATGGGCAACTGTCTCACGGAATTCGACTGAGAGATTGTTGCTTATGGTAGGCATTCACACCGATCGTTCATTTATTCAGGGTGCATTGGAGGACTGAATTTGGATAGAGGAAGTAGGGACATCACAACCACGCCATAATTGGCACGGTCAGAAAAGCATGCGTGAGTTAATGGAGTTCATTTAGGGTCTATATCTAGGGTGAAGATTATAGCGATGCTACGTTGCCAATCCTTTGCACCAACACTTTTGGGTCAAATACAAATGACTTGGACGCAAGCTAGTTTTTAAGTGACATTCACGATGCACTACGCGATGGACAAGTAAAAATGTTACGAATTTGGTCTGGTTCGTTGAAGCTACTGCTTAGATTGTTGCTTATAATAGACATCGCCAGCCCTGAAGACGTTAGTAGTGGCAGATGTGGGTTTGCTCACCACTTGAATTAACAAAGGCGATAAGGGAGCAAAAAGCCAGAACGTGAATGAGCAGGCTTTCACTGCAGTAGTGGGGTCATATGACCTTATAGAGTTCACAAACCATCCCCAGAAGTTCTTATCCTCATGCATTGAAAATTGGCGCAAAAGTGCACGCATTGAAGTGCATCGACAGAGTTGAAATGCACTATCTACTCAAAACATATGAGTTGCGTGCAGTCATGTCAGTTAGGTGCGATAATTGGAGGTTAAGGTTAAAAAACCAGCCTACTGTTTAATGTCTCACCTATCTGAATGCGAATACGAGTAAAATTTTAGTGTTCTGAGGTGTCACATTGAGACATCTCAAAGACCATCATCACGTGGGATTGAAGGAGAAGGGCAAGTAAAATATAAAGTCCATGACTTTGTAAGGACTAAACGCCAACATTAAATTATCGTCAACGATTTTAGCTGTCTACCACGCACCTTATACTTACTGATTATTGAATTACCTGTGTGTGCAATGAGCATATCGTCCTCTATAGGATACTATTGAGCATGATCATAGATTAACGCGGCCGTTTAAACTGTGGAAATATGGCGAAATCGGACTCAGCAAATGTGATAGAAGGAAAACGGCTCTATCATGACTGTAAAAGAATCATTAAAAGTGGGAATTCTGAATATGAAGACACTGTTATTAGGCAAATGCTTAATCGTGTAGGCACGCTTTGTGCTTATCTCTCGTCATAATGTAAGGCAGCCAATAAAATGGATAGAAGTGATGCATTGATTAGGAAACATTGCACTTTTCTAGAATCACTTAGCAGCTATTGCATTTGCACAGTAAAAATATTGTTTGTTAAATCAGACGAACGATTCCACACCTGCAGTCGTTGAGTCGCACAGAGATGGAATGTTAAGTGGCATGTCACATTAAATTTTGATATTCTTTGTAGAGTGAGGTTTGGGATTTCTATCACCTTAATTAGATTTTCTCTTTATTCAAGGGTTCGTTGTGATTGTGGGTTCAATGCAAAGGCAACCAAGGTTCTCTTACCACATCTGACCGAGTTTTGTTATAGTTCGCAAGCGTAAAACGTGATTCATTCCTTTCGTTTGGTAGCAACATTACGCCTATCCTTAATAGAAATATCAACAGTGTTAGAGTAGTTTCATGACGTTGCCTCGATCGTGCTTAGAATCGCATGTTGGGCTGAGGGTATATTCGGAAACAAGACACATTGGCGGTAACCTTCGTTTTTGATTCACTCTATTATTAGGCGGCATAATGCAATGCACGGTGGTGGAACGTGGCAAGTTCTTCTCGATTAACGGCACTCGGAATCATGTGCAAGTGTTTGGCAGAGACAGGGCTACAGAGTGGCTGATGGGACTTCGGGCATTAAAGGGATTGAAGCCAATGTCGATAGCAGAATTATGCTTGATCCATTCAGGCGAAATAAACCAGTAATCAACATAGGATATGAAGAAATAAAAAATATCTCAGTTAACGTATGCAGGTGCAATCGAGGTCTTGTGCCCCGCAAAGCACACAGTTCCATCACCACGTGCCGTTTTCGCCACACATTCAAGGGCTTGCTTACTCCAAGCTATATTTCAAGCGAGACAATTGGTAAGCATAATCCTTAATCTCTAAAAATAGCCCGATCAATTTTGCGGCGGAAAGGGAAATGTATCATACTTTACCATGGAAAACAATTCCTGCACTAAAATGTGAACAATGGTGTTGGACACAAATTTTTGCAACAGTGATGAGTGGACATCGGAAACGCGAACAGGTATGGAAATGAACAACAGAATAAAATAAACTACTAGGCAAGCAATCGAACGTTTAACTAGGCGAATAAATCCGAAAAATGTTATAAGAGACAGTAAATAAATACTGGTCCTCGTCGGCCAGTGGATTAACTAAACCAAATCGCAAAAATGAATGCTGAGGTCATTCATAGTACTTTAAGAAGTGTTCTGTAATGCATCGCGCAACATTTAAGATGGCGCATGAATACCACTTCGAGGCTTTCTTATTTACTGAAAAGCATTGTGGATTGGCGGATCAGATATTACTAACACGGAGATGAGCCGATGGGGATAGATACGGCCCAATGGCAATGCCGCCTAGCAGAGAGATGACTTATGTAGACCGATGCGTACAAACCTAGAAAAGTGACGGCTCGGAGCTCCCAGTCTATTGCTTAAAAGAGATAAGACCATTGCAGAGCAATTGCAGCTGAGCCTGCGATGCATATTTTAGTCGTGCTTCGATGGATGCTGGTATAATGGCACATTCTTGACCTTATTTTGTTACGAAGAGTGACTTTCGCATACTCTAAGCGTAAAATGCGGCAAATGTACACAGTATCTCAAATGAAAAAATTCGACGCAGTAGTACTTAACGGATTTTAGCATATTTTGTTTGCCTGGTTGTTGGCTTTGATTACGCAATATTTCCACTGAATCAGTTTAGCATTGTCGTGCCGTCCACCAGAGATATGAGGTAGGTAGAAGATTACGATCGACAAGTAGGAGAATTGCACATTTGTCCTTCTTGTGTAACTTCAAATAATACAACAATGCTATTCGGACGTGTCAAATTTAACAGCTTTTCCGCATCAACAGCTCCCGTGACATGGACCGGGTCGCGAAAACCAAATATTGCATTCATATAGCGTGTTTTGAAATGGGATTCTAAATAGTATGGAGTAAGTCTAGGAGGAAGGAGGCCATCAGGCTTAGATAGACCACGGCTCTCTCATCAGCATACACTGCATCGTCAGGCGGTCAAAAGCTCTACCCATTCCTCACAACAAAGTCTGCGTACGGAGTGACGCTAAATGAAATGCAGATTGTTAATTCGCGTTGCGATGCATTGCAACCCACCGCATAAAAATGCGATGCATCAGCAAGTGACGTGGAATCAAGTTTGTCAATTTTGCGAATAAGAGCCTATTTCTGTGTGATCGTGGACGCAGTGGAGTAGGCATTGTGAAGCTAATAGTGATGATTATGCTGCCAATGCAATTTTGCGACAGGGGCACACACTGTTAATATCCCCTTTAACTTCAGGAATACTATGCTGGAATCTAGATCAGGATCGTGGTGAAGTATTGGCAAAAATTATCGCGTACAATGGATCACGATGCATCCTTCTCCAGAACCAAACACTTCAACTTTGAGAACAATAACGAGGCATGCTAGACGTGGTGAGGAAGTCGCAACGGCAGTCGAAACAGGCCCAAGATCTCACTACTTTCCTAAATAGAAATAAAGCTCTTTTAGAGCATGACCAGATCGCACTGGCTAAATTCATACAACAGGGATGTCGACGAGAATCCGCCATTTACACTGTTTCACCATTTATCCCAGAGTACCATAGTGCTAAAGCCTTATCATTTAGACGGAGTCGCCAAAACTCATCAACGTTTATGGCTTTTACCGCAGGACTGCATGGGTCGCCTCATAGGTCAATACAAGCATACCTGATTGGCCAATATAAGTGCAGACCATTATTATAAATACGCAATGAGCTGTGAATGGAAAAGAATTTGTGAATCGGAAATGGCACTCCACATCTACCTCGTCTTGTTCGCTACCTCCGCTTTGGCCAAAGGACTCAGAGAAGATGGTGGTAAGGTGCCATCTTGCATTTAAGTTGATCAGCATACATAAAGAAGTGCCTGACGAACATTCGCGCTTATTACATCAGCGTTTATTTATTACTCTAATGCCTAACCCAATGCGATGACTTAAGCATTTCGATCCTGTTTTATCTTCCTTATTCCTGCTATATTGCATATATCTCTTTTCGTTGACCAACGCTATCATCTACCGGTCTCAAAAAAGTGACCAACTATACTGTAAACATAGAATACACGGTAGGAAGTTGAAAAACCCCAAAATGATTTGATGTCTCCCATTGTTTGCTGCGATATATCAATCAACTGTGGAACAAAATACTAAGAGCAGTGGGTGTTTTAAATGTTCCTATTTTTCCGCACCTTGTGTTGATTGTTTAAGATGCCCTTAGGCGCATGTACTGCATCCAGATGATCCGTTTGTCCACAATTTGCGTACTTTGCAGCAGATAGTATATGGCTACACTACTGGTGCACTTCAGTGTAGGCACTGAGGCTGAACAGATTCCTTAATACAATGGAAAGGTACGTTATAACTCACAAATTAGTTGTAGAGTGAGGATTAGTCTTGTAGTTCGAGTCGTGCATTTCTGACCACGCTAGTTCCGGCATGCGTGTGATATCCCCAAATGGATGATTGGTGTGGAGGTCCACTGCAAGTAACATTAACAAAGTTGAATTGTGTGGAACTAAACCGATCAAACCAGACTGTAATCAGTTAGGTTGCATTGTTGTATGCACAAGGTGTTTGCCTTTCACTGTGCATTACACATGTGCGTGCAGCCAGAACTGTTAAACTCTGGGTTAAATGATAGTACTTAATGGCTGTTACCCCTAGTAGGAAAAACAGATAAAGTGGTGCATTGTGAGGCCTTTTAGGTACTACTACTACTGTCGGAACGCTGAGAGTACCATCTCTGCGTTTTTAGCTAACAAAAACATTGGCGAAATAAGTTATGTTGACAACGCGTATGATTTTTCTGAAATTATAGAGATGACTGCGGCGAAAGTGATCAGTGCAGGAAGAATCTCAATTTCTCGATTCTTTCACTGGAACCTCGTGGGCCCTCAGACCTATCGGCTGAGATGGGACATTCCCAATCTGACTAAACTCGGCGCCAACCAACTCTACCTAAGTGCAATAGCGGCCGATCTATTTGGCGATCCGTTTATGAGAATTTCCAATTTCTCACTAGGAGGGGTTACCCTCGGCTATCTGCAGCCTGACAAACCATACAATGTTCGCATCGAAGCATTTAAAGATGAAGTCAGCGTTTGGCTTTTCATTGGGAACATAAGAACACTGCCTATAGGTAAGCTGATGCTTGTGAATCTGAACACACCGCTATCACATGGTAGAAAGAAGGTTAGGTTTATTGTCTCACAATATATGCATCGTTGTGGACAATATGTGGTCGCATTCTTGCAATCATCTCATCGTATTCATTTCAAAGAGGAGGCCTGGGAGAGTCGTGCTTTTTAGAATGAATGAGGATGCTTAACAAACATACTTAATATGTATTAACGTACAAAATAATGCTATAGGAAAAAACGCAAGTATAGCGGGTTCTTCCTTGGCTTTAATTTCGTTTTGATTGACTGGTCGAAGCTTCAAACACGACATTTTTATTGAAGCAATTCAAGTCTGTCACCTCTTATGCCAGAGAGGCAAATTAGATAGGAGACAATAATTCGCGAAGTGTGTAGGTTTTGCGCAGTTGTTTGCCATTTATCTGAGAACAACAACACTTCAATTCCGGCCCATCAAATGCAACAGAGTTATTATTTCATTTCTCGTCTTTAAATGAAACCCGATTCTTAAAAAAACAGCAATCGGTTAGGGAACTTAAAGTAAAATTTTGACCATTGAATGGTTCGTGTTAAAGTAAGCAGTAAATATGTTTTTGCTTGATTCGGGTCAATCACAATTTTTTTATTGACATGAGCTGCACTCTCTATGGCGTCCGCAAATTTACCAAGTGTTTTATAACCATGTTCGTGTCTGAACAGTTGTCGCATGCGTTTGATTGAGATATCAAACAGTAGGCTGTTTTATTACACCCAAAACTCCTAATTTTCACATTTTTTACTGACATGACTGAGCACATAATGCGTACTTTTTACTAGATAGTGCATTACCATCCTGCTGGTGCACTTCTCTGCATGCACTTACGCGACATTTTCCATGCCTAAGGTTCAGAAATGGTTGAGGACGCTTAGTGGACCCCGGAAAGCCATGAAGATGACCTTACCACTGCATTAGGAGCCTGCTCATTCGCGTTGTGGCTTCTTGTTCTAAATCGTCTTTGTTGGCTAGGGCAGTGAATAGATCCACAAATGTCACTACTAACAGCTCCAGAGCTAGTGATGCCTATGATAAGCACCAACCTGACCAGTGGCTTCAACGAACCAGAACAAATTCACGGCAAACTTATTTGTCCTCCGTGTGGTATATCGTGAATATCACTTAAAAGTTTACTTGTCGAGTTCATTTGCATTTGTCCTCAATGCGTTGATGCAGAAAAGCAATAGAGCAACTTTGATATTAACCTCACCCTACATCTAGACCCTGAATGCACTCCACCAACCTATAATAATGTTTTCTATGCAGGTTTAGATTGCTCAAAGCATGTCTTTCTGACCATGCCAACCATGGCATGGATACGATATCTCTTCTTGCTCTATCTCAGTTCACTCCTTGAATGCATACTGAATAAACGAACAATCGGTATGAAGTCTACCATAAGCAATAATCTGGGCCGAATTATGAGAGGCAATTACCTATGGATTCGACTAAAGTAAATCAAGCAATACTGGTACCTTTTTAAATACGTTTCACCGCGTAAAATGTTATTAAGGGGGCTAAACGTCAGTCTAAAAGATATTGCTTCTGAAATACCTAAGCGTTGTGAAGCCTTCCACATTAACGCTGTTCATGTTGGGAGTAAAATTTCTGCTCCCTCGTGGCTATATAAAGGAAATGGTGTAAGCCATATTTTACCCAAAATAACAACTTTTGTTATTTTTCATTTAGAACTGAGCATGAAACAAGAAGAAGAAACAGAGAAATCGTATCTCTCGCATTATTTTCACTGGGTCCATGTGGGCTTCCAGAACTATCAATTGATTTGGGACACCCACAGCTTGGCTGGACTCGACGCCGACCAAATTGTTCTAACTGCAGTAACAGCCGACTTCCCTCACCACCTAATCAACAAAACTGCAGAATTCTCACAGGCAATAATCACTCTTACGGAACTATACCCCAACACACTGTACAGGGTTCGTCTGGTAGCACTTGCAGACCAGGTTAGCGTTTGGTCCTACGTCGGAGAGATCACAACACTGCCCACAGGTAATCTGGCGCTTGTGATTGTGAGCACGCTGTTATCATGTGCTAGAAGGGTACCAAATTGAGTCCCTGCACTCTATGTTTCTTGACATGTGAGCTGTGGAGCAATGTTGCCAGCATTTACTTATAGCTTCTCAAATGGATGGCCATGACAAACGCGTGTGTAGGTGGATTTGAAGTGGAGGCTTAAAAATTCTAATTGAATGCTGGGGAGGGGAGAGCCGTCGCGGCATTATTGCGGCCAAGCTAGCATGGCATGTATTCACATGCGCTTCGCCGAATGGTGGCGTGGCCACACAGGCTTGACCTAATCCAATTTGCGGTGGATGACTTGCTAATGCAGTATCATGGCTGGAAAAGCACTAATTAAAGCAGTAAATATAAGTACTTAAATAGGGAGCCACGACCGTTGCAGGTTTTGTCTTTTCTTTTGCTCATGATCATTTTTACAACATGATGTTCCCAGTGATGCAGTTCGGCACAATCGTTTCTTCTGCTGAAAGCATTACACGAAAAGCAAATAAGAACCTATGAAACATGCATAAAGTTCATATGCTTTTACTGTTATCCTTTCTCTAGAACTAATATGAATTTAATTTAAAAATGCCAAATTCACTGCTTTTTATTTTATCATTATCTTTCGCAGCATCGGGCTCGATTTTCCAAAACTAAAAGCGTTTAAATGGTGAGTAGTACTTCAGGGGGTAAGCAAGCAATCAGGTTTCTGTCTGAGCTTGATCAATCTCGATTCCTATATCTCCATTTTACTGCGCTCGCGATAGTGGGCGACTTCCTGACTGGTCCTCTTTACAACGATGTTCGCGTGCAGACAGTAACACACGGTTCATTCACGGTCTTTAAATGACACAAATTATCCCGTCACACCACAGTGCATTGCACTTCATCGCCTAGTAATACGATGAGGCGTCAACAAGGTGGCATTAAATAAGGCAACAGTTCTACGTGCGAAATCTGATGCAATTGAGTAAGCATTATAAAAGTCACAGAAGCGAAAATGGAGCAGATAACATTTACGGCACCCAGACAAATTCGTTTGAAACCTAAACCAGAACTATGATGGAGCACAGACGAACTGGTCATGCGTAAGCAATAATGTTCATAACTTACACGGGTCACAACCTGTCCTCCTCTTACAATAGAATCCATTATACCCACACAGCTTCTGAGAAAGGATGGCTAGACGTGATAGCGGATCCGCAATCGCAGCCGAATCAGTTATTCGGCTCTAACAATTTCTTGAATAAGAGACAGACGTTCTTGTGGTAGCACTGTCCTCTACGAAATCACGACTGATAAAAAATAAGCGGCAATCAGACCATTTATTCGCAAAGCGTTTTAATTATTTCAGAAGTGAGGATGACCAAAGCCAATAAAACAGTAGGGATCATGTTTGCGCACTGCTTTAATTGGAGCCGCGTGGATCCCCAGATCTATGAGTTACTCTGGGACACACGAAGACTTGCTACACTCCATGCAGACCAAATGCGACTGTTAGCAATGCCAGTTGACTCCTCTGGCTCCCTCATTTCTAATTTTGGAGATTTCTCATCTGGAACGATCACTCTCAAGATACCGGACCCCTACAAATCATATATTGCGCATCTTGAGGCACGAAACAATAGTGTCAGAGTTTTGTACTGTATCAAAACACTTGAGGCACCATCAAAAAGGTGAGCTGATGCTTGTGAATTCTCTTGCCAATTACTTTTCCTGGTTACATTTTCCATGTCACAGTACGTGGGCATTTAGTGAGCTGAATAACATGGCAGCTGTCAGTGCTGACATCTGCATAATTTACAATTAATCACTCCTCATGTGTTGCACGATGTGCCCAATAGAATGTGTTTTTTTTTATACAGGAAGGGACGAAAGCGCCGTCGAGACCTTCGGATCCAAACTTTTTGCATGGCGGTAGTCCATGCTTAGACATTTGTCTTAGTTAGTGCGATTTTCCACTTGGAATCTCACGCCTAATAAATGTCAGCTTACCTGGTAAATCTCTTTCCATCACAGGTTTCCATGGTGCAGGGAATGACTTAATGGCCATTCAATGTTGTTAGTCTAACAAACATAATAAGACCTCCCATGGCGAGAATAAGAGGTTCCTATGTTCACTGGTTCACGTTTTTGATTCAAATTCGCCGACTCACGCAACAGTCGTGGTTACCTTTTCGAGTGCGTCTTAGTCACGATCCTACTAACTGGTGACAAGTTGAAGTGACTGCTTAGTGGTGATGCAAAAGAAGGGGAAGGTGGATCGCAATAATGGATTTCAGGCTGTTTAGCATTGATATTTATTCAAGACTCCAAGCGTATGTACTATTGATCCTGTTTCCGAACTAATACGGGTGGCAAATAGCGTAAATATGTGCGATTATTCGCAATGTATGGAATGAGAACTGTTACAATTTGATGGAATTGGTTGTGGGACGCAGCACTCAATTCCGACGGGGCAGACTCAGAGCCACAAAACAGCTAGTGGCATTAAAGCAGAGACAAGTTCAATGTTGTTAAAGGCCAACACACCAGAGCATGCGATAACCACTTGTTGGGTGAGTTCAATTTGTCTGGTCTCCCTCCAGCACCGCCTGATGAGGTCAAGGCAGACGTGACCTTCGAAATTGATGTAAACGTCATTCTCCATGTGGCAGAGTGGAAATTTTGACATAGAAGCAGAACAGCATTGTCTGTTCTTGTGTCATGTCAACGTCCTTACCGGTGATTGTTATGGAGCCTTCCGAATCGGTGGGACTAATATGCATGACATGGAAGAATGGTAAATGTAAGGGGTTGATCCAGCGTGACCCAACAATCAATTTGTGACACTTCTTTGGAACAGCATCAAGAACAAAGCATATCATTAGATGAAGATGCTTTTTATAGAGTTGATTTTCTGAAATTGTATTGTAGGATGGCACAAGGCTCTCCATTAGTTCGCCTCCAGCATAAAAAGCAATCCTGTTAAAGGTGAGACAAAGATTAATAGATTTACTGCTTTGCAGCTTAGGCGCTTTTGTCAATCACATCATCATCCGTAGCGGTACAGTGTGGTGGCAGCAGTGCCTGTGACGCCTTCATTCACAACTGACCTGATGTTAGATGCGAATGTTACTGCCGTGGATGACACATGGGCGGTTGACGTACAACTTCTGTGAGAGAGTTCACACAAATAACTCCAAAAGAAGCAGATGAATGCCAGTCGATGGCGGTTGTACTTTTTAATCAAAATTTGAAATACTTTGCTCGCCACCCAATTAAGGACTAGTTGGGGATCGGCACAGTGGAGAGCGTTTTGGGTGCGAGGACGAAGGACTTATGGTTATAACTAGGGTCAGGTTTGCATCTGATGACAAATACAAATGCGCGACATCTGCGAGAATCGCAAGATAAACTCAAAATCGAGCAAGTTCTGTGAGATACTTTAAGCGCAACAAAGCCAGATACTCATATGCTCCTTCAAAGCATCGACGCACATACAAAGGGCGCTTCACCCTCAATTCCAAATGCAAAACTCTTCACAGGTCGCTGCCACGCTGCATGTGCAGGGTATGCAGATAGGGAAGCAAATGATGTCTCCACAACCGAAGCAGGAGCCTAAGCATCCACTGACTCAGTGAATCATTGCACCGCAAATTTGGCCATCTGTATGTTGATGGTGGTAGAGGCACTACGTGCACCTCTGGAGCAACATCAATGCCACACATTTGTGCCCAAGCACGAGTACTCTCCTCCAATTGTGTGGGTGTAGTGATATCCTTTGTGAGGGCCTTTGCTATTGCCATCATTCCTCGTCGAATCAGGTGAATAGTTGGTGTCTGTGCTCGAATCACGGAAAAAAGCACAGTTGGCGTTAAATTGAGGAATTGCGTGTAATCGCAGTTACATCGAAAGGAAAAGGAGCTAATTGCTTCCGCATGAATGTTGTTAAAGTGTGTGCGTGCGCGATGTTAAAATGAAGATACGCTTAAGTTGACGGGAACCATTCTGCTTGTGTTTACATGCTCCGCGTGTTGCCTTTATTATTATAAATTATAAGGAAGACAAGGTGTGTGTGTTGGATGGAAAAGAGCGGATCAGACTTATAAGTGGGAAGAAGATTACTGCAAGGCTCGTGCATAATGGCTTTGCGTACATGCATGCTCCTTTCTTCAGTACCCTTGAGGTAGCACGAGCTGCGTGTTCGGTGTAGGTGGGAGGACACTCACCACTGCTATTCGCCATCATCACGCCAGCGCAATCTGCCTTTGCACATTTGGAGAGGAAGAAATGGGATTTATCTGAGGGCTACATTTCTTCTTGATTGCTGCTCAGGAGTCATTGTACACGGCCAGATGTGCGAACGGATTGAGATCAAAGATGTTGACCTCTGTGGAAGTGACAAAAGAGGAGGAGAATGTGGTCGGATTGAGTGCTCTGTGAAAGATGGTTATCACAAGGTGGACTGTAGATCACGTACTGTGCAGAGACGACACTGACTACGATGTTGCTGCTAAGTAACCGCAAGCAATATTGAGAAGGAAACGTACAACAGCTACGCGTATCGCAAGTAAAGGAAGCAGTGAAGAGTCTGCATTGAATGGATCGCTGCCGAATACTAGACCGTAGGCAAATCAACTGCGAACATCTGACTGTAACATTTTTTTGGATAAAAGGAAGAACGTTAGCAAATACAAACGTATGATTGTGGGTCGCATATACGTGAAGGGAAGGCGAAGTGAGGAATATGGCTTGATGAGGCTGAAGGTGCGGTTAAAATGCTGAAACAAAAAACCTGCTCGATAATTGACTATTTTGTCAAAATGGATAATAAACTGAGAGATTTGGTGCGCTGGTGGACGGTGATGTTAGTAGCAGATGTGATTTAACAGATGTGTTAAACAGAACAAAAAGAAGAGACGAAATGTGCGCACGCAAATATGAATGTTTGGGATGAATAATGAGCGTGGCAGTGGTAGGGTTTTAAATTGAAAATTGTGAATTGGTAATGTACGGGTGTGTCACTTATGTGTGACGGTGGGGTGAATTGTGAAAATTTTGGGGCGAAACAGCATTGCAATAAAGAAAATATAACTGTGCAAATGAATGAGGGAGTAAAGGGCTTCTACTAACAGGCTATAAGTAGTGGTGGTAGTGGTGGTGGTGGAATGGAAAGCGTGATAAAATGGTGAGGTGACTAGCATGTGCATTTAGTAGATGCATGTGGATGAGTGGATGGGCAGGTAAGAGGGAGAAGAAAGTCAAATATACATAAGAATTCACTACTACTTCTACTGCTCGGAAAGTGTAAGTAGACAAAGGAAATAGGCAGGCATAACGGGAAAAATGGGAGAAATGAAGAAACAATAGCAAAAAATTATGTAGCAGAAACGTAAGAAAAGAGAGGAATGCAAAAATGAAAAATGAAATGGGGTAATGGGAGATGAGTGGGTAGAAACTACTTGACTGTTGGTGAGCGCCCTTTTTACTCATTGGACGACAACTGCGATTTTTAGCATATCCAGATGACAGCCCTGTTCGAGAGAATCGAAGCCGACTGAGTAAACGGCATTTTACCACCAACAAAACTTTGAATTTCTGAGATAGCTGTAAATGCAAAATAGCAAATGCTTTTCATCATAGGCCTCATGGTAGTCTTTGGTATAAAGCGGAACATTTTGATGGCGGGTGGAGCGTGGAGCATCTTCGTGAATTCAAATTGTGATCTCGAATGAGATTAGCCAATCATTGCGACAGTGAGAAGGCAAAAGTGATGCCTGGCGGCCCAATAAGCGGTTGTGGTGGTGAGGCTGGATGAGTAATGAGTGGTAGCAGTAGTGGTGATGGCAAATGCGTGTAGGTGGGTGGGATACGGGCGAGGGAGGGGGAGAGAGTGAAGTGGACGGAATAGAGGGTTGCCATCTGGAAGATAGTGAGTGGGAATAAAGAAGAAAAGGGGTGTGAACAGGAGGCAACAAAGGAGCAATGGCCACAGGAGGGAGAAAATAGCGTGCATTTATGGGTAGGCGCAGATGCCTAAGTTGAGCTGCCAGTTGACGCCATTGCCTTCCTTTTGTCTTACATTTAGTCCTTATTTCTCGCCTTCCAAACACCTCTTAGTTTATAAATCTTTTACATTATTTCCCCTTTCCGTTCGTTCATTCATTCATTCGCTCCTATTTTTTTCCCATACACCTATCCCATCTCAGCACCACCACCATCGCCGCAACTGCTTATAGGCCGCTAGTAGATGCCTCACTACCTCTGTTACTACATATGCAGCACTTATTCCTACTTTCTTTCCTTTATTTTTCCCTCATCTAATTTTTTTCTTCCAAACTTTTCTCTGACCATTGTTTCCCTCTGCTTCCTTCTTTCTTGCCTTCTTGCTTTTGTCACTTTCCTTCATTCATTCATGCTACCATTTAGCCACTTACCTTATTCGAAATATTTCGTGCAACGCATACATACTGTCTGTCTTGCATTTCATGAACCTCTACCTCAGGGACCATTACTTACATCTTGCTAGTCGACCTACTGCCCTCCTTGCTCATAACTACTTATAGACTGCTAGTAGACATCCCTTCCTTCCCTCTGTTCATGTTGCCTTCCTCTCTCTCCCACTCCCTCCTATAACCACGATTCGTGCAACGTTCTTTCTCCGCTTCATTTTCCCTTTTATTTTCTCCCCGAGACGTTTTGTTTAGTTGATAAGCGTGCATTCTCGCCTTCCATCTTTCATTTTTTTTTCTTTCCTTCACTCCTACATCCATTTCTGGCATCTTCTATTAATTTTCATATTTGTATTTCCATTTGCGAGTTGTCGGCAGCATAATATCCATTCTGTTTCAAAACAAAGATAGAAACTCTCATCTTTTTCTTCTCTCCCAATTTTCTAATACCACACCCTTAATTATGAAGAGAGCCCAATGCCTTCTAATCCAACGATACCCTTGGCTTCATTAAGCCCAATTTCTCATTTTACATCTTTAGCTGTAACACCTAAGGGACATACTAACCTAAAATTGCTTTACTCTTTTTAAGTCTATTATTATAGTTTTCTGCATGATTTTTCCCGTCTTCGTAATTGACAAACGTTTATTTTTCTTTTTCTTCACGGAACTAGCAGATCGCTACAATTTGTTTTGCTTTTCCATTTCTGTTCGCAGCTTTTTATTATAGTTGTTGCCTAAGTTAATATTGCCATCAGTAGCAGTTTTGGCCCGTATTGTCCCACTCGTACTTCGGAGCATTGGTTAGCCGTCTTTCTCTCTCCCTGTCACCCGTTTTGAGGCATTAGGACCATGGTAATGGCCTTAGTCTTATGCAGCAGTGGGCTTACTAAAATAAAATTAATTTAACAGTCGTGTGCTTTTGTCGAAAAATGTAAATTCGCCTAACTCGAGGTGCGACGCATGCTTTAGGCAAATTGCGGGTTGCAGAGGAATGTCCTGCTGACCACTGGAGGGTACTTAGTGAGTTTGTTTAAATTGAATTGGTTAGCTGACAAGACTCGACACATTAAGGTCTTAAGCAAGGCGTCGTAGGCATTCAAACCGTATTCGTAATGCTGAAAAGAAGGCAAGGAAGAAGTGATGCAGGGTGCTCAGACAAAGTAAGACGGATTAACTGTTCCAGCCACGAAAGCGTACCACACAAATGACTCACATCAAGCATATTTTCTAGGTGGGGAACGGTGAGATAGGGCACATACCACCGTGATGCACAAGCACCGCTTGAACAGAAGGAAAAGACCAAGACACAAGAAACCGCACGTTAGTAGACGGTTAGATTGGCCCGTAGTAACTTCCGAGGACTTCTACAATGCATGCGATTGTTTATAAGTGCAAATTAAGCATAGACAGGGAGCTTCATCAAAACAGTAATACTTACAACCTCAATTTGGCCCTCCTCCCAAAGCTAACACAGAGAACAAAGTGTTTACAAATTCTACCGCTTTTCGAGTCTGTCTGGTTAGAAATTCGAGCTTGCTCTACTTTTGAAATGGCCATCACTCTCATGCCACCCATTCTACATCATGCGGAGAAAGCAAAGGAACAAACCATCTGAAATTAAGTGCCTCCAACAGTTTGCGTCCGAGATTAAATTGTCACAGCATATACACCGCTTTCGACCATAACTTTTACTGGGAAATGTCCCGATCAATTTGTTAATGAGAAGCTAATACATCAAAACGAATGTTGCCGGCAGACAAGAAGCTTTTCCCACCGATTTGAACCCTCTTACTTAGCTTTTACACTCTAGTGTAAATTAAAATCCCTCTGTTCGTCCGCCACACATACCGCAAAACCAGTTGCTATAACAGCTCTAGAAAACTGATGACTGCTTTGTTTGCATTGGATGCGATATAATGCGCGCCGAAGGTAAATGAAAGTGATTGTACATAATAATTAATGTGTAAAAAAATTGCCCATGCCTGTGCTCACACAGAAGAAAGGCAAATAGGAACGGAGCTGCTATTTTATCATCTTTCTCTGACTTAATATTACACCTTATCAGTAGATAAGTATTGCATACTGTGAAGGAGAACTTAACGAAAGACAGTTGAAGACGGTCGAGTTGTTTGGGCACGAGGTAGAACTTTTGGCTTGGGAAGAGTGAGCATCTCAGTGAGGTCCTCTTGCAAAATCAGGAATTGTTAGTTGAACGAATTACGTAATTCAAAGGGCTTAATGTTGGTTTCGATCTTGATTAACGATCAAACACTTAATTCGTGAATGCCATAGTAGGCGCCTCTCATTTGTGAATGTATTATGAGCATGCATTTCTGTGCATATGCACATGTACACAAGAAAGCGCTGAATTTGTGCATAAGTACTTGTGTTTACGCCTGTTGATTCCGTATCTGACTATGAATAAATTACTCGCAGCAAGTGAAACAACTCTTGTTTAATCCAAATTATAATTGGATGCTCAATAGGCAAACGAAGTGGGCGAATGGCATCACAGTCTTAGCACCTTATTTTACGTGTGCTTGTGGCTTTTCAGTAATCGTGCAATTGCCTTGTCCGACTTGCCAACCGCGTTACAGATCCTACGGAAGGCTCTTGTTGAATCAGAAACGTAATGGAAATCGCCAAACCTCTCCATTATTTTTGCTAAGTGCCTTCTCATTTGTCAAAAACCTTCTTTTCAATCTTAGTTTTGAATCACAGCCTATGTCCTGCCTGCCTCGTTCCATTCGCAAACTTCCGTTTGCTTCTCAGTCATTTCATCGAAATGCACATTTGTGAGTGGGATTCTGTAAACCTTTGATTAAAATCCTCCCCGTGCGCTGCATCTTAGTCTTGGCTTTGGCCTTCCACGCGACCTCCTCCTATACTTGTGTTTTATTCTGCATTGCTGCAGCTCGAAAAATGGCGAATTCAGAAATGCGCTTTTACTGCACAGAATGCAGTAAAAGGTTTCTTAGATCATATGAGTGCACAACATGCCCGTAAGTATTTCTTCGACAATCAGACTTATACTGCAATAAGGGCTTGTTGCGACGCTTTGGTTTTTCTGTTTCGCAGGCATTTGGCACAGTGCATTTGGTAGAACACATGCACTCGCAATTTTGTGAGCGAATTCGGCAAGTATTAGCAATGCCTACGTCAATTTATTGCCTTTTTGCATTAAAATGATTCCCAGTAAGGTTAAAGCATTCAATGCATGGGTCTTAAATATACACATCGCAAAGAATTTTTTTGCGAAGGTCTGATCATGCAAAACTAATTGAGCGTCGCTAGATAGATAAGGCGAACATCGCATTGCATTGCGTTACGTCAGACCGCATCGGTGGTGTAGATAATTCAGACGATGCCACAGCAATGCCACATTACCGACAATTGGGCGTGCATTTGCAAATCACTAGATATTTTAATGAAATATGCACACGTATTTATAAATGCGGTAACCAAAATTTGCTTGTCTGTTTTCTAGAGTTTCCGAATGAGATGTATTAGCTTACCACCTACAGATGTAGACTTAGCTATGTGCTCTGCGAGTAGGTACGCGCTTAACGTTTGGCATGAATATTGCAACTATTACTTCTGTTGCTTTAATCCTGATCGCTACTACACGCAAAGGTGGGTAACGATTAAAGCGCTAGAAAATCAAGTCAAAATAAGAGATTTTATAACGTATTTGAATAGATGCAGCATTGGAAATAGGGTCAGAGTTGTAAAAAATAGCGTGTTGTTGCGCATTTTAAGGGTTTACAATGCAACATGACACAAGTCATTACTGTCAATAAAATTGAGCATCCAAATTCTCAGGATTTCACTGCGAACATTGATGTGGTCAGTTCATTCCAAGGTGTACATTAGGGTCATATCTAATAATAACCTCGTGAGCGGAGATTATGCACTGCCAGGTAAGCGCAATTTAGTCCTTCAAAATTGGTAACCATTGAATTCGTAGCAGAGAATAAAGACGCAACAGGAGTGGCGATAAAACAGAGGCACTAGACATTATTGCCTCATACGATTAGGGCAGACATCGAATGGTAGTAGGCTTCGGGAATTGTGCTAATCGGAAGACGATAAAATAAATGGGTTCAGCCAAGACGATAGGGTAACTGGAGTCGCTGAAACAGATAAAGCGAACCTTGTATTTATCAGCCTTGCGCGCTCAACCAAACAAAAGCTGTGTAGCATTTTGACATTGGCATTATCTGGTGCCAGAATTCAGATTTGGGCAATTTATATAATAATGCGAGCGACGCTTCGTTAAAGACGCAGGCTTTTTTTCCAAGTTAGGTGATACCTATAGCTCTAGCTTGATCAAGAAAATGAATGACATAAATTTTAACAAAATCGCCACTTGCCTCTCAGTAAGTGGCTAAAGTCCATTTTTTATTATAGGCAGCCCTTAAACTGAAAAATCTGCCAATGACCTTACCGAAGTGAAGTTAGTGCAAAGTGGAAGCTATCATCCATGATTGAGAAATTCTTATACCTCCTTACCTACACTCGCTTTCGACAGCTGCATTAACTTTTGGCGAGCATAATCTGTCGCCTCAATTCAAAATTCACACTGAATACCAGTCGAGAAATTTATAGTCGACACAAATAATGATCGCTTTTTTAGGACTCAAAGGTGAAGATGGTGATCTTGACCAGGTGGATTGTCTCATTCATAAAAAAGCGCTAAAGGTTGTTTGCGGACTTGCTGACACCGGGATTTTGCATCTACCCTACATCACATCTCAGCTATCACAAGCGAAATGAATGCAAGTCGTCAATGACCAAGTTGAATGACTACAGATGTAATTTCGCTTGTCAAATTATTTCTCCAGGAGCAGATGGTCTCTGATTCGGCACATTATAGCAGCATCTGCTCAAGGAACCTTCGCGCTTAATTGCCAATCTAGGGAGTGCATCTGATGGTGATTTTTTAAATATGCACCATGAGCACCTGCCAGCATGTACCACCAGGTACCTCAGACGATTTCACCCTCCACATTATCCCACCGGATGCAAGTGAACCACAAGCAATAGAATAATCTTGTCTGCTTCAGTTCCGTTATATTATTCGTTTTAATTATTCCCAACTAAGTTTGTGAATAAGTACGTAAAACGCTCACCCACAGTTGATCTAACAGCGTTCCTTCACCTTACTTCCTATATGCACTGCTTAAATTAAAGAGGGTTGTGTTCTATTCAAAATGTACTTACGCTGATAAGTTGTTCTAACAATACAAGCTGACAAGGATGTTACAACGGCAGGAGTGTAACGTTTTGTACAAATATGAATTGTTGTTATGCTTGTGCATAATCAGGCTCGTTCTAGAGCTACCTTGAAGCCACGAACGTAACATACGTAGCGCACAAAGCAGGGATTAGGATTAATAACCCAGCTCAAAAGACAGCCCACTTTGCCAAAGCGCAAAGGCAAATGTCAAAAGTAGCTCCTTTTTACACAATGAGGGCTAAACATAACCTCTAACTTGCCTCGAGTTTCTTCCATGACCTCCCTTCTGATCAACTTATGAGGTTGGCCATTGCATACCAGTAGGTTGTGTGAGAATAACACCTACGAGCCAACGCTTTAGCAATCAAAATGTATACAAACAAAAATATGCTTAATCCCAACTTGAGTACTCACTTTTGGCGAGTTGACTTCATCTGACGCGCTGGGAAGCCGATAGAGTGTGTATATTACCACGCGTCACCATCTTTAGTCGTGGGAATTCTGACCTAATAGCAAAGAACTCTATCAACGTGCACGACCCTATTTGTTGATGCAAATAAGGCTCGAAACGTATGGAGAAGGCTTAGTCGAAGCACACTCCACCTTATGCCGAGGGCAGGTTAGTACGAAGTAGAATACAAGAGACTGCATTTCATTTGATCAATGCCTTCAGAAACGCAGATGAATGGACAGCGAAATCATGACGGTGACTGAGGAGACTTGCACACGTTTAAATGCAGCAATACGTCAAAATGCAGAAAGTCTGGTGCACAAATAGAAGCTCATATCACTCAGCACTAACACATAATGACTGCGACCGTTTGCCCCTTTACTTACTTTGTTACCACCTGTACCGTTTTCGAATTCTCTATTTCATTCTACTCTACCTTATTCCCTAATCCCCCCTTCTAACACATGAGCAAATTTAACGGCACTGGAGTGACCTCAAATGACGGGGCGAGAAGCTCAGTGAGGCAACGAAGCCACCCTTAAATTTACTTTCTTTTACCCACCAGCTCGCCACAGACCCTTAAAAGAACTTCTAAATGATTCTACTTTGTATCCACTTTGTATCGCTCCACGCACACAGCTGCGACTGCATACTGCTTCGCAATTCGCGTCATCTCTCCTATTCTAAGGTCGTTGTCCGCTCTTGACGGACTGACCAACAACTCACTTTGACTCATCAATAATTTGCTTACACATTAAGAAGTGATGTATTGGTGTGCAATTGCCCACCAACTCACCACCGTTCTATGCTTCAAGTGACAGTACCACCTTCGAGGGTGTCAGTTCGCAGGATGCTGTCTACTCATGCGTATGCGGATTTTACACCGACTCACATGTCTTATCACTTGCAGAGGTTGTACTATATATCCGCGATTTGAACACTTCCTCTCCGCAGATGTCTTTGCAGGAGCAAGCTGATGTGGAAGTCTCCAAGTCATACCACCATCATCCTCACTTGAAGCATCGCCAGCACTGATGGTGAGACAACCACGACTAGCGCCTTTGTCTCCACCTCTTCCTCCTCTCACCGTAACCAGCCTAGTGAACTTTTGCCAGCACTTTTAAGCTAAAAGCTCACTTAAGTAAAGTCACCGTTGGAAAGGATCAAACATGTTTCTCCTACATTGGAGTCCTTGCATAGTGAATTCCCCTCGCTCCTTTTCACTGTGTGAGGACCAGCTTTACCAAGATTTGCATCACACTTGACAGCAATCAGTCTTGACACTGGATTCTGACTATGCATACCCTGGCGAGCATAGTTTAGCATCCAGCCTCTTCCCATTGGTTTAGGCGGCGCTGCATTTGACACGCTAGAAACGTAGCGCTTGCATTGCCGATAATCTTGCCAGTCAATTTCGGATCCTTAGGTCACTAGTCGGGTTCTCATCCTTTCGACCAAAGCGCAGTCGCGAAATTCGCTTATGTGAACTCACGTTGCTGCATTTGCTAATGATCAATAAATGCTCTTCCGCTATTAAGACGACCTCGTCGATATGCTCATTAGTTACAATCTTTGAAAATTGCCAAGGTAAGGGCACGCCAACGAGGAGGCATATGTTTAATAGGTAGACCACCGATTTTTTAAGTTATTCCTTGCTATTTCCAATTAATAAAATAAGTATAGCAGCATCCACAGATTAATGGGTGTAGAGGAGTCGGGAGGATAGGAAAAATCTTTAGCAATAATGGGTTTTGGATTACTTGATGCACCAGCCCATAACTTATTATTTTAGCCCCATGCACTGTGCATTGGTAGGCGGTTTTAAACCGCTGCTGACAAGAATGCTATGTTTTGGTTTAAGCATGCTAGAATATAGTCTTCCAAAATATCCGGTATGGCAAGTCTTTCTTAGAGAACAACCTCTTATCTTTCAAATATGCTCGAATCACTTGCCTGCAAAGTACAAGATTTTGACCCTGCACGCAACCACTGCTCCTCTACTCGTTAACCACATATACTACTGACAGCAGATATGGAAGATACCCTTGCTTACCCGTTTAATTTATCTTAATCTCATTTGCAGGGATTCGCGCAGCTCAATACTATCTTCACTAAAACACATGTCTAAAGATGCACAGTGTGCTTCGCTTTATTTAGAAGGGTCATCCTAATGCTCTTGCGATTTGCTCCCGACCATCTTTGCAAATTTCGTTCATTTTTAAATACACTTCGCGTACAACCACTTCCGTACACATGAATCCGCACATAATTAAGAGCTTGTACTTGTGTAAAATGCATTTACGCATAGAGTTTTATGTCAGCCTGAGAATAAACAAGGCGTTTTAAGCAGGACAACTCCTGTTGTAGCCTAAATGACGATAGCTCAGGCAACTATTAGTCAACTCAAATAAAATGCATCTCGAATTTAGAACCTTATACTACTTACGCCTAGGGTGATTCACCAATCTTGGATCTGCGTTGTCCGACTTGCTCAATATCTTACAGAAAATTCGAAATGCAATATATTGCATTGTCACGTCATATTGCACCGACAGTGTGAATGTTTCTGACGATGAGGCAGTAGCGTCCCACAAGCACCAGATGAGCATGCATGTTTAGGAAACTACATTGGCAAGCGGTTTGTAAGCGTAAATGCAAGTGCGTTGATCAAAATTTGTTCGCTTTGTAATAAGACTCTTCAACGAGCTGCCTTAATCTACCTCTAATTGACGCACACTCATCCCCGTGATTCGGAGGTAGACATGTGCCTTAAAAGAGGCAGTTTTGCTTTTCCGACTGTTGATTTTCCTGTTCGTCGTTGCACTCAGGCATGGGTTTCCACTAAGGTGTCGGGAATTTGAGGTGAATATGTGAAATCGTTCAATACAATAAAAAGAATGCGGCATGAATAACAGGAAATCCGCCATTAGTTGAGTTTGCTCAATCCAATCACTATTAAATATTAATCAGCATAAAAATTTATAGCTTTTATTGCTAACATTAAGGCAGTCGGTTATTTTTCGGTGTAATTACTAAAGCCATATCTAGTAATGTCTACATGAGTGAAGAACATGCACTGTGAT
The DNA here is from genome assembly GCA_036345935.2 of Taenia hydatigena. Taxonomy (NCBI): domain Eukaryota; kingdom Metazoa; phylum Platyhelminthes; class Cestoda; order Cyclophyllidea; family Taeniidae; genus Taenia; species Taenia hydatigena. The sequence goes on along the minus strand of JADWOT020000002.1, from coordinate 6,403,406 downwards.
GCGCATGCAAATTAGCGGACCCTACGACTCTATACCAAACATCTTGGCAGATTAGAGATTGTGCATTAGGATGTCCAGTAATCCTTGCATCCCTCAGTGGACACGTGTGATACGAGACCACCGACCACGGTGTGGAGATCGCCTTCACCTAGATCCATCTCGCAAAAGGAAGTAAGAAGAGAACTGATTATATGATGGTTAAAATTAAAAAAGTCACCCTAAAAGTCACAGAAGGCCTAAAGGATTTGACAGACGATAGCACGAGATAACAAAAGTAAAATAATCTGCCGAAATTTGTAAGAAATAGAGCTTTTGAAGAATACGAACAGTAAAATAAAAAAGTCGCTTTTAGGAACATATCTGTTATATAACATGCCGACCATGCCGTCCAGATTGTCCTTCAACACATGTTGGCACACAAATTGAGGCTTTGTTTACACGTTTCCCATCCTCACATCCTGGGCGATCTAGAAGGCTAAAGTAATTGTGTGAACTCTGCATGTCCCTTACTTGCCATCTGTGCTCTCTAATTTGTCACTTCACTCGCCGACTCGTGTCACGCTTATTCCGCATGCAAATGCTAGGATTTGGCAGTAAAAGTGCTATATTTAACTTAAAAGCAGATTCACGATAGAGCACCCTCTTCATTATGCGTAATCAAACTCCATTTTCTCTTCAGTTTGGAAATCTCATCATCATGACTACTTATCACTTTTAAGCAGGTCTTATGTTACAAACCATTTATTCACCTGTGGCCGCTTTTCAAAGCGAGTTCTGTATACATTTGCCTTTTGGTAAGAAAATGAAATTGCAATTGTAAACGTAGTAGTTGTTTGAAAGTGTGTGAAATGCACTCACGCAGATAGCTACGCAGCTGTGAAAGGCACAATGGTTGCTTTGAAGTAAAAACGGTTAGATATATGGGTAAGCGATTGAGAAGTTGAAATATATGCTATACTACTATTTAAAAACAAGGGGTGGATGAATGGATGGGTGGATAAATAAGTCAACATATCGTCTGCCTATTGTAATGGTAGGTTGCACAAAAGAGTCGCGATTAATTAGAGGAATTTGACGGATCAGTGTGTGCGATTTTGCTCGGAACCTCTGCTAAGGCATAACCGACGAAGCAACACAATCAAGGTACGACACTTTATTGCCGAAAACAGCGAACAAAGTAGACACGGTGAAATTAGTATGCACAGTGGCCTCATCTGACCACAAAATAAATCATGTGGTATGTCCGCATAAAAGAGGGAACGCAAAGCATTGCACGACTTCACAAAGGATGCCGTTATGCCAAATAATCATCCCAACAAATATAGACCCTGCAATGAGGCATGTAGAAGGGATTGACTGCGTAACTCTCTCTACCTAAGTAAACGCTGATATTCCGCCCTTAAGACCCAATTTGCCAAAGTCTGTCATCGCGACGACACAAATGCTTTCTGAAAAAGCTAACGCAGAAAGTTACACTCACTAGACTCTTTATGGTTCCGTGTTCTTTTGGTGCGCTCACCTCTTAGAGTCTGATGCAAGCTGTTGAAGCGTGACGAAAATCTCATTGAAATGCATTTACTAATAATGTCGCCAGATATCCGAATTAATAAATTTTGCCTCTGGCAGCCTTTGCAAGGATGTTTTATCGGAAACAATCCAGTTGCAATAACGACTTTTGGAAGCGTGAAATGTGAAGCATGATTTTCATTCGCTGAATGCATCATTTTCCTTTCTTTGCTAAATAATATTAGGCAGTAGCATTTGTGTAGCAGCGTTTAGACAACGGACAGGAGAAGGATCGCTGCCGCATTATATACCATCCATCCACCTGATGGCACATTTGATAAAAAACATTACAGTCCACAGCGCACCCATGTACCGTAGTTGTCAGTCCCTGCTCAAGCATCAGCCAATGGCCAAGTTAGAGCATCGACTAATACAAGTCAAGCCATGGGATCGTAAGCGCACTCAATTCGAGAAATTTGCAAGTGAGGTGACCGAATGCATTACATGACATCATCACACTGCCCCACGTTTTGCTGTGAAATTCGATAGCAAGAAACGTCGCTGTAGAGACTTAAGTTTTGCAATCTAGGTCACCATAAGCCTTAATTTGCATGCTTCTTTTCGATCTTTACTTTCTACTCTTCTCTTCTCTCTCCACATCCTCCCACCTCCTAACATTCCTTCATTTAATTGATGAAAGCGACTCCCTTTCCTCCTCACATTGTTCCATGTGAAAGGGGAATGCAAAACGCCCGGTCACTCCGATATCATCAACAGTCAGAAAGGTGATCAAACAAAACGATGAAAACTTGAGCCGTGGAATTTTAATTAGTAGGCTTTTGACGGATCGGTGAATATATGGATACAACAATTAAGAATTCGGACACTCAACTTCATTTTATCAACACTCATGGTAGATTTACTTCTGCGCAGATAGGAAGGCATGAAGGGAAAGGAAAAAAGAAGTAAAATTGGTACTTCGAGATAGTCAAGGTGGACAATGATGCATCCTTTCTATATAAATTGACCGGATGTCCTCCCCCGAAGCTGTAGCTTCAAAAGTGGTTTGAATGATTATGGTTGTGGCAACAAATCACCCCATGTGTAATCCATAGGCCTTAGCCAATTAGGAGTCTTCATAAGATTGAATGAACTGGGCTCGAACCTCGAACCAAAGCCGAATTTTATGTAGTAGACAAATGCTGAAATGTATGTATCCACATCACAGGCCTTAAAAGTCCTACGGGGTGAGTGAATCGAAACGTCATTCTACCACTTTTACCCATCTTTATGTTTTATCCCTTTCCAAAGGTAAAAAGCAAGGTGGGAAGTGGATAAGTAAAACGAGATAGTGTGAGCTAGCGAGCCCGAGCCTTGCACCAACTTCGCCCGTGCATGCAATAACCTGGAACGAAGTAGTGCATTCTTGATGGCGTGACGAAAACCAAGGATATCTAAGTAGTGTGGTGGACGGCTTCCATTCTCCACTCATCACTTAGCTTTCTTCTTTCAACTTTCCAATCGAGGTATGCATTGCATAGCTGCATCGAATGGGCGTTAGTTTCCTCGAGTATGATAGTAGCAGGGCTAGTGTTTGAGCCCGAAGAAGGTTGGCACAATGCTTCACATTTGCACATTTTGTCGAATATCGTATTAAAGAGAAACAAAAGCGCAAAATCCACCCGTACACACAGCTTGCATCACATCCGACCTTGTCTTGTTTGTCAATAAGCTGTGCGTGATTTTGATTGCGCTTCGCAATGGACGTTTGTCGCAAAAATAATAACCCATTGTGCACCTGAACTGCTTTTTATTATCTCGCCTTAGGCATCAGATCTTTGTTTCGGTTTCCACCGCTTTTATTGCAAAATTGTAGCCTGCTGCAATATTGTCATTTGATGCTTTCGAAGCATCGTTTCGGTAGTGTCACAGTTGGTCTTTAAGTGTAGAATTGTAGCATGCATTGGTGTAATGGCGAATGTGTCGCTATTGCTCGCTGCAAAACCTATTGTTGCCATGCTTTACCTGTCTGTATTGCAAAATAAATTTGAGGTACGGAAGAAGCTGGAATGCTGCTGGTATACATGGGTGGTCATATCGTTAAACGAAAATGCACTGATGAAGGACTCTGTGGCTTGTGTTTCAATGAAGTGCTGCAATTTGACAAAAATACTCTAGCCTTTACGAATGTCAAAGCAAATTTCGTTAGTGAGAATTGTAAAGAGGAAGCAACTGTCGCAGTATAAAGGCTAATAATTTTGCATAGTCTTACGCCATAAAAGGTTTCGGAAAATTTTGAAGGACAACATTGAAGCGATTTAAAATTTTGAGCGTATGGCACATCACTGGTAAAGGTGGTTGCAGTGATCAAAGAATCTTTAAGGGCGGGTTCGTTGGAACGCCATAGCATGGCACAGATGAAACAGGCGGCCGCATAAACATGGCTGAGAAATGGTGCGATGTGATGAATCCTAAGCGTATTGAAACTGTTGGTGTGTGTAACCGTGGTTGCTAAAGGAACAAAACTGGACTCGTCGTAGAAGAAAGCGATTTCGAAGCAACAAGCACAGCATGTACGGTATGTTGTCGCCCAAAACACCTTGCTGAGTGTGACGCTAAAATTGAGGTCTGCTATTGGTGGGCGAAGTCCAGCAAACAAACATAGGTTGAGGTTGCCCAAATAAGTGATGATATTCAAAGCATTAGAGAGCATCTGCATAAGGTGATGAATCACCCATGGAATTGGGAAGTAAAAAATGCCTAAAGCTAGGGTATGATTAGCTTTTGACCGTTAACGTGGATCTCTTATTGTGGGTCTAGTCGCCTGGCGTTCGGAGCAAAAGAAGGAAAGACCACACCTCAAAGAATTTATAGACTATTGCTTCTCGAGTAGATGCCAACTCATGACTGTGCATTTATAAGGAGGTGGTTTTAATCATCCATCCATACTGTTCATTCTTAATGGCAGTTTACTCCTCCAACCTAGCCAAACAAGCAGAAATAATCGAATTTGCAGTTTACTTCGGTTCTGGCGCAGACCATTGGCAAATGATTACCAACGAACTGCATTTTAAGCTACAAATAGTCCAAGCAAGATAAAATCCTCCATCAGACCCGGGCCGAGTAAGGCTGACACCTTACGCGCTCAGTCATTTTCAATTCCCATAGTTGGATTCAATGCACTTACATAGCACATGCGCTAGCAACCTCTGACTCGAAAATGCCCCAAAACACAATAAACCAAAGTGAGAATTTCCGGATGCAATTGTTAGCATTGTCGAAGTATGTGGCTGCCATGGCTGACGCCTCACGTTGACTGCCACTTTTTGCTTTTGGTTTTTGAATGGGACAAAATCAAACGTGATCAAATGTAAGCTTGCTCGACGAAATGGCGCATTTAATTTGTCTGCAAAGCAAGTTCTTCATTCTAGTTTCAGCACTGTAGCATCTTTTCTAACCACTATCCAAAGCGAATAAACTGAGAATGCATGCCTTTGATTCTGCACTCGCTAGATGACTATGAGATAACTCAGGAAAAGGGAAGACAAATACCCTATAGATCAACTCCTACTCAACTACCTTCGCTTAGCTCTAAGTGTCCTTGATCACCACTTAAAACAGGCACAGCTGTGGTTGTTTTCGAGAAATTCTGCACTGCTCAGCCATGCATACAAAGCTGATTCGGCTAAATTAAGCCGAATGACAAGCGAGCTGAGTGAGCCCAGAAAACACTCATTTTGGATTTAGGGAAATTCGGTCTCGCAAGCACAGAAAATCCAAAAGCGTGTGCTTATCAGTTTAAATTTCACAGTGATAAAATTGGACTGGAGCGGCTGACACAATATCTGCAATACCGATCATTCAAATGGGCTTAATATTACAAAATATTTGAGCATTGGTGCACCTCATAAGTCGGGTTCTGTATGCACTTGCCTTTCGATAGCAAAATAAACTTGCAATTTTGAGTAAAGTAGTTGTCGGGATCCCATGGTAGCAAAAAAATTGCATCCATTTAAGTGAACAGCCAGTGATTGGCAGATAGACACGTAAAATTAGGCTGAAAGTGAATAGATATTTTAATGCTTAATCAAAAGAGTAAAATAAGTGCAAGTTAGTCACAGAGAAGCATGCACGCGAGTCGATGCTTTCCTACTGGGATGATAGGTTGAGCGAAGACGTCGGAGTTAATGAAAAGGCCTTGGCGAACCCGTTTTGCGCTCTTTGCAAAAGTTTTGCTGGGGAGAATTTAATGAAGCGCCAAGGTCGCGATACAGCTCATCGTCACCGGAAACAGGCAATAAGATGAACCACCAGATTCATATCTTCAGTAATCCAACCTGGTCACGAAATAATATGATGTAGTAAGTCCGTGTAAAAGAAGGGACACGAGCTGTTGCATGCCATCACAAAGGGTGCCGACTAACTAGTAATCCTTCCGACACATATGGAAATGCGGTTGCCTTGACATTTGCTGCCTTGGAACAATGGTAATATCCACCGAAATGTGACCGTTGCAACTATGATGGCAGCGTTTAATCTAGGTCTAGTCAGTTGTTAGCCAAACTTATTTCTCAACTTTCATTATTTGGAGCTCAAGTCGAATACATTTAGTCGCATCGGCTTCGTTCTTTTACCGCAACTTCCTCGTGAAAGCTTTAATATCTTAGATAGGTGACGCATTTTCGTGGGGAAAACACGGTACACTAAGTAGGAGACGATTCATCATTGATCATTTTTGCAATATCAGAAGAAGTCCAAGTTGAAAAATGCTTTTTCTTAATGGGACTCATATCTGATGAGAGGAGGATGATACATACCTTGCTGCAATTTACACAATTGCAGGTACTCTCAACGACATTGCAAATAACTTAGCCTCTTCCCGATACCCTTCTGGTAATATTGGACACAGGAGTCTCGGTCCACTGCTGTCGCCCCGACGTCGTGGCGCGCAGTCATCATCGGTGGTGCACATGATACCCAACGTCGCGTCACCACCGTCAAATTTTGTTAGAGTAGCGAGCGATCTGCCTGCCTGAAGGTTGTCTCAAATGCCCATCCATGCCCGGTGAGTTCGCTTATAGGTTACCTCTTTTCTTTCTGCCCATCTTTGTGCAGCTCTCTCAGCGTTCACTGTGATTACTCTCATGCTTTGCATGTGGCGACCACCGCATCAGTAAGGCTGTGCATTGTGCTGGTTAGATCGCAATTGTTTTCTCTCCTGAGTCAGCTCTTCTAGCTCCTCTACCCAAGTTCTTCTTCAAAGGAGCATTTTGTCCATAAAAATCCCTCTTATGACATCAACCAGGAAGACTACTGCCCGTGTGTAAAGAAGAGATGTTAATGCACTGAATGAATAGAACATTGAACTAGCTTTACTCTAGAGAGAGGTAGCAAGATTAGCCCTTAAGGGAGGAATTAGAAATGCTAAACGACTTGTCTGCCGATGCAGAAAACAAATATGAGCTGTGTTTAAACAAAATAGGTCTTGGTGTAAGCACACAAGCTAGATTTAATTGGTAAAGTAGACGTAAATATACAATGTTCGCCACGAGACATTAAAACAAAGGATCGAATAAGGGCAAAGCCTTCAGCATTAAGTCGCAATCTGCTCCTTAATACTCACGGCCTCCTTTGTACTCACTCATAAAAACACTTAAGAGGCAGCCAGACTTACACGGAGAACATCGAAATCAAAGAATTTCATACAATGCAGCGAAACGAATAAAAGGAGTCATGAGTTTTTTCGTGGAAGACACGTATTGACAAGGAACACGCAAAAAAGGATAGCAACGTTAGCGTACCAGCAAAAATGCGTAATCGAAATGTAGAGAAACACAAATGCCTACCGCTTTCATCAGTGTCACATCGAGATCTAGACTATATCCCTCTCGCCTGGTCCCAATGGGACCACCACCACCGCCACCACCACCACCACCACCACCACCATCACCGCCTATTAGTAGAAGCGCTTCCCTCCTCCTTTCACTCGCACATTCATTTTATCCACTTTTCTTCTAGTTTTCTTAAAATCAAATCATCCTTTGTTTGGTTAATTGCACTCGCCTTACAGTGGCATCGTTTTACCTCAATTTTTGCATTTCATCTCCCCATCACACAGATGACACGTATTTTACCACTGCTACCGTTATTTTTGTCTTATACATGCATCAGTGTCCCTTTTTATGATCCTATCCAATACCATTTTAATACATCTTCACCACGAAAATCACCACCGCTTAACAGCCCCAAGTCTCTCTTTATTTCATTTAAAAAATAAAGCAGCTATTAAGCAGATTTTTGTGTTTTTCATTTAAGCGATGCCATGCCCTTCATTGAGTCTTATTCTCCATTTCATCTTCCCATCACATATGTGTGACATACACAGGTTTCACTATTTTTTCCTTCACTCATTCTAGGGCCAGTTTTTGTGTTTTTTCTCAATGCTGCTAACTTTCCTTTAATCATTTGAAAATTGTTATAGTCACGTGTTTACATTTGGCTTGCCTACGGTTGCATATTCGCTAGCAATCCATCCAACTCAGGCATTTCGTTGTTTTCTCCACTTGTAGGGCGCTCTGCTGTTGTTTGCTTCCTCCTCGGTATAGCCTACGTTCACTCGGACGGCCAGCCTTTAGCCAGCGTTGTCTCAGGATAATACGTGATCCACAGTTCGCCCTGTGCCAATTACTTTTTCGGGGGCACGCAACCCAACTTCCTCCTACTCCTCTTCTACAATCACGTTCACAAAGGTCTGCACCTTCCATCTCAAATCGTTTGCCCATTCTACCATGCACAATGACTGCTGAGCGACAATGCGGCATTCAGATGATCCATTTTTCCATTACTAATATGCTTAAAAGCGGTTGGCGCCAGGGTAGCAAAAGGCGACTAGCAATGGTGAGCATCGTTTTGTCTAGAGAGAATATGCAACCCTTGCTACCTTAGGGGCACTGAAGGAAGGAATATGCATGTACGCAAAGCCATGTTAACACATGTTTCGCAGTATAATTTGCCCTTATTTATGAGGCTCTCCCACTGTTCTCCATCCAACACACAAGCCTTGACTCCCTTATGAATCATATTAATAAGGGGTAATGCACATAGCATGCTGCTGTTAAAGACCTTAATCTGACTACTACCTTAGTTTGAACAAATACGGGAAGAACAAGCAGAAGCGGTGTGATTGTAAGCCTACGATAGTATCTCATGTAATCTGTGCAACATACGCTGTCCCATAGCAAAGCACTTACCAGAATACCCGCCCACCTATCACCCACACAGCCGCGCTGCCCGTCTGCTTGTGTTCTGCATTAAGAAATATTCCACTCTAAGGGAGAACAGGAGAAGCAAGGCAACTCTCAAATGCATCCATTGGTCCTCTAACAATTGCTTCGACACCACACCTGTCTCCGACGACGACAACGATCTCAAAGGCCCTTAGTGCTTCCGAATTGCTTCCCATAGATTCGTTTCTACGTTCACATTCCTCCTTGCCATTATTACTAACGTCAACAACAACAAGTGTTGTTTTTGACGACGATGGTGGCAACATTGAGAAACGTCTCATAGCCCGCGTTGCGAAACGGTGGTGGTGACAGCGGCGACGCAGGCAGTGTTGGTCAGTGTTGTTAAATAGATACTTATAAATGGTGAATGATGGATTCATGCAAGAAGAAATCTGTAGTGGGATGGATTTGTTTAGTAAGCAAAAATTTTTGTCCACTAACTCACGCAGACATTTAATCAAGTGCCAACGCCATTAAAATGAACGGGGTTCCAGAGTCTACAATAGTCAGACCAGAGCCTCTGTCTTCTTGTCCTTACGCCTTTTCTTTCGTTTTCTCTGTCTTCATCACCTCCTGCACCTCCTTCCTCTTCCTGCTAAAACATTCTGTGTGGACCATCACGTAACAAAAAGAAAACCTAGGCTAAATATGTTAGAAGCCAGCTATGCAAGTGCCACGAGAAATGTGGCCTCTAATGTGTTTCCAGAATATCATACAGAATTTGACGGAAACATTACATGTGCTAGCTTACCAGCGGATAGCGTTTTGATTAATTTGACATTATACAAGTCTCTCCCATCTTCTCTGAAGGCTTCAAAAAGTAGAGCGCATGCCTTGTCAAGACCCGGTATCTGAAGAGTAATTGACCCAAACGAGAACTCGACACTTTAGTCAATAGAGGGGCGGAAGGGAGAAATCGGTTTCGTAAACGCAAGTCACTCCCACTTTTAAGAGTGATGAGTTCATTGAGAAGCCCTGAACACTTCTTGACCCAGATAGCGACTTTCGCACTCAAACAACGAGAAATAGTTTGTGTTGAATCAGATGAACAATTCCACACCTGTAAGCGTCAAGCCTCACGAGGATGGATTGTGCAGTGATAAACCATATTAATTTTGGTTATTTTGAGTAAGGTGAGATTTAATGTCTACATTACCTCAATTGGATTGTTTTTATTCAAGTGTGCGCTGTGATTATGGAACTGATGCGACTGCAATTAAGGGACCTTTACCACGTCTGGACAAGTTTTGCTATAGTTCGTTGGTGCAAAACTTGCACTCTCCCTTAATTTAGGCAGCAAATTAAGGCTGAACTTGACAGAAGCATCAAGAGTGGTAGGTTAAGTTCACGAAGTCTCTTTGATCATACTTTGAATCGCATGTGTGGCTGAGAGCACATTTGAAAGCATGGCGACTTGAGGTAATTTTCGTTGCTGACTCACTTCATTATTTGGCTGTAAACTGCAATGCGCGGCGGTGTATCATGGCAAGTTCGTCTCGACTAACGGCCCTCGGAGTCATACGTGTTCAGGCACGGACAGGGACACTAGGTGATTGATGGATCTTTGGATGCTAAAGAGAGAGCAGCGTGTATAGATAAAAATTTTGGCCGAATAAAATCAGGTGGAAACAACTACTGCTTGCTTTATCACGTACCATTCAACGGTTGAAGGTTCAACCTGAACATTTTAATCAATTGCAGGTTTTGTTTCATGACCGGTTTCCATTTAGAGATGGCAAATAAAATAAAGCCTCTGTTGCATTCGCCGATTTGGAACTAAACAAATGTGGGACTTAGATAAGCAACAAACAACTACGCAAATACCCACATGGTTCTCGAATTATCATGCACCATCTATTTTGCTTCCCCGGCAGAATTGATGACGGATTTGAATCACATCAATATAAATAGTGTTTTAAAACCTCTATTAGACAATAAAAGCGAAATTAAAATGGACGAAGAACCAGCTACATGTGTATTTTTTATGACATTATGTTGTAATTCGCCACATATCAAGCATGTTTTGCTAAACAATTCCATTCATTATACAAAAGCACAACTCTCCCAAGCTCATTTTTGGATTAAGCAAGAATAGATGGCCTTAGAAACGCGGCCATGTGCTGCCCGTCAGGATGCGGATAGTATGGGGCGTAAAATCTCCCCTACTATCCATCATGTGATAACATTCTGCTTATAATTATAAGGGCCAGCTTACCCGTAGGCAGTGTTCGGCTGAGGTAAATTAGGTCATACTCTGAAATCCGTTTTATCTAAAACGGTTAATTTATTCGGAATCATAGTGATTGCCATTGTGACGTTGTAATCTGTGTACGTGATGCCTTTGCCAGTACTCTACCACGGTATTGATTTCGATTCCTGTTCGCAATCAAACACATTATACACCAACCTCCACTTAACCTTTTGACCGCCAGAGTTCAGTCTGATTACTTCTCACCATTCGCAACGTGACGTTGCATAAATAGCACAGCATAAATGCAGTTGAATAGCAATTTTGCGCATTAGGACCTAGAGTATCAGTGACTTCGGTCGCCTTTTTTTGGATGAGGAGGTGGTCGCACACGTTTCTCATTAAGTTGTCCATCTTGTGAAGTTGGCTACAATTGGAATCAATAGGAACTAGAGCGTTCGTCTTAGCTCTGTGAATGCCCCAGAATGCTCAGTCTATTAATGGGTCTGCCCATTTGCCTGCATTCTGGTTAATTGTTATAGTGGACTTGAGATCGCAGTCACACCGAATTACACAGGCCTCCAGATATTTTCCAAAACATCGAGGTTATGTATATTCACTCCATGTTGTTAAGTCTGGACAATTCTCTTTCATACATTCTATGGCAACTACTACTGACTGTTGCAGGAAGTAGCTGTCCTTTGTGTTCAGAGTTCACTCTGCTAAAGACAGCTTCGAAAGCACACCAATAATGCCATTCGCCTCAGACGTTAATTGAGGCCACCTGACCATAGGGTCCGCCGAACATTGGCTGAAATTCATTAACCATGTTTGGTAATGAAGTTGCTGTCATTAAACCATTTCGGTGATTGCAGTCGAACAGGTATTACATAAGTACGAACGCACCTTCTCAAAGAGCAACTTTCAATAACGCTTATCCTTAGTGAAGCAACCAGGTTAACTGTTTCATCGAAAAGATAAATGGGCAAATTCAGGTCACCCAGTGCTTCCATTAACGTCAATAACGCGGCGGTAAATTTTTTTCATCCTCGTTCTTTATTGATTCGGAGTACCCGACAATGTCACCAAAGGCAGGTTTGTGTTTCAGAGATGCAAAAATAACAGCCTTGTTCCGAATTAAAGCTCTTCACTTGGATACACGTTGACTTTCACGCCATCACACTACGTTTGTATGTCCAAAATTTAGGCAGACGATTTGTGGAGAAATTTGCGATTGCTGCCTTCCTTGTCGGTAGCTCAGACAAAAATAAAATTGTAGGGTACTTAATTGGGGAAATTACTCTGGGCAGAGTGAAACCTAATTCAAAGCAAGGCACACCTATAGGGGCAATCAACGAATTTGAAATACTGCCCACTGATCATCCGCAGAGTGAGCAAACAATGTGCAACTCCACATCGGGTGACTGCATGTACGCCTAGATATGAGCGGAAGAAAATGTCAGTACATCTAGAGGATCAGCCCCAACTAACGCGATCTCTGCGATCGCATTAACCTGCGTGACTGTGCTACTTGCTTGAGCTATTTCATAAGCCAGTGGGAATTAACAACACTTGCATCTATGTCCAAAATCTCGGCCTATAACTCGCGCTTATCATCCGTGCCTGATTATCACCAACGCGGCACCTCATATCGTAGTTAGTGAAAAAAGGACATTGATTTGTTGCTTCCTATTTGTCTTTACTTCCCTCTCTTGCAATGACTTTAATGAAAACTCCTGCGCTAAAGTGAAATGGGCGAATCCTTAATGCTTTACATCGTTACACAATCCGTGGCCCCGTTTTGCATATAAAAGTAGTCCACCATCGAAATACAGGGTTAGTTCTACCTAAATTGCGGGATTCGTACCTAAATTGAATGTATGGCTACAGCGCAGGCTAAATGACATTTTAGGTTCTCCTGCACTCGAAAAATTTGTGGATTTGATCCATTTTGACGCAATTGTCCTGACCACCTCTAAGGCCCACTGGAGGCGGACTACAGTGCTGCGCCAACCTAAAGTCTTCTATGCTTGTTTTAGGTTTTTCAACATAAATGCGCGCACCGTTTCTTGCACTGAACTGACCACAACTTGATCGCCTACTCACATTCCCTAGGGAAGAGAAGTGAGAACCGCACGTCCACAGAAGGGAAACCATTGTGATTTCGACCCCATTATCGCGGCATATATTTGCTGAAGTTCCAAGCAGATGTCTCGTAGCTTTGAAGTTCCGGTGCAACATATTTAGGATTGCAATTTTCGGAAGTATTCTTGAGACTGTGCTACGGGCGTACGCATTGGGTTAAATTAGTCTAATGCCATCTGACAGCAAGTGAGAATGCGTAAACGCTGATAAAGCTGGTATATCAAATTCAACATCAGTCATTTGATCTGATTGAATTTACATGCATTTCCCCTCTCATTATCTCCAAACTGTGTAGAGACTTTTAAATCCATAGTAGTCCTCTGCAGTGCCTGGTGGCAAATGGCTAGTATGGCGCATCTGTTGAGTGCAATGAATGGACATCATTTGGAGCCATATGACCTACCAACTAGATTGGCAGCTTTGTCACGAATGAGAGATTTCTAGCAACTAAGCAGTGCATTATGCGCAAATGGACTGTGATGGGTGGGTGGACGGGAGTTTCAAATTCACAGTAACTCCTACGTCAAAAGATGCCATTGACTAACATCTATCTGCGTTAGGGCAAGCAAATTAATCACTGCATCCTGCGGGTACACAGTGAAGCCACGTCTAGCACCACTACAGCTACTGCCGTCATAATAGCGGCAGTGAGTGACCGGAATTGTCATTTCTGGTTGGTGAATACCCAGTTGGTTTTAATGAGTTATAATAACTTACTATTCGCTGGTGGTGGATATCGATGCATGACATTGGCCTTGTTGCAAGGCTGTGGGGTAATCCTTCCACTAACGAAACGCAAGGAAATGAGGGGACTAGCCAATCAGACATGTAGTGTACTTATGGGTTCGGGCAGAGTGTTCCTTCCTCGGATATATGGGGGTATAGCTGTGCGTGTTTAGCCATCTCAAAATTACCACAAAATTCAAGACGGTATCCAAGAATACGATGCTTGCGGTAAGTAGCGGCCATCAAGCGATATTATTAGTTGAAGTAAGTGAGAATGATGGATGAGGCTTGATTGTCGACGTACTTAACAGCTGTCAGTAACAAATCTTGATGCCTTTCCTTATGTTTAGTAGCCTTGTATGTATTGTTTCTCCCCGATCGTGCCTATCACACCATCACCCATCACATCAGCCGCATAGGTAAATGCAGTCAATTGCGAATAAGTAGACGTGATTGCGATGTAATTCTAGCCTAGGACGCTTGTCTTGTTTTAATAGCAAAGAACACTCAGGACGTGCAATCAACGAGCCAAGACAGGACAGAATTGCAAAAGTGTGCTAAACATACCCGGTCCTTGGATTTGCTGTTCTCTCCCTACACGTATGGTCTGCTAATCACACCTCACTCGTGCTCCCGCTTCTATACAGTCATCGCCATGAGGCCCAATTTGCAGACCTCTTACGCACCCTCAACCGGTAATCATCCAACTCTTTAAAATTCCACGCTAACCTCATCCAACATCGCCTGCGCATCTGTTAACGCACTTGGGAACAACTTTGCTTCTGCCCTTGTAAGCCAACTCGAATGAGTACGTTTCCGTCCTCTGGTTCACTGCGTTCGCTACCTCCGTAACACCACATTTACCATCACCTCTGTTTAAAATGGACTCACCTTCATTAGCATGGAAAGTTGGCTCATGCTTTAACTGCGGCGTTCTAAGTGACAGCTAAGCGATAAGCAATCGTTCCTTCGCTGTTTACATTACTATAATCTAAAGGAAGGAACATTTGACAAGCAAGAACAGCAGCTCCATACAACAATATTTTGTGCTACAGACCCTCCGTGCATCGCATGTACTCTGGATTTGACGATTCAGAACGAAATTGTTGTCATCCCTGGATGCATTCCACATGATCCAGCTCCATTCTCTAGCAAATAGAGAATGCTATAAAGGTGAGAGTTCTCAATGGAAATTGTGCACAAATGCCTTCTTTGGATAAGTAAGCTAGTACAGGCGCTAACGACCAGCAAGTGGTTGACAAACTGTGCACGATTTAAAACCGAAGATATTTTAAAATGTGTATTTTTACGAAAAGCCGGTGTCCAGATCTGTCCAGAGACAATGAATTATTGGGGCGAGAACAAAGAGACCATGTGGTAGGGTATGGCATGCAGACATAGGGGCCAACGATTGGGCATGGGATGAAAGCAAATTATGCTCACGCATCATCGGCTAGCCCTGATTAGTGGGTGCGTCGTTTGATGCCATGAAATCCTCTGTTATGCTTGCATTCTCAAAATATCTTACTCCAATTCACTTTTAGGACTTCACAGTCATCGCGGCGAATCCTATAAGATTTGAGGTCTTGGCGTCTAGCACATCCCCTTCTGATTGGCCAGCATCATGCATAGGTGTGCGTTGAGTGTGATAGCGATCAATGCAGGGTCATAGTCAACCAAACGCGTGAGGCTCTGATGCACTTCGTGCCTGCGCCTCCTCTCATTGGCCACTCTGCTATCACGCACGCACGCACTCGACTTCTAGACACGGTCGTTCGCCCCGTCACTCAAGTAAGGCGGTTCCGTGATGTCTCTGTCTGCTAATCAATCTGGCAGAAGAGATGATGCTACTTTATATTTCCCATCAAAACATCTCCACTTTTACTTATTGCTTTAAGGCCAAAATTAGTGCTGAAAATCTGCTCTTCTTTTGCAGGCGTCCAAGCAAACGTCAATTTCATTGCCGTTAATTTATTTTAAAGCTTGTCAGATGACAGCCACCATGTGATTACCTTCGACGAAGCAACTTGTGGGCCTTTTGCTATGAAACAACAGAGCGAATGTCATTTGGTGAGGCAAAACCGGTTCCAATCAACCAAAAATTAGATCCCTAATCGTTTCGTTCGATGCCATGAAGACGAAAAGTTAGGCGTGTTTTTGAAATCGTTAGCTCGAATATTTGTTAATCAGGATAGTGGATTTACCGTAAGCACGCAGGCACATACCTGACGTCGGCATTTGAAGAACCCACACTCGTTGGCCACGTTCCTGTTATTCGATCCGCATTCCACACTCACTTCGTTGTGTGCAGTCGAACAATAAGAACAACTAGGAATTGTGCTAAGTAAATGTTTCAAGTTCAATTATTCTTAATCCATCTCAAGGTGATGACTCCTAGGCAAAGTGGTGTAAGACTAGAGGAGAGGACATTTAGTGTGGAATTACATAAAACCTGCCTGTTTAATGAGATATTTACGTCTTTTGCACAGGTCGCCATTGGAATTGAATGTAGCGCTGCGCCTTACTACATCTGCTCAAAGACTAGTTTGCCTCTTTTACAGCAGTGTATCAGTTCACCACACTGTACTTACGTTTTATGCATCTTCTCAGTGGTCGCAGTATTAATGAGCCCGAGTAGGTGATGGGGAAATTATATTCAGTAAATCGTAAACAATACACTTGTAGGAGAATTAGGCGCGATTGCTATTGGTGATATGCGGTCCATCTTCCTCACTAAAGGGCTGCATTTATCTGCTCTAAAATAGTTTGTTACAATCCCTGACAAAGAAAAGGAAAAACAAAAATGACGCCTAAAGACTGTCTCAAATTGACCGCCTCCGATGCTGATGGTGTGGAAGGATAAGCCCAAACTCCTGCTACTATGTAATAGCACACAATCATTCAACCATAAAGAATGAATGCTGTAAATCAGGGAGAACCTATGCATTTATAATCAGTTGAGGGATCAAACTGGTATGCAGTCTGGTCCGAAATTTGCGCTTAGTTGCAAAAATGAGCCTGTCCTTTTGCATGTGAGAGGCTAACTGAGTCCTCCTAAAACAGTAATGGCTTTATTTTCCTTGACCATCAATTCAATTCAATCTTAGCTCAATTTGTTCTTGGCAATTGAGAAAAATCAAGTTTTGAAATGGAGCACATGATATTAAAATGGAGGAAATCTTATAAGCAGATGCACTGATTTAGTGCAACGCGTCGAGAGTTCAGAGAAATTTGAAAAAATTCTCTCAGTAACTGATTTGAGGAAGCTTGGCAACGCATGCTCTTACTTTATTTGTATCACAGACCAACGGGCAATAACTTTGTTCTTCAGCTATAACGCAATAATCCAAGCCAATTTTTGCTACGAATACGGATTTTGAACATTAAAATTCGGTTAAGGCATGCTAGATGATGCCGCTTTCTCCATAGTGGATCCAGCATTTCATTGGCTAATCCTGATGACAAATCGGTGCCAACGACACAATCCTGCCCATTAATGAGCCACTTCTTCATTTTGTAATTGTATCTGCCGCTTCTGGCCACCAACCTCGGTATTGCCCAGTTCCTCGGCCTCGTTTATACCCCAACTAAATGTCATGGAGAACTAGGCACAGTCAGACTGGGAATGGACAGTCGTGTGTGCATGACAATCTAAAAGACTGGTCTAAGGTTTGGAAGTGATAATCGTGGGGATTGAAGAAGGACGCGGATGCATTAAAATTAGGGCAAATTAAGTATGGATTATTTGGATAATGCCGATAGGCCAGAGCAGTTACCACTAGCGGTGCAGAAATTATAGTCTGAGGTCTGTACTCCTCTCTTAGTCATGCTCATGGCGCTGCGTAACCTTTGCATTTGCTTAATATATTCCATCATCACCCATCTTGAAACAAAATGCAACACTTATGCCATAAACTAATGAGCCATTCTGACAGTCAATGTGGAATATCTGCATGTGTATGCGTTTGAGAGACAAGGTCAACTAGACACACTTAGGCACCAGCATCAACAAAGCAATGGAGAGAGGTAGTAAAATTAAATATTAATTAAGAAGCTCTCCATGGTTACCTTATCAGCATGACGCTTACAACGCCCAACAGCGTATTTGACCACATCCACGCTAAAACCTTGTTCAAATGTCAAGAAGAACGACAAATAGTGGTAGGACTACATCGATTGAAATGACATCTCACAAACAGCACTTGGTTCAAGCTGGACCTCGATGTGCGAAGTCCGCAAAAACGTAGGGATCAAAACTTGGCATGCACAGCATTCCAGTGGGCTGTGATTGCGGTGAATCATCAATCGAATTGTGACACACTTCAGCAGAGTACAACTGGGCTGTCAATTCCTTCCAAGTAATTAAGATAGTAGTCGGACCGGTAGAATCTTGCACAGTGCAGCCGTCTAGTTGGACAATGAAGTAACAATTTTGCACTTGGTTGGTTGATTTAGCCGCCGTGATATACCAGCTTTAAGACATTCCATGATTGGATTGAGTGGACGGGTAGTGTGACTTGCTTGTTTTCGCACGAAAATAACTAGCTTCATTGTACGACGAAACGCAAACCCCAGATTATGCAGAATAAAATATGATCCCTCAATCAATGGCAAACGCATGAGATCTTCATAATTTTCGGCAAACAATCCTAATGCCCGTGTGCTATCATATGCTGGAAAAGAGGTCAAGCTGAGTCTCTCACAAGTTGTGGGAGCTTTGTGCCAGCATCTGTGTTTTCCAATTTATATGCCTGGGCTCGTAACACGCTGAGCGACACGTCGATGAGAATGAAATTCCAAGTTGTTAATGCTTAACCACAAGGTTTGAAACCACTGGGAGTGGCAACTGTCGCAGGGGCGTTTAACGCATCCTTTTGGTGGTGAAGTTCGCTACGCATGTGTTATTCGTGATCAACTGAGTAGTAGTGTGTCATCAACTCTACTACGACAGCTTAAGCAATGCATGAGGTGCGCACTCAAAGTTGGGCAATGATGCGCTGTTGGCAAAAGAAGAAATAAATAGAATCTTAGCAGTATTATTGCCAAATTTCATTGGTATTCAACAGAGCTATCTTCAATCCTGCTAAAGACTTGCGGGAGAAATGCAAGTGTCCCGCTAAACGGGCGAGTTTTATGTGCAGATTAATTAGCTGACAGTCAAGTGCAAAGTTTTTAAGTCTAAACGGCATATCAGTAATTAGAGTTCCAAGGATCAAAATGCATGTCAGAGCCTGTATTTACAATTGAGTTCATCCTTTCTTTTGAAACGAAGTGCAGTGTTTTCCAAATATTGCACGTAAATAAAAGCATGCTCTTCCAATGTTGTAATGAAGGCAAGTTTGTGCCTGTGGGCTGATGATATATTCATCTTCAAAGCAGCTGACCAAATGTCAAAAATTCAAACTATGTTAGTCGAAATAAACTAAATTCATTAGACAACATTTGCTTGATGATTTAAAAACAAACTGCACACATTGTTCATTTTAATAACAAGATAAAAATGACTGTCATGTGGCTGCTTCACAATAAATCAGCGGCGATTCAATCCACATCTAACTACACGCCTTCGGATGAGAGGAAATCTTTAAGCAGTTGGTGAAGCACCGTGGTAGGCATTAAAAGAGGAGTGCAATTTTAAAATTAGTCAAACAGTTTTCAGGGAGAATCTGAAGTAGTTTAGTCTCTTTAGGCAGATTGATCAGCAGACAAAGATACCACAAATTCGCCTTACTTGATTGACGAGGACGAAGGAGCATATGCAAAAGTGGGGTACGTGCGTGGTAGTGGGATGGCTAATGAGAGGTGGCGGAGACACAGAGCGCTTCACAGCCCCTCGCACCCCGCTATATAATGCCGATTGATTGGGAGGAAATGTAAGTGTGACAGGGCTCAGAGTCATCTAGAATGTTGCTGCGATGCTGGCAACCACCTAAAAATAAAGGTAGGTAGTGTAGGATGGCAGATATTCTAGTCGAATTCTAGACCATTAGGCACGCTCAGCATATAATATTTATACTGCGCATCATCCAAGATTCAAAGCTAGACGATAGTATGTGGGTTCAATGTGGCTTTTCTCCCGCAAGCTTGCTGCTGGTGCCGTTCTGTGTAACCATTTGTCAACCTAGACGAGGCAGCGCATGTCCATTGGGGACTTGTTTTAGACTTCGATTAAATGAAAAGTGTTATGGACTTGCACCCACACATCCTGACGCATACACGAATTCACCTCAAGATGTGTGTCTGCTGGTAGATAGTGATTGCAGATTCTTCTAATTCATCTACGCAGATCTCATCATATCTGCATCCCACTAATATGCAATGCGCATGTCATGCATCGTGTGTCAATTCGAATAGACTTTCCATTGTTAACCATTGCCCCATCCCAAGAAATCGTACTCGGTGTTAGGAGGTCTTCGCGGCATTTAAACAAGGCGTGATGTGGAATATGGAGATCGCATTTTATTTATAGCAGTGAGAGTGGAGTAGATGTCACGTATCACACCACCAGACCACTTCGTTGTTCCAGCCTGCATCTGCCTCATAGTGACTTCCAACTATGCGCCATTTCTGAGGAGCAAACTAGGGAAACAGTAGGTGATAGAATGACGCAGTGCTAAGGGTGTTAATAAAATACGCACGGATTCTGTGCGTGCATTTTCAATTTTCCGACTTCATGAGTCAGGAGTATAGGCTGATCTAAATGACAGCGTGAATGATGTGCAGTGTTGTCGTACAAGAGGTGAGGCTAATTCACATGTCATTGCTCCAGTCTAGTGTGAATAGCTTCTTAAACAACCGCGGTTAACTAAGGACCTTCAACTGTGGGTTTGATTCAACCTAAATACAATCAAGTGGAAGGCAAACGCACTGCAACAGGCTTTCTCTTGTCAGGAATGCCTTAGCAAAGTCCACGTAGTCAAAATCGAGTTGTATAAGTGTGGGCAAGCAAAGGGTGGATAAAGTGCACTAACGGTCTGAATTTCTTCGATTGCTTGATTAATAGGATGCATTTAGCACTTTGTTTAGGATTGTTGGAATTCATCCATGCACCCAAATGCAAACTGAGGGACAGAGTAGAGTCAGCTCCTTAGTGGAAAACGAGTGAAAGGGCTGTCCCTTACTATCAGCAATTACACTTTATTTTTTATTCTTGTATGGTGCCGCACGCTCGAGATCAAGTAAAAACTCCTGCACACGCTTTGCATCAGGTGGGGCCAAATACGCCATGGTGAAATTGTTAGCGCCAGCTCCTCGTTTTTTTGCATTTCTTACCATAGCGTGTGGCAAAAACAGACCAATTCGTGAACGAAAACTCATTTAAGTTGAGGAATGTTTACCCTCGGGATTTGAGAGTATTGAGATAAGAGTGCATTACAGCCGAGTTTAAAAAATCTCTCGTTAAAGAAGATAGGCTAAATACACTGCTAGCAGCTACACTTATGTCCACTACAAGTGTTCGCAGGCTCACTTTACTGAGTAATACTGCGACAGCACGCGCTTGAAGTCATCTACTTTACGGTGGTTGAAGCGATGCGTACTAGTAGTGCACTGGTATCCCATTGACGTGCACTGCTCACATTCCCACTACTTTTACATTGATTTTGGTTGACATAACATCCCAAAATTTATGGAGCATTACCAGATTGAGTGCAGGATAGAGAGTGTCCAAAATGCGGCTTGCAATTTTTCGTCCTCTCCTCAAGAAGAATCTTCGGGCTCAGACACCAGAAGAAAGCTTAAACAGTCTTGATAAGAAAGGTACTAATGCCATCGCGTCCCTTACATAGTGGTGATGACTTTCCAAACAACGGGAAGGCACTTCAAACGTGATGTCATTTTTATCAATTGGCATGCTCACAACAACTGAGTCGAGATCCGATTTTGCGAATTTTGTGCCACACTTAGTCTTAAATTGCTTCTCGGTGCACCTAAATGCTTACGATTGTAGAGGTTGGAAACATAATTGCTAGCACGAGATCTATGTGACGTCATCGATCAAAGGGAACGCCAAATACAGGTAGAATTGCAATCATCAAGACAACAGTTCACAAAGAGTACTCTACTCAAAATATGCCTGGCACAGAGAACCCATAGCAAAGCATTGATTGGAAACATGGTATGCACAGCATGTTGGGGGTTTGTGCTTTTAGTAAGTCACCAATCCACTTAAAGCCCGCTGTGATGAAGCGCACCCGGGCCGCCAAGACTTTATAAGTACATCTGAGAATTATTGTTTTTGAGATGCTAGTCAGACAAGTGGAAGTTTGCAGAATGCGGCCGTCTTCTTAGGCAACGAATTCAAATCATTCGCCACTTGGCTTATTGATTTAGGCGCCAAGATTGAAGTGCTCAAGTGCAATACACCGAAAGCATGCTTTTGCACTCAATTAGAAGTAGAAGATGCTGGACTTCGGGAGTGTCAATGCGCGTAGTGGATCTTGAAAATAGATGTGACATTCAGCTATGTGTATTATTGTACATTAAAAACGAAGGAGTGCGAAGGATAGTCCACAGATAAAAATCATTCGTACTCACTTACGGAAGAATACAACAAAACATGTGAAAATAAGAAGAGATGGGTTGGCAGTTTAGTGCCTGAACGAATACATATCACATGCGATTTATGCGGTCACGTTTATCACCTCGAAAAAGTTGACGGCACACAGGTAGTGGCAATGTAGACACGTCAACCACCGGTAGACCGGCGCAAAGTTGATGATTCAAGAGTGTTAGCGAATGCTGCAGGGTTATCATATGCCATCGATGCGGCAAAGATAATCACTCCACATTTATTGGTGGAACCAGAGTAGTGAAATTGCTGACATGTACAGCTACGATCGCGATGAATAATTTCAGAGGCAAGCCAATACAAGAAAAAATTTGGACGAAGGCCTTTAAAGCGTAATTGTCATGCTGATATTTAGTGCTTATTGCGAAGGAAAACTAACTCAGACAACATTTTGCAACTAATAACTGTAAAGAGGTATTGCTTATCGCATAGATAGCATATGATAGGCCTATACCACTAGCACAATTACTGGCATCATTAATCTCGCGTCGGTCTGTTGACGATGCGTGTGTCAGAAACATTATTTCTAGCATACAACCAATCAGTGAGGGGGAATAATCTTCGCTGCATAGGCAGCATGTGACAACTGTGCAGATCTTCTACAATTAATTGCATCTTAGACCACGAACCCTTATTTCTATGATAACTGCATGTGCTAGCAATACCACTACACTTGTGCCACCGAAAAGGGGTGGAGTGATAAGCAACGCCTCACAGATGGCATGTGATAGTCATTTACACTTGCTCAAGCATTTGCATCTCTAACTTTGCAGTGGTATGTTGGTTGCGGGTGCAATTGCCAGAAATGCGAATGCATTTTTAAGAAAAATCAGTGTAATGAAGTTAATTTTACGCATATATGTGATAGCTGTGACAGCTGTGCAGATTTTCCTTAATTACAAGCACCTGGATGTTGGTTTGTGTGTCAGTAATGTCACTGCTTTTCGCCACCAATAAGTGCGGATGGTTATTGTTTGTCGACTAGCTGGCATGTGATAGCCCCGCAGCATTAGCTCACTTACTTGCATTAGCAAACTGACACTGGCCTGTTTATGGAGGATTTAAGTGTTACCATTCCCACAACTCGTGAGTCACCATTCAGTGTGGTTTGGTAAGCCTTACACCATAAATGGCCTGTAATATCCCTATGGAATTTCCTCAACTGTTTGCACCTTTAACCTTGCACTGCTCTGTCGATCGTAGCTGTAAATGTCAGCAATTTCACTACTCTAGTTCCACCAATAAATGTGGAGTGATTATCTTTGCCGCATCGATGGCATATGATAACCCTGCAGCATTCGCTAACACTCTTGAATCATCAACTTTGCGCCGGTCTACCGGTGGTTGACGTGTCTACATTGCCACTACCTGTGTGCCGTCAACTTTTTCGAGGTGATAAACGTGACCGCATAAATCGCATGTGATATGTATTCGTTCAGGCACTAAACTGCTAACCCATCTCTTCTTATTTTCACATGTTTTGTTGTATTCTTCCGTAAGTGAGTACGAATGATTTTTATCTGTGGACTATCCTTCGCACTCCTTCGTTTTTAATGTACAATAATACACATAGCTGAATGTCACATCTATTTTCAAGATCCACTACGCGCATTGACACTCCCGAAGTCCAGCATTTTCTACTTCTAATTGAGTGCGCCTAAATCAATAAGCCAAGTAGCGAATGATTTGAATTCGCTGCATTCTGCAAACTTCCACTTGTCTGACTAGCATCTCATAAAACAACAATTCTCAGATGTACTTATAAGGTCTTGGCGGCCTGGGTGTGCTTCATCACAGCGGGCTTTAAGTGGATTGGTGGCTCGCCATAAACACAATCCCTAACATGCTGTTTATGTCATGTTTTAATCATTGTCTTGTTACGAATTCTCTATGCCAAACGTATTTTTAATAAAGTGCTCCTTCTAAACTGCTGCCTTGAGAATTGCAATTCTACCTGTATTTAGCGTTCCCTTTGGCTTATAACTTGCATAGATCTCGTGATTGCATTTACACTTCCAACCTCTACAATCGTAAGCAGTCATGTGCACCGTGAAACAATTTAAGACTGAATGCGGCGCAGGATTCATAAAATCAGATCTCGGGTCAATTATTGCGAGAATGCCAATTCATAAAATGAGCATCACGTTTGAAGTGCCTTCCCGTTGTTTGGAAAGTCATCATCACTATGTAAGGGACGCGATGGCATTAGTACCTTTCCCACCAAGACTGGCCAAGCTTTCTTCCGGTGTCCGAGCTCGAATCGTGTTCTTAAGATAAGGACGGAAGAATTACAAGCCGCACTCTCGACTTGTCAAGGATTCATAAATTTTGAGATGTTAAGTCAAAGGAAATGGATGCGAAAGCAATGGGACTGTGAGCAGTGCACGTCAACGGGATATCAGTGCACTACTAGTACGCATCGCTTCAACCACCGTAAAGTAGATGACTTCAAGCGCGTGCTGTCACAGCAACATTCAGTGAAGCGTGCTCACGAACATTTGTAACGGGCATAAGTGCAACTGCTAACAGCGTGTTTAGCCCATCTTCTTTACCGGGAGAGTTTTTTAAACTCGGCTGCCATGCGCTCCTATCTCAATACTTTCAAATCCCGAGGGTAAACATTCCTCAACTTAAATGAGTTTTCGTTCACGAATTGGTCTGTTTTTGCCACATGCTTTGGTAAGAAATGTAAAAAAATTAGGGGCTGGCGGTAACAATTTCACCATGGCGTATTTGGCCCCACCCGATGCAAAGCGTGTGCATGAGGCTTGGCTTCATCTCTGGCATGTGACAGCATACATCAATCAAAAATGAAATGTAATCGCTGATGATGAGGACAGCCCTTCTACTCATTGTCCACTAAAAGATTGACTCTTTACTCTGCCTGTCATTTTGCATTTGGGTGTAAGGTTAAACTCCGGCAAGCATGGACAAAATGCTAAATGAATCCTTTTAAACATGCGTTGGTAAAATTTGGATCACCACTACACTTCATCTATCCTTTGCTTGCCTGCATTCATACAACTCGATTTTGACTAAGTAAGCTTTTCTATAATGTTTTTGACAAGAAAAAGCCTGTTGCAGTGTGTTCGTTTTCCATTTGATTGCATTTGAGTTGTTACAAACCCATAAGTTAAGGTCCTTAATTAACTGCGGTTGTTTAATAAGCTAGTCACACTAGGCTGGAGCAATGACATGTGAATTAGCCTCACCTCTTGTACGACGACACTACTCGTCATACACGCTGTATTTAGGTCGGCTTATACCCCTGACTCATGAAGTCAGGAAATGGAGAATTTGAATGAGAACCTTACACTCAAGTGTGTGCCGTTAAATTTTCTAATGCGCGCAAAGCACCCACGCACATTTTCTCGACACTCTCAACATTGCGTCATTCTATCAGTCACTGTTTACCTAGTTTGCTCATCAGAAATGTCGCATAGTTGGAACTCACTGTGTAGCAGATGCAGGCTAGAACTACACGGTAGTCTGGTGGCATAAATCATAAAACCGACTCCATTTTCATTGCGATGAATAAATCGCAACCTCCAAATTCCACATTACGCCTTGTTTAAATGTCGCAAAGACCCTCCAACGCCAAATGCGATCACTCGAACAACGAGTAGTTCATTCCAAGTGACCCGCGATGCATGACATGCGCTTCGAATGTTAGTAGAATGCAGTTATGGCGAGATCCGCGTGAATGAGTTTGGAAAAACTACAAGCAGTATCCTCTAACAGACACACACCTTGAAGTGAAGTCGTGTATGCGTCGTGATGTGCGGGTGTAAGTCCATAACACTTTCATCGAAACGAAGTCTAAAACAAGTCCTCAATGGACATGCACTGCTTCATCTAGATTGACAAATGGTTGTACAGAACAGCATGAGCATCAGCAATTTTGCGAGGGGAAAGGCACATTAAACCCACGTAATATCACCTAGTTTTGAATCGCGGATGCTGCGTGGTATAAATCTCATATGCTGAGCGCGCCTAATGGTGTAGAATACGACTAGAATGCCTGCCATCCTAGGTTGCCTTAAATTACTATCATCGCAACAACATTCAAGATGACTCTGAGCCCTGCCACACTTACACCGTCCCTCCTATTCAATCGGCATTATATAGCGAGGTGCGTTGATTGCGTTAGTGATCAGTATGGAGCCAAGATCAACCGAATGCGAAGGGCTGTGTAGCGCTCTGTGTCTCCGCCACGTCTCATTAGCCATCCTACTACCACGCACGCACCCCACTTTTGTATACGCTGCTTCGTCCCCGTCAATCAAGTAAGGCGATTTTGTAGTAATCAATCTGACCAAAGAGACGAAACTACTTCAAATTCTTTGTGAAAATGTTCGACCATGTTAAAAGTTCTACACAGCTTCTAATGCTTACCACGATGCTTCGCTAACTGCTTGGAGTTTGCCTCTCATCCAAAGGCGTGCAGGGAGATGTGAATTGAATTGCCGCTAATTTATTATGAAGCAATCATATAACAATCATTTTTGCCTAGTTTTCAAAATGAGCAATGTGTGAATTTTGATTTATATATCATGGAGCAAATGCTGCATGGCGAATTTTGTTTCGGATCACCATAGGTAAGATATTCAACATTTGGTCAACTGCCTTGAAGACGAAAGACTCTAAAGATACTCAATACTCAATATATCATCAGCCCGCAGGCACATACTTGCTTTTATTACAACATAGGAAGAGCATGCCTTTATTTACGTGTAATATTTGGAAAATACCGCACTTCGTCCAAAAACATAGAATGATTTTGATTGCAAGTGAAGGCTTTACTGTGCATTTTGATACTTTGAACTCTAATTGCTGAGATGTCGATGAGACTTGAAGCCTCTGCACTTGATTGTCAGCTAATCAATCCGCACATAAAACTCACCCGTTTAGCGGGATGCTTATATTTCCCCTGCAAGTCTATAGCAGAATTAAAGATGGCTCCACTTAATACCAATGAAATTTGTCAATAACACTGCTAGGATTCTATTTATTTCTACTTTTTCCAACAGCGTATCATCGCTCAACTTTGAGCGCTCGCTTCACGCATCGTTTAAGCTGCCGCAGTAGAGTTGATGACACACTACTACTCAGTTGATCACGAATAAAACATGTAGCGAACTTGTCAAATTATCCTCTAAATGGATTGCCTGCTTCCCTGCTCCCGATCCCCATTCATTGATGTGCGATTGCACACGCGTTTACGAAAGCGTTACGCTTTATTCGCGTGCCTTGTACTTCTCTCGTAAAAATTAGCAGCACCTGCATCCTTGTCAATTTCCTTCCACACTCTTGCGCGTCCGATCCTAACTTCATGTGCTTACAGTTGTAAGTGCTACATAGCCCCTCTATAATGCTGAAGAAGTAACACTTGAAAACGTCGACGACATCCTCGAGCACTGCCATTTATATCGAGCCAATGGCACAGATAATTACTGTTTTCACTCTTGTGTATCGGTTTTACACATCCTAATCGCCCTGTGATTTAAAGTAAATAAGCGTTTGTTTCCTAATTTAAGATGGAAATATGTGTTAAACTTTAGGAGGCAGAGGACGTTCCACTGTACTCCGGCCAGAAAAATCGCACCATTTCTATTCTCCTTTATGTGTTTTCACGTCCACCGATAAGCTTAGCTCTTGCTCTCACACAACAATGGTAAACAGCTGAGTAGCAGTGTGTGGTAAATTGCATGTTGCAGTTGGCGGCGGAAGTAGATTTCTGCGCCACTGGAAAATAACAAACAGAACAGCTCAGATCCTACCCCTTACTATCAAAAACAGCGTACAGCCGCTTTTATGCTAACAAATAGTTCTTTTATTGTCTATTTATGTCTAACGGCATGCCTTTACAGCAGCCTTTTGTCTGATTAGTCTGCTACACTGTTACCACTTAGTTAACGCCTAGAATCGATGGTCTCGTATTTCTCTAATGTAACCATGCTGGCTGCGCAATATAAATGCAGCATCTTTACAAGTTTTGGATTCTTTACAGCACTCCTTCCCACCGCAGCTCAACCGTCTTTGCAAAGGCTTCATCCTGAGCCTAAAGGCAGAGAGTTGCAACGCTGAGAACTGCAATTATAGCCGCAATCGTTGGTCATTGGAAGTGTTAAAAGTGAAGGCTTCTTCCTTTATGATAGCTTACTGACAGTAGGGTGGCACACACATTTGTTAGTGAGTCTGGAGGGCAGAGAGGTCTCATTCATTTAATACAGGCACCAGAGCAGTAGCACTAGCAACTGAGGTCAGCAAATGCAAAGCCGCTGCTCTCGACAAGTGGTTTAAGACTGATCGCCTTCGCGATCATTCATCGCGTTAACACCCCTTCCAACACCCAGCCAAATACAAAGTTCATTCAGTGAGTCTACCGGCACCGAGCGACATGCTTAATTTCATATGCAGTTGTGTAAGCACGCTTCGTCTCAAATGCCGTGAAGCGGTTATCACTGAACATAATTCTGTTCCAAAACCTACCTCAGCAATTTAGCATGGTAAACGGAGTGTAAAGCAATTCGTTTCTCGGTTTTCCTCGGTTTTTCAATGCCTCTACTTCAGATAAAATAAAACCTAAGCCCATGAAAGGAATCAGTGTAGTGTACAGCTTTTGCCGATGTTAGGACGCGCATAATGCAGAACTGCGTGTTTAAAGAGTAGATTAGCGAAGCCTCTGCAGCTAGCCTTTGTAATGCTTCATCTATGCATTCACTGGATATTGCGTCATGGATGGTTGATAAGCGAAAGTTAAGCTTTGGCCGAGTAGTAAACTAAGATGAAAAGAAAAAAAGGAAAAGCCCTGGAAAACAGGCAGAACTAAAATAAAAGGAAGAGATTCTGGTGCGCAACTTGCAGATCTTGTGCTCTGACAATTTTTCTGAAACAGGTCAGTTCACGAATCGGCATTCCAATCTATCGCCATGGTAATTTTAACAGCCGGAAACGCAATCTCTTCTTATTAGCCCTTAAGTCTTTACAAGAAACAAGCTATTTTTAATTTTAAAGCTGCAGAAAACCTTATTCACAATTGGCGGCAGAGGTGATAGTCTCAGCTGGTCGGAGCGTCCTGTCTATTTGGATACATTCTAGGCTATGCGCTGGCAAGCATTATATGGCTTAGCCTAAATCGGATAATAAAATTGCTAAACGTGCAGAAATTACTCCTCAAAGCCACTTTGGGGTCGGCCCTTCCTTACTTATCACATCAGCTACCGTTCAACGCAATACCACTTATCGATTTCTTGTCCCGCATTATTTGGCCTCCCTTTTGACAAGCAGGATCGGTTCTACAGCAAGCAATAACCACACCTTAACACCCCACTCTACATGCTTTAACTTGCATCACAGGCGGGTAGTCAAGACCACAGAAGCTGCGTTCTACAGAATGGCTTCGGGACGAAATAACAATTGCAGTTTAATCGGGTAATATCCTGCACATCTTTACTTGAACGATAACCTTGGGCCATTTGTTTCGACAACTTTATAATACCAGGTGTAATTAGTTGGCCCTGCAGGCAAATAATCTTCAAACTTATTGAAGGGTGCTAAGAAGCAATTATAATTCTGTGAGCCTTACTCAGGTGTCTGTATCACTTCAAGTTTTGACCAATATATGACTATAGCTTCTCTGCATCTAAGGTACATGTGAGGATAGAAGGGAGTTAGTCCGTGTCCTTTCTTCCACATCAAGCACACTGCGAGTGATGTCGCAGGTTTTGACTAATTCGCTTTTCCTTTTGCTGGAACGGATTTCTATATCCCAGGGCGTACAGGGTCACCACTTTGTGCCAAAGACGCTTCTTAAGCCAGCCGCAAAGCAGGCGCTCTTAACTTCTCCGATGTGTTTCCCCATGCACATGTACATGTTTGCATGCGAACATATTTATGCGAAACGCAGGCATGAAAACGCATGTTTAATTGCAAATTTTCACGCAGAGTGCATCAAGTGAATCAGCGAGTGTTTTGATGTGAGTGACAATTGCCTGTCCAGCAAGTGACCAAATCATGCGAATCTCAGTTTTGACAGCCACTTAATAGGATCGCTCCTCCAAACGCCAAAAAAGACTTCACCACTTCAGCCTACTTATGGTTCACACAGTTCAGCAAATATGTGCGACCACTGTCCGATTCGATGAGCATGTCGCAGAACCCTTGGAATGCTTTCATTGCATCAAAAGTAGAGACACTTGCATGATCTAAGTACTATCTTTGCTTTATGCCCAAACACATACGTCGAAAACACTTTTTTATACTTTGAAACAGTCTGGAATCGCGATGTGTACTGTTTGTGTTTCACTCTATTTGTAGACTTAAATTTACTTCTCAGTCATGCTATCAGAGCACGTTTTAGTGAGTTTGCGTCTGCTTAATTCCAATTAAATTCAGTATGTGCTCTACTCTGCAGCCATTGCCTTGGCGTCGCGTACAAACTCCCAAATCCATACCACATTTTGCCATGTTGCAACTCAAATAAATGTGGGTGCAGGAATGCGCCTCTGCTGCGCAGAATGCTTTGTAGAATGCTTTGTGCGAGAGGAAATAAATTACCACATGCGCACACGTCAGCGCTGCAGACATTGCTTCAGCCACTTAGCGTAGTTTACAACTGTCATGTACTTGTCGCATTCTTCTCCTCCTTCTTTGCAGACCCTTGATGCAGATTATTCGAGCAAAATGCGCATGTCTGCTGTTGCGATGGCAAAACATGCAAATTTCTAGCAGGCTTCATATTAAATCTATATCTTTTCATCGTTGTTGCCGGCATAGAAATGAGTATTCAATGTGTCATGTCCACTGATAGTGGACGGATCGGATTGCGGTAAGAAGTGGTCAAGCTCTTCCTGGTTGAATTTGGTATCCCAGAATATAAGTTTCCGCTGACTTCTTTCATAGGCTTGATTTGACAAACTGTCGTTTACTATGCCAAGAGATGAAAGCACCTAAAAACTTCATTCAGAAGATCATAGAACACTAATTAATTGTGCTGCATAGCGCGTCCATCCGCAACGGTCGATGTCAATTCCCAGGTTACAAAATCAGATGTGAATCTCATCCATAGTGATCAGCATGCAGTCTCCTGAGAGGAATCTTGTTACTTTTCACTTTCTTGTCCTATTTGAGTTGTGAGGCTAAAATCGACCAACATTTGCGCCCTTATCTAGTCTTCTTGAACCTTTGCCTGCTCCACCAAGACTTCGGGTGCTTTCGCTTGCAAATATCAAAAGACCTTCCCATAAAAGTGATGAACTAGCATATAAAACTGATGTCTGTAAAAACCGCGTGGTCAATGATTCAAGTACCAACAGTCATAAATTACATTCGCGAGGCTAGAGAAACCAAATTTTACCTTAGACGGCATTATCACGCCTTGCGAATTCTTTGAGAGGGCCATTCTTCAAGTGTTCTCATGTCCAAACTGGCAGCATTAACTAGGCCCATAGTATCACATCACCTATTGCGCATTAATTTTGGCAAAAGGTCTCCGACTACTTGACATTTAGCTTTTGCAGTTTGCAAAATGCAGAGTGCGAATGCTCTGATTGGCAAAGCAAACGAAAAAATAACAAACTTCTAGTAGAAAGGAAGCAGAGCAAACTTAACACGTACCTCAGCGACCGAAACCGCCTTACTTATTTGCGAAAGCCAACAATAAATATCCTATCTTCATTTTTCGCTTTGTCTTTGATCTCGCTCTTCTTAGTAATACATTAGGCGGCAACTCTCCCCCACAGTTAAAATATGCCTGACGAGTGGGCCCATAGTCCCTAACTTTTGACCTGCACTAATAAAACTTGTGCATTGCTCGATTTAGCAATTTGGGAATATCTATTATGTAAAACAACGAAGGCTAATTTAATGTAAATCATCATACATCCTAAACAAATGTGCTCCTGGATAATTTATTTCACTGTTATTTCGTATATTCGATCACAAAAGTTTTTTATACTGAAGCTATTATTTGAAAGGACAGGAACGTGCACTCTCAAATCCTTCCTTCTTTTCGCCACATATAGACCAATCTCACCGAAATTCATGTCAAGCTTAATGGTATGACATGGCTTAACATTAGCAAAGGAGTAACCTAAAGATCTGGTCTCTTCGTATCCGGTTACTGAGAGTGCACATGTAGTGTTGAGGACAGATCCAGGAGGATGCTCATGCTCACTCATTGAACTCAAGCTCCTTTACGAGACTTCGAGCAATTCGCCATTTTCATCCTTAAAATGGCCCTCTACAGATGCACAGTGTGTTCTACTTTTTTCGTAAATGTCATCCCAGGTCTCAAGCACTTAATTCGTGAACACCATAGTAGGCGCCTCTCATTTGTGGATATATTATGAGCATGCGTTTCTGTGCACATGCACATGCACACATGAAAGCGCTGCATTTGTGCATAAGTACTTGTGTTTATGCCTATTGATTCCGTATCCGGCTATGGATAAATTAATCGCAGCAAGTGAAACAACTCTTGTTTAATTCAAATTATAATTTGATGCTCAATGAGCAAACAAAGTATGTGAATGGCATCGCAGTGTTAGCACCTTATTTTACGTGTGCTTGTGGCTTTTCAGTAATCGTGCAATTGCCTTGTCCGACTTGCCAAACGCGTTACAGATCCTACGGAAGGCTCCTATTGCATCAG
This sequence comes from Taenia hydatigena, assembly GCA_036345935.2. NCBI lineage: Eukaryota > Metazoa > Platyhelminthes > Cestoda > Cyclophyllidea > Taeniidae > Taenia > Taenia hydatigena. Next base: position 6,370,332 of record JADWOT020000002.1, on the reverse strand, counting down.
AAACGTAAGAGAAATTACCAAACCTCTCCATCATTTTTGCTACGTGCCTTCTCATTTGTCAAAAACCTTCTTTTCAATCTTAGTTTTGAATCACAGCCTATGCCCTGCCTGCCTCGTTCCATTCGCAAACTTTCGTTTGCTCCTCAGTCATTTCATCGAAATGCATATTTGTGAGTGAGATTCCGTTAACCGTTGATTAAAATCCTCCCTGTGCGCTGCATCTCAGTCGTGGCTTTGGTCTTCCACACGACCTCTTCCTATACTTGTGCTTTATTTTGCATTGCTGTAGCTCGAAGAATGGCGAATTCAGAAATGCGCTTTTACTGCATAGAATGCTTTGCAGGGTACCCGACTTTTGAAGGTTTCTTAGATCATATGAGTTCACGTCATGCTCGTAAGTATTTCTTCGATAATCAGACTTATACTGCAAAAAGTGCCTGTTGCAACGCCTTAGTTTTCCGTTTTGCAGGCATTTGGCACAATGTATTTGGTGAAACGCAAACACCCTCAATTTCGTGAGCAAAATTACCTTTTTACATTAAAATAATCCCCAGTAAGTTTAAAACACTCAGTGCATATGTCTTGAATATACGCATCGCAAAGAATTTTTTGGCGAAGTTCTGATCATGTAAAACTAAATGAGCGTCGCTAGATAGATACGATAAGGCAAACATCGTATTGCATTGCGTTACGTCAGACCGCATCGGTGGTGTAGATAATTCAGACGATGTTACAGTAATGCCACATTACCGACAATTGGGCGTGCATTTGCAAATCACTAGATATTTTAATGAAATATGCACACGTATTTATAAATGCGGTAACCAAAATTTGCTTGTCTGTTTTCTAGAGTTTCCGAATGAGATGTATTAGCTTACCACCTACAGATGCAGACTTGGCTATGTGCTCTGCGAGTATGTACGCGCTTAATGTTTGGCAGATATATTGCAACTATTACTTCTGTTGTTTTAATCATGATCGCTGCTACACGCAAGGGTGGATTTCTCTCAAAGCATTAGAAAATTAAGGCAAAATACGAAATTTTACAACGTATTTGAATGGATGCAGCATGGGAAATAGGGTCAGAGTTGTAAAAAATAGCATGTTGTTGCCCATTTTGCGGTTTTACAATGCAACATGACACAAGTCATTATTGTCAATAAAATTGAGCATCAAAATTCTCAAGATTTCATTGCGAACATTGATGTGGTCAGTTCATTCCAAGGTGTATATTAGGGTCATATCTAATTATAACCTCGTGAGCGGAGATTATGCACTGCCAGATAAGCACAATTTAGTCCTTCGCAATTGGTATGGCACTTGCCACGCCAATAAACGTTGATAACCATTGAATTCGTGGCAGAGAACAAAGACGCAATAAGAGTGGCGATAAAACAGAGACACTGGACATTATTGCCTCATACGATTAGGGCAGACATCGAATGGCAGTAGGCTTCGGGAAGTGTGTCAATCGGAAGACGATAAAATAAATGGGTTCAGCCAAGACGATAGGGCAACTGGAGTCGCTGAAACAGATGAGGCGAACTTTGTATTTATCAGCCTTGCGCGCTCAACCAAACAAAAGCTGAGCAAGCATTTTGACATTGGCATGATCTGGTCCCAGAATTCAGATTTGGGCAATTTATATAATAATTGCGAGCAACGTTTCGTTAAAGACGCAGGCTTTTTTTCCAAGTTAGGTGATATTTATAGCTCTGGCTGGATCATGGAAATGTATGGCATAAATTTTAACAAAATCGCCACTTGTCACTTAGTAAGTGGCTATCGTCCATTTTTTATTAGAGGCAGCCCTTAAACTGAAAATTCTGCCAATGACCTTACCGAAGTGAAGTTAGTGTAAAATGGAAGCTATCATCTTGATTGAGAATTTCTTATACCTCTTTACCTACACACGCTTTCGACAGCCGCATTAACTTTTGGCGAGCACAATCTGTCGCCTCAATTCAAAATTCACACTGAATACTAGTCGAGTAATTTATCGTCGACACAGATAATGATCGCCTTTTTAAGGTTCAAAGGTGAAGATGGTAATCTTGACCAGGAGGATTGTCTCACTCATAAGAAAGCGGGAAAGCCTGTCTGCAGACTTACTGACACTGAAGTTTTGTACCAAACCTACATCACATCTCAGCTATCACAAGTGGAAGGATAGCAAGTCGTCATTGAACAAGTTGAATGACTACAGATGCAATCTCGCTTGTCAAATTATTTCCCCAGGAGCAGATGGGCTCTGATTCGGTATATTATAGCAGCATCTGCTCAAGGAACCTCCGCGCCCAATTGCCAATCTAGGGGGTGCACCTGATGGTGATTTTTTAAATATGCACCATGAGCACCTGCCAGCATGTACCATCAGATACCTCAAACAATTTCACCCTTTACATTATCCCACCGGATGCAAGTGCACCACAAGCAATAGAATAATCTTGTCTGTTTCAGTTCCGTTATATTATTCGTTATAATTATTTCAACTAAGTTTGTGAATAAGTAAGTAAAACACTCACCCGTATTTGATTTGACAGCGTTCATTCCCCTCCCTTCCTATATGCACTGCTTAAATTAAAGAAGATCGTATACTAGTTAAATTGTACTTACACTGGTAAGTTGTGCTGACAAAGCAAGCTGACAAGGATGTCACAACAGCAGGAGCGTAACGTTTTGTACAAATACGCATTGTTGCTATGCTTGTACATGATCAGGCTCGTTCTAGAGCTTCCTTGAGGCCAAAAGAAGACAATGCACGAGCGCAACATACGTGGCAAACAAGATAGGGATTAGGATTAATAATCTAGCTCAAAAGACAGCCCACTTTGCCATAGCGCAAAGGCAAATGTCAAAAGTGGCTCCTTTTCACACATCGAGGGCTAAACATGGCCTCTAACTTGCCTCGAGCTTCTTCTTCTGATCAACTTATGAGGTTGGCCATTGCATTCCAGTGGGTTGTGTGAGAATAACACCTACGAGCCAACGCTTTAGCAATCAAAATGTATACAAACGAAAATATGCTTAATCCCAACTTGAGTACTCATTTTTGGCGATTTGACTTCATCTGACGCGCTGGAAAGCCGAGAGAGTGTGTATATTACCACGCGTCACCATCTTTATTCGTAGGAATATTGAACTAATAGCGAAGAACTCCATCAATGTGCATGACTCTTTTTGTTGGTGCACATGATGCTTGAAGCGTATGGAGAAGGCTTAGTGGAAGCACCCTTTACCTTATATCGAGGACATGTTAGTACGAAGTAGAATATAAGAAACTGCATTTCATTTGATCACTGCTTTCAGAAATGCAGATGAAAGGACAGAGAAATCATGACGGTGACTGAGGGGACTTGCACGCGTTTCGATGCAGCAGTACGTCAAAATGCAGAAAGTCTGGTGTACAAATAGAAGCTCATATCACTCAGCACTAACACATAATGACTGCAACCGTTTGCCTTTTACTTACTTTGTTACCATCTAACCGTTTTCGGATTCTCTATTTCATTCTACTCTGCCTTATTCCCTAATCCTCCCTTCTAACCCATGAGCAAATTTAACGGCACTGGAGTGACCTCAAATGACGGGGCGAGAAGCTCAGCGAGGCAACGAAGTCAACCTTAAATTTACTTCCTTTTACATACCACCTCACCACGCACCCTGAATAGCACTTCTAAATGATTCTACTTTGTATCTGCAAATACATATCACGCTCACGCACACAGCTGCGACTACATACTGCTTCGCAATTTGCGTCATCTCTCCTATTCTAAGGTCGTTGTCCGCTCTTGACGGACTGACCACCAATTCACTTTGACTCATCAATAATTTGCTTACACATTAAGAAGTGAGGAATTAGTGTGCAATTGTCCACCGACTCACCACCGCTCTATGCTTCAACAGACAGTACCACCTTCGAGGGTGTCAGTTCGCAGGATGCTGTCTACTCATGCGTATGCGGATTTTACACCGATTCACATGTCTTATCACTTGCAGAGGTTGTACCATATATCCGCGGTTTGAACACTTCCTCTCCGCAGATGTCTTTGCAGGAGCAAGCTGATGTGGAAGTCTCCCAGTCATACCACCATCATTCTCACTTGAAGCATCACCAGCACTGATGGTGAGACAATCACGACTAGTCCCTTCGTCTCCACCTCTTCCTTCTCTCACCGTAACCAGCCTAGTGAACTTTTGCTCAGCAATTTTAAGTTCACTTGAGTAAAGTCACCGTTGGAAAGGATGAAACATGTTTCTCCTACATTGGAGTCCCTGCATAGTGAATTCCCCTCACTCCTTTTCACTATGTGAGGACCAGCTCTACCAAGATTTGCATCAAACTTGACAGCAATCAGTCTTGACACTGGATTCTGACTACGCATACCCTGGCGAGCATAATTTAGCATCCAGCCTCTTCCAATTGGGTTAGAGGGCGCTGCATTCGATACGCTAGAAACGTAGCGCTTGCATTGCCGATAATCTTGCCAGTCGATTCGGATCCTTGGGTCACTAGTCGGGTTTTCATCCTTTCGACCAAAGCGCAGACGCGAAATTCACTTGTGTGAACTCACGTTTCTGCATTTGTTAATGATCAATAAATGCTCTTCTGCTGTCAAAGCGACCTCGTCGATATGCCCATTAGTTACAATCTTTGAAAATCGCCAAGGTAAGGGCACGCCAACGAGGAGGCATATGTTTAATAGGCAGACCACCGATTTTTTAAATTATTCCTTGCTATTTCCAATTAATAAAATAAGTAAAGCAACATCCATAGATTAATGAGTGTAGAGGAGTCGGGAGGATCGGAAAAATCTTTAGCAATAATGGGTTTTGGATTACTTGATGCACCAGCCCATAACTTATTATTTTAGCCCCATGCACTGTGCATTGGTAGGCAGTTTTAACCCACTGCTGACAAGAAAACGATGTTCTGGTTTAAGCATGCTAGAACATAGTCTTCCAAAATATCCGGTATGTCAAGTCTAACTTAGGGAACAACTTCTTATCTTTCAAATATGCTCGAATCACTTGCCTGCAAAGTAAAAGTTTTTGACCCTGCAAGCAACCACTGCTCCTCTGCTCATTAACCACATATAATACTGACAGCAGATATGGAAGATACCCTTGCTTATCCGTTTAATTTATTCTAGTCTCATTTACAGGGCTTTGCGCAGCTCTATATTCTCTTCAATAAAACGCATGTCTACAGATGCACAGTGAGCTTCGCTTTATTCAGAAGGGTCATCCTAATGCTCTTGCAATTGGCTCCCGACCATGTTTGCAAATGCTATTCATTTTTGAATACACTTCTTCGCTTACAACCATTTCTGTACACATGAATCCGCACATAATTGAGAGCTTTTACTTATGCAAAAGTGTGTTTATGCATAGGGTTTTTACGTCAGCCTGAGAATAAACATGGCTTTCTAAGCAGGACAATCCCTGTTATAGTCCAAATGACGAGAACTCAGGCAACTATTAGCCAAGTCAAATAAAATGCCTCACGACTTTAGAACCTTACACTACTTATGCTTAACGTGTTTCAGCAATCTTGGATCTGCGTTGTCCGTTTTGCTCATTACCTTACGGAACCTTCGAGATGCAATGTATTGCATTATATCACACCATATTGCACCGATAGTGTGATTGTTTCTGATGATGAGGCAGTAGCGTCAGATAAGCAACAGATGAGTGTGTATGTATAGAAAACCCCGTTTTAAAGTGGCTTGTAAGCGTAAATGCAAGTGCATTGACCAAAATTTGTTCGCTTGCGTTTTAGAGCTCTTCAACGAGCTACCTTAACCTACCTCTTAAAGACGTACACTCATCCAAGTGATTTGGAAGTAGACATGCGCCTAAAAAGAGGCAGTTTCGCGTTTTCGACTGTTGATTTTCCTGTTCGTTGTTGCACGCAGACATGGGTTTCTACCAAGCTGTCGGCGATTTGAGGTAAAAATTTGAAATCGTTCAAAACGATGAAACAATTGCGGCATGAATAACAGGGATTTTGCTATTATTTGGGTTTGCACTAGCTAATCACTATTTAATATTGATCGGCATAAAAATTTATAGCTTTTATTGCTAACATTAAACCAGTCGTTTATTTTTTATCGATGTAATTTATAAAGCCATATCTAGCAATATCTACATGAGTGAAGAACATGCACTGTGATGCGCACGCAAAGTAGCTGACCCTACGACTCGATACCAAACATCATGGCAGATTAGAGATTGTACATTAAGATGCCCAGTAATCCCTGCATCCCCTCGGTGGGCACGTGTGATACGAGACCGCTGACCACGGTGTGGAGATTGCTTTCACCTAGATCCATCTCACAAAAGGAAGTGAGAACAAAAATGACTATATGGAGGTCGAAATAAGGATAAAGTCACTCCAGAAGTCACAGAAAGCTTAGAGGATTGACAGACGATAGCGCGAGATAACAAAAGTGGCATAATTTGCCAAAATTTATAAGAAGTAGGGCTCCTGAAGAATACGAAGAGCGAAATAAAAAAGCCGCTTTTAGGACCATATCTGTGCCACTAAATAATCAGTCAGTCATGCAGATAGATCAGCCACCCTGAAGTGCCAAAATGGCTTATCGCTGGTGTTCTGTTCACAACTTGGGGAAAATATGAGAGAACTTCGTAAAATTCCAATTTATCCTGCACTTCAAAATGCTAAGCTATCTGCCGACAATATGGTTAACATTAACTAAGAAGTATTCGTAGAGGATATAAAGTGGTTCATATTTGGATTCTAAATAGATAGAATTAGTTAGGGCTGTTGGAAATTAAATGTGCTTTAAATCAGCCCACTAAAATAGTTGAAGTATGTATTTCCAAACACGAATGCAAGAAATTTAAACAATCGGCCAAAATGAAACCTCCTGCTGAATTCAGTAAAGGGTTAAAGCGTGAAAAACTTCGTTGGCTGTTGAGCAAATGCGTGATAAGAAATGGAATGGCTGTGAAAGGCGCACGAGTGAGTAGGGAAGAAAGCGGATGAGTGAGGAGGAGGGTAATGTTGGGCAGGGAGTAAATAAGTACAGAGCAGTCGAGTAAGCCAGCAACCTCTCGCGGGCTCGCTACTATGGTCAAGCACGCGTGTACTAACCCTCACCGACGTAGCACTACCTTGATGGCTGGACGGACACCAGAGGTCTCTAAATCGTACCATCGCCTGCGTCCTGTCAAGCAACTTTAGAGCTTATATGTCTGCTGCTATTATTTGAGCCACCTTATTCTATGCCTCCGAATTTCGAAGCATAATTTTTTATATTTTATTTGTGTAATTATTATTATTATCCAATGGCGATTCGCAGTCATTTTAACCCCTAAAGAACGGATTAGATGGATTTTTTCCATTTATCTATTTTTATAGCCTGTCTCGCAGAGACTAGTCAGGAGAATATTGTATCAAGCCAATGGTACGTTTAGCGTAGTGAGAAAATGTCTCAGTGTAACTGGATGTAATTTTAACAAGAAGACAAAATAGGGAGAAGATGCGTATCGTTTCGTCACTTCCTGTAGTCAGCTACCCTCAATAAGGAGTGAGTAAACGAGCTGTTGGGCAGTGTGATTATCGCGCAGAATTGTGTGCTTTTCAACATCCAAGCGTTGGTCAGCATGTAGTGGCTAATTAGGGGCTTGACTGCAAGACTCATTTTCCATCTGAGGCTTTTAGGGTCATCAAAAGCAGGATTGTTGACTAGGTGATGTGCTAGTGAATGAGATATTAGCTGGCTGAAATTCCTGTGCCTAACTGTTTTGAGTGTGGGACCATAGAGGCGAGTGGGAAAGCTATGGCATTCAGAACTACAACTGGCATTTTGGTGGACACCGTGTTTCGTTCCATATCTTGCACGCGATCCCACGACGTATCAGTCGGCTGGTGGTTATTTAAATTTTCACGGTATTCGTGGCCTTTCCTTTTCACTTATTCTCTTCAAGTTCTGTCAGGTTGGATTTTGACACCCTTTAAAAGAATATGAATCATGTAGTTGTATATGACCTCAGTAATTGCGTCGTGCTGGTCGCTTCTGCCCCATACGCTGTATGGCATGATCACCTCGCGAATTAATATTTGATCCAGATTTGTTGTGCTAAAGGAGATTGTCGCGAATCGTTCGGCCTTACCCACGCCATGATCCTAGCTCCTTTGTACACACTGATCCTGTTCGCAACAAGCTACTTCCACCGACACCATGTCTGTGTCATCCCGACATTGATAGCGCCTTCGAGGTTACAACAAGTGGCCAATTTCTCCGTCTCTAACTTAAATGCTGCACCCAAATGTGCATTGTATATTTATTTCCAATTCGTGGAGCATTTTATTGTTTGTCTATTTCAAAACTGTCGTAGGAGCAGCGAAGTGCGCCTTTCATTGATAAGCCTTTTGAGTGAGTTTGCACACCCTTCCCTTTGCGCTTGTTCCCTTCAAAGACTGTCAGATTGGAATGTGGTGTCTTGTAATGGGAATGCGAATCATGAAGCTTATATGACCCCAGTTTTGCTCTGCACTGGTTCACTTTTGTCTCCACAGTCTGTATGATGTGAACATCTCTCGAATTAATGTTTGATTCAGGGCTAATTACGAATTTATGTGCGCTTTTTCTGTCTCATGGTACAGTTATTCTAGTAACTGCGAAAGAAAAATGACTTCTAGTAGTATATTAAACTGGATCGGAGAGCATATTTAAGGTGAATGTTTCCTTCGTAGGAGCAGCTACCATGTTTTCGTTGTTTTTTAAACATTGGACACATTTTGCAGACGTAGTCCTATGGGGTGAGGCAAGTGTTAAAAGGTGTCTTTGTTTATATTTGTGCCTGCTAGATTTCTCTATGACAAGGGAAAGAAGTCGGCATCCATCTCATCCCCACTGCTAATAGAAGATCTAGTGACTTCTTAAAAAAAACAGCAACGGCTTAACGGCACCGCCGGAGTTCATCAACTGCTGCTCTTCCAACACCCACTCACCACTCATCCAAGCGGATAATAATGGTAGTGATTTACATAATGCTACCAACATTAAAGCTAAAAAGAATAGCATGATTTAATGGAAACCCCTCTCAAATTATACAGTAGTGTCATGGGTGTGGAACATGAAAAAGTTATCAGTTTATAGCTGCGGAATTAACGGACTTCTTTGAACACAAATTATGGAGTCCCTCTTGAGTCCCAAGTAGGGCTCAGGCCTCGGGATCATAAAAATGATACTTGCTTACCATGGCTACGCTAAAAGAAAGATGCTATGGACTAAATTTTGACTCGGTTCAAGTGACCTTAAGTTCTAATAGCACTCATTATTATTGGTCGTAAAACACACAAGTAACTTTATGATGCACATAACTGCTTTGCAGTCTAACCACTTACTACGTCAGCTGCACTTTATTAGCTTGTAAGGTTAGAATGCTGATGTTTCAAGTCTGCTATCACAAATTGCATGGAGCTTGGCAGTTCGTGCACTAATCTTTTGACTTCTAGCCTCATGTCAAATCACTTCAACGCCTTTCTTTCACGCAGACGGGTGGCTGTGGGCTGGCTATTAAAGCAAAATATATGGCATAAGGTCCTAAAATGTGAGTTAAGGTGGGAGCTTTCAGTTAGCTAAAAACTAAGTCGATACGAAATCGGATTGCACAATTGTGGTTGTGATTGTGCTGTAGTGCAATTCTCAACGAAGATTACAGATTTTGCATTCGGTAGGATTACGCCTACAAAGCCATATAAATCAATGTCGACCAAGGCTGCGAATGTGTGGTTAAGGCAGTGGAGACACCCTACTCCCATCCGAAGGTGTGATTCTGTACTTGGGTGCACTCATTGTCTTGAATTTCCGCACTGAGTGTGAGCACAGTAATCCAGGTAAAATTTCTCGTAAACATGTCTACAAGGCTGCAGAATGAATAGCAGCATGCGCGGAATGCAGGAGCACTCTGGTTAGAGAGGGCGATTCGTTGGTTCACATCATGTCGCCAGGTTAACTACAGTGCAAAGGCTCAGAAGGGCAACGAATAAGTAAACGTTGGTTGCGGTTGCGTAAAGCTAATCTAAAATCAGGTGGCAAGACCGCGATGCTGCTAACGTATCAATAAACGTATACATAACCTTTTCGCGGACTTTTTCTCCGCTATTTTTTTAATCATGGATCAGCAAGTAACATGGAAAAGGACTAAAAAGATTATCCGGCGGTTCATTCATTAGTGGTTAATTCTTCGCCTCATCCCTTGAACTCTGTGGCATGATTGTATAAAGTGATTGAGACTTTCGGAAATAAGCTACTCATTTTACCTTTCATCATCAATGGCCGTTTGTGTACGCGAGCGAATGAGGAGAGAGGAGGGTGGCGGGCATAACCGATTGCAGTAATTTCACCGCGTCTAAATAACATCCCTTTCTCTGCGCTACCACTAGAATGAATAAAGATTCTAAATAAAAATAGGAAATATGGCAACAAAGAAATCGAAGGGAAAAGTGGCACATGGATGAAGCGAATATAAGAAAGGAGAAAAAGCCAAAGCAGATGCGAAAAGAATAAATCATCCAAGAAATGCAATTGATAAGGAAAAAAATTATGAGGAGCTTGATATTTTTGCTCAATCAAGCAAGCACTTCCCATAATTGCACTTCCTGATTTATCATAATCAAAGTTCCTTCCTCTGTCCCATATTCTCAAACACCCACACCATCACTGTTTAAATGGGAACCATTTTAGCTTTGTTATCAGTGCACACGCCTTTCTCCCTTTCCGCATTTCCACCTTCATTACAGTACTCTCTCTGTTTTCTTTTCCGCCACGAACCACTTGCGTTTAGGCCACACCTGCATTATCACATTTTATAACAAGAACTGCCGCAAGAATTGAAAGAGGGAAGTAAGCTGCTGGTTTCCGATGCTGCATGAGTCTCGGCCAAATGGATAAAACAGAGCGCATCCATATAATTTTGGTCCCCTAGCATTGCTTTGGGAAAATAGATACCATATCCACCATCTACGCCTATTTTGTCCGATTTTATAATAAGAACTGCCTTCATCTCTTACAGAAGGGAGTGAACTACTTAATCCTGATTCTGATCAATTGGAAACCCACGTGGATAAAAATCAACAAGGACCCGTAAACTTGTTGTTCCTGATTTCTTTGCTAAAGTGGAAGCATTGGGCATCGGCCGAACCTAAATGCGGAAATTATAAAATGGGAACCGATGCGAGCAATTACAGTTAAAAGCAGGATGACAAGTTTCATTTCTGATCAATTTAGGATCAGATGAAGGGAAAAGCGAATTATTGCCCATATCCTTGCCAAAGGTATTCGTGGAATAAAGCGTGCATCCAACTCTCAATTTGGGTCAATTCTTGTTACGGAGAAATCCAATTTTTTTCTGTGCCAAACTAGGCGCTCTTATCATCAGCCAGACCCTAACGATAACCACCGCAAGTAATTGCTAAATAAAGCGAGCTGAAATTGCATAATTCTGATCGATCCCAGATCTAAATAGGCAGAATATAACCCAGCTATGTACACTTGTACTTTTAGCTATCTTTGCCGTATCTTTTACCCATAGACCAGGTCTAAATTTTTGTTGTATAACACAAAATATCATAACTCTCATGGATGGAAGAAAGAGCCAAGTACAAATTGAGCAATTTTATATAAAACAAAAATGGATTGTGGCCATGCGATTTTGAAGTCTTAGCTCTTGTAGCGAAATACTTAGCATTACATTGCGGTCATTTCCAACTGTCACTTGTTTTAAAGCGGACGTATCATAGCACGTGGTTTCCAATTTCAATTAATTCTAGAATAGAATTAAAAGATTAAGCATGGTTTTGGAATTAAAGTTCTTCTAACTTTTTTGCTACAGCACCGTAGAAAGCCATCAATCAGAGTTTTACTAGGGTTATTTCCAGATCAAAGCGTGGAACGCATGAAGCGCTGCATACTTGGGCTAATCTATTGTTGCGTTAAATACATACCACTCTGTACATGCAGCAATCTCAGCTTCCAGTCAAAGCGCAATATCACTCATAATAAAATAGACAAAGCTGCTGAGCCGAATGAAGTTTCACGTTGACCCACCGTTAGTGCTCAACCTCAATCGCACTGTATCTGAGCATTTGCCTGAAGGCAAAACCTAGATATTCGCCAAAATAAAACATTTATTTGAAAAAAAGTCGTAGAAAACACGAAGGCGTGGAGCTGGATTTGTCTCTTGACTTCAGGGAAGTAAGTGCACTAAACTAGGTGGAAATTTTCATCTCACAATGGCGTCTGAAACCTTTACAGTGTGAAGCCGTAATGATGAGCCTGCTTACCATGTAAAAGCGTCAACTACTGCTACGGTGCAGAAAGCAGCACCTGGATACTAGTAGTGTGCCCCAACAGGCCACGGGCACCACCGCTGACATGGTCCTGCACACTAGTGGGCAAAGCTTTTAATCATCAAACACAGATGAGGAGCCATGACAGCCTACTCGTTTCCCTGTTGATTGTGTAGTCACGTATACTTCCTCGCTAAAAAGATCAGTTTTTTATTTATAGTTTCTTTAATTTTCCACCCCTTGGTCCGAATTTCATATTTTGCAACAAGCTACGATTTCTTATTTTTGGGGTGCCTTTTTTATAACCTTATTTACTGAGACAAATATATTCTTAAAGAGGGCGTTTTAAAGTGATTTTTATAGCAATCTCTGCAAAATATTCGTTGCCAAGCCTGCCGCAATATGAGACTTCGGACTCACGTTAAAACTTTGCTTACATGTATATATAAATGCGATGACTACTTCCTAGCTCCACCGCCCTCATAAGTTGCATTTGGATAGACTCGTTGTGAAAGGACCTGAAGAAGTGGCCTGAAGGTTAACATGCCAAGGGGGGAGGCGAAACCCCACCTCAAAATGCCGAGAACGGTGCGCATTAGAGCGCGCTGTTCCAGAAGCTGCACATTACAGACAGAGTGCTTGTTGGTAAGATGAGTTCAAAGACTTGGAACTCATATCTTCCCCGCTGATCTATATAGCTGTGCTAGTTCTCCTTTCCCATGATTGTCTGTCTGTATACTTGGTAATATCTCTATTGTTTAGTATACGGCAGTCTTTAGGTAAAAAACGAGTTTATCTGTTTTCTCTAATTATGAGCACATCCGACTGCGATAGGCAGATGACGCCTAAACCACAATGATGCACACAAGTAGGCGTCCCCTAAGCCATAGCTCTAGCTTTATGATTGTTCATGCCTGGCAAAAACTTTAGTCGTTCCACGCTGTTGAAAGGAGCAAAGAAAAGGCTAAAGCATATCATTTCCTTGAACAAGCAACCGATGCAGGAGAATGTCATAAGAATGTTAAAGGGACAGCATGATGATAGATCACTCCCTATCTGCCCGAAGCGGTTAATTGTGGGATTTTATTTGCACCAGCACAGCGTGTGAATGAACACGGACAATTTGTATTCAAAGAGAGCTCTTAGCCTGCGAAGGCGTATTCTTCTCATAGCTCAGCTCTCCTCTACGCTAAATTTCCACATCATCCTGCATTTTATTGTCTTAGAAACTCAACTGGCTACCAGAGCTCGTTTGCCCTTTTTTAAAGCAGGCTCTCACCCAAATCATCTGCAATTTGCTAGTAAGACTCGATGCAGCCTCAAAATGCGCGCTAGAGATTTCAGTTGCGTCCACTTTCGAGAACACAGCAACCGTGTTTGCTTCTCTGCATTATTAGGCAGAAGCGCTATTTGCGAAGTTCCGAACCGCTTTGGCATTACGAGGAGAATCAGCTCCAAGTATCACATGCTACGTTAGTTCTGGGCACAACTGCAACTGCCAACGATGTCTTTCATTTATCAAGGTCTTCCTCATACAGCTGAGATCAGTTCTGGAAAGAGAACATCGATGCAACATCGCGTTGCGCAGGTTTAGGAAAAGTTAAGGTGTGCTTTTAACGTGGCTGCACCTGAGTCAAGAAGTGCGCTTCTACTTTGTTAGGACCATTCTGGTGTAGGCAGGATATGGAACATGTAGCTCACATGATATTGGGTTGCAGCGTGAAGGGATCCAACATGGATGCTCACGTTTTGTACATCTGTTGGGCATATCAGGAAGCGCTGTCAGAAGGAGTTCCTAAAGCTTTCTGTTGCGACCTCGATTAGCTGACTAAAGTTGTTGTTGGTCATAGAGTGGCCATTCCCGCAACGCTATGTGGCAGAATCCTTGCCCTGAATTAAACAATCACCTAGCCATTGAGCCTGTCGAGTAAAATGCCTTGAATTTCCCGTTCTGCTAAGAGTTGCAAATTTCAACCGTACACTAAATCATCCTCATTAGGCACCTGGTCGCGGTGGAATAAGTCTCTAATAAGCTGAGCTAGTACCTTGCGGCATTAGTTGATGTCAAAGTCATGAAAGACCCCGGCATCTATTTTCGCCGAGGATATCCTTTGCATAAGCGCTAATGGAATCAGCAAAATTCATTGGCGCTAAAATATAAGTGAATGTTGGAGCTAATGGTATTCATCTAACCTGCATAATTTATGTCATTTAAAAGATGGAGCTTCCTCGAGCACCGCCACCCGTGTATGGTTTTCTCCTTTTTCCTGCTTTTAAATTTTGCTACCCCTGGTAATTGAAAGTTGGATGATTTTAGGCATCTTTAACGCAATAGCTGAACTCTAGTTAGATAACGAATCAGTAGCACTTAAGGTTCCAGTTGCTCTTTCGCCTCTCACTTGCAGCGCCTTTCTTATCCAGCATAAGTTTTAGAATTATATTGCAGGCAATTTGAGGTTTTAATGAAACCGGAAACCGAGGCAGAAGTACTAAAATAGCAGCCAGGCAATAGGGGTGCATTACCGTCGGTTAGCTTATGTTGCATACTTCTCCATGTTCACTTGAAATAAGTAATGGTGAGTAACTCGCGTTTTGCAACTTCGATTCGGCTTCATAGGACCCACTTACTAATCATTTCCTGAAAATGTTTTTGGAACACTGGCGAAAAGATTAAAGGAAGGTCTGTTTGATCAAAAAAGACTTCATCTTGCTAAAATCCAGTTGGTCTTGTCGCACCTTTGAATCAATGCCATCTGAAGTTAGGATCGGTTGCATGTTGGATTTAAACTAGCAAATGGACACGTATTTGCGTCAGGAAGTCTTAATTATGGCCGATCACTTGGAGGCGAAATACCAAAAGAAATCCTCTTGCATTTTTCCTCATAACGGGATAAATTTGGTGTCAAGACCAATCGCGTCGTAACATTGCACAAGTCCTTCGGGTGGGGCAAATGCAATGTTAGCTACTCCCAAAAACGCTGGATAACCCACTCCCAAATAGCAATGCAAATCAAGGATTATGTGTTGCATGGTTTCCGCTCAACGCAGGAAGATTTGTTTTAAAAATACAAAGAATGACATGCATACAATTCCATGAAGGAACAACTATTTAAATGCCATTAAGGCGAAATTAATAAGGAGCTTATTCCTATGGAGAGCTTGAAGCGTGGGGCACAATATAGCGAAATAGGATGTGACTCTAACTCTCGTCGAGACCAGAGAAGGGAAGCATGTATTGGGGATGGTGTTGCCTGCGATGCAGGAAGGGGAATCAAAGTTAAGAGAGTGTGAATGAAAGGACGGGGAGGCGACGAAGCAGCCACAAGGACCAGAGTTCAGTGAGAGGAGCCCGACCGCAGCACAGGCTCAAGGGCTTCAGCGCACTGAAGGATGAAATCGTGACATACCTAGTGTCGCATAGCACTCCATCCTTGAAATCCACGCTATCCAGTTGGTGACCAGACCCATAAAGGCAAGAACGCGCTTCCTAAACGCTCTTCCATGACGGGGATGGGCACGTGGTAGAAGAGCGAGAGATCGTCGAGCAGCGTCATTTAGAGAATATCACTGAGCCGAGGTCCTGGTAATACGCTGTGGCGCATCAGAATGAGCAAAGACGACAGCGGAAACAACGCCTATTGCCAAATATAATAAGAAACTGTCTGCTATGCATGCAATCTTGACTTGCACTGCACACCCTCACACCACATAGGCTTACATACATCTTAACTAAACAATGAACTACACACAGTGGTGAGATTAATATCAATTAATTTTACCTCGTCTTTAAATAGCACCGAGCATGCAATCTATTTTGTGTAACTTAGAAAGCACACGTTGTTTAATGAACCTAACATTATCATACATGCCCTAGAAGAATTTCTGTGATCAGTTGACTTACCATGGGATCGAGAAAAACGAGGTTTGGCATGCCTTGATTCCTTGAGCAAAAGCAACAAACGCTCGACAGCATTCGATTCGAAGTGGCTCGCCATGGTGGGATTAGGATACCTGTCATCGAAAGATCCGTATGTTGTTGCGGAGCAAATCGTATGGACCATCGAGTTCCACGAATAAACCACCTCCAATCCGAATGTAGGCCTACAATTTTTGACCTTTTTATCTAGTTGTGTTCTCCTCTGCATTCCATGCAAGCTGTTATTGGTAAACGAGGCACACGAACGTCCTTGTAAGTTGGCGATGAAACGGATAGGACAATTTTTACTTGCTTTATCAGGCTTACTGACAATGTTATCATATTCTTTCCTTGATGAAGCTCTACTATATGAAGACAAGCTAACAACCAGCTTGGCGATTTTATCTCAAGCATCCGATTTCGGTGACGATTTATGCACCGTGTCAACGCCTTCGAGGACCAAAGAGCAGGAGTCGGAGAGCCAATTACTGCATTTACTTCCCTTATCACCGTTACCGTCTTTACCAGAGGACATGCAGAGCACTCCCTGTGTCGGTCATCTTCGAAAAAAGGCTATCGAGTAGAGCCTTTGTGCCTTTGCCATCCAGCGCTGACCAAGGACAAAGTCTGCATTCAATGGTAGCCTACCCGATTCTTCAATTTCAAACATTCTGCCTAGGTAAAGAGGAGAACTGTAGCTTGTGCGCGATTGATATGAACTTGCTGAGCGCTCAACAAATGCATAGCATGGACAGTTGCTAGACATTTATCTCGACTCTGGGTGAGATTGGTCTTCACGCAAGACATTTACAAAGAAGAGAGTGTTATGGTGATCACCTAGTTCATCACGATGGCGGTCAGGTCCCAAGAAATCCATGAAGTAGTACGTAGTAGACACACTTGCGTTCCGGTTATAGCAATGGATGCCAGATAACAACGCGCTGCGGTTTAAAGTTGAGTGGTAAGTAGAATGTTACATAAGAACCAGAAGTGCTTTCACAATCTAAAATCAAGCGAATAGCGTATCTTTGCAAATGATGAGATGGCATCAGATGTGCTATCGGAGAGCGTAAAATCCTAAGGCAATACCATAGTAATAGTAGCAAGTTCCACTGACCATGCAACGAATATTCTTTGCACTGGGATTAGCAGTACTAGCAGAAGCATCAATCGCATCACCGCCTTTCCGATCAAAATCGTTCCTTATGTCTCTCGCATCCTGCAACTCCTCCGGCTTCTTCTCTTCGGTAGGCGGACAGTCGTTATCGCGAGCCCACTCAAGCCACGCGGTATTTGTTGGGAAGCGACGTCCCCTGACTGGAAGACCAGCTAGCACACTTGCCGTCATTGTGGATAGCCGTGCAGGATCATCCAGCACACCGAAAAAGTTGTTTGCTGAATCAAAGCGGGGTGATCACTGAGATAGATCACCTCCTTCACCAATTCTAGCAGGCAAGCCAAACAGATAATTAAACTATAAGATTCGCAATCGAGTCTTTTTTTTCAGCCCAAAATTTTGACTGTAACCAAACTTCCAGACCCTACAACTGTTGCCTGGAGTCAAACATCACAAACTGAAATAATGAAATGTTCCGTTTCCTGTGTTGTCATTGTGAAATCTTTGGCTTTTTTTGCGAAATGCGCTCATCATTACTCTCAAACACTGCTTACATGAATTTTAATACACGTAACTTCGCTCACCTATGCCAGTGATCAAGAAGGCTTAAACATATGGAACCATCTGACGGATCGATGTTGGGATGAAATATGGGTGAGTCGAACGACACCTTAGGCCTGATCTTGGGGTACCCTGAGCAACACTTGATCTGAAATTAAACACGTTTCATTCAAAGTGCTCTCTGTGCTATGACGATCGCGAAGTTATCAAAATATCTCTGATGACGTGCGAAGTGCCGACAATGTCTGGTCTCATTTGCGTGTTTTAAGCTTTCTACAAGGTCATTTGCGGTATGCACTTTTCAAATAAAACATTTAAGCCTTACCAACTACCTTCTACCAAATGTAAGCAACCACAGAATTTGAATGGGATTCCGCGTAAAGTCAAGTAATGTCAAACTGGTGAGGAAATTTACAGTTAACTGAAAGTCAGCATGCGCGTTGTAGTCGGATTTAGGACTCAGTGAAACCTTAACCGTGTTCGCGTCGATTTCGATGATGGATGCTTGGCCATCGGCGGAGGCATCAATTGTTCCGCAGAGCTGCTGCACGTCCTCACAAATGTATGCTGAGTTGCTGGAAGTGTCATCATCGGGGAGACTTTAATGAAACGAGTCATTTTGATTGCGCCATTTCTAATAATCCTTAATGAATAGGAATAATGAAATCAATCGCTTAGTCGAAAAGTGAAACAAGGGTAGAGGAATTAGAGCAGATGACGTCAAAACATTTTAATGTAAAATAAGCTGTGCACAGAGCACTTACAGTGTTTTGTTGTTCAGCGCCGCAAAGTCACATACGAATCAAGGAAATGGGGTTTGAAGCACCTGGACCCATGCAGAGATGTGACTTCCTGTTCACAACGAGCCAATCGGCATTCAACGACACTTGATTTCGCCATTCTGCTGCTAAGTCCGCTAGCACAGATGCTCTCCCTTAACAGCAGTTTGGTTTAGCCAAAGTGTCACAGAGCGGATGGTGGAACACCACTACGGAATATTGTTGCCTTGAAAAGTGCGCTACAAAATTTGAAAATTTTCAGCAGCTTCGCATGACTGAATTAGTGAATTATGATTTGCCTCATTTTTTTCTTAGTAAGTGCTGCCTAATAACTATCGACCTCTTAAAACCAGCTGACTCAAGCTGCTATTAATCTCGCTCACCAGTTTTATTCTGAGCTGGCATGACTTAACTCAACGGGGAAAATGCACTTCTATTGTTAAAATAGGTCGTTATTTACAACAAAAGCCAGTGTACTAGAATCTTGCATGGATCGCAACAAGTCTTGGTGCAAATATGCAAAAAGCCAGGTCTGATACTGCCTATTAGGCTTCAGTACTAGTGACAAGTTGCACGCTTGCTCACCCCACCAAAGTAACGCCAAGTAGGAACTAGGTCATGTGCGCGGCCACATTGCGCTACCCTTACCATTTGTAATAAACGAATGAATTGGTGGCTGTATCTGTAATACTTATATTCTTTAAATGTGTTTTGTTGGCCGGAGGCGGGGAAACAGTTTGAACCTCGTGGCGGAGCGGCGTAAGAACTCGCGAGAGCGTGACCCTTCCCCGTCCTAAATTCCGCATTCGACCTCGCTGTATAATTTCCTCTCTATGATAAAGGTGTCAAAACATGCTAAGACTTCTCCTTACAAGGGCGACCAGAAGAGAGAGGAGGAATCCTCTGCAGTATCAGCATCTATCTATACAGATTTGGATTTCAAGTAGCACGATAGTGCCTTATCCATGTCCTTAATTTAATCGTGAACCTAGAGCCGCGACTCCGGCTTACACACCATGGACGCTGCAGAATTAAGCGTCATAGTATTATGGCATGGTGTGCGTAAAGTAAGCGATTCCCACAGTCTACTATAAAATCGCATTAAGCAATTTCCAGACATTATCAAGCACACTTTGGGAAAAGATGTTTCGATTTTTTTCGCATCAAAGGACATGATTTATCCTTAGGAATAATTGCAAATGGACTTAGTTGAGTGGCTTTCCTGAGATTAAATCCTCAAACATTTGTAATGTGTAGCCTGCAAAGGTACTGTAGATTTCATCTTCGCTGTAAATTATGGACTTTGTGTTTTTGTTTCTGTGGTCTGGAATAAAAATACAGAATGTCATGCCGAGTAAACGAACAAGTATACATGTTCCTTTTGGCAGTTAACTACCATTCGCCCATATTCTTGTCGCATGCACAAAGATATGTCAGAGAGCAAAAAAACTCTTCTATGTGCAAATTGCATAATTTTGTCTGCATTTATTAATGACATTATGATGAGATAAATATGCACTTGAGTCAAACTCTCGAGTGGCTGACGCACGGCTGCGTAATCATCCAGCAGTTTCAAAGACCTTACAAGAGCGTTTTACCCAACTCATTCACCTTCTGTGTTGCGTCGACGCGTACTTAACATGTGGGTATACTTAGGATCAGCAACCAACTAATTAAGCAGCAAACGCAATGTTATGTTAAATTACTTTCAGTTGTGATAATTATTTCATCACTAAACCAGACGGCGCTTTCAAAGATGTCATGATCATAGGTTTCATATGGGTGGCAGTGATATGCAAACAGCTATTTACTGGCTCTATGAGTTTCAAACACCAACATAACTTAGCGTATAGTTGGAGATAAGGCGTCTGATTAATGTCAGCATGGATGTCGTTTGATCAGATGCACCTCATTGAATGGATTTAAACGGAAGGCAATTATTGTGGCTATTGATGTCTACTCATTCGCAAAATCCAGCTTTAAATCCACGTGTGCGGTTGCTTTTTAACGAGCT
Source organism: Taenia hydatigena (assembly GCA_036345935.2). Classification (NCBI taxonomy): domain Eukaryota; kingdom Metazoa; phylum Platyhelminthes; class Cestoda; order Cyclophyllidea; family Taeniidae; genus Taenia; species Taenia hydatigena. The sequence goes on along the minus strand of JADWOT020000002.1, from coordinate 6,349,620 downwards.
GTCATTGTTGCATCACCACCAAATGCAGGTGATGTAACGGTTTCATCATACTTGAAGTTAACAACGTCTTCAACGCTTCATTTTTGAGGCACGAATCGGTAGAGTGGTTTAAAGAATTCAGCAGCCAAACGCATGAATTCCAAATCATCTGCACTAGATGAGCCAGAATGAGTCGATTTTTCAATTGTTACTCTTTCCGTCACTGACCAATCATTTTGCTACATGAGTCCTGTCAGCCACTCGATGCGATGCCCTAGGCGAGGGCCGGTATGATTCAGGAAAAAATTAGTCGCCCATGGCTCAGGCACTAGCCATCCGTAGGCACATCTGAAACAGGTGGGTTCCAGCGCACGCGGTCACAAAAGGCACAGGGTAGATAGTTTTAGCTCTGAAATGGACCTCTATCCCCTAAGTTATTCTCCCATGTGGCAGCATCACACACCTGAGTAAGTCTAAAAAGTGCCAGCATCGAGTGGGTCTAGCACCATAGTGATGCCATTCCATTCGAATGTTGCAACAAAGAGATCTCCTACTTTAGGTAAAGCAAACCACGTGTAAGGTAAATAGTCTTTGCTAGTAGCTGATATCCCGCAATACCAACGGCCGAGGGACTGAGAACTCGGGGGAATAAAATGTCATTGCATGCGATTTGCATCATGAACTTAAAATCACATTAGTGCATGCGTCCATCTTTTATAAGAATTACGCTTCCCTAAGTGTGTGGCTGGTATCCTTTTAGACACAATTATTCAATTCATTTTATATTCGATGTTTGAATGTTAAGTAATTCATCTCCCTGGCCTTATTTGACCTATCAAGACAGACAGGCTGATCACAAGGTGTAAATATTCTAAAAATTTGGCTCCTTGCTTTGCTTTACCCATTTTTATTGCACGCGTGTTAAAGTTCTGCTCACAAAACTTTGACAAATGAATGGATGTCATGGGTTCTCATTCTTGTAAATTGGAAGTTCAATTGCAAAGCCTCAGAACAGACGCTTGTATAGACTTCGCTTGTCAAGTCTTCGTTACCTTGAACTTCACACAATTTATTGTAAATGGTGCTAAGATGTGATGCCACTTGTTCCTTAATCCTCGGCATAGGTGCGAGAAGGAGGATAAGGCACAATTCGAGTCCAGTGTTGATAACATGAGCGCGTGAATTTATTTGGTTCGCAATTGGGAGTTGAGCATGCGCATGTATTCCAAATGGTCGGCCACTTCAGGCGCATGAATATGAAAGCCTACATGTCGCCTTCGTTGTACTACTATTCGGCGAGCATACGCTGTCGCCGCAGCAAGTGTTCAATGCATCAGATCTAATCGCCAGGAAGCTCACAGACGATAAATAGATTGAAATTTCAAACGCCCAAATGAGAACTGTTGTTACAATCGCAAAATTACAGTTGGCTCGAAAATTTATTAAGTTCGCGCTGACAAAATCATGCTTCAGCTTGTTTTGTTTTAGCGCGTTAGACGTCATTGCGGCAAGCGGGCATTAAACGATTTGAATTTTAAGCAATTTGTTCATGAGAGCAAATCAGCAAGAAGCGAGTAGCTCTAGGGTGAATAAGAGTCCTCATTTTTATGTGTTTGCTGCAACATTGCCTTTTTAATAAACGGTCTTTTGAAAAGTGAGGCTGCTTTCCGTTTAAATGTCTACTAATGCTATTTTAATTTGGTATGGTTATATCCAACACAACTTTGCCACGGAGATTTCCTTTAATGTAAATCGATTCACTTAGACTAATTTATGCGCCCGTTTGCTTTTCTACTTTAAAGGAAAGACGAATGGTTACCGGCCCTTCAGGTGGTGGCAGTACTTCAGTTACCTTGTCTCAAGCAGTGGGAAATAATCTGCTCTCGGTCGCGAGGCAACTACTGGAAGACGGCGTGCGTTGTCTTTAACCCTTCTCAATCGATTGACCCTATCCTTCTTTATTCGACACGAAGTGACTAACAAGGCCTATACTTTCCATTTTATTAATCCGTGCATAAAACTTGCGCAGCTAGCCAAACATAGTGCCTGTTTATAGGCAATAGCATTAGCAGCTATAACGCTCAATTTCGTTACTAGTCGTAAGGAAACATTGCCTGTTCAACATGAGTAAATCAGTCCACGCATCTGGTCTTGCATTACTTTACAATTTCTAGGCTGATCCCAATGTACACACAGAAGATTCCATGACGACTTGACTCACAGAAGCTACGTTAGTGGGTAGCGTAGGGATAACGCAGCTGTTCCTCGATAATGGGCTTACACTTACCTGTGTGATTACCTTGGCAAAATGCCCCTTCACTAAGCGGCAAGAAAAAACAATTTAATCGCCGTCACCCTGCTGTGTAAATCTGACAGCGCAGCCAATATAAAAATATTAGCCACCAAACATTGCTAATGGAAGCCCATACACATGGTCACTCTGTTGCTGTGCAATACCTGCTTTCTCACGAGGCCAATGAGAAAGGTCAATCGATTTAATTCCGTGGCACTTGGCATTGTTACTTTCCTTGCATCCAATCGTTTTTGTACATGGCTAAGCAATTGTGAGCCCCCAATGTTCTGGGAGGCACTCTCACCGATAATATTCCGCGCAGGGTTGTCTAACGCTCTCCGCCTTTCTTAACCACTATATGATATGATGCCCCAGGATTCCATACATTTTGATGTCAAATTGACTTTAGAATTTTGTCAGCCCCATTTATGCCGCCAATAAGTGCACTAATATATCAAGGCAAAATAATGAGCATATTACCTTAATTAAACTAAGTTTTGCTTTTTCAGCACATGCACAGATCGGACGATGAGAAGGATAAGGAAATTAGAAGTGATGAGCCACAAACTCTCTCTCAAGCCATACTTCATAACAATATCGCTGTCATGAAGCGTTTGTGAAGAACGATGTAGGTCGCTTTTCGTATTCGTAATCTCCTGTGCTCTAAAATAAAATAAACTTCACCAAATCGCGGAGGTGAATTTGTAGGTAGTTAAGACTATTTAAGACAGGAAGAGTTAACGCAATATCTTAAGGAAAGCAAAACTAGACCTGTTCTATGCACTCATAACATAGGGTTAATGCGACTGACAAATGTAGGAGGAGCCATTTTCATTCTCAGGCGGATCCTAACGAAAGCGATGCAAAGTCGTGGTGTCCTCCACTTCATTTGGCAGCGTATAAGGGAGATCAAGATGCATTGAAGATCCTCCTCGAGCATGGCGCTTCGGTTTCTCGCACCGACAATATCATGAACACCGTGCTTCACTGTGCAGCCACAAAAGACCACCTGCCATGTGTACGAATGCTTCTCAAGCAAGGAGCTCGCTCCGAAGCGAAAAACTTGTATGGTCGGACCCCTTTGGATAGAGCCGTTCGTTACAATCACATGAATGTTGTGCGGTACCTCAGTTCTCATGGTGTCGACGAGGGCTACAAACTAAATGAAAGAAACCAATCTGCGCTTACTCTTGCTGCTGCCGAGGTATGTATTCTGCGTTCGCTTTATGACATTCACGGAGACAACGGCTTTACTCATTGCTAGCACAACTGCGTGTAAGAACAATTTTGCTCACCGCATACTCTCAAAATGGTAAAAAAAATCCAGTGGTTTATCAAATAAATAGGGCGACACCTCATGACGCATTTATGTGCATGTTCATTCCTCGTACAAATAGGGCGACTACGAAATGGCAAAACTCATTTTGGAAACCACCCGCTCCTCTCCTTCTTGAAGCAGATGCCTGCAAGTCGCACTTGAGCACGCTTCCCTAAACGGTCACCTGCTACTGTTGCAACTGCTACTCATGCATGGAGCTGACATCAACTATTCTGATGCCTCTGTGGACCCACCAATTTTTGCAGCGATTCGTGGCCGTCACCTGCCTGTTCTTCAATACTTTCTGTCAAACGGAGCAAATATTGAGCAGAAGGACAGTGAGGGCTGGACGCCACTTATGCTAGCCGCCAAGGTCGGTGACGTGGAAATAGTTGACCATCTTTTGGCCGCTGATAAGTGGTTGCTTTTGTACAGTCATATTGCTTGCTGAGCCCCGAATTCCCTTAATTAGAAAGAGCTTATCCCTTTAAAGATAACACAGATTTTNCACAACTGCGTGTAAGAACAATTTTGCGCACCGCATACTCTCAAAATGGTAAAAAATGCAATGGTCTATCGAATAAATAAGGTAATACCTCACGACGCATTTACGTGCATGTTCATTCCTCGTACAAACAGGGTGACTACGAAATGGCGAAACTCATTTTGGAAACCACCCGCTCCTCCCCTTCTCGAAGCAGATGCCTGCAAGTTGCATTTGAGCATGCTGCCTTAAACGGTCACCTGCTACTGTTGCAACTGCTACTCATGCATGGGGCTGACATCAACTATTCTGATACCTCTGTGGATCCACCAATTTTTGCAGCAATTCGTGGCCGTCACCTGCCTGTTCTTCAATACTTTCTGTCAAACGGAGCAAATATTGAGCAGAAGGACAGTGAGGGCTGGACGCCACTTATGCTGGCCGCCAAGGTCGGTGACGTAAAAATAGTTGGCCATCTTTTGGCCGCTGGTAAGTGGTTGCTTTTGTACAGTCGTAGTGCTTACTGAGCCCTAAATTTTCTTAATTATAAAGAACTTATCCCTTTAAAGATAACATAGATTTTTGTACCTTTACAACAATAAAGTAGCGCCATCATTTATTCCAACCACCTGTTTAGGCAAATAGCCTCCTAATCAGCTCCATATTTGCTTTGCCACTAACAATGTGTTATTTCCAACTTTCTTCTGCTCAGGAGCTGATGCCAATGCGACGACTGAAAGGAATATGACAGCCTTTTTGGTCGCCAATGATCTCGGTCACAGAGAAATATGTGAGAAAATATTAAGTGCTGTAGAACGTCGTAATAACCATGAATTATGACCTGCCTCTTGGCTATGCTCTTAAACATCAATTTCATGCCGAGCGATTTTAGCAAGAGTGTCAATGAAGCCCAATTTTATTTGTTCTACTGTTTCACCGTTTTGGGACTTTGCTGGATAATTGATGCGATAGCAGTAGCGTATTTGCCTGTTTATTTTGCTTACGTGATTTGGCGTCCATTTACGAAGATGGTAGTCGAATATGTAAAGGTCGAGAGTCTTCTTCCCTCGACTCGACGAATTCTTGAGCCACGATTCATCACCACATAAATGAATGTGATCAGATAAACTTGTTGTTAGTAATCATTAGTAGTAATTATCGTAAGGGTATTCACGACAGGCCGAGGAACAATGTAAGGTTGCCATTGAGCAGATGTCTACTAAGTTAGCTGATCGACGAGATGCGGCTTTGGGGGTGCTTTGCAAATAAACTTATCAAGCACATGTTCATGGTTAGAGGCAACTAACTGGAATCAATCAGCCTTTTGTCGTTAGTCTGGAGTTAGTCGAACTGCATTATTCTGTCGAAAGTTGTCCTACATAAATCAGCTTCTTTAAATATTCATGAAAAATAAGGAACAAACTTCCCCGTTTCATTCTTGTCCATTTCATCTGTTTTACACAGTTTTGGCTGCATTATTGGGATCAGGTCGTTATCCTCCCATCAGGTCTGCATAGAGTTGAGTCACAGGGAACTCAGCCTAACATAATTCAACGTGTTTATTAAATTTCTCGCAACAGGTGCTTGCCTTCAATTTTTAGTGAAGAGTCGGGATAAGCTGGTGCAACATTGCTTCAAGCTGGTGTTTGGAATGTTGATGCCAATAATGCGAGAGGAAATAGACTCCGCTGAAGGGCACAAAGGAGCTGAGGTATCATTTGGCATGATAGGTAATCATTATTAAAGTACCCTAAGAGAGGGGTGGCTTACAGGTGTTGCTAATGGTGCTGCAGATTCCTCGTTTACCTCGTTCCTTTGGTTACTTAAATCTTTGGAGGTACAGACTTATTTAGAAATCTTGAACTTGGTCAATGTAAGTCTGGGTGCTTGCGTTTTGAACTCTAGTCTACCTCAAAAAGAGCTAACGATGCCTTCATTGCTGGCATTGCGTTTGCCGAATGCCTCTCACCTGAAGAGCTCTTTATTTAGCGCGCGCATCACCTGATTATCAAAGGCAACTTCAGTCCCTACTTTTAGCTTAAGGTGCGGAGCAGCGTGATTCCTATATTTTTTTCACGTGCGCTCCATAGTTTGGTGTTGTTAGCAATTTCTACCTAATTGTCCAGGTTTAATTATCGATATTTTGTGAATTCTTTTCAACTTTGGAAACCCTTTAATTTATGCAAGAGTCATTATTACAAGCCCATTCAGAATAATGGTTAGGACTCCATTAAAGATCCTTGAGATGATGATTGACAAAATTTTTATTAAGCAATTTTGCGCTTTCCATCGTTAAGGCGAAGATTGAGATCGCATGACCCGATGACATAGCGCTTCGCAATTCCGCAGATAACTCTCCCCTGATCCCCTTTAAGAAAGTTTACAACACTCCCGTTGCTTTATGGAAGCAATGCGTCACTATTGATCTAATATAAAGTCTCTGCAATCAAAATATTCAGCTTGAGTAGCTTCGCAGGCCAAATAGCAACCAATAAATCCGCCACGAATTTAAGAATTTGAGCCAATGGTTTACTACAAGTGCCAAACCGGATTTCCTGTCTTCCTTCAGTTGAAGCGTACATTCTCAGCACGATCTGTCATGGTGACCCACACTAGTGGAACGCATTTTCGACGATTCGAGACTCCTTACGGACTCTGATGTCGAAAAAGGATAACCGTTCTCTAGCAGCTGTACAATAAAGGGGTGAATGTGGGTAGAGCGCACATCACAGACCAATTTGTTGAAAACGAGATAACGTTTCCAATATTTGCGATAGAAATTAGGGTTTGTGCCGGTTGTTTGGATCACACTTTTTGAGTGGGTCATGAACATAACGGCCAAGTAAGTTTCTCAAGTCATAAATGTGCTCACTTCAAGTCGCGACCCGATTAACTTCTTTCGCATTTAAGGAAACGGCTTATCGCTGAAATAGGATAAAAAATCCGTTTGAGACGGTTCACGAGAAAACTAGATAGACTAGGGTTACTCTGCGTAGACAAAAACCTGATCCGAAAAAGCCTCACCCTTTCGCTAATCCCAGCCCAAAGTTGCAACAAAAACGCTATATTTCGACTAAGAAGGCGGGTGTCAACGGCACAGGTGATGCGAGCGCTCTTCCATGGCAAATATGCGGGTGTAGAGTCGTGGAATGTTAAAGAAGCTAAAGATAAGGCCAAAACATGAAGAAATTTAGTACAAGGCTATCATCCTGGTTCAGTCAACACTCGGCTTTTTTGGTCTTCACTCCTAAAGTTCGTTCTTCTAAATCAGCCATCACAGGTGATCAGACAGACTAGAACCAACCGTGGAGCAGAAATATTTATCCTACCGAATAATGCATACATAGGCCTCGACGACGAAAGAGAAGTAAAGCTTACAGAGGTCCATTCTTTATATGTCTACTTGCACCATTTACCACTCATCCATTGTTCAAACTTTAGGCCCACTGTTCCCCTCCAACTACTAGGAAATCAAGAATCATTAAGGGAGACCCCGACCTGTGAATGCGTCCATACGCAAGCGAAGAGAGAGGAGAAGGCGCTTAAGCAGGCCTAATCAACAGAGGCACGTGAGTACGTTAGGTAAAACCTGCAGTTTCGAGTGTCAGAAAGCACTGCCGGGCGGCATCAACGACCTTTCTAGCGACTTTGTACGAATGTAACTTCACACTTCTTTTCTCAGTCCTTTTTATTGATTAAAATCTCCGACAACCTATTTGGTCGCACAACCATTAAGAAAATCCATGCGGTTTGAGTAAATTTTTGTGGCTAGAATATATTAATTAGGAGATCAGGAGTTACGTTTCGACGGTTGTTGGGGAACAGAAGCATTTAGTGGAGCAAGACGTCTCTTTCAACAAGGGATTTCTAACAGCGTTACCATATTCCCCGCTGGTTGCAGAGGTCCTTACGTAACATTGATCCACTCCACTAGTAAGACATGCGCCTCAATCCAACAGTTGGCGCACGCTTGGGACGCCTGAACAGCAGCAGCATTGACAGCAGTAGCACAGATAGTCGTTCAACATCTGCATGAACAATGGAAAAGTGGGAGACGGAATAGCTAGCCTCTAGCTACCAACAAGGAATTTCTAATGTGTGATTTTTATTTACTTGACAGGATCTGAGGCAGACGCAAAGTCTATACTTCATAGCAAGAGGCGGACCTCAACATAGCAGATTGATGACAGATAAACTTGCATATAATTGGATGCTTTTCCGATATCAATTCGATAATTTTAATGAAACATAGGAATTAGCAGGCCTCTTTATCTGCGCACCTAAGCCCTTCATTCACACTGTACTTAGTCTTTTCTGTCTAATAGGTCACGATTTTAGGAACTGCAGCACCACAACGCATTTTGCAGATTTCCAGAAATATTAGCGACCGCTTTACCGATGGCAGTCAGGACGAAGTGCATGCCCTTCGAAGTAATCAAAGATAGTAGAGCTGGTATGCAATTCACTTATTTGTTTGCGCTCATTTTAGTGTCAAAGTTCAAGTTTTCACCCACCCACCACCAGTGCCAATGAATTTTAACCCAAAAAAGCATTCCTGCACATGTCAAGCCAAAAAGAGATCAACGGAATGAGTCCCAATCACAGTGCAGTTCAGCAATAAACTTATCGACCAAATCGGCGCATCGGCACTAAGACTGGAATTAGTCGTTGATAATTAATGAAGCTTGTTTTAAAAGGAGTGCTATCTGTATCCAATAAGAGGTAGTGCAAGTCCTCAAAACATGGGATTGCTTGACTGCAGGCCTGAACACCGGTGAGGTGACAGGGCTTCTTACTGATAATGCACATTAAAATGTAGATTTTCTTACGTGTTCGCTCGTCTAAGCTGCTCGAGTTTAACATGCACCATGATTTTGACAAGTCAGGCTATTCATCGTCACAACCTTATTCCACGCGTTACCGTTTTTACAGGCAGAGCTGACTATGCTGTTGCTTTTAGATGGACTAGTGTTGCCATTTCTTCTGGAATATCAGCCCACATATTTTAAGGGTGCCTCACTTTTTCTTCAATTTACATGCAAACATCAGACTTTTGCAAAATCCGTCATTTGTGCAAGTCACTCGGTCAAATGTATCCCATTGCTTTTGGCAAACAGGCGACTTCTCTGCCTTGCTTTCCTAGGTGTAAAGAAGGAGCATGTTGTGACTGTTACAATGAATGATGCATGCCACTAAAAAGAAGTTAATGGTTCCCATAACATAAATTCTGAATCAATTGGCTTGCTTGTCAACCAGCATGTTTCGCGAAGCGTTCACAATCGCGATCGATTGGCCTTGTAGACGGGACCAACTTACAACTTCGCATTTTATCATGAAATTTGTTTCTAGTTCCAAAAACTGGTCTAACACTCTCCACGTCCGGCCCTGTTCCAACTTTGTCTCTCAGCTTCTGACATGCCCTTCACGTGATAATCTGGTACCTAAGGCGGTTAATGAACTCTTGAGTAAGTGGAGTTATGAAGGGTGCGAAGGATAGGCATGCGATAGTACCCTCTGCACTCTCCCCCCTTACATTCTCTCTCCTTCCTCTCTTTCTGCCCTTTTTAAAACAACGTAGTTTCCTACGATCGAGTCTCGCAGCATGCTGTACGAAGCATGCGATTTAAGGTCTTGCGTTTTGCTGCTTTTCACTTATTAAAAGGTCTTCTTGCCCAGTCTATCGATTACGCCTTATCGTTTGAGACAGAGCATAGCAATGCTTACTGGTAATTATGCACCGAGCTCACGGTAGGGTCGCTAATTTATCACAAACAAGGCGGTAAAGCGGCTTGAGAACAATGGGGTCCAAAGGCAAATTTAATTTTAAGTTTGGATCTAGGTAAAATTTGGGAACTACGCAGTCTTCAATTGCATCGCATCATCTTAGCTTACACGCTACGCTGGCTCCAGCATAGTGTGAAGTAGCATCGAACCCAAGCAGCACTATTGAGCTTCTCGATTAATATGTTTGCATGCATTGCACTGCATGGATATTAGCAACCTCATGTACTTAACGCACTCTACAAACTGAAACAAATCATTAAGGTTGGCTCGATTAAAATCTGCATTTGAAAGTCGACCCATCGCTTCTCGAGATGATTCTTGGCGAAATCATTCATCGATAAAATAAGGCGGCGTCTAGCGCTCTATGGAAGGATGTCGACAGGAAAGACAGATATGCTACTCCGTTGGCAGTTCGGTATAATGCTAGATCACACATAAGTGAGTGATTGGAGCATATAAAATTCCTAGTGCCCTATGCTCAAGATATGCAATGTAGCAAGAGCTATGCTTGATATGTGTAATTTTTACATAAATCAAAATTTTTTAAAGATAACTCATTAATTCATTTGACAAGCAGACGGAATCTGAGCTCCTTGACAAGCTTTGCCGTACACTTGGATGTTCTCTTCCTTTTTCGGCACAGCGAGCTTATTAGCAGAGTACACTTGTTGCATTCTCATAAGTAGACGAAGGTAACAAGTCGACCGAATTTTGCACTGAGTTATTTTGAAACACATCCACGCTTATTTTGGTCGCTCCTTAAATATGAACCCCATACTTCACAAAACAGATTTATGCATCATCTTTTCGCTTGAAGGTACCAGCATCAATGCGCAAAGATATAGCATTCTTATGTCATCGCACTTGAGCTGTTTGATTGTCGCCTAGAAGTCACTTCATGCCTCCCCATTCTCATCCTGAAAATTCTCTTCCTTAATGCATATTTCATCAATTCCTGATTAGTGCTATGCACCCATTCAGGGTTACAAAAAGGCCGTAAAATCGCAAACATCTTGCGTATGACTTGTAGCTTTAAAGGCACTTGCCCAATTTTACCTCCTCAATGGGATGAAGAAGGGTCTTGCCATCAGCATGCCTAATAAGAGCTTTAATGCGATATCAATTTTGACCCCAAACCAGATCATTAAGGTGGATAGGTGGTGAGAATGGATGAATAGCCAGACAATTAGGCCAAGTAAAGCAAAACTTGCTACAAGATGACCAAGCTATATTGTTCTAACATGACCACCGGATCGACCTGCAGCAACGTTGTCTACCTTCATTTCATCATCGATGAGAAATTCTGTCTGACTACTATCCCATTCCATGGGCCAATTGTAAAGAGCTCGTCCAGGTTGGGTACGATGGACGATAAAACAAAATCGCCTTTATAAATGAAGAATACATTTCTGGATGGATACCTGCAGCATTATCCATATAGAGGACACGACACTGCGTAGATCGTAGCTGCGCTATTTTCGCCATCTGTACTCTTCATGGATTCCCTAAACATTGGAGGACCTGTTTCGCCTAAAGGTGGTAGGACTAGGTTTAGTCATAGATGTTCATAAACTGCGCTTTTTTCAACCATATCTATGAGTATCTACGGTGCAGTTGGAGTGCAATAGTCATTATTTCCCGCACTCATCATGCTAATAACTCATGCTTGATTATGTGAGACTGCATGACTATTGTGTGATTGACAAATGTTTGGTGGCTGAGTTTTGTCTGCTCGGTGGAATATGATCGCAATATTTGACTTTGAGACGCTAAGCTTCCTCATTTCCGTGCCCTCTTTTTATCAAGCTGTACTAAATGGGAAGAAATGCTTGTTCTGCGAGTTGCGAAATTCGGTCCCTGGCAGGCTGTCTACCACCTCAGTGGTTTGACTCCAATCAGGTCTTCTGCATGGTATCCCCACCTCCAGGGCCTCTGCACTTATCAAGTAATGGCTAGATTGAAGGCCTTTTAGCGCCGTTGAGATGAAAGAGCCCTTGATAATGTTGTTAACAGCTCAGATGGCAGGCCGTTGACAAGCCTGCAAACACGTGGAAGTCTATTTCAACTTTTGGAGCTTCGTAGGCAGCCGGTGAGCTCCAATGTAAGGACATTTATTCCTGTTGACGAGTTTACTCAGACGTACAAAACATTAATGAAACGGCCCAAATTATGACTTGTTAATCAATGAAAATTTAGATAAACGGGGACCGTTTACACGAAACTAAAATGTCGAGTTCCCAAATCAGGCTCCACAAACATAACCATTTCGAATATTTTTGTGCCAAGCATCTATGATTCGAAGAGAAAAATACATCGCCTCATCACATTTTGCAATGGAATATCAGAGATTGTAGGTTGCTTGAGCCATAGTAAGCCATATAAGTGATTGAGTCAGCCATTCCCAGTTAGGCATTTCACAGTACAAGCATAAAGGACAGCCAATCTGTGCTAGATAGTGAAAGCAAAGGAGTCACTAATGTCTGCAAGAAAGGAAAAAAACCTAGTCGTGAATGCGGCCAGCTAAATTTTACTTCGCCAGCTGCGGCCACATATAAAGCGTAGATCGAAGTGCCCATCTGCCGTGACCTTACAAACCGAATGAAGTAACGGTCTTTTACTGTAAATCTCCTATTCAAAGGCCAAAACTTATCGCCTTTCACCATGCCCTGACATCGTGAGTGCATAATGGTGGCGAAGTGGATTGTTTACCTACCTCAATAATTGCTGCAACTTCCAAAGCACTGCATGAAGTGTCCAGCTGGATAGAGTTTTATGCACCGTTCAAAATTATAGAGCATTGATAAAAGGTGCGAAAGGTGGGGCGACTTCTTGCTGTGTAGGGTCCACCTGTAGCTATGGTGGTAACACAAAAACTGGTAGCTGCATCAACAGGAATCGCACATAAAGCATTCTACTATTCGCAAGAAGTTGGAGGAATTGCGTTCAACACAATCGAATGAGCGTAATCTTGACGACACGTAAAGATGCATAAAAAGCTCGATTAAGTCACTAAAATTGCTCAAAGAAATGAAGATCGGAATGTGAGTCGTGCAAGGAACACGCGTCTATATGTGCTGCTTTGAAATCAGCCTGAGGTTGACGATGGTACTTAAAGTGCCACAGGCGGAAGGGATGGGCCACTCTCGCAGTATGTTTCACCTAAAAGCAAAAATTGCAAATAGCGCTGTGATCTACTTAACTGTCTTTTACCTTACGTCAAAGCCTAACGTGATGGTCATGATGATTTTGAATCTGTTTTCTGACTTGTTGATTTTTAAAATAGTTAATTTGAGTAAGTGTTACACCCCTAAATGCAGTTGAAATGAACTGGGTCGAAGCATTCAGGCGGAATGTATGCCGCGCAGCTCAGCAGTAAGGGAGCACAAAAGCCAAGCCTTGCTAAAGCAGCCCATCATTTGGAATCACTACTCACATTATGTAAACTGGTGTTTTCGCACCTTCACAAGGAATACATCCATCCCTGTTGGGAGTCTGCCAGACCCTAGTCCCCATGCAATTCTAGGGATATGAACCCTGTGCTGGATTTGCCATGCAGTGACTGCTAATTGTCCGTCTCACTTCTTTACAATAAAATGAGGCCAGCAGCATGAATGTGTAGATAACCTTCGTTCCAAAACAGAGGCAATTAAAAGGAAAGGTGTAACTATCATCACATTATCAACTATGCAAAGGCCGACTGATGATTGCGATAGATTCACGTACTATTTGCCGTGAGGCGCTGCTGAGGCTATGGGGCTAAACTATGCATCGCCTCTCATTTATGGTCATCAAATCCTCAGCCCACACAAGCTTGGTGACAATAGGCTTGTAATTCTGAGGGCTCGTCGCCTCCATTATTAATAACGACGGTTCGGAGCCTAGAGAACTTGACACGCCAGTCAAATCTTCCTGTTTGCAAGCAGCAGACATAATAGACTACTTTTATTTCGCTTGTTGGTAAAATACAAGCTCCGAAGAGACACATGCGTTCGGAGTAGCTGCAAGAGTAGAAGACACGCAGGACCTCAAACCTCAAATGCCTATTTTGGACCAAGGAAAAAGCAAAGTCTCTCAAGCTACTGTCACGGCACAAGTGGCAGTTTAGGTTTGACGATGAGAAAAATTCGACCGCAACTACTGACAAAACATCGGCAATACCAATAATTTAAAGGTGCTCAATAATACAACATATTTGCGTATTGGTGCACCGCTTAAAGCAGGTTCTGAATGCACTTGCTTTTTAGCAGCGAAACCTGCTTGCAGGTTTAAGTAGGATAGTTGTCGGGATTTCATGACGGGGTGGAAAGTTCATCCATTTAAGTGAACAGAGAGTGTGTGTCTATAAAGATGAAGTAGAAAAGGCGACCCTCCTTTACGTTGAACAAGACTTCCACACAGTGTCCGATTAAAACCAAACTGCGGTCTTTAAATGAGGCTACCTCGACATTTGCTGCCTTGGAATAATGGTGATATCCACCTAAATGTGACCGTTGCAAACTGTGGTGGCAGCGTTTTAATCTAATTCTAGTCAGCCTCCCATCAAACCTAATTTTAACCTTCATTATTTAAAGCTAAATCGAATACATTTCGTCGCATCGCCTTTGTTTTTTACCGCGACTTCCTCACATGAGATACAATGCCTTCGAGAGGTGAGGTAGTTTTGTGGAGAAAACACGCTATACAAAGTAGGAAAAGTTTCATCATTGGTCATTATTGTAGCGGTAAACGAAATCCGAGCTTAAATGGTTTGCCCTTGCTGAGGAACATATCTGATGAAACGAGGATGATGCATACCTAGCTGCGATTCGCCCAATTGTGGGTACTCTTTACAACCTTGCACATAACTTAGCCTCTCCCTGATACCCTTCTAGTGATATTGGACACAGGAGTTTCGGGTCTCGTTAATCTTCATCAAACTCAATTCCATACTTTTTCTGCTTGGAGCTAAGTTGAATATAAATAATCGCGCCGCTGTTGTTTTTTGCCGCGACTTCATCACATCTGCGCCAATGGCTCAAATAGGCGATGTCTTTCTGTGGGAAAAACGCGCTGAACTCATTGGGAGAAGATTTATTACTGAACATACTTGCCATAGCAGTAGGAAACCAAGTTAAAAAATAGTTTTTCACCGCTGAGGCGCATATTGGACGTTTGACTTCGAAAAACAAGGCCGATGCATGAATCGCTGCAATTTACGCAATTGGGGGTACTCTCAACGAACTTGCACATAAGTTGGCCTCTCCCTAATACCATTTTAGTGATATTGGACATGGGGTTTTCGGTCCACTGCCGTTGACTTTAACGTCGTAGCGCGCAGTCACCGACGGAGGCATACGAGGTACATAATGTTCCGTCACCACCGACAACTTTTGGCAGCGTAGCGAGCCATCTGTCTACCTATAGTCTGTCTCAAATGTCCACCCTTCTTACTTTCTGCCTATCTTTGTGGGTCTCTTTCAGCGTTCACTGTTATCACTCTCATGTTTTGCAGGGTTGTGCAATTTTTTCTACCTTTCCACCAAAATCCCCTTCGAAAGGAGCATTTTACCCTTGACTACCCCTTTTTTACATCAATTAGGAAGTTTACTACTAGTGCGTAATGAAGTGCATGTTGTGCATGGTAATAATAAAAGATGCTAATGCATCGAATGAGTCGAGAATTGGACCAACTTTAATTTTGAGAGAGATAGCAAGATTAGCCTTCAAAGAAGGAATTCAAAAAGCTAAACAACTTGTCGGCTAATGAGAGAACTATGTATGAACTTAAACTAGTCAAAGCAGGTCGGATAAGGGCAAAATCTTCACACGTAAGCCACAACCTGCTCCCTGATACTCATGGTCTTGCTCGCACTTAATCACGATTTCAAGTGAGAAATAGCCGGACTCATACGATGCACATCAAAACCATAGACTTTTATAAAATAAAGCAAAACGAGTGAAAGAGTCGTTAATGCTTAAGTCAAAGGAATGTACTGCCAAGGAACACACAAACAGAGTAGCAGCGTTGGCGCAGTAACAAAAGTGCGTGATCGAAATTTGGGACAACTCAAATGTCCGCAAATCGTTTTGGTGATGAACAAACGGTTATATTTGAGGAAAGGATGATGCACCTGCTCACACGTTTATCCCAGATTCGTGGACCTAATGTGACACAAATAAATGTGGACTCTATCAAAACCCCTCAAGGTCGCACTCTGATTAGTGGTGTCAGATTGATCCCTTAATATCAACACCACACGGAACACTGGCAGCCATTGAAGAACTAGCGTGTGTGACCATTAATAGCGCTAGTCACAGATATGTACAAAAGACTTAAATAACTGTCTTTTTGGAGCATCCAAAGATAATCGCAAGTCTGCAGATGAGAAGCCGTACAACTAGTGCAATGCAAATTAAAATTTAGTGGGTAAAAGCACAACCATTTGCAGGTGTGAAGAGTTGGATGCGCTAAGCATCGAGGCTGCTGGCAGTCGTTGATTTGGACTGTCGTGAAATATTTTAGAAGTGCTGAAGAATTGTTCTGCACCGAAGCCTTCCGAGCATTCATCAAACAAACAGAGCATCTAAACAAAGCTGAAGCCAGAGATTGCTTCAAGAAGCAAGCCTACGGCTTAACCCTATACCTCGGTTCTTTTCGCACCAAAACTCAAAATACTAATTATTTGAGGAAATACTCTGGAAAAGCGCGCCCATCTTCATTTCGTACTTAATCATAGCAACTTCACACTGAAATCGTTCCAGTAATAATTTCATTCAATTCGAGCTTCCGGCTCATTGCCACTCTCATTCTGCAATATTTATGCACTCCGTAATTTCCTGTGGAACGCAGTACAGTCTGATAGCAGGCGTCAACTCTTCTATAAAAGGTTTTAATGAATCGGTCACGTGCATCACAAAGTGTATCGTTCCTATGGTGCAAATAATTGCCGCATTGACAGTCCGGAGATAACTCTTGATCCAGCACAATCATAAACTCAGTGCGACAATTAACCCTGCTTTTGAAACCTTAGCAAGCGCAATTTAAGCTTAACAAATGGTCCCATTTAAGACCACACTTGGATTTCATGAAGCTGCATCATACTTCATACACCATCAAGACATTCCGTCTTAAACCGTAGCCTTCCATGGGATCCATGTTGGGAAGCATCTGTTATTTTAAGTTCAAGGCTATCTGAGGATTTCAAAAGCCTGTTATTCTTAATATGTCTTTAAGTAAGCCGGCTTCAATTCTTCTAATCAAAGCTGTCATCTTGGCATGGCATAACTCACAGTTCTCGTCCAATGGGTGGAGTCGACTAGGTCCCACCCGCTCATCTCACCTGCCTACGCAGGTGAGTTTAGAACTCTTATTAAGACAAAACACACTTTTGTAGCCTCTGCCCACCTAAATAGATCCCCGAATCGATCGTATGTTACGGCGCCTCGGCTTCAACTGACACATGCTCACGACTGTGGGACTCTCAAGATATTTGCGCATCGATTTATTTTAACCTCCGGCTCATGTACCTCACACCAGATTGTCTTTGCATTTATGTCCATTTCCAGGTTTATTATGCCTTATACCACACAGACAATATGTAATTATCGCGCCCCTACATGGCTTGCGATCAGCGTACATGCCTAAGCATATATTTTCGTATCGCTCTTGCATGATGAGGCAACTTTACCGTCGATGGCATACATATCTATATACGTGTCCTTAGGACATGTGTACCCACCACAGTTAGATAAGTTGATCGGTGTTAGGGTTCCCATGTCACGTAACCCTATTGGCCAGAATTAAAACTCTTTGAATGCAAACGCAGAATGGATTTTGTGCCTGATAATTGCGCAGTATTTTTCACAGCGCCGTTAAGCTCTAATTAGGGTCCGCTGTGCGCCTGTCTGAAAATAGGCTCTCTGTACTGAAAAAGGACGAGAGCATCCAAGTGCACGACATAGCATGTCAATCAGCTCAGATTGCGTCTGTTTCTCAGAATTTAATGAGTGAACTCCAAAATTAATTTAACTATACCAAGAAATGCACATACCAAGTAAAGCTCTTGCTCTATTACAGATATTGAGCATAAAATGCAAGTAATTTTGTCGTCCCAATCACTCGCTTACGTGCGGTCTAGGACTCGATTAAGACTCTACTTGAGTAATATGTATGTCACTCCTGTGGGCATCCTTCCTTAGAACTCCAGGCACCACCATATTTTGTTTATGAATGAAATCATCAAAATTACTTAAAGAAGTAGTAGGGAAGACTTTTAATGCAGACTTTAATCAAGACTACTCCAATGAATTGCTTCAATTTGCAGGGTGCGTTAGATGCATGCCGTCGTCCATATCCGTGCAGTGTAAAGCACGCAAACGCATTTGTCTAGTAGCATAACAGCGCTGTCTGGATTTGCTGCTACTCCAGAACTATGTTTGAGCCTGCGTAGCATAAAAGCTAAGATGTTGCGATATGGTTAAATACCGCATAGTTTTTGAATTCCGTCTTGATCCGAGCTTTGAATAAAATTAACCTCTGCATTTTACAGTTAAGTAGATGCTTTGCTGCCTTTTTTGTGATAAAATGGAGACCCTGCCATGCATTTATGCACACTTATCAGCAATTATTTCCAAGCTCTGTCTGCTCGAGGCCACTCAACACTATCGATCCCTCTTAAACGATTATGCGTAGTCGGTAGACTGGACAGGAAGACCTTTAAATTGGTGAAAAACAGCAATACGCAAGACCTTAAGTCGCATGCTTCGTACAGCATGCTGAGAAACAGTATCGTAGGAAAATACGTTTTATCTTAGAAATAGCAGAAAGAGAGAAAGGAGAGAGAATGAGAGAAGGGAGAGTGTGGGAGGTACCACCTCATGCCTTTTCTATGCACCCTCATAAGCGTACTTACCTAAGAGAAGGTCATTAACTATCTTAAGCACCAGGCTATTACGCAAAGGACGCATCAAAAGTTGAGAGTCAAAGTTGAAACAGAAAGAACTTATGAGCGTTAGACCGATATTTGGATTCTAAAATCGAAATGCATGATAAAATAAGAAGCTGTAAGTTGATCCTGTCTACAAGGCTAATCGATTGCAATTGTGGCCCCTTCGCCAAGCATACCAGCTGACAAGCAAATCAACTAATTCAGAAATTATGGTAAAGAAGCGAGAACCTCTTTTCAGTAGTAAGCATCATCCACTATGATAATGACAACATGTTTCTTCTTTACATCCAGAAAGGCAAGGCAGCGTAGTTGCCTACTAGCCAAAAGCGGTGCGGCACAGTTGACCGAGTGACTTGGACAAACGGCCGATTTCGCAAAAGTCTACCACTTTTATGCGAATTGAAGAAAATTGGGACATTCTCAAAACATGTGGTTTGTACTTCTAGAAAACTGACAACACTAGTCAATCCAAAAATAACAGCATAGCTAGCTCTGCTCGTAAAACTTGTCAAAATCATGGGTTATTTAAAACTCGAGCAGCCTAAACGAGTGAACATATAAGAAAATCCACCTTTTATCGTGCATTATCAGCAAGGAATCTTGTTGCCTTTTTGGCATTTAGCCCATGGTTCGAGGACTGTCATTACCTCTTACTGGATGCAAATGGCACCTTTTTTAGAAAAGACTTCATTAATTACCAACGATTAGGTTCAAACATAGCATCCATGCACCGATTCGGTTGATAAGGCTATCGCAGAACTTCACTGAGATGGGGGCTGATTCTCTTAACCTCTTTTTGCATGGACAGATGCAGGAATGTTTCTTTGGGTTTGAATCCTTTGGCGCCAAACATGGATAGGTAAATCTTAAAATCTGGCACTAAAATGATGACAAGTAAATAAGTGAAGTGTATACCAGCACTTTTTTTCTTTGATTTCTTAGAAGAACATGCACTTCGTGCAGACTGCTATCAGTAAGTCGTTCGCTAACGCGTTTGATAAAAACCTCTGTAATTCCGCAAGGTGCGTCGCGGTGCAGCAGTTCCTGCGTTGTGATGTAGTGGACAGAAAGGATCAAATGAAGTGTAAATGAAAGGCTTAGATGCGTGAAGGAAAAGGCTCACTTCTCAGTTAATACTTATAATGATTAACGGTTTGACATTGGAAAAGCTCCTAATTATACGCGATTTTATCTTTCGTCTATCTAACATGTTGAGGTGAGCCTCCCCACCATGACTTTGCATCTGTCGAGGATCCCGTCAAGCAGACAGAAAATGCACAATGGCTAAAGGCTAACTAATCTGCTCCTCACTTCTCCATTTCCTACGTACTCTGTTTGTCTATGCAGATCCTGAACAAATCTGCGCCACTGCTACCACTGCTGCTGTTGTTCAGTTGCGCCAAGCGTACGCCAGCCATTGGTTTCGAGGCACATGTTTTAACAGTGCAGTGAACCGACGTTCCGCAAATGCCTCTGCTACCAGTGTGCAATGTGGTAACTTTGAAAGGAATCCCTTGTTGAAATAGGTGACTTGTCTCATTGAATCCTTTCGTCCCCAACAACCGTCAAAATAATACTGCTGACCTCTTAATAAATGTATTCTTGCCACAAAAATTCACTCAAACCATAAGAGTTTTTAATGGTTAAACGAACAAATGGGTTGTTGAAATTTTAATCAATGAAAAGGATTGAGAGAAGAAGTGTGAATTTGCGTTCGTACAAAATAATAACACCAAATAATGGAGCGGGTGTGGAAAAATATAGGAATCACGCTGCTCCGCACCTTAAGCTAAAAGTAGGGACTGAAGTTGCCTTTGATACTCAGGTGATGCGCGCGCTAAATAAAGAGCTCTTCAGGTGAGAGGCATTCGGCGAACGCAATGCCAGCAATGAAGGCATCGTTAGCTCTTTTTGAGGTAGACTAGAGTTCAAAACGCAAGCACCCAGACTTACATTGACCAAGTTCAAGATTTCTAAATAAGTCTGTACCTCCAAAGATTTAAGTAACCAAAGGAACGAGGTAAACGAGGAATCTGCAGCACCATTAGCAACACCTGTAAGCCACCCCTCTCTTAGGGTACTTTAATAATGATTACCTATCATGCCAAATGATACCTCAGCTCCTTTAAGCCCTTCAGCGGAGTCTATTTCCTCTCGCATTATTGGCAACAACATTCCAAACACCAGCTTGAAGCAATGTTGCACCAGCTTATCCCGACTCTTCACTAAAAATTGAAGGCAAGCACCTGTTGCGAGAAATTTAATAAACACGTTGAATTATGTTAGGCTGAGTTCCCTGTGACTCAACTCTATGCAGACCTGATGGGAGGATAACGACCTGATCCCAATAATGCAGCCAAAACTGTGTAAAACAGATGAAATGGACAAGAATGAAACGGGGAAGTTTGTTCCTTATTTTTCATGAATATTTAAAGAAGCTGATTTATGTAGGACAACTTTCGACAGAATAATGCAGTTCGACTAACTCCAGACTAACGACAAAAGGCTGATTGATTCCAGTTAGTTGCCTCTAACCATGAACATGTGCTTGATAAGTTTATTTGCAAAGCACCCCCAAAGCCGCATCTCGTCGATCAGCTAACTTAGTAGACATCTGCTCAATGGCAACCTTACATTGTTCCTCGGCCTGTCGTGAATACCCTTACGATAATTACTACTAATGATTACTAACAACAAGTTTATCTGATCACATTCATTTATGTGGTGATGAATCGTGGCTCAAGAATTCGTCGAGTCGAGGGAAGAAGACTCTCGACCTTTACATATTCGACTACCATCTTCGTAAATGGACGCCAAATCACGTAAGCAAAATAAACAGGCAAATACGCTACTGCTATCGCATCAATTATCCAGCAAAGTCCCAAAACGATGAAACAGTAGAACAAATAAAATTGGGCTTCATTGACACTCTTGCTAAAATCGCTCGGCATGAAATTGATGTTTAAGAGCATAGCCAAGAGGCAGGTCATAATTCATGGTTATTACGACGTTCTACAGCACTTAATATTTTCTCACATATTTCTCTGTGACCGAGATCATTGGCGACCAAAAAGGCTGTCATATTCCTTTCAGTCGTCGCATTGGCATCAGCTCCTGAGCAGAAGAAAGTTGGAAATAACACATTGTTAGTGGCAAAGCAAATATGGAGCTGATTAGGAGGCTATTTGCCTAAACAGGTGGTTGGAATAAATGATGGCGCTACTTTATTGTTGTAAAGGTACAAAAATCTATGTTATCTTTAAAGGGATAAGTTCTTTATAATTAAGAAAATTTAGGGCTCAGTAAGCACTACGACTGTACAAAAGCAACCACTTACCAGCGGCCAAAAGATAGTCAACTATTTTTACGTCACCGACCTTGGCGGCCAGCATAAGTGGCGTCCAGCCCTCACTGTCCTTCTGCTCAATATTTGCTCCGTTTGACAGAAAGTATTGAAGAACAGGCAGGTGACGGCCACGAATTGCTGCAAAAATTGGTGGATCCACAGAGGTATCAGAATAGTTGATGTCAGCTCCATGCATGAGTAGCAGTTGCAACAGTAGCAGGTGACCGTTTAAGGCAGCATGCTCAAATGCAACTTGCAGGCATCTGCTTCGAGAAGGGGAGGAGCGGGTGGTTTCCAAAATGAGTTTCGCCATTTCGTAGTCACCCTGTTTGTACGAGGAATGAACATGCACGTAAATGTGTCGTGAGGTATTACCTTATTTATTCGATAGACCATTGCATTTTTTACTATTTTGAGAGTATGCGGTGCGCAAAATTGTTCTTACACGCAGTTGTGCTAGCAATGAGTAAAGCCGTTGTCTCCGTGAATGTCATAAAGCGAACGCAGAATACATACCTCGGCAGCAGCAAGAGTAAGCGCAGATTGGTTTCTTTCATTTAGTTTGTAGCCCTCGTCGACACCATGAGAAATGAGGTACCGCACAACATTCATGTGATTGTAACGAACGGCTCTATCCAAAGGGGTCCGACCATACAAGTTTTTCGCTTCGGAGCGAGCTCCTTGCTTGAGAAGCATTCGTACACATGGCAGGTGGTCTTTTGTGGCTGCACAGTGAAGCACGGTGTTCATGATATTGTCGGTGCGAGAAACCGAAGCGCCATGCTCAAGGAGGATCTTCAATGCATCTTGATCTCCCTTATACGCTGCCAAATGAAGTGGAGGACACCACGACTTTGCATCGCTTTCGTTAGGATCCGCCTGAGAATGAAAATGGCTCCTCCTACATTTGTCAGTCGCATTAACCCTATGTTATGAGTGCATAGAACAGGTCTAGTTTTGCTTTCCTTAAGATATTGCGTTAACTCTTCCTGTCTTAAATAATCTTAACTACCTACAAATTCACCTCCGCGATTTGGTGAAGTCTATTTTATTTTAGAGCACAGGAGATTACGAATACGAAAAGCGACCTACATCGTTCTCCAACAAACGCTTCATGGCAGCGATATTGTTATGAAGTATGGCTTGAGAGAGAGTTTGTGGCTCATCACTTCTAATTTCCTTATCCTTCTCATCGTCCGATCTGTGCATGTGCTGAAAAAGCAGGACTTAGTTTAATTAAGGTAATATGCTCATTATTTTGCCTTGATATATTAGTGCACTTATTGGCGGCATAAATGGGGCTGACAAAATTCCAAAGTCAATTTGACATCAAAATGTATGGAATCCTGGGGCATCATATCATATAGTGGTTAAGAAAGGCATTAGACAACCCTGCGCGGAATATTATCGGTGAGAGTGCCTCCCAGAACATTGGGGGCTCACAATTGCTTAGCCATGTACAAAAAAGATTGGATGCAAGGAAAGTAACAATGCCAAGTGCCACGGAATTTAATCGATTGACCTTTCTCATTGGCCTCGTGAGAAAGCAGGTATTGCACAGCAACAGAGTGACCATGTGTATGGGCTTCCATTAGCAATGTTTGGTGGCTAATATTTTTATATTGGCTGCGCTGTCAGATTTACACAGCAGGGTGACGGCGATTAAATTGTTTTTTCTTGCCGCTTAGTGAAGGGGCATTTTGCCAAGGTAATCACACAGGTAAGTGTAAGCCCATTATCGAGGAACAGCTGCGTTATCCCTACGCTACCCACTAACGTAGCTTCTGTGAGTCAAGTCGTCATGGAATCTTCTGTGTGTACATTGGGATCAGCCTAGAAATTGTAAAGTAATGCAAGACCAGATGCGTGGACTGATTTACTCATGTTGAACAGGCAATGTTTCCTTACGACTAGTAACGAAATTGAGCGTTATAGCTGCTAATGCTATTGCCTATAAACAGGCACTATGTTTGGCTAGCTGCGCAAGTTTTATGCACGGATTAATAAAATGGAAAGTATAGGCCTTGTTAGTCACTTCGTGTCGAATAAAGAAGGATAGGGTCAATCGATTGAGAAGGGTTAAAGACAACGCACGCCGTCTTCCAGTAGTTGCCTCGCGACCGAGAGCAGATTATTTCCCACTGCTTGAGACAAGGTAACTGAAGTACTGCCACCACCTGAAGGGCCGGTGACCATTCGTCTTTCCTTTAAAGTAGAAAAGCGAACGGGCGCATAAATTAGTCTAAGTGAATCGATTTACATTAAAGGAAATCCCCGTGGCAAAGTTTTGTTGGATATAACCATACCAAATTAAAATAGCATTAGTAGACATTTAAACGGAAAGCAGCCTCACTTTTCAAAAGACCGTTTATTAAAAAGGCAATGTTGCAGCAAACACAAAAGCCACCTGCACATAAAAATGAGGACTCATATTCACCCCAGAGCTACTCGCTTCTTGCTGATTTGTTCTCATGAACAAATTGATTAAAATTCAAATCGTTTAATGTCCGCTTGCCGCAATGACGTCTAACGCGCTAAAACAAAACAAGCTGAAGCATGATTTTGTCAGCGCGAACTTAATAAATTTTCGAGCCAACTGTAATTTTGCGATTGTAACAACAGTTCTCATTTGGGCGTTTGAAATTTCAATCTATTTATCGTCTGTGAGCTTCCTGGCGATTTGATCTGATGCATTGAACACTTGCTGCGGCGACAGCGTATGTTCGCCGAATAGTAGTACAACGAAGGCGACATGTAGGCTTTCATATTCATGCACCTGAAGTGGCCGACCAATGCTGACTTTTGAGTTATCAGTGAAGTATGCCTGTCCCTATGCTGAGCAACGCTAATTATCCATGCCTGAGCGATGGACCGGAACTATAAAGGTTAAACAGCACCATGTGTTATGGTGCGGGTCTCCAGAGCGCATTCAATTTTTTTTAACACCAACAATAAAGCTTTTTGCTCTGATAATTCTAATCATTTTTCGTCAATAATTGCTTACTGAAGTGAAACATAGTTAGACCTATGTAACGAGGTACTGATGGGCAGAATATATCGGTCTATACGCAAATCTGGTTGCTGCATAAAGGCCTATGGTGAAAAATTTAAGCAAAGTGACTAGCTTGCTATGTGTTTGTCTGTGATTCTATACCTAGAATCGTACGTATTTACGACTTCTAAGTTGGCGACTGTGCGAAAGTAAATCATTTGTGCCACTCAAAATACAAATCAAGGGAAGTTGCTTGCAGCGACCACGCACATGTCTCATTCTCTATAAATTGTGCGACAGACATGATTTTCGTAAAATGTTGGACACTGACTAATAAATCAAACTTAGCTTTATATAGCTAAATGTGTTTAGATGATGACAGTCGCAAATTCGCTTGCGATTCATTGTATAATTAACAAGCATGCGCAAAACGTTTAGCCAAAGGTTGCATTAAAAATCGCATTTCACCTTCGTGACCACCATTTGAATGCACCGCATAGTTAAGGTAAAGCAAGAATGTATTCTCTGACTGCATTCGATGGAATGTCTTGAAGTAAATGTTAACATTACGAAAGAGTCGCTTAGCCCTTGCTATGGATAACAACTGCAGAGAAGTTTCGAGTATATCTACCAGGGATTTAAAGTGGTGCGATTACCGTGATTTAGGAAATCGTCAAACGAATTTGACTAAAGCATCCTCCATTTGCTAAATATCCTGGCTCCTGTCCTCGCTGATGCTTAGCTGATATGAACATTTCTCATAACTCATCCCATTGGGAATTGTGTGATCTAATCTCAAATAAATAGGAAGAAGTTGGCAGGATCTCTCGCGTGTTTCAAAGATATTTTGAACTAATGCAAGCGATAGATTTAGGTCCATGAAAGCCCTTGTTTGGCTCACGCTTTTGAACCGACGGCATTCCTACCCTCATTTGGAATACATGCGCATGCTCAACTCTAATTGCGAACCAAATAAATTCACGCGCTCATGTTATAAACACTGGACTCGAATTGTGCCTTATCCTCCTTCTCGCACCTATGCCGAGGATTAAGGAACAAGTGGCATCACATCTTAGCACCATTTACAATAAATTGTGTGAAGTTCAAGGTAACGAAGACTTGACAAGCGAAATCTATACAAGCGTCTGTTCTGAGGCTTTGCAATTGAACTTCCAATTTACAAGAATGAGAACCCATGACATCCATTCATTTGTCAAAGTTTTGTGAGCCGAACTTTAACACGCGTGTAATAAAAGGTAAAGCAAAGCAAGGAGCCAAATTTTCAGAATATTTACACCTTGTGATCAGCCTTTCTGTCTTGATAGGTCAAATAAGGCCAGGGAGACGAATTACTTAACATTCAAACATCGAATATAAAATGAATTGAATAATTGTGTCTAAAAGGATACCAGCCACACATTTAGGGAAGCGTAATTCTTATAAAAGATGGACGCATGCATTAATGTGATTTTAAGTTCATGATGCAATTCGCATGCAATGACATTTTATTCCCCCGAGTTATCAGTCCTTCAATCGTTGGTATTGCGAGACATCAGCTACTAGCAAAGACTACTTACTTTACACGTGGTTTGCTTTGCCTAAAGTTCAAGAGCTCTTTGTTGCAACATTCCAATGGAACGGCATCATTACGGTGCTTGATCCACTCGATTCTGGCACTTTTTAGACTTACTCAGGTGTGTGATGCTGCCACATGGGAGAATAATTTAGAGAATAAGGGCCCATTTTAGTGCAAAACTATCTACCCTGTGCCTTTTGCGATCACGTGTGCTGGAATCTACCTGTTTCAGATGTACACACGGATGGCTAGTGCCTGAGTCATGGGCGACTGATTTTTCCTAGATCATACCGGCCCTGGCCTAGAGCATCGCATCGAGTGGCTGACAGGACTCATGTAGCAAAATGATCGGTCAGTGATGGAAATAGTAACAATTAAAAGATCGACTCATTTTGGCTGATCTAGAGCAGATGATTTGGTATTCATGCATATGGCTGCTGAATTCTTCAGGTCAATCTACCGATTCTAACCTAACAACTGAAGCGTTGAAGACGTGATTAATTTCAAATATGATGAAACCGTTGCTTTACCTGCATTTGGTGGTGATGCAACAATGGCGACGCGTTAGAAAGCAACCGCACACGTGGATTTAAAGTTGGATTTTGCAAACGAGTAGAGATCAATGGCCACAATAATTGCTTTGCGTTAATATTCATTTAATAAGTTACATCTACTCAAACGACTTCTGTGCTAACATTAATCAGACGCCTCATCTCCAACTATACGCTAAGTTTTGTTAGTGTTTGCAACCCATAGAGCCAGTGAATAGTTGTCTGCAGGCAAATAGCTGTTTGCATATCACTGCCCCCCGTATGAAACCTATAATCATGACACCTTTGGAAGCGCCGTTTAGTTTAGAGGTGACATAATCATCACAACTAAAAGTACCTTAAAATAACATTGCGTTTGCTGATTAATTAGTTGGTTGCTGATCCTGAGTATACCCACATGCTAGGTTCGCGCCGGCGCAACATAGAAGGCGAATGAGTTTGGTAAAACTTTCTTGTAAGGTTTTTGCGACTGCTGCTACTTGACTTTTTTGTTTCGCGGCGTAATAGCTAATAGTCTTGCAAGATTGCGTAACTGTCTCTTGATGAATTACAGATTCTTCAAGGGCCTTCCTCACATTCCTTACTTTGCAGTTCTACAGAGCCAACGTGCTCATTTTAACAAGACTGTCTTTATGAGATTAATATCTAAAAGATGACCTCTGAAATGGCGGAGTCTATAGATCCCCTGCTCATGTTTTAAATGCCAAATATAATTCATACCCAGACCTTGCGACTTTTGCTTCAAATGACTTAAGATCTTTGCTCTGGTAACGACCGAGCATTTCGGCCTTCCCACCTGTTTAATTCCTCATTTACAAATTAGCAACTTTACGAGGGAACTAATAGCTTTCAGCCTAATTGGTGAATCGGCTGTTTGCCAGATGATGATCTTCCTTAAAGTTCCAGATGCTTGTGGCCCTCGTTCTTTGTAGTAAGCTTACAAATTAACCCATGCTCTTGCAGATTTTTAGTTCTAGAAGGCAAGATAATGGTTTCTTCCATCCCTTGTACATGACAGAACCTTCCACGACTTTTATGCGCAATGATGTGGCAGATCAGCATTAGACTTCTAACCCATGTCGTGCATGCGTCATGTTTGTGGTGCATTAGTGGCGTATCCCACCTAACTTTCAGGTCTATTGTGGTTGCGTAGGCGACTTATTTCGTTAATCAAATATGCATGACTTATTTCCTACTATCGTCATTTGTGAAGGAGCAAATCAGACTTGCGGCCAATGTGGAGACGTAGGTTTATAACCACAGATAGCTATGACATTATTGACTGAGCCATTTAAGAAATTATATAGGGCAGCTAAGAGTTGTTTATGTTGAGATGCTACCAAGGAATGCCTCCGAATCAGAGGCGACTCAGTGCGCATCTTTGCATTATGGTCTATTGCCCGACCGAAGCTCCACATTGCTCTTTTAGGCCATGTAAGACAATAAGCAGGTATATTGCTACCCTACACACAAATAACTTTTTAAAGCGAGAATTCAGGGTCATTAGTTTGAATAACTGGCTCAAGGTTAATTAAATCGACTAACTTTAAGTTGCTGTAAATGTAAGAAGCAAGTTATTTTTAAGTTATTTTAAAAATGAACGGAAATGCTCTCATTGTTGGAAGGCCGTTGTCAGCGATTTCCTTAACAGCACCAACCAGACCCTAAGAAACATGGCAAAAACCTCAGTTTAGCACTACAAGGTCCCAATCCTGCGATTGTGCTTTAATTAACATTACGCTCCTTGCTCTGCTCTCATCCGCAAATGGCATAATTTTGTTCTGTCAAGCAATAATCACAAAATCAATCCATCAACTGTTGCGTTCAAAAATGAGCTCGCATACATGCAAAAAGTGTTTAGGCACTCATGAATAGAAGTCAGGATTTCGAGCGCATTGACACAGGCATAATGAATTTCACAAAAGCTCGCTTTCGCCGCAGCAATGAATGCTTGCATATTTTTGCAAGCTGATGTATGGCTCTCAGCCTTTGCTCAGGAATGGGACGAAGTTAGGCCTCGGTGGTGTAAACTAAGTCAGTCAACACTTTATCCTCATCGAATTTCTTACTTGTTTTAAAAACGCAAATAAGGAACTGCAATCTTCAGCCATTTCCCTATCAGTTAAATCATACCCACATAAATACCCTGATGGAATCTTTGGTTGTCTAATTTTTTGTGCTCAGGGTAGAATTAAGCTTTATCTTTCCTTCATTTTGTGGGAGGCGAATGTTTGGCGTTCATAACTGAAGCAAATAATTCACCATGCATACAACATGTAAAAGTGCATGTGTTTTAGCTTAAGACTTTCTATGCTTATGCTTACAGTTTAATTCTAAGGCATTGACTTGCCGTCATTTAAATGCATCCCATTCAGGACATTCCCGCTTTGAAGGACACATGTTAACCACTTTAGTCAAGTTAAATAAGTTTTAACGACTTTTCTAGTCAATGTATGGAAATCGAGCCCTAATTCGCAATGGTATTTATTGTTCCTTACTTTCCCTTATCATTTTATTATCAATAGCATTGCTATGCGAACAGGGGTAAACCCACCTTTAAGCAAGGTATCTTGAGCTGACAGATTGCTACGCTTTATGGGTTTCATTTGAATGATTCCAAGGCGTATGTTTGTTCATTTTAATTTGTCCTGTCTGCATGTGAAAGAACTCTCATTTGATTACCACCACAACCGTAGCAGGCATGTCTGTCAACAAAATCTTGAAGCACCGCATTTTTGACATCAGCGTTAAACGTGCAAGCTCTTATGCGTGAAATATTACGCATTTTTGCGTAAGTCACTCGAGGTTTTTAACTTAAACGCATATTTTTCTCATCATAATGTCATCAATGAATGCTGACAAAATTACGCAATTTGCACAACGAAGAGTTTCTTGCTGTCTGGCATATCTTTGTGCATGCGACAAGAATGTGGGCGAATGGTAGTTAACTGCCAGAAGGACCATGCATGCTTGTTCGTTAATTTGGTACAACTTTCTGCATTATTTCCAGACCACAAAAAACACAAAATACAAAGTCCATGATTCGCAGCAAAGATGAATTTTACAGTCCTTTTGCAAGTTACACACATTACCAATGTACGAGGATATAATCTCAGAAACACCATTCTACTAGGTCTATTTGCGACTCTTCACAATAGCAGATCATGCCCTACGATGCGACAAAATCGAAACATCTTTGCTGCAAAGTATTTTGATAATGTCTGAAAATTGCTCAATGCGGTTTTATAGTAGACGGTGGGAGTTGCTTACTTTACGCACACCATGTAGAAGTTAGCTTGTACGAAAATGCCCAAACCAGCTCTGATTTCACTTATGCCATAAAGCTAGGGCGTCTAATTCTGCAGCGTCCATGGTGTGTAAGCCGCACATCTCACCGCCTCGTTGTAAAGAGAGCAGTCGCGGCTCCAGTTTCACGATTAAATTAAGGACATAGATAAGGCGTCATCGTGCTACTTGAAATCCAAATCTGTATCGATAGATGCTGATACTGTCACTGGTTCATTCGTACACTACAAATAGTAAGGATAGCGCAATGCGGCCACGCACACGACCTCTTTCCTGCTTGGCGTGACGTTGTTAGGGTGGAAAAGCATGCAAATTGTCACTAGCACTGAAGCTTAATGGGCAGTGCTGGACCTGACATTTTGCATACTTGCACCAAGACTTGTCGAGATTCATGCGATATTCTGACACACTAAATTTGATGTAAATAATGACCTATTTTGACAATAGAAGTCAATTAATTTTCGTCGAGTTAAGTCATGCCTAGCTGAGAATAAACTTGGTCAGCGAGTTTAATAGCGGCTTGAGTTAGCTGGTTGTAAGAGCCCGATAGTTATTTGGCTACAATTACTAAAAAAAGGAGCGATTCATAATTAAACAATGCAATCATGCAAAACTGCTTAAGGTTTTCATTTTTATAGCGCAATTTTTGGGACGACACTATTCCATAGTGGTGTTCCACCATCGGCTTCCCAAAGCTTTGGCTAAAGCATACCGCTCTTAAGGGAGGGCATTTATGCTAGCAGACTTAGCAGCAGAATGGCGAAGCCAAGTGCCGCTGAATGCTGATTGGCATGTAGTGTGCTGGAAGTCAATCAAGCATTTTCTTAATGCGTTTGTGAATTTTGCGGCGGTGGATAACAAAACACTGCAAGCGCTCTGTGCACAGCTTATTTTGCATTCAAATGTTTAAAAGTCATCTGCTCTATTCCTCTACCCTTGTTCTACTCTTTGACTAAGCAATTGATTTCATTATTCCTATTCATGAAGGATTATTGGGAATGGCACAATTAAAATGACTCGTTTTATTAAAGTCTCCCAGATGTCACCGCTAGCAACTCAGCATACATATGCGAGGACGTGCAGCAGCTTAGCAGAACAATTGATGCCTCCACTGATGGCCAATCTTTCCTCATCGGAGTCGACGCAAACAGGGTCAAGGTTTCACTGCGTCCCACATCCGGCAACAACGCGCATATGGACTTCCAGTTGACTGTAAATTTCCTCACCAGTTTAAAATCATTTGACTCTACGCAGAAAATCATTCAATTTATGTAATTACTTATATTTGGCTTAAATCTCTTATTTGAAAAATGCGAGCCGCAAATGACCTTGTGGAATGCTTGAAACACGCAAATGAGACTAGCCATTATCGGCACTTTGCATATCATCAGAGATATCCCGATAACTTTACGATCGTCAGAGCATAGAGCGTGCTTTGAATGGAGAGTGTTTATTTTAGATCAAGTGTTGCTCAAGGTATCCCAAGGTTAGGCCTGAGATGTCAATCGACTCACCCATATTTCATCCCAACATCGATCCGTCAGATAATTCCATGTGTTTAAGCCTTCTAGATCACTGACATAGGTGAGCAAAGTCATGTGAATTAAAATTCATGTAAACAATGTTTGAGAGTACTGATGAGTGCATTTTGCCAAAAAGCCAATGATTCCATGATGCAAACACTGGGAACGGAACATTTCATCATTTCATTCTGTGAAGTTTGACTCCAGATAGCAGTCGTAGGGTTTGAAAGTTTGGTTACAGTCAAAATTTTGGGCTAACAGGAGGGACTCAATTGCGTGTCTTACAGTTTGATTATCTGTTTGGCTTGCCATGCCACACAGCTGTCACAGTTTGCTGGAATTGGTGAAGGCGGTGCTCTATCTCATGTACCACCCCGCCTTCGATTCAGCAAACAACTTTTTGAAGTACTTGATGATCCTGCACGGCTATCCACAATGACGACGCGTGTGCTAGCTGATCTTCCAGTCAGGGGACGTCGATTCCCACCAAATACCGCATGGCTAGATTGGTCTCGCGATAACGACTGTCTGCCTACCGAAGAGGAGAAGCTGGAGGGGGTGCAGGATGCGACGGGCATAATGAACGATTTCGATCAGAAAGGTGGTGATGCGTTTGATGTTCTCCATGCAAAATGCATTCATCTATCATGATATGCACCAACCTTATAGCCTCGCAAATGCAAAAGCTGTCCATTAGCTTTTAAGAAGAAGCAAGAATAGGTGTCGTTCCAAAGAGTAGCAAAAGCTTAATCTGGTTTGGTGGTCTCGTTCTAGGTGACATGTTGCACCACCTCCTACGAAGCAAAATATAAATTTTGGCCAACGCAGGCCAAATGACTTATTGCGAAATGCCTTGCATTAGAGCAGATCTGAAGTGCTAAATTGTTGCGTGGTGCAACCAATTTACAAGATTAGTTTGCCATAAATATTTCTGAGTTTCATGCAGTTGCCGCTACTGCCTCTTTGCTAGTAGAAGCTTCTCCGCCATGCCTGCTTTGTTTGGAATGCAAAGGTTTACGCACAAAGGTTGACGCTAAATACTCACCTTCCTGGCAAACTCGTGGTCGAAGATTGGATAGACGATTAGATTGCTACCACAAAATTGCTCACGTGTCTCAGAGACCTGATCTGATGATTTTAAAGAGTCGGCTAGATGTATTTAGCGTTCAGTCAGATCACAAAGCTCAATTTGTTGTTATCAATATAGTTTCGCGGCACTTTGGGCAGGAGAAAATGGATAAAACGTCTAATGATAGCTTAACAGAGCATGAGTTGCCTCCTTATGGGCAGTGAAATCAAAGTGGATGGCAATGTGAACAAGTGTGTGTTTGTGTTGAACAAATGACCAAACGAGAAGTCGGACAATAAATAGTGTTTTGAGGTATTGACCAGGAACTACCGAGCTAGAAGAATTGACTGACTATCTACACGCCATACATGATTGAATTCGTCCTCCACTTAATTTATTTTTAACTGGGTCAAATAAGATCGCATTATCGCATGTAGGAATAAACTTGCATTGTGCAATTTGTTAATACAGGATCTGCTTCACCGTGCTTATTTCATCAAACACTACTGGAGAATTCTGTCTTTTTATATAGGGAATCCGAAGAATTGGTGACATTCCTCTTTAAATAAATTTCTGTTTACTTGCCTATGTTAAGAGTCTCCTGTTGCAAAGCAAATGCATCACAATTTCGCACATGTCCATTGCTTGGATGAAAGAAGATGTTGGTCTCAACGACGCTTCGTAGGTAAATTAGCAGTACCAAATTTCATGGCTTCACTCCCAAGAGAAAACGCTGTCAAAATTTTACGGTGAATTAACAGATCTACGCCCACTCCTAGGCATAGAAAATTGTAGGAACCCAACAATGGGCACGATTCCGTCATTACTAAGCCGTGCACAATTTTAAATTGTTTGTTAAGCTATCTAGTGATGTGGCGGCACTGAGAAGTGCAACTGAATCCAGTGCAGACTACCATCATTTAAGCAGCAAGCGTCCGAAGTAAAAAAACAACAATCAGAAGGCAACACAATGCAAAATGAAAGTTAAACAGGGAAGAAAGCGCTAAGAAAACGTTGTCTTCTCAAAGCATCGAGGCATATTTTTCGTTTAAATGCACTTAATTTTATTTGCTCTTTCCTAAATTATAGTGAGTGCACCTTATTTAAAACTCTAGTTGATGTACTTACCTTATCTGCATTTGATTTTTATATCCAAAGTTAAGCAACCTTTTCTTGATGTTAAAATCCATTTTACAACATTTTATCGAATGCATTTGGGGACGTATTTTTACTTAACTTAACTATGCAGTACATTCAAAAAGCAATCACGAAAGCAAAATACAATTTTTTATTGCAACGTTTGGCGGAACGTTTTGCACATGCTTGTAAAGTATACGGTGAGTCGCAGGTAAATTAAAAACAGCCATCATCCAAACGCATTCAACTTCATAGATGCCTTTGTTTATTTTTTAATCATTATTCTTAATTTGTACGAAAATCATAGGTCTTTCCGCTCAGTTTATTAAAAATAAGACAAGGACCAAAGCTGCTGTTAATTTTTTCTCAACTTGTGTCCTGAGTAGCACCAACAGTTTCGTTATTTCCAGTCGCTAAGGCAGAAGTCGTAATTACGCATGATACTAGGTTCAAAATCACAGAAAAGGTAAATAGCAGGCCAATCACGTTGTTTAAATCATCTATTGTAGGCATTTAGTCCAGCGGCTGGGTTTGCGCCTAGACTGGTGCATTTTACCTTTTAACGCCTCGTTACATAGGTCTGTCCATGTTTCACTTCAATGAGCAATTATTGACAAAAGTGGTCAAAGGTATCGGAGCCAGAAACTTTATTGTAGGTGCAGTGATGAAGTCAAATATGCCCTGGAGACCTGTATCGTAACATATGGTGCAGTTCAGCATTTAACTTTCTTGTCTATCGCTCATCAAGTAGAACGTGACCTCACTCAGGCGTAAATAACTAGCATTGCTCAGCATAGAAACAATCACATCTCACTGATAATTTATCAGAAGCCAGCATTAATTGGCTACTACAAGCGCGTGAAAGTGAAGGCCTATGTGTCGCATCACCTTCACCGGCCTTTGTTGTACTGCTATTCGGCAAGCATTCGCCGTCGGACAGCTCATAGGGCTTGGATCCGCTTAGACGATTATTAAATTAAAATTTCAAACGCTCAAATGGAAAATATTGCTGTAATTACAAAAGTACTATCAGCTGGACAATTTATAAAGTCTGCGCAGGCAAAGTTTAACTTCAGCTTGTTTTATTTTAGCACAATAGAGGTCACTGCGACAAACGACTGTTAAGTGATTAAAATTTTAATCAGCTTGTCTACTAAAGCATCTCAGCAAATGTAAGCGGCTTCGGGGTGCATGTCGTTCCTCATTTTTATCCATAGATTGCTCTCTTGCTTGCTGCAGCACCGCCTTTTTAATGAAAATGGTCTTTAAAAGTAAAGCCACGCTCTGTTTGAATGCCGACTAAAACGATTTTAGTCTAGCACGATAATATCAAACAAATCAATCTTCTTAATGCTACTGACGTATGCACCTAATTGCTTTTCTCCCTTAAAAGAACCACGAATGATTGCTGACTCTTCAGATGGTTGCATTACTTCAGTCACCTTGTCTCAGACAGTGGAAAATATTATTCTCTCGATCGCGAGACAGCTACTGGAAAAAGGCATGCGTTGTGTTTTGATCCTCACCGTCGATTAAATCCATCATCTTTGAATTGATGTGAAATGACTAACGAGGATCACTCTATTAATTTTTATGAATTTCGCACCTAATACATGCGCAGCTAGCAAAGCACAGCTCCTGCTTTAATCCCACTTTAGTTGCCAAGCGCTAGTATTACCAGTCATAACACTCGTTTTTTATTATTCGTAAGAAAATATCACGTATTCAACAGAGACAAGACAGTCCACGCGCCTCATTCAGCATTACTTTATATTTTCAAGGCTAATCCTAATGTACGCACAGAGATGATGCAGTTGCTCCTCGATAATGGGACTTGCACTTATCTGTGTGATTACCTTGGCAACACGCCTCTTCACTGGGCGGCAAAAGATGGCAATTTGGACGCCGTCACTCTGCTGCGTAAATTAGACAGCACAGGGCCACAAACTGAATCAAAGAAAACAAGCTGCTCTTGCTCTTGCTGGTGTTGAGGTATGTGTGTTCTTCATTCGCCTTATAACATCCACGAAGACAATAGCTTTATCATTGCTAGCACAACTGCGCGTAGGAATAATTTTGCGAATCGCATACTTTTAAAATGG
This sequence comes from Taenia hydatigena, assembly GCA_036345935.2. Taxonomy (NCBI): domain Eukaryota; kingdom Metazoa; phylum Platyhelminthes; class Cestoda; order Cyclophyllidea; family Taeniidae; genus Taenia; species Taenia hydatigena. The sequence goes on along the minus strand of JADWOT020000002.1, from coordinate 6,313,233 downwards.
TAAAATATTTAATGGTTTATTGAGCTAATAGGGTGGTACCTTACGGCGCATTTATGTGCTCGTTCATTCCTCGTACAAATAGGACGACTGCGAAATGGCAAAATCCGCTTTGGCGACTACCCTCGCCTCCCCTTCTCGAGGCAGGTGCCTGAAAGCTGCACTACAGCATGCTACCTTAAACGGTCGCCTACTACTGTTGCAACTTTTACTCATGCATGGGACTGACATCAGCTATTCTGATGCCTTTTTCAGATGCACTCATTTTTGCAGCGATTCGAGGCTGTCGCTTGCATGCTCTTCAATACTTTCTGTCAAACGGAGCTAATATCGAGCAGAAGGACAGTGAGAGCTGGACGCCGCTTGAGTGCACCCATTTTAAGCGGCGACCCAATTAACGTTTTTTTGCGATTGGCCAGAGGGCCTATTGCTGAAATCGGGCAAAAAATCCGTTCACGAAAGAACTAGATAAACTCAAATGTATGCCAACTTCTTTGCCGGGCTAAAATTTCCACCTTATTTCATAGGTCGCTCTGTATGGGCAAAACCTGACCCGAAAAACCGCATCATTTGCTGAGCCTAGACGAAGTTGCATCAGAAAATGCCATATTGCGAATAAGACGGTGGGTGCCGGTGGCATAGGTGATGAGAGCACTATTCCATGGCAAACATGCAGGTGTAGAGTCGTGGAATGTTCAATTAGCTGAAGATAACTCCACCACACAAAGAACCTTAGCACAAGGAGTTTATCATGATTCGATCAACACTCAGCTTTTCTTCTCACTCCCGGAATTCGTTCTCCCAAATCAGCCATCACAGGTGATCAGATAGACTAGAACCAACCGTAGTGCAGAAATAAACCTAAAACCTCAAATTTTATTGGCGGGAGGGTCCGCTATTGGCAAGTCAACATAATGTTTAACATGAGACCTCTGTATACGGCAATGGTTGACCAACTCATCCTACCAAATAATGTATACCTATGCCTCGACGACGGAAGATAAGTAAAGCTTACAGATGTCCATTCCTTATATGTCTACTTGCATCACCCACAGCTCACTTAATAGGGAAAATGAAGACGGTGGCTATCAAGCTTTCGATCACCAACCCACTAAGTAAATTTTAGATTCGTTTCTCCCCGCCGCCTACTAATAAACCAAGAATCGTTATGAGAGTCGCTAACCTGTACATGCGTATATACGCAAGCGAAGAGAAGAAGGCACTCAACCAGGCCTAGCCGTCAAAGGCGCAGGAGTAGGTCAAGCAAAACCTGCAGCTTTGAGTGTCAGAAAGCACTGCCGGGCAGCATCTACGACCTCTCTAGCGATTTCGCACAAACGTAACTTCACACTTCTTCTCTCAATCCTTTTGATTGATTAAAACTTTAGACAACCTACTTAGTCGCGCAATCATTGAGGCTCTTACGGTTTGAGTGAATTTTTGTGGCTAAACTACATTTAGTGAGAGGTCAGAGGCAGCGTTTCGATAATTGTTGGGAATTAAAAGGATTGAATCTGATAAGTCGTTTACTTCAACAAGGGATTCTTTTCACCGCTTCCACATTGACACTAGTTGCAGAGGCATTTGGGGAACGTCGGTTCGCTCCATTGCTAAAACATATGCCTCGAAACCAATGGCTGGCGTACGCTTGGCGCAACTGAACAACAGTAGCAGTGGCAGCAGTAGCACGGGTTCGTTCAGGATCTGCTTCGACAAATAGAATGCGTAGGAAATGGAAAAGTGAAGAGCAAATTAGTTAGCCTTTAGCCATCAAAGGGGAATTTTTATTATGCATTTTCCGTCTAATTAATGGCATCTGCGGCATATGCAGTCTATGCTTCATGGGGGATGCGCATCTCAACATAGAAGATAGACGGCAGATAAAATCGCGCACAATTAGGGCCTTTTCCAATGTCAAACCGTTAATCTTTATAAGAACTAACGAATTAGCAGCCTTTCCCTACACGCATCCAAGTCCTTTATTCGCACTTCATTTGATCCTTTCTCTCTCCTACGCCACAAACGCAGGAACTGCAGAGCCGCGACGCAAACGCATTAGCGACCGGTTCGCCCATAGCAGTCTGGACAAAGTGCATGCTCTTCAAAGAAATCAAAGATAACAGAGTTAATATGCACTTCACTTATTTGCATGTCCTCATTTTAGTGCGAGATTGTAAGCTTTTACCTACCTATGACCGGTGCCAATGGATTTAAGCCCAAAAAACATTCCTGCATCCGTCCAAACAAAAAGAGGCCAAGATTATCAGTCCCAATCTCAGTGAAGTTCTGCGATAACCTTTTCAACCAAATGGGTCCATGGACACTAAGTTTACACTTAGTTGTTGGTAATTAATGAGGCCTTTTTTTAAAAAAGGTGCTATCTGCATCCATCAAGGGGTAATGAAAGTCCTCAAAACATGGGACCGCTGGACTGCAGGTCTGAAATCCGGCAAAGCGACAGAACTTCTTACTGATAATGCACATTTTAGGTGGATTTTCTTACGTGTTCACTTGCTTAAGCTGCTCGAGATTTGCATGCTCCACGATTTTGACAGGCCAGGTTATTCGTGGTCACAACTCTATTCCATGCTTTGCCGTTTTTGCAAGCAGGGCTGACTCTTGTGGAATCAGCCGTTTATGCAAGTCACTCGATCAAATGCATCGTGCTGCTTTTGGCTAGTGGGCAACCATCCTGCTTTGCCTTTCTGAATGTAGAGAAGGAAAACGTTGTCATTATAATAGCGAATGATGCTTGTTACTGAAAAGAAGTTCTCGGTTCCCATACCATAATTTCTGAATTAATTAATTTGCTTGTCAACCAGTATGCTTGGCGAAACGGCCACAATTACAATCTATTGGCTTGTAGACCGGTTCGACTTACAGCTTCTCATTTTATCATGCATTTCTTTTCTAGAACCCATATATTGGCCTAACACTCACACGTCCTTGTCTCCTTCAGCCTTGACTCCCAATTTTTGGTACCTCTCTCACGTAATAGCCTGATGCTTGAGATAGTCAGTTACCTTCTCTTGAGTAAGTGGAGTTAAGGATGTGTAGGGAATAGGCATGAGGTAGTACCTTCCACTCTCTCTCCCTACATTCTCTTTCCTTCTTCTCTATCTGCTCCTTCAAGAAGCAACGTATTTTTTACGATTCTGTTTTGCATCATGCTGTATGAAGCATGAATTTTAAGGTCCTGCTTTTTTACTTCTCATTAGTTTAAAAGTCTTCTTACCCAGTCTGCTGGCCACGCCTAATCTTTTGAGAGGGAGCGATGGTGTTGAGTGACCTCAAGTAGACAGAGCTGGGCAGTAATTGCTGATAAGTATGCATCAAGTGCATTGTAGGGTCTCCAATTTATCACAAACAAGGCGGTAACCGCCTACTTAACGGTAAAATGCAATGGTTAAGTTTACTCAAGGTTTGAATCAAGACGGAATTCGAAAACTATGCGGTATTTCGTCACATCGCAACAATTCAGTTTACACGGTACGCAGACTCAAGCATAGTGCAGGAGTAGTAGTAAATCCAAACGGCGCTGTCGTGCTACTAGATCAATGTGTTTACCTGCTTCATACTGCATGGCTATCGACAACCGCATGCATCTAATCCACTCTGCAAATTGAAGCAAGTAATTGGAGTTGGCTTGATTAAAATCTGTATTTCAAAGTCTGCCAACTGCTTCTTCAAGTAATTTGTAGCGAAGTCATTCATAAACAAAATATGGCGACGTCTAGAGCTCTAAGGAAGGGCGGCCGTTGGAGCGGTAGACATGCTACTCAACTGTCGTCTCAGTAGAGTCCTAGATCACACATAAGCGAGTGACTGGAACGTGATAACATTACTAGTGTCTTATGCTCAAGATTTGTAATATGGCACGAACTTTACTTTGCATGTATTTTCGATATAAATAAATTATTTTGAAGATCACTTATTAATAAGATTTGACAAGCAGACGGAATCTGAGCTCCTTGGAAAGCTTTCCCGTACACTTGGATGTTCTCTTTCTTTTCATTCCCACGGGCTTATTATTAATGTACCTTCATTTCATCCTCCCAAGTGGACAAGTTGGCAAGGCGACCAAATCTTGCACTGAGATTTTCTGAACCAAAATCGCGCCTAGTTTAGTCGCTCCTTAAACATGCACTCCATACTTCACAAGGCAGGCTTATGCATCATCTTTTTACTTGAGGGTGCCAGCATTAATGCGCAAAGATATAGTACTTTCATGTCATCGCACTCGCACTAAGTTCGACTGTTGCCAAGTGGTCACTTCCTGCCTTTTCTATTCTTATTCCGAAAATTCTCTTCCTTAATGCATATTTTATCCATTCCATGATTCGTGCCAACCCCTCATTCGGGGTTACTCACAGGTCATAAACTCGCAAACATAGTGCGTAGGGATAAGTAGATTTGAAGGCACCCGCCCCGACCAAACCCCTCCAATCAGATGAAGGCGGTAGTGGCATTAGCACGCCCAATAAGGGCTTTAATATGATGCCAATTTCGACTCTAACACGCAGATCACTAAGGTAGATAGGTGGTAAGAATGGGTGAATAGCCAGACAATTAAGCCAAGGAAAGTAAAACTTGCTGCAAAACGACCAAGCTATATTGTGCTTAACATGACTGCCTGATTGACCCGCAGCTGTGTTTGCCACCTCCGTTTCATCATCGCTAGGAAATTCTGTCTGATTACTATCCCATTTCATTGGCTAATTGAGTAGCCTACTTCCAGGTAGGATGCGGTGGACGATGAAACAAAATCACCTGGATAAATGAGGAGTGCCTTTTTAATGGATACTTGCAACATTATTCCTATAGGGGCCACAAAATCAGTGTTGGTCGTAGCTGCGCCTGTCATCTGTACCCTTCCTGGAAATCCTGCATGTTGGAGGGTTCGTTTTGCCTGAAGACAGTAGGATCAGGTTTAGCCATCAATGTTCGTAAACTACGCTCCCTTCATTCATCACTGGGATCCCCGCCTCCTTAGACATTATATCGATTGATCCTGTTGCGGTGCCTTTAAGTGACCATATCAATGAGTATCTACGGTGCACTTGGAGTGCGCCAGTCATTCATTCACGCGTTCTTCATGTCAGATGGTGAGCGGTGGCGAAGTCGCAACAGAATTTGAAGCGAGCGCGTAGGAGCCTTTTCGCGCCTCACAGCTAGCCACCTAGAGCATTCATGGCTAGCAGGAATATGTAGCTTTGACCACGTCTTCTGCAAGGCAGTAGAGTCAACAAAGTGTGGCTTGATACTGTTCTGCCTATCCTGTTTCGGTAAGGCAAATACCTATTTTTAATCGCTGTTTAGTTTGGTCTTCAACCCTTTCACTTCCGAACTTTATAGTCGGTTCTTGACTGTCTTCCACTCCTGTCTTTTACAGAAAAGCAGGTGATTTTAAGAGAGTGAATACTAGTGCAGAGAAGTTAATGTGAGTGGCAGAGGAGGGTGGACTGCTAGCCCTGCCAACATATAGCGAAATCAATTGCATGAGGGCTTGCTTACATATCTGTCGTATGTTGGTTGGTTCAGAAACATGCAACATCACGCGAGACAAAGTGCTTTATGAGAGCATAATGGGTAATAGATATTTAGGAAAGGAGAAGAAAGAAGGATTGTTACTTGGTCCTCGTTCTGAATGCGTCGAGTTGTCCTTTGCGTAAAAACTGCTCGCGAATATCTGTGACAAAATGTGAAATTAATCTGACTTTAAATCTTTTGATATAGACAATGCAGACATCGATAGCTTCTGACGCTGGATAAGCAGATGAGTAAATTCTTGACCTGGGATGTAAGCGTGGAGGGGGTGGGGCAGAATGGGAGTGCTAGCGCCTTCTCTCTCGTCGGCGATTGACCTTCATTTTAGCTGCTGTATGGAAAGCTCATCATCATAGCAATTTATTACCTTTAAATGGGCTTAATCATGCAAAATATTCGTCCACCTGTGTCCTTTTCTGGAGACATTTCTGCATGCATTTGCCTTTTGATACAACAAAAGTGCAATTTTAAACAAAGCAGCTGCTAGGATCCCATGAAAGAGTGGAAAAAGCCACTCGTCCAGACAGCTCTGCACCCGGAGAATATAAAATGGCTGTTATAAGGTGAATATAAGTGGATATTTGGGTAGGCGATTAAGAAAGCGAAAAAGTGTGCTGTTTTTTTATGCAAACACAAGGAAGGGGTGAGAGGATGGGTGGATGAATAAGTCCACGCATTTCCGTCTCCCTATTAAAGCGGTAGGTCGCACAGGGGAGTCAGGATTAATTGGTGGGAATTCAGCGAACCACAGTGTGCGCTTTTGCTCAAAACCTCAGCTAAGGTACGATTGACGAAGCAGTCCAGTCAAGGCACGATGCTTTGTTGTTGAGAGCAGCCAGTAAACTAGACACTGCGAAATTCCCATGTTTAGTGGCCACATCTGACCGCTGAATAACATCACGTGGTATGCCCGCGTGGAAGAGAGAACACAAAGCATTACATTGCGCCACAAAGAATATTGCTTGCCAATTAATCCTTTCAACGCATATGAACTCTGCAATGAGGCATGCAAGAGAGGTTGACAACTTATCCCTTTTCACGTAAGTGGGCACTGATATTCCACCCTTAAGACCCACTTTGCCAAAGTATGCCATCGCAACAGCACAGATGCTTTTCGTAAAAAAAATTAATGTGAAACGATTAATTCACCTGACTTTATGGTTTTGCGTTTTGGAGTGCCCATCGGTTAGAATCTAATGCGAGTAGTTAAAATGTGGCAAAAACTCTGATTGATGTGCAGTTAACAATGATGCTGTCAGTTGTCCGAATTATTGAGCTTCGATTCTAGTAATTTTTGTAAGGCCTTGCTTTGGGACATAACCAATTTGTAATGACGAATCTGCAAGCGCAAAGTGTAGGGCACATTCTTTATTCGCCAAGTACTCCATTGCCATTTTCTTACATAAAAATATCAGGCAGTACCATTTACACAGCAGCATTCAGACAGCGACAGGAGAAGGACCGCTGCCGCATTATTTTTGCCATTGTATTGTTCATAAATGGGGCCACTTAACGTATCTATCTCTCACGACAATGTAAGAGAGACTCTCCTCCTTCAAGTCACCCGATTCATTCACCCAAGCTCCTGTTAAAAGCAAACTACGTTACTTTGACTTCCTTGTATTTATCATTCAGAATTTGCTCCGCAATCACTGACACGAACCGTGTTCTTTCCCAGCACTAATGAATCCCTGACGGACGACCAAGAGCACCTTCTCTCTCTACAATCAGAATCACGAATCATTGGCTAATTAGGCACTTGATCGTTGCTAGCGGTTTTCAAAGGACGCTAACGCCTTTTAAGCAAAAGTGCAGTGGTCTACCATGAAAAGTCGCATTTTTGAGCTGCTGCGAGGCCTGCAGGACAAACCAGTTCTCCACCCTGAGGTCACAGATTGGGCACAAATAATACGTTTGCTTTCTGAGTGTTGCAAAAATAACCCGCTTGAGGTTGTAATACTGGAAACGACTACATGTTACGTTTCCCCTCAAAGTGGAATAGGTGCGGACGATTTCAACTTTGAATGTCTTAATCAAGAAAAGTCGGTTCGAATTATCGATATCCTTAAGCGCGTTCACTGTAACACTTAAAGCCTTAGGATAATGGCAATATTTGTCACAAAGCGACTAACGCAACTATGACGATGGTGTCTCATTCAAGTTTCCAGTTTAATGGTAAACCTGGAGTTGCGGCTATTCATTGGGTCCCACCTACCTTTTAACTTCAATATCATCAGGACGTGTTGTAAATGAATCCAGTAGTAGTGAGTAGTTGCGGCGAAGCTATCAAAATCGGGAAATCAAGCATTTAATTTAGACACCGCTTTCTGTGTTGCGAATGCTGTACGTATGGACTAAATGGGCCCGAAATATTTGCTTTGAAATGAAACGCCCAACGTGCTGACACAATACCGATGGGTGTGTTTTTCTAATTTTACTCACAAAACCCACAATTAAGCATACAATCGCATTCATCTCTGGATGTCTTTCCCGACTGTAGATGTGCTTTGTCTCCTTTTATTAAGGAAACTCGCCTCCTCTGTTAATTAGCAACACACTAGCAAAGTGTTTTGGTGTCGACATTCTGAGTCTCATAATTTATTGAGGCCGAGATTTAAAAGCAGTGTTGCTCACTTGGCATTCGTTCACGTGCAATTCTTTGTTATTTTGTCTTGGTCATCAAACATAATCCATATGGTCATTTAGTTTGCGCAGATCTTAAATTCACCCACAGTCTCCTGACCTACATTGTTTACCAGAGTGCACCAAGTTACTGCCCTTCATACAAACAATCACCCAGAATTGTGCAGGTAAATACGAGACAAACTTTTAATAATTCTACCCTCTCTGGTTGTGAGATGGCTTCACTCGACTTGCAAAATAGTAGCGTCAAATAAGGTCAGAGTGTTTAAAAGCACCGAGACTATATTCTGAGAGAAAAAAACAACAATATGCCTTGTGCTCTTTTATTATCAAACCTATTGTCTGCCGTGATGCAAGCCAAATACGAGATCCTCGACTCCTACCTACTGCTCGAAGTGTACATAACACCACCTGTCTGAAGGCGCATCTGTTTTACGGATGTTCAAATATCTTTCTCTGCTGAGTAAGCATCTGGAACACCTTCGAGGTAGTTGACGAAGGAATTATTGGCTGTGTGAATGCCTTAAGTGCTTAGAGTTGGTTTCTCCCTAGCACGACTAATTATCCATTTTACCACTGCATTTGTGCATCGTTTTTGGCAGTAATCTCTAATCACGAGTTCAGGACTTCCTTTCGCCAATTGAGGGTCCTGAGATGTTACAGACTCCAAATTTTGCATTCATAAGTAAAAAAAAACAGTGGCTTTTGTCAATCTGTTTCACTTCTAAATATCAAGAGTGCTCCATTCCGATTAGATTTTTGTACGTGATTATTAAAATAATTTTGCCAATTGTATTTAACCCCCTCTTTTTGTTTCCATTTGTGTTATTACCTGTCCAGAATTATTTTCGCTGGGCCTATATAGCATGTGGAGGGGGTGAGTGCCTGCTCAAATCACCTTTGATTGGGCGAACCGCATCTAAAGCAATTCGCTCGAAAAGCACCTATTAAGACACATGTAAACTTTACACGGTTAGTATGGATGCGGTTAAAGCCGTGCCTGTGAGCTGGAATATTTGACTGGTCCTACAATGACCTTAATGGAAGGCAAGGGCAAGCGTGAAAGGGATGCAGACTAAATAAGCCCGGCTCATTGCCGATGTGAGCTGTCAGATTAAAGATTATAAAATCCACAAGGGATGGTTAAGAAGCAAGTGTGTCCAAAGCATGCCACTGCTAGTTATTAGGTGTGAGCTGAAGGCACTATGGGACCATCCTCCTTTAAAATGGAGCTGATTGGGCATCAAAGCCAATGTTCCTACTAACTTTTAGAAGGATCACATTACACTCAGACGCACATCTTATTTGAATTTTGCGGAAAAGTGTTTGCAAGCTAACAACTTCCAAGATCCTTTGACCCTATTTTCATAGGCTGTGCAACAGTCCGACAAGGGTTGTCTAAGTCGAAGATGGTCTGGACAGGGTGATTAGTCCGTGAAAAAAGCGCTAAACCCTATTTGACCTCATATTTCTGCCGTACGTTACACCTTCATTCTCATGCATCTGCCACAAAACCTGCCAATGCGGGCAGTCCCTGCGACACATGAAAACGTGAGGAATGTCGATAAGTATGCAGGTAGGTGACAGTCAGACAGATAGGTGAAGGACATCATCTACCAAAGCGTAACCAAGTATTAGACCATTTCTGTTTAAGAAGTGGTCGCTACTGTTAAGTATGACAAGAAGATGGGCTTGATTATTTGAAGGATTCTTCTAGAACACTCAATGTTTGGAGTTTATTTGAAGAAAGAACTAAAATATGTTTGACTGTAGACCCGGTTTTAACAAGCAATCTCCAGCTTCAGTTTTGCACCTTTTCTCTATTTGTTTGATGAGTGCTCGGAGGTCGGCTGTTTAACACAATTCGTCAGTACTTCGAAGCACTCCATGACTGCGTTTTCTTTAACCAAAGATTAATTTATGTGGCGCTAGTTGTGTGGCCTCTCACCGGTAGATTTTGATTATCTTTAAATGCTCCGAAAAGCCTGATGTAGTGGTTGCTAAGCAATCAATTTCCCCTTTTTTAGCCATCCCATTTACGAAGAAAGAACTGTGGAAGACTATAACCAGCGCGTAAGAAAGGTCTTATCGTGAACGATAATAAAGGACGTCAAGCCACCGAAAAAAATAACTTTTAAACCCCAACTTTTCCACACTTGCACAATTCTCTACGCATTTCTTACACAAACACTTATTTTTGTCTTCATGACTTCATCCCTACATTTTCCTCATTATACATCTTTCTTCTCTCCTACTCACTCTCCCAGTAGTAGTAGGTATAATAGGCTGTTCTGCACCTTTGCAATTTCCCTCCCTCACCGACCTATCCACTCATCCGCATGTGCCTATTAAGCGCAAGTTACAGTCATTCAACTCCAACCACCACGACCACTACTTGTGAGGTTCGGTGGAAAATAGCTCATGCTTCAATCGTGGCGTTCAGCCAGGTGGCTAAGCAATTAGCAATCATTCCTTTGGTGCTTGAACAACTACAATATAAAGGAAGAAACCTTCGCCAAATAAGAACGACAGCAACAAGCAACGCTATCAGCTCTAAAACGCGTTGCATACAAAAGTACGAATCTGCAGTGACAATGTGAATAAACTGTTATTTGTCGAAATTTCCATGGCCACTTTGTAATCATGATGCTCTGCTGGACCTATAGAGGTGTATACGGCTACTTTAATAAATAAACACTATTAGAACGCCATAGGGAAGGCCAACGATGGACGGAACTATGCTGATCAAACCAGCAGTTCATGAACGGCAGCGTATTTAAACTGGATCTCGGTGCGGGAAGCCCGTGACAGCGCAGTGATAAAAACCATGTGATGCACAGCGTGGTAGTGAACTGCGTTTGTGGTGAGTCTAGTCTAGGTAGAATCGACAACGGGTAAGCTGTGCATATTATCAGTTCCAAATAGTAGGGTGATTTGTATATGTGCCATAATGTGTTGACATGGAACAAAGCACCATATCGAATTCACAATCGCACGGTGCTTTTATTGTGTTGCGGCAACTCACTTCAACCAAATTAAAGGCGGAGTTTGCAGTGTGAAACAGAGATCTTACGACAAAATCGAGGTAGTCCGTGTCACGTGAATCTGGATTCCCTAGCCAAGCCCTCTAGAGGTGGTAACCGTATTCCAACTACGGTTGCCTGATTTTGTGATCGCATCATTTCAGCATTCTCTACGTACATTAAACATTGATGGGAATTGGAATAGCTTGCAGCAATAATGCCAAAATCAGGAACAGCAAAGGAGCTCGCCGTTCGCAGCGCATGCTAACATGATATGGAGGTAACTGATCAGCTCACTAGATACATTGGGCATGCTCTTTCTCATTTGATGTGAGAAGCAATTTTACCGATTCTGCTGTGCGACCAAAAAGGCGTGAATAACTTACGTTGTCTAAGCAATAAGCGCTAGATGTCAGGATGACAATTACGTTTTAAAGGCCTTAGTCTAAGTTTTCCCAAAATAATTCATCGCAAACAGTAACTACGCACTCAGCTTAAATATAGTGCCTCGGTTCGCTAGTAGAACTAAACTTGTGCCTTGGAGTCATATCCACTTTCTGTGGAATGCAGAATACATTTAAAGTGTGAAAACTTCAAGCATGCGGCATTTGCCTCAGCTCGCAGCACAGCGCCAACTTATATTTGAGTGGGCGGAAGTAGCAACCCCAAGAAAATGAAGTAAGCGCAAAAAAGCTTGTATTTATCAGTAGCTATCTAGTTGAGGAGGTTGCGTTGGAAATAATTAAACACGAATGTGTGTCACTGTTTCATCGCACGCACCGTGAAAGTCCTATGATGGAAAAAGTGAGGTGTGGTAATTTCGCACAATAGACCGTGGTCGTACATGTGCCCAAACTGTTGCTAATTCGCACTTACGCACAAGCAAGCTCAAGCAAGCCTCATTGCTGCGTCAGACGGGGCCAGACTGAGTGGACCACGAGGCAGACTAGTTGGTCGCAATGGCACTCCCCTCCTCTCTATGCAAACAGGCATGTCATCATTCGGTATGGCAAAGCACGTTACAATCACACATAGTAGCTTACCGGGGGGCGGTGTTCTAATAAATCCATCGTATATGTCAGTTGTATCCGTTAACGCCAAAACTCGGTATCGTGTGTTGGCCTCCAACCCGTCAAGAGTTATGCTCCCTTGTAAAAATCCTGCTTCTTTACTCCTGGACGAGACGGGTCTAGTGGCAGAAACCGCAATCAGTCTAATCTGCACCGCGTAGTGTTCACTCAACTCTCTCACATTCCAAGTCAACGAAATGGAGTTCGGCTTCGGGATTTGCCATTGGAAGTGTGCTGGGAGCGATTTCTTTACATCTTTCCCCTCTTCTGTGAAACAAATATATTTACACGTATAATGGTAATCACGCAGCACCCCGAACCAACTGGGAGGAAAAATGTGGGACACTTAATGCTAAGATCCTTACAGTGATGCCAGTAGGCAGCATAAATAACAGCGTTTGCCTTTAGGCCGCAACAAAGCACTTTCTCACTGTGAACGTTAACTTTCGACTCAAGGGTGCAATAAGATGATACCTTGAGTAGCAGAAAACGTCCCCTATTAATGCGCGAGTATAGTCCGTGTTTTGCAGTCATTTTTTCAGCTATGTGCATCATGCCATATGATCAGGTAATCCAATTTCCACTTATTTTAACAATATACAACGAGTGGAATGGAAAAAATGGCGCACAAGCACATTGTCATACTCTTCCTTCCCCATGTACGCAGATATGCCATCCTTTGGTATGGTGATGCGCGTCATAATCACAATTGCCAACTTACCAGGGGCATGGTTTTAATGAATCCATAGAACAGAACAGCAAAGCTCTCATTTGCTAGTGCGTGTACCAACACATGGTATCTTGTGTCGGGTTCCAACACGCCAAGGGTGATGATCCCCCGCGAAAAATCTTCCAATCCGGTCTTGATTATGGGAGGGTGAGGTGAAAATGCAGTCACTCTAATCTGTTTCGCTTAGTCCTCACCCAACTGTCTCACATCTCATACTAACGTAATGGTGATGTAAAACCGAACTCTGAGATTGCTTCAAAAGAAAAGCCTAGCGTGTATTCCATGCATGTTTATTCCTTTCTCTCTGATACCCCAAATATTGGTAATGCGTTGATTCCCTTTAACTTTTTGAGTTTTTGCAAGCAAATTTTATGCTGATTAATCGTTCTTATTTAAGATTACAGTTTGAATTTATGAAGTTGCCTCATATTTTACACATCACTAAAGTATTGCGTTTTAAAACAAAGCCTTCTATGAGATTTTATGTTGGAAGGCATCTGTTATTTTATCTTTATGTCTATCTAAGGAATTTTAAATTCTGTTAGAATAAGACATCGTATGTTCAGTGGATATTAATTCTTCGGAACAAAGTTTTCATCCAAGCCTCGCAAGCCGTTTAGGTCCTACTCGCTCATCTCCATTGCCCATGCATGCTCTTCCGCCTACAGTTTTGTTACTTCCTTCCATTCGCCTCCAGTTCACATCCACCTCTTCTTTACGCATACCTTGCACAAATTTTTATGCCCGCTTCCTTATTTCCCTTTCTCCAAATAGCAGCATTAGCTGTGAGTTCCTCTCTACCTTTAACTTTCCCCGCCATCCCATTTACCTACGTACTCGTCCGCATGCACCTACTAAGGGCACCTTTTAGTCACCCCATTTCCTACCACCAATTCTATCCCACCACCATTAACATCACCACTTATGGCCTATTAGCAGAAGTCCTCCTACCCCTCCTTTATTCACTCGCGCATTTATTATTTCATTTTTTCCACAACTATTCCGCTTTCTTTTACTAAGGCTAGACTGTAAAACAAATCAAACAACCACTTGTTCAAACATTTGCTTTTCTTTCATTATGCTAACTCACCTCACAATTTTCGCAATTTACCTAGAAGTCACCCACATGTGACACAAATATATGTTACCAATTTGCCACTTCCCATCTACACCCCCATGGCTGCCACTGGTATTATTGGTCTTATGCATTCATGCATACATGCATTATTGCCCTTCCTCCTTGAATCCATTCACCAATATCATTCAATAAATCCTCGCCAATATCAACAACGCCTACAAGCCTCCCACCCCTACTTCTCTTAGTTCTTTTTGAATTCAATAAAAATAATCATTCATTAAATCGCTATTCGCGTTTTTATTTAAGCAATGCTCTCAACTTCGTCAAGTTGTATTCCTTATTTCGCCTTTCCGTCGCATATGTGTGACACACATGGTTGCACACGGTTTTTCTCTTTCTCTGCCCATGCTGTAGTCAGTTTTTGGGTTCATTTTTTAACATATCTAAGTGGTGTTTCTTTAGCTAACAATATTGCGGTTAGTTGCTTGCAATTGGCTTGCCAATGGTCTGATTTCCGTCGGCGATCCATTTAACGCAGGATTTTCATTGCTTCTTCCACCTGTCAATCGCCTTCCTGCTGTTTGTCTCTCCGTGGCATATTGTAGCCAACGTCGTCTCAGTGTAGTACGTGATCCACAGTCCACCTTGTGATAACCACATTTCCGAAGGCACTCAATCCGACCTCTTCCTCATCTTCTTTACTCACTTCTACAAAGGTATACACTGTAAGCCTTAACACATTTGCCCATTTCTCCACACAAAATGACTGTTAGGCAGCGATCTAACTAATTCACTTCTTCTTCCCTTCAAACATGCATGGAGTCAGTCGACGCGGGGGTGAGGAAAGCCACTCGGAATGGTGAATGTCTTCCACCCGGGCCAAAAATGCAGCTTGTGCTGCCTTAAGGATACTATTGAAAGGAGCATGCAAGTACACAAAGCCACGCAGGCACATGTCTCGTGGTAACCTCGATCCTCATTTTTAAGGCCACCCTACTCTTCTCCACCCAGCACATACACGTCGCATTCATTATAAATCACAATAATGAAAATAATGTACGGAGCATGCAAACACGAACAGACTTGTTCCTGCATACTTAAGCTTATCGTTGTCCTGCCATTGCATACGCAAACACTAATGCTACTTTTGCACAAAAACTTTATTTTCCTTTCACTGTAATCACCGTTGAATTTTGCGAGGCTACGGTCTCACGCGACTCGTCAACACAACGTTATTCATGCTTCTTTTCCGTGGTTTGGGCAAGTGCACACGCAATGTACCTGATTTGACAAAAAATCATGGCAATAGCAGAAGCGCTTTGAAAGGACATTACTTTGCCTGCACAATAAGAGGAGGGTATACATACTTGAGTGCAGATACAAGACGCCAAGATGTCAAGGCGATGTCATGCTCCGGCAGGGG
Organism: Taenia hydatigena; assembly: GCA_036345935.2. NCBI lineage: Eukaryota > Metazoa > Platyhelminthes > Cestoda > Cyclophyllidea > Taeniidae > Taenia > Taenia hydatigena. The sequence goes on along the minus strand of JADWOT020000002.1, from coordinate 6,297,722 downwards.
GGCAGCACAATCTTGCTGGAAAAAAAGGACATCACACTGACAATGTTACGCCTAAAAGAACGTTTTCAGATCAAATTATAAGCTTATGAATGTCTTCGTCCAAATCAAAGTTTTAAATTTACTAAAGACCGCAATATTAAATGAAAGTGGTCTCAACCTGTTTACCAGCTTTATGTCCCTTCTCTCTTTCAGCCAAATCGCATACAAATTTTATCTGACATCAACTCGGAAGTCATAAGATGATTAAATCCAGTGATGCCCCTAGGAGGAACGATGTTCGCTACAACAACTAATGAGCTGATTATTGAAGGATGGGTAAATGAATTAAAAGCAGATGTCCACTACTAAAAGGCATCTGTAAAGGTCGGTTTGATGGTGCCTCTTTAATCACTGTCCTTTTGTCACTCAACACACTAGCGCTTCAAAAATTTTGGGTGTGTGTGCTCATATCAATAAGTAGACATCTTTGTCGATGCTGAGGAACTAGTTCGTAAAAAGGTTATTCACGCTGCCTTCAAAGTGTTAAGGGAGCGTGTTTACAGAAGTGTCTACACTTCTTCTCCATTCCAAGTCAAGTCATAGCATTTGGCTTCGAATTTGCAAGCCAAAAGCCGGATCGCATGTCGTGACTCAAAAACTACGCCTTGCAAGAAGAGGGAGAGAAGTGCCCATTCACTTTTCCTCCCGAGGACGCAGCAGACGACAAGTCATTTTCCCAGCTATGTGACTCATGCCAATTTCCACTTATTTTAACAATATACAACGAGTGGAATGGAAAAAATGGCGCACAAGTATATCGTCATACTCTTTCTTCTCCATGTACGCAGATATGCCATCCTTTGGCATGGTGATGCGCGTCATAATCACAGTTGCCAACTTACCAAGGGACATTGTTTGGATGAATCCATAGAATAGAATAGCAAAGCTCTCATTTGCTAGTGCGTGTACCAACACATGGTATCTTGTGTCGGGTTCCAACACGCCGAGGGTGATAATCCCCCGCGAAAAATCTTCCAATTCGGTTTTGATTAGGGGAGGGTGAGGTGAAAATGCAGTCAGTCTAATCTGTTTCGCGTAGTCTTCACCCAGCTGTTTCACATCCCAAACCAACGTAATGGTATATGGCCCTGGCCAAGCCCATCGGAAGTAATCTGGAAGCTGTTCCCTTATTTCTATTGCCTCCTCTGCAAAACAAGATAAATATGCCACGCTTAGCAAAAATGTTGCGAACATTGTGGATCACTTAGAAACAGAAATCTTGACCTCCTACTACTTCCATAATAACATTAGGGGTGCTAGGAGATCTAAATATTTGTTAGTCACCTTCATAGGGCAACAATTGACCTTCTGGACCTATGGAGATAGGTGTTGGTGAATATTAGCCCATGTCGTGTGTGCTTGAGTTATAATGAAACGCGTGTCGTGGAATGCACTGAGAATTTGAATAAAATTATCATTCAGTACGTCAGATGCGTGCGTAATGCTTGTCATTCGCAAGCAAATACCACTGTCAATTGGTGCGTATGCAGTGATCCGCTTACGGTGAGTGGGAATTGAGCGGCTAAAGTGAAGTGAGCGTAGACAAGTTGAACGCGACTGCATACAGCGCTTTGCTTAAGGAATACGGGAGCAATTAATCAGTGTGAGATATGCAACTCACCACTCAGTCCTATTTGGCTCTTCGCAACGTGTAAAATCACCAACAGCATAAAGTGCAAGCCAAACGACATCGCCAACGAAGAATTGGGTCACACGTACAAATCATGGGGTATTTATAAGAATGGAGATTGATGCACCAGCCAATCAGATGTGTGTCCTTGAACTACGGGACGACTCCTCAATGCATAGAGCTCCTGATTATAATGCGGTGTATTGCTTCGTTTCCGTAAAATCGATGGTCTGCTGTCAAATACGCTGTTATTAAGGTGCGCAGACGAGAAAGCTGAAATAAAGTGCAATGTCTAGTCACCCCTCAGATCTCAAGTCTTATTTTGCAGCAGCAGAGAGCGAGATTTTAGCATTAGGTGGCTTTGAGATAGAAGCAAGTTAGAAGAACCCACTTTGCAGTCGAACATCTCTGCAGTACAGATTGAGAAGTGCAACCGCCTTTTTGGCTCCCTTAAAAGAACTAAAGAGATCTCGTATTTATACGAGAAACGAATGATTTCTACATCAGAGGAAACAAAGAGACAAGGTTTGAAATAGAAGGGTTTGACAAGATTTGCGGTCATGGGTACGCGTTTGCTACAGTCCCATGGTTGTCGGCGGAGTAACGCCAGATTTGCAGAAATAAGAGTAGAAATGGTGGCTGATTAACAATGTTTTTGAATGCAAATCGATGAAGTGAGGGCATTATTTGCTGATGGGTCTGTAATGCTAATTCGCCCATGTTAAAGGTATCACATAAAAGTGGACTTTGAATAACGAGAGAGTTCACCTCATCTTACTGGAATTGTCGAGTCATTTTGCAATTTTGAATGGCACAGCAACGGACTTTGATGCTGCAGCATAAGGTTCTCTCCACCAACAGATGCCCACATTGGTTAAAAAAGAGGACTGGCTCCTTCACTCACCGTTCGCATCATTTCGATGCATCGCAGCATATTGTGTGCTGCAGGTTGATATCGGGCAAAACACACTTGGACCATCCAAAAAAAACCCGACCCTCAAAGCACATCTACAGTCGGGAAAGATAGCCAGAGATGAATGCAATTGAATGCCTAACTGTGGGCTTTTTGAGTCAAATTGAGAAACACATCAGCACTGTGTCATTCCCTTGAGCGTCTCATTTCAAAGTAAATATTTCGGACCCATTTAGTCTTTACGTACAGCATTTACAAAAGAGAGAGCGGTGTATGAACTAAGTGTTTGATTCCCAAATTTGATAGCGTCGCCGCAACTACTCACCACTAGTGGATACACTCACGACACGTCCTGATGATATTGAAGATAAAAGGTAGGTGGGACCCAACAAACAGCCGCAACTCCAGGTTCCCCATCAAGCTAAAAACTTGAATGAGACCATCGTCATAGTTGCATTGGTCGCTTTGTGATAAGTATTGTCATTGGCCTAAGGCTTTAAGCGTTAAAATGGGCGCGCTTAAGGATATCAATAATTCGAACCGACTTTTCTTGATTAAGACATTCGAAGTTGAAATCGTCTGCACCTGCTCTACTTTGAGGGGCAACATAACATGTAGTCGTTTCCAGCATTACAACTTCAAGCGGGTTATTTTTGCAACACTCAGAAAGCCAACGTATTATTTGTGCCCAATCTGTGACCTCAGGGTGGAGAACTGGTTTGTTCTACAGACCTCGCAACAGCTCAAGAATGCGACTTTTCATGGTAGATCACTGTACTTTTGCTTAGAAGGCGTCAGCGCCCCTTGGAAATCGCTAGCAACGATTAAGTGCCTAATTAGCCGACCAATCGTGATTCTGATTGTGGAGAGAGAAGGTACCGTTGGACGCCCGTCAGGGATTCAAAAGTACTGTAAAAGAACACGGTTCGTGTCAGTGATTGCGAAGCAATTTCTGAATGATGAGTCCAAGGAAGACAAGGTGGTCACGGTGGCAGCGAATGGGGAGCGCAACGTGATAAACGTAGTTTGCTTTTAACAGGAACTTGAGTAAAAGGATTAAGGTAACTTGAAGGAGGATTGTCTCTTTTACATTATCGTGAGAGATAGATACGTTAAGTGGCCTCATTTGTGAACAATATAATGGCAAAAATAAGGCGGCAGCTGTCCTTCTCCAGCCACTGTCTGAATGCTGCTGTGTAAATGGTACTGCCTAATATCTATATATAAGGAAAGGGCCTTATATTTTACGCTTGCAGATTCGTCATTACACATTGGTTGTGCCCTATGGCAAAGCCTTATAAAGGTTAATAGAGGCAAAACTCATCAATTCGGATAGCTGACAGCATCATTGTTGACTGCACATCAATCAGCTTTTGCCACATTTTGACCACTTGCATCAGACTCTAAGCGATGAGCACTCCCTAAACAAGAAACCATAAAGTCTGGTGAATAAGTCGCTTCACACTGACTTTTTACGGAAAACATCTGTGCTGTTGCGATGGCACGCTTTCGCAAAGTGGGTCTTGAGGGTGGAATATCAGTGCCCAATTACGTGAAAAGGGATAAGTTGTCAACCTCTCCTACATGCCTCATTGCAGAGTTCATATGCGTTGAGAGGATTAATTGGCAAGCGATATTCTTTGTGATGCAATGTGATGCTTTGTGTTCTCTCTTCCACGCGGGCATACCACGTGATGTTATTTAGTGGTCAGATGTGGCCACTAAACATGGGAATTTCGCTGTGTCCAGTTTATTGGCTGTTCTTAACAACAAAGTATCATACCTTGACTGGGCTGCTTCGTCGATCGTACCTTAGCTGAGGTTTTGAGCATAGGCGCACACTGTGGTCCGCTGAATTCCCTTAATTAATCCTGACTCCCCTGTGCAATCTACCACTTTGATGGGGGGACGAAAATGCGTGGACTTACTCACCCACCCATCCATTCATCCTTTCCTTATGTCTGTATAATAAAACAACACATTTTTTCGCTTTCTCAATCGCTTACCCAAATACCCATTTGCATTCACCTTAAAACAGCTATTTTATATTCTCCGGCTGCAGAGCTGTTTAAGCGAGTGGCTTTTCCACTCTTTCATGGGATCCTAGCAACTGCTTTGTTTAAAATTGAACTCTTATTTCACAAAAAGGCAAATGTATGCAGAACTCACTTCAAAAAAGGACACAGGTGGGCGAATAATTTACATTATTAAGCACATTTAGAGGTGGTGGATGAGCTTTCCATATAGCAACGAAAATAAGGATTGATCGATCGCGCACAATGGAGAGGGCTCAAGCACCCCCATTCTGCCCCACCCCCTCCACGCTCTCATCCCAGGTCAAGAATTTACTCATCTATTCATCCAGCATCAGAAGTTACCAATGTCTGCGTGGTCTATATCAAAAGTTTTAAAGTCAAAAGAATTTCACACTTTGTCACAGATATTCGGGAGCAGCTTTTACGCAAAAGAAAACTTGACGCATTCAGAACGGGTTAAGCAAAGATCCTTCTATCTTCCCTTTTTTTCAATATACGTTACCCATCACGCTCCCTTAAAGCATTTTGTCTCTCGTTATGCCCCATATTCCTAAACAAACCAAAATACGGCAGATATGTAAGCAAACCTTCATACGATTAATATTGCTGTATTTTGGCAAGGCTAGCAAACCAATCCTCCTCTGTCACTCACATTGACTTCTTCCACCAATATTCACTCCCCTAAAATTACCTGCTTTTCTGTAAAAGACAGGAGTGGAAGACAGGCAAGAACCGACCATAAGGTTTGGAAGTAAAAGAGTTGAAGACCAAACTAAACAGCAATTAAATAAAGAGATGGGAACCTTAACAAAAGGCAGTGGGTAAATAGTAACAAGCCCACCATTTATCCGACTCTACTGCCTTGCGGAAGATATAGTCAAAGCTCTATGTTCCTGCCGGACGTGAGTCTTCTAGGTGGCTAGCTGTGAGGCGCGAAAAGGCTTTTGCCCAGTCTCGAGGTCGAATCCAACGCGCTCTCCTCAACTTCTGTTGCGAATTCGCCACCGCTCACCATCTGACATGAAGAACGCGTGAATGAATGAATGACTGGCGCGCTCCAAGTGCACCGTGGATATTCATAGGCACCGCACCAAAATCAATCGATATGATGCCTAAGGAGGCGGAGATCCCGGTGATGAATGAAGGGAGCGTGGTTTACGAACATCGATGACTAAACCTGATCCTACCGTCTTCAGGCGAAACGGACCCTCCAACATGCAGGATTTCCAGAAGGTGTGTACAGATGACAGGCGCAGCTACGATCAAGACAGATTTTGTGGCCTCTATATGAACAATATTGCAAGTGTCTACCAAAAAGGCATTCCTCATTTATCCAGGTGATTTTGTTTCATCGTCCACCGCATCCTACCTGGAAGTGGGCTGCACAATTGGCTAATGAAATAGGAGAGTAATCAGACAGAATTTCCTAGCGATGATGAAATGGATGTGGCCAACACAGCTGCGGGTCAATCAGGCAGTCATGTTAAGCACAATATAGCTTGGTCAATTTGCAGCAAGTCTTGCTTTTCTTGGCCTAATTGTCTGGCTATTCACCCATTCTTACCACCTATCTACCTTAATGATCTGCGTGTTAGAGTCGAAAATGGCATCATATTAAAGCCCTTATTGGGCATGCTAATGCCATCACCTTCTTCATCCGATTAAGGGGTTTGGTCGGGGCGGGCGCCTTTAAATCTACTAATCTCT
>JADWOT020000002.1:6234991-6291297 GCA_036345935.2 Taenia hydatigena | reverse complement strand
GGGGCAAATGCAATGTTAGCTACTCCCAAAACCGCTGGATAACCCACTCCCAAATAGCAATGCAAATCAAGGATTATGTGTTGCATGGTTTCCGCTCAACGCAGGAAGATTTGTTTTAAAAATACAAAGAATGGCATGCATACAATTCCATGAAGGAACAACTATTTAAATGCCATTAAGGCGAAATTAATAAGGAGCTTATTCCTATGGAGAGCTTGAAGCGTGGGGCACAATATAGCGAAATAGGATGCGACTCTAACTCTCGTCGAGACCAGAGAAGGGAAGCATGTATTGGGGATGGTGTTGCCTGCGATGCAGGAAGGGGAATCAAAGTTAAGAGAGTGTGAATGAAAGGACGGGGAGGCGACGAAGCAGCCACAAGGACCAGAGTTCAGTGAGAGGAGCCCGACCGCAGCACAGGCTCAAGGGCTTCAGCGCACTGAAGGATGAAATCGTGACATACCTAGTGTCGCATAGCACTCCATCCTTGAAATCCACGCTATCCAGTTGGTGACCAGACCCATAAAGGCAAGAACGCGCTTCCTAAACGCTCTTCCATGACGGGGATGGGCACGTGGTAGAAGAGCGAGAGATCGTCGGGCAGCGTCATTTAGAGAATATCACTGAGCCGAGGTCCTGGTAATACGCTGTGGCGCATCAGAATGAGCAAAGACGACAGCGGAAACAACGCCTATTGCCAAATATAATAAGAAACTGTCTGCTATGCATGCAATCTTGACTTGCACTGCACACCCTCACACCACATAGGCTTACATACATTTTAACTAAACAATGAACTACACACAGTAGTGAGATTAATATCAACTAATTTTACCTCAACATCTTTAAATAGCACCGAGCATGCAATCTATTTTGTGTAACTTAGAAAGCACACGTTGTTTAATGAACCTAACATTATCATACATGCCCTAGAAGAATTTCTGTGATCAGTTGACTTACCATGGGATCGAGAAAAACGAGGTTTGGCATGCCTTGATTCCTTGAGCAAAAGCAACAAACGCTCGACAGCATTCGATTCGAAGTGGCTCGCCATGGTGGGATTAGGATACCTGTCATCGAAAGATCCGTATGTTGTTGCGGAGCAAATCGTATGGACCATCGAGTTCCACGAATAAACCACCTCCAATCCGAATGTAGGCCTACAATTTTTGACCTTTTTATCTAGTTGTGTTCTCCTCTGCATTCCATGCAAGCTGTTATTGGTAAACGAGGCACACGAACGTCCTTGTAAGTTGGCGATGAAACGGATAGGACAATTTTTACTTGCTTTATCAGGCTTACTGACAATGTTATCATATTCTTTCCTTGATGAAGCTCTACTATATGAAGACAAGCTAACAACCAGCTTGGCGATTTTATCTCAAGCATCCTATTTCGGTGACGATTTATGCACCGTGTCAACGCCTTCGAGGACCAAAGAGCAGGAGTCGGAGAGCCAATTACTGCATTTACTTCCCTTATCACCGTTACCGTCTTTACCAGAGGACATGCAGAGCACTCCCTGTGTCGGTCATCTTCGAAAAAAGGCTATCGAGTAGAGCCTTTGTGCCTTTGCCATCCAGCGCTGACCAAGGACAAAGTCTGCATTCAATGGTAGCCTACCCGATTCTTCAATTTCAAACATTCTGCCTAGGTAAAGAGGAGAACTGTAGCTTGTGCGCGATTGATATGAACTTGCTGAGCGCTCAACAAATGCATAGCATGGACAGTTGCTAGACATTTATCTCGACTCTGGGTGAGATTGGTCTTCACGCAAGACATTTACAAAGAAGAGAGTGTTATGGTGATCACCTAGTTCATCACGATGGCGGTCAGGTCCCAAGAAATCCATGAAGTAGTACGTAGTAGACACACTTGCGTTCCGGTTATAGCAATGGATGCCAGATAACAACGCGCTGCGGTTTAAAGTTGAGTAGTAAGTAGAATGTTACATAAGAACCAGAAGTGCTTTCACAATCTAAAATCAAGCGAATAGCGTATCTTTTGCAAATGATGAGATGGCATCAGATGTGCTATCGGAGAGCGTAAAATCCTAAGGCAATACCACAGTAATAGTAGCAAGTTCCACTGACCATGCAACGAATATTCTTTGCACTGGGATTAGCAGTACTAGCAGAAGCATTAATCGCATCACCGCCTTTCCGATCAAAATCGTTCCTTATGTCTCTCGCATCCTGCAACTCCTCCGGCTTCTTCTCTTCGGTAGGCGGACAGTCGTTATCGCGAGCCCACTCAAGCCACGCGGTATTTGTTGGGAAGCGACGTCCCCTGACTGGAAGACCAGCTAGCACACTTGCCGTCATTGTGGATAGCCGTGCAGGATCATCCAGCACACCGAAAAGTTGTTTGCTGAATCAAAGCGGGGTGATCACTGAGATAGATCACCTCCTTCACCAATTCTAGCAGGCAAGCCAAACAGATAATTAAACTATAAGATTCGCAATCGAGTCTTTTTTTTCAGCCCAAAATTTTGACTGTAACCAAACTTCCAGACCCTACAACTGTTGCCTGGAGTCAAACTTCACAAACTGAAATAATGAAATGTTCCTTTTCCTGTGTTGTCATTGTGAAATCTTTGGCTTTTTTTGCGAAATGCGCTTATCATTACTCTCAAACACTGCTTACATGAATTTTAATACACGTAACTTCGCTCACCTATGCCAGTGATCAAGAAGGCTTAAACATATGGAACCATCTGACGGATCGATGTTGGGATGAAATATGGGTGAGTCGAACGACACCTCAGGCCTGATCTTGGGATATCCTGGGCAACACTAGATCTGAAATTAAACTCTCTTCATTTAAAGCACGCTCTGTGCTATGACGATCGCGAAGTTATCAAAATATCTCTGATGACGTGCGAAGTGCCGACAATGTCTGGTCTCATTTGCGTGTTTTAAGCTTTCCACAAGGTCATTTGCGGTATGCACTTTTCAAATAAAACATTTAAGCCTTACCAACTACCTTCTACCAAATGTAAGCAACCACAGAATTTGAATGGGATTCCGCGTAAAGTCAAGTAATGTCAAACTGGTGAGGAAATTTACAGTTAACTGGAAGTCAGCATGCGCGTTGTAGTCGGATTTAGGACTCAGTGAAACCTTAACCGTGTTCGCGTCGATTTCGATGATGGATGCTTGGCCATCGGCGGAGGCATCAATTGTTCCGCAGAGCTGCTGCACGTCCTCACAAATGTATGCTGAGTTGCTGGAAGTGTCATTATCGGGGAGACTTTAATGAAACGAGTCATTTTGATTGCGCCATTTCTAATAATCCTTAATGAATAGGAATAATGAAATCAATCGCTTAGTCGAAAAGTGAAACAAGGGTAGAGGAATTAGAGCAGATGACGTCAAAACATTTTAATGTAAAATAAGCTGTGCACAGAGCACTTACAGTGTTTTGTTGTTCAGCGCCGCAAAGTCACATACGAATCAAGGAAATGGGGTTTGAAGCACCTGGACCCATGCAGAGATGTGACTTCCTGATCACAACGAGCCAATCGGCATTCAACGACACTTGGTTTCGCCATTCTGCTGCTAAGTCTGCTAGCACAGATGCTCTCCCTTAACAGCAGTTTGGTTTAGCCAAAGTGTTACAGAGCGGATGGTGGAACACCACTACGGAATATTGTTGCCTTGAAAAGTGCGCTACAAAATTTGAAAATTTTCAGCAGCTTCGCATGACTGAATTAGTGAATTATGATTTGCCTCATTTTTTTCTTAGTAAGTGCTGCCTAATAACTATCGACCTCTTAAAACCAGCTGACTCAAGCTGCTATTAATCTCGCTCACCAGTTTTATTCTGAGCTGGCATGACTTAACCCAACGGGGAAAATGCACTTCTATTGTTAAAATAGGTCGTTATTTACAACAAAAGCCAGTGTACTAGAATCTTGCATGGATCGCAACAAGTCTTGGTGCAAATATGCAAAAAGCCAGGTCTGATACTGCCTATTAGGCTTCAGTACTAGTGACAAGTTGCACGCTTGCTCACCCCACCAAAGTAACGCCAAGTAGGAACTAGGTCATGTGCGCGGCCACATTGCGCTACCTTTACCATTTGTAATAAACGAATGAACTGGCGGCTGTATCTGTAATACTTATATTCTTTAAATGTGTTTTGTTGGCCGGAGGCGGGGAAACAGTTTGAACCTCGTGGCGGAGCGGCGTAAGAACTCGCGAGAGCGTGACCCTTCCCCGTCCTAATTTCCGCATTCGACCTCGCTGTATAATTTCCTCTCTATGATAAAGGTGTCAAAACATGCTAAGACTTCTCCTTACAAGGGCGACCAGAAGAGAGAGGAGGAATCCTCTACAGTATCAGCATCTATCTATACAGATTTGGATTTTAAGTAGCACGATAGTGCCTTGTCCATGTCCTCAATTTAATCGTGAACCTAGAGCCGCGACTCCGGCTTACACACCATGGACGCTGCAGAATTAAGCGTCATAGTATTATGGCATGATGTGCGTAAAGTAAGCGATTCCCACAGTCTACTATAAAATCGCATTAAGCAATTTCCAGACATTATCAAGCACACTTTGGGAAAAGATGTTTCGATTTTTTTCGCATCAAAGGACATGATTTGTCCTTAGGAATAATTGCAAATGGACTTAGTTGAGTGGCTTTCCTGAGATTAAATCCTCAAACATTTGTAATGTGTAACCTGCAAAGGTACTGTAGATTTCATCTTCGCTGTAAATTATGGACTTTGTGTTTTTGTTTCTGTGGTCTGGAATAAAAATACAGAATGTCATGCCGAGTAAACGAACAAGTATACATGTTCCTTTTGGCAGTTAACTACCATTCGCCCATATTCTTGTCGCATGCACAAAGATATGTCAGAGAGCAAAAAAACTCTTCTATATGCAAATTGCATAATTTTGTCTGCATTTATTAATGACATTATGATGAGATAAATATGCACTTGAGTCAAACTCTCGAGTGGCTGACGCACGGCTGCGTAATCATCCATGCTAAAGAGCTTTTACGTTCAATGCTGATGTCGGAAACGCGGTGCTGCAAAATTTTGTTGACAGACATGCCTGCTGCAGTTGTGGTGGCAATCAATTGAGAGTTCGTTCGCATGCAGGCAGGACAAATTATAATGAACAAGCACACGCCTTGGAATCATCCAACAGAAACCCACAAGGCGTAGCAATTTGTCAGCTCAAGATGCCTTGCTTAGGGGTGGGTTCATTCCTGTTCCGATAACAATGATATTGATAATCAAATAGTGGAGGAAAGGCAAGAACAATAAATACCATTGCGAATTAGGGCTCGATTTCCATACAATGACTAGAAACTTTGTTAAAACTTATTTAACTTGATCAAGGTGGTTAACATGTGCCCTTCAAAACGAAACTGTCCTGAATGGGGTGCATTCAAACGACAGCAAGTGAATGTCTTAGAATAAACTGTAAGCATAAGCATAGGAAGTCTCAAGCTAAAACATATTTTCATTTTTACATGTTGTAAACATGGTGGATTATCTGCTTCAGTCATTAAAGCAAACAATTCTCCAACCACAAAATGGAGTAAAGATAAAGCCTAATTCTACTCTGAGCACAAAAATGGGAGACCAAAGATTCCATTTGGATATTTATGTAAGTTTTTGAATCAACTGATGGGAAAGTGACTGAGGATTGTGGTTTCTTATTTACGTTCCTAAAACAAGTAAGAAATTCGATGAGGATAATGTGTTGACTGACTTAATTTGAACCACCGAGACCTAACATCGTCCCATTCCTGAGCAAAGGCTGAAAGTCATAGTTCAGCTCGCAAAGATAGGCAAGCATTAATTGCTGCGGCGAAAGTGATCTTATACGAAATCCATTAAATCTGTGCCAATGCATATAAAATCCTGACTACTATTCATGAGTGCCCAAACAATTTTTGCATGTATGTGACCTCATTTTTGAACGCAACAGTTGATGGATTGATTTTGTGATTATTGCTCGCCATTTGTGGATGAGAGCAGAGCAAAGAGCGTAATGTAAATTAAAGCACAATCGCAAGATTTGGACCTTGTAGTGGTACACTGAAGGTTTTTCGTCATGATTCTTGGAGCGTGGTTGGTGCTGGTAAGGAAATTGCTGACAATGTTCTTCCATCAATGAGAGCATTTCCGTTCATTTTAAAAATAACTTAAAAATAACTTGCTTCTTACATTTACAGCAACTTAAAGTTAGTCGATTTAATTAACCTTGAGCCAGTTATTCAAACTAATGACCCTGAATTCTCGCTTTAAAAAGTTATTTGTGTGTAGGGTAGCAATATACCTGCTTATTGTCTTACATGGCCTAAAAGAGCAATGTGGAGCTTCGGTCGGGCAATGGACCACAATGCATTGATGTGCACTGAGTCGCCTCTGATTCAAAGGTATGCCTTGGTAGCATCTTAACACAATCAACTCTTGGTTGCCCTATATGATTTCTTAAATGGCTCAGTCAACAATGTTATAGTTGTCTGTGGTTATAAACCTACGTCTTCACATTGGCCGCAAGTCTAATTTGCTCCTTCATAAATGGCGACAGTAGAAAATAGCTCATGCATATTTGACCAACGAAGTGGGACGCCTACGCAACTACAAGAGGCCTGAAAATTAGGTGGGATACACCACTAATGCATCACAAACATGACGCATGCACGACATGTGTTAGAAGTCTAATGCTGATCCGCCACATTATTGCGCTTAAAAGTCGTGGAAGGTTCTCTCAAGTCATGAGATGGAAGGAATCACCGTCTTGCCTTCTAGAACTAAAAACCTGCAAGACCATGGGTTAATTTGTAAGGCTACTACAAAGAACGAGGGCCACAAGCATCTGAGACTTTAAGAAAGATCATCATCTGGCAAACTGCCAATTCATCAATTAGGCTGAAAACATTAGATCCCTCGATAAATAACTGTTTCGTAAATGAGAGACTAAACTGGTGAGGGGGACCAAAATGCTCGGTCGTTACCAGGGCAACGGTCTTAAGTCGTTTGAACCAAAAGTCGCAAGGTCTTGAGTATGGAATGTATTTGGCATTTGAAACATGGGCAGGGGCTCTATAGACTCCGCCATTTCAGAGGTCATCTTATAGATATCAATCTCATAAAGACAGTCTTATTAAAACGAGCGCATTAGCTCTGTAGAACTGCAAAGTAAGGAAAGTGAGGAAGGCCCTCAAAGAATCTGCAATTCATCAAGAGACAGTTGCACAGTCTTGTAAGACTTTTAGCTATTACGCCGCGAAACAAAAAAGTCAAGTAGCAGTAGTTTCAAAAACCTTACAAGAGCGTTTTACCCAACTCATTCACCTTCTGTGTTGCGTCGACGCGTACTTAACATGTGGGTATACTTAGGATCAGCAACCAACTAATTAAGCAGCAAACGCAATGTTATGTTAAATTACTTTCAGTTGTGATAATTATTTCATCACTAAACCAGACGGCGCTTTCAAAGATGTCATGATCATAGGTTTCATATGGGTGGCAGTGATATGCAAACAGCTATTTACTGGCTCTATGGGTTTCAAACACCAACATAACTTAGCGTATAGTTGGAGATAAGGCGTCTGATTAATGTCAGCATGGATGTCGTTTGATCAGATGCACCTCAATGAATGGATTTAAACGGAAAGCAATTATTGTGACTATTGATGTCTACTCGTTCGCAAAATCCAGCTTTAAATCCACGTGTGCGGTTGCTTTCTAACGAGCTGTCATTGTTGCATCACCACCAAATGCAGGTGATGTAACGGTTTCATCATACTTGAAGTTAACAACGTCTTCAACGCTTCATTTGTGAGGCACGAATCGGTAGAGTGGTTTAAAGAATTCAGCAGCCAAACGCATGAATTCCAAATCATCTGCACTAGATGAGCCAGAATGAGTCGATCTTTCAATTGTTACTCTTTCCGTCACTGACCAATCATTTTGCTACATGAGTCCTGTCAGCCACTCGATGCGATGCCCTAGGCGAGGGCCGGTATGATTCAGGAAAAAATTAGTCGCCCATGGCTCAGGCACTAGCCATCCGTAGGCACATCTGAAACAGGTGGGTTCCAGCGCACGCGGTCACAAAAGGCACAGGGTAGATAGTTTTAGCTCTGAAATGGACCTCTATCCCCTAAGTTATTCTCCCATGTGGCAGCATCACACACCTGAGCAAGTCTAAAAAGTGCCAGCATCGAGTGGGTCTAGCACCATAGTGATGCCATTCCATTCGAATGTTGCAACAAAGAGATCTCCAACTTTAGGTAAAGCAAACCACGTGTAAGGTAAATAGTCTTTGCTGGTAGCTGATATCCCGCAATACCAACGGCCGAGGGACTGAGAACTCGGGGGAATAAAATGTCATTGCATGAGATTTGCATCATGAACTTAAAATCACATTAGTGCATGCGTCCATCTTTTATAAGAATTACGCTTCCCTAAGTGTGTGGCTGGTATCCTTTTAGACCCAATTGTTCAATTCATTTTTCTATTCGATGTTTGAATGTTAAGTAATTCATCTCCCTGGCCTTATTTGACCTATCAGGACAAACGGCTGATCACAAGGTGGATATATTCGGAAAATTTGGCTCCTTGCTTTGCTTTACCTTTTATTACACGCGTGTTAAAGTTCGGCTCACAAAACTTTGACAAATGAATGGATGTCATGGGTTCTCATTCTTGTAAATTGGAAGTTCAATTGCAAAGCCTCAGAACAGACGCTTGTATAGATTTCGCTTGTCAAGTCTTCGTTACCTTGAACTTCACACAATTTATTGTAAATGGTGCTAAGATGTGATGCCACTTGTTCCTTAATCCTCGGCATAGGTGCGGGAAGGAGGACAAGGCACAATTCGAGTCCAGTGTTTATAACATGAGCGCGTGAATTTATTTGGTTCGCAATTAGAGTTGAGCATGCGCATGTATTCCAAATGAGGGTAGGAATGCCGTCGGTTCAAAAGCGTGAGCCAAACAAGGGCTTTCATGGACCTAAATCTATCGCTTGCATTAGTTCAAAATATCTTTGAAACACGCGAGAGATCCTGCCAACTTCTTCCTATTTATTTGAGATTAGATCACACAATTCCCAATGGGATGAGTTATGAGAAATGTTCATATCAGCTAAGCATCAGCGAGGACAGGAGCCAGGATATTTAGCAAATGGAGGATGCTTTAGTCAAATTCGTTTGACGATTTCCTAAATCACGGTAATCGCACCACTTTAAATCCCTGGTAGATATACTCGAAACTTCTCTGCAGTTGTTATCCATAGCAAGGGCTAAGCGACTCTTTCGTAATGTTAACATTTACTTCAAGACATTCCATCGAATGCAGTCAGAGAATACATTCTTGCTTTACCTTAACTATGCGGTGCATTCAAATGGTGGTCACGAAGGTGAAATGCGATTTTTAATGCAACCTTTGGCTAAACGTTTTGCGCATGCTTGTTAATTATACAATGAATCGCAAGCGAATTTGCGACTGTCATCATCTAAACACATTTAGCTATATAAAGCTAAGTTTGATTTATTAGTCAGTTTCCAACATTTTACGAAAATCATAAGTCTGTCGCACAATTTATAGAGAATGAGACATGTGCGTGGTCGCTGCAAGCAACTTCCCTTGATTTGTATTTTGAGTGGCACAAATGATTTACTTTCGCACAGTCGCCAACTTAGAAGTCGTAAATACGTACGATTCTAGGTATAGAATCACAGACAAACACATAGCAAGCTAGTCACTTTGCTTAAATTTTTCACCATAGGCCTTTATGCAGCAACCAGATTTGCGTATAGACCGATATATTCTGCCCATCAGTACCTCGTTACATAGGTCTAACTATGTTTCACTTCAGTAAGCAATTATTGACGAAAAATGATTAGAATTATCAGAGCAAAAAGCTTTATTGTTGGTGTTAAGAAAAAATTGAATGCGCTCTGGAGACCCGCACCATAACACATGGTGCTGTTTAACCTTTATAGTTCCGGTCCATCGCTCAGGCATGGATAATTAGCGTTGCTCAGCATAGGGACAGGCATACTTCACTGATAACTCAAAAGTCAGCATTGGTCGGCCACTTCAGGTGCATGAATATGAAAGCCTACATGTCGCCTTCGTTGTACTACTATTCGGCGAGCATACGCTGTCGCCGCAGCAAGTGTTCAATGCATCAGATCTAATCGCCAGGAAGCTCACAGACGATAAATAGATTGAAATTTCAAACGCCCAAATGAGAACTGTTGTTACAATCGCAAAATTACAGTTGGCTCGAAAATTTATTAAGTTCGCGCTGACAAAATCATGCTTCAGCTTGTTTTGTTTTAGCGCGTTAGACGTCATTGCGGCAAGCGGACATTAAACGATTTGAATTTCAATCAATTTGTTCATGAGAGCAAATCAGCAAGAAGCGAGTAGCTCTAGGGTGAATATGAGTCCTCATTTTTATGTGCAGGTGGCTTTTGTGTTTGCTGCAACATTGCCTTTTTAATAAACGGTCTTTTGAAAAGTGAGGCTGCTTTCCGTTTAAATGTCTACTAATGCTATTTTAATTTGGTATGGTTATATCCAACAAAACTTTGCCACGGAGATTTCCTTTAATGTAAATCGATTCACTTAGACTAATTTATGCGCCCGTTTGCTTTTCTACTTTAAAGGAAAGACGAATGGTTACCGGCCCTTCAGGTGGTGGCAGTACTTCAGTTACCTTGTCTCAAGCAGTGGGAAATAATCTGCTCTCGGTCGCGAGGCAACTACTGGAAGACGGCGTGCGTTGTCTTTAACCCTTCTCAATCGATTGACCCTATCCTTCTTTATTCGACACGAAGTGACTAACAAGGCCTATACTTTCCATTTTATTAATCCGTGCATAAAACTTGCGCAGCTAGCCAAACATAGTGCCTGTTTATAGGCAATAGCATTAGCAGCTATAACGCTCAATTTCGTTACTAGTCGTAAGGAAACATTGCCTGTTCAACATGAGTAAATCAGTCCACGCATCTGGTCTTGCATTACTTTACAATTTCTAGGCTGATCCCAATGTACACACAGAAGATTCCATGACGACTTGACTCACAGAAGCTACGTTAGTGGGTAGCGTAGGGATAACGCAGCTGTTCCTCGATAATGGGCTTACACTTACCTGTGTGATTACCTTGGCAAAATGCCCCTTCACTAAGCGGCAAGAAAAAACAATTTAATCGCCGTCACCCTGCTGTGTAAATCTGACAGCGCAGCCAATATAAAAATATTAGCCACCAAACATTGCTAATGGAAGCCCATACACATGGTCACTCTGTTGCTGTGCAATACCTGCTTTCTCACGAGGCCAATGAGAAAGGTCAATCGATTAAATTCCGTGGCACTTGGCATTGTTACTTTCCTTGCATCCAATCTTTTTTGTACATGGCTAAGCAATTGTGAGCCCCCAATGTTCTGGGAGGCACTCTCACCGATAATATTCCGCGCAGGGTTGTCTAATGCTCTCCGCCTTTCTTAACCACTATATGATATGATGCCCCAGGATTCCATACATTTTGATGTCAAATTGACTTTAGAATTTTGTCAGCCCCATTTATGCCGCCAATAAGTGCACTAATATATCAAGGCAAAATAATGAGCATATTACCTTAATTAAACTAAGTTTTGCTTTTTCAGCACATGCACAGATCGGACGATGAGAAGGATAAGGAAATTAGAAGTGATGAGCCACAAACTCTCTCTCAAGCCATACTTCATAACAATATCGCTGCCATGAAGCGTTTGTTGGAGAACGATGTAGGTCGCTTTTCGTATTCGTAATCTCCTGTGCTCTAAAATAAAATAGACTTCACCAAATCGCGGAGGTGAATTTGTAGGTGGTTAAGATTATTTAAGACAGGAAGAGTTAACGCAATATCTTAAGGAAAGCAAAACTAGACCTGTTCTATGCACTCATAACATAGGGTTAATGCGACTGACAAATGTAGGAGGAGCCATTTTCATTCTCAGGCGGATCCTAACGAAAGCGATGCAAAGTCGTGGTGTCCTCCACTTCATTTGGCAGCGTATAAGGGAGATCAAGATGCATTGAAGATCCTCCTTGAGCATGGCGCTTCGGTTTCTCGCACCGACAATATCATGAACACCGTGCTTCACTGTGCAGCCACAAAAGACCACCTGCCATGTGTACGAATGCTTCTCAAGCAAGGAGCTCGCTCCGAAGCGAAAAACTTGTATGGTCGGACCCCTTTGGATAGAGCCGTTCGTTACAATCACATGAATGTTGTGCGGTACCTCATTTCTCATGGTGTCGACGAGGGCTACAAACTAAATGAAAGAAACCAATCTGCGCTTACTCTTGCTGCTGCCGAGGTATGTATTCTGCGTTCGCTTTATGACATTCACGGAGACAACGGCTTTACTCATTGCTAGCACAACTGCGTGTAAGAACAATTTTGCGCACCGCATACTCTCAAAATGGTAAAAAATGCAATGGTCTATCGAATAAATAAGGTAATACCTCACGACGCATTTACGTGCATGTTCATTCCTCGTACAAACAGGGTGACTACGAAATGGCGAAACTCATTTTGGAAACCACCCGCTCCTCCCCTTCTCGAAGCAGATGCCTGCAAGTTGCATTTGAGCATGCTGCCTTAAACGGTCACCTGCTACTGTTGCAACTGCTACTCATGCATGGGGCTGACATCAACTATTCTGATACCTCTGTGGATCCACCAATTTTTGCAGCAATTCGTGGCCGTCACCTGCCTGTTCTTCAATACTTTCTGTCAAACGGAGCAAATATTGAGCAGAAGGACAGTGAGGGCTGGACGCCACTTATGCTGGCCGCCAAGGTCGGTGACGTAAAAATAGTTGACCATCTTTTGGCCGCTGGTAAGTGGTTGCTTTTGTACAGTCGTAGTGCTTACTGAGCCCTAAATTTTCTTAATTATAAAGAACTTATCCCTTTAAAGATAACATAGATTTTTGTACCTTTACAACAATAAAGTAGCGCCATCATTTATTCCAACCACCTGTTTAGGCAAATAGCCTCCTAATCAGCTCCATATTTGCTTTGCCACTAACAATGTGTTATTTCCAACTTTCTTCTGCTCAGGAGCTGATGCCAATGCGACGACTGAAAGGAATATGACAGCCTTTTTGGTCGCCAATGATCTCGGTCACAGAGAAATATGTGAGAAAATATTAAGTGCTGTAGAACGTCGTAATAACCATGAATTATGACCTGCCTCTTGGCTATGCTCTTAAACATCAATTTCATGCCGAGCGATTTTAGCAAGAGTGTCAATGAAGCCCAATTTTATTTGTTCTACTGTTTCATCGTTTTGGGACTTTGCTGGATAATTGATGCGATAGCAGTAGCGTATTTGCCTGTTTATTTTGCTTACGTGATTTGGCGTCCATTTACGAAGATGGTAGTCGAATATGTAAAGGTCGAGAGTCTTCTTCCCTCGACTCGACGAATTCTTGAGCCACGATTCATCACCACATAAATGAATGTGATCAGATAAACTTGTTGTTAGTAATCATTAGTAGTAATTATCGTAAGGGTATTCACGACAGGCCGAGGAACAATGTAAGGTTGCCATTGAGCAGATGTCTACTAAGTTAGCTGATCGACGAGATGCGGCTTTGGGGGTGCTTTGCAAATAAACTTATCAAGCACATGTTCATGGTTAGAGGCAACTAACTGGAATCAATCAGCCTTTTGTCGTTAGTCTGGAGTTAGTCGAACTGCATTATTCTGTCGAAAGTTGTCCTATATAAATCAGCTTCTTTAAATATTCATGAAAAATAAGGAACAAACTTCCCCGTTTCATTCTTGTCCATTTCATCTGTTTTACACAGTTTTGGCTGCATTATTGGGATCAGGTCGTTATCCTCCCATCAGGTCTGCATAGAGTTGAGTCACAGGGAACTCAGCCTAACATAATTCAACGTGTTTATTAAATTTCTCGCAACAGGTGCTTGCCTTCAATTTTTAGTGAAGAGTCGGGATAAGCTGGTGCAACATTGCTTCAAGCTGGTGTTTGGAATGTTGTTGCCAATAATGCGAGAGGAAATAGACTCCGCTGAAGGGCTCAAAGGAGCTGAGGTATCATTTGGCATGATAGGTAATCATTATTAAAGTACCCTAAGAGAGGGGTGGCTTACAGGTGTTGCTAATGGTGCTGCAGATTCCTCGTTTACCTCGTTCCTTTGGTTACTTAAATCTTTGGAGGTACAGACTTATTTAGAAATCTTGAACTTGGTCAATGTAAGTCTGGGTGCTTGCGTTTTGAACTCTAGTCTACCTCAAGGAGAGCTAACGATGCCTTCATTGCTGGCATTGCGTTCGCCGAATGCCTCTCACCTGAAGAGCTCTTTATTTAGCGCGCGCATCACCTGAGTATCAAAGGCAACTTCAGTCCCTACTTTTAGCTTAAGGTGCGGAGCAGCGTGATTCCTATATTTTTTCCACGTGCGCTCCATAGTTTGGTGTTGTTAGCAATTTCTACCTAATTGTCCAGGTTAAATTATCGATATTTTGTGAATTCTTTTCAACTTTGGAAACCCTTTAATTTATGCAAGAGTCATTATTACAAGCCCATTCAGAATAATGGTTAGGACTCCACTAAAGATCCTTGAGATGATGATTGACAAAATTTTTATTAAGCAATTTTGCGCTTTCCATCGTTAAGGCGAAGATTGAGATCGCATGACCCGATGACATAGCGCTTCGCAATTCCGCAGATAACTCTCCCCTGATCCCCTTTAAGAAAGTTTACAACACTCCCGTTGCTTTATGGAAGCAATGCGTCACTATTGATCTAATATAAAGTCTCTGCAATCAAAATATTCAGCTTGAGTAGCTTCGCAGGCTAAATAGCAGCCAATAAATCGGCCACGAATTTAAGAATTTGAGCCAATGGTTTACTGCAAGTGCTGAACCGGATTCCCTGCCTTCCTTTAGTTGAAGCGTGCATTCTCAGCACGATCTGTCATGGTGACCCACACGAGTGGAACGCATTTTCGACGATTCGAGACTCCTTACGGACTCTGATGTCGAAAAAGGATAACCGTTCTCTAGCAGCGGTACAATAAAGGGGTGAATGTGGGTAGAGCGCACATCACAGACCAATTTGTTGAAAACGAGATAACGTTTCCAATATTTGCGATAGAAATTAGGGTTTGTGCCGGTTGTTCGGATCACACTTTTTGAGTGGGTCATGAACATAACGGCCAAGTAAGTTTCTCAAGTCATAAATGTGCTCACTTCAAGTCGCGACCCGATTAACTTCTTTCGCATTTAAGGAAACGGCTTATCGCTGAAATAGGATAAAAAATCCGTTTGAGACGGTTCACGAGAAAACTAGATAGACTAGGGTTACTCTGCGTAGACAAAAACCTGATCCGAAAAAGCCTCACCCTTTCGCTAATCCCAGCCTAAAGTTGCAACAAAAACGCTATATTTCGACTAAGAAGGCGGGTGTCAACGGCACAGGTGATGCGAGCGCTCTTCCATGGCAAATATGCGGGTGTAGAGTCGTGGAATGTTAAAGAAGCTAAAGATAAGGCCAAAACATGAAGAAATTTAGTACAAGGCTATCATCCTGGTTCAGTCAACACTCGGCTTTTTTGGTCTTCACTCCTAAAGTTCGTTCTTCTAAATCAGCCATCACAGGTGATCAGACAGACTAGAACCAACCGTGGAGCAGAAATATTTATCCTACCAAATAATGCATACATAGGCCTCGACGACGAAAGAGAAGTAAAGCTTACAGAGGTCCATTCTTTATATGTCTACTTGCACCATTTACCACTCATCCATTGTTCAAACTTTAGGCGCACTGTTCCCCTCCAACTACTAGGAAATCAAGAATAATTAAGGGAGACCCCGACCTGTGAATGCGTCCATACGCAGGCGAAGAGAGAGGAGAAGGCGCTTAAGCAGGCCTAATCAACAGAGGCACGTGAGTACGTTAGGTAAAACCTGCAGTTTCGAGTGTCAGAAAGCACTGCCGGGCGGCATCAACGACCTTTCTAGCGACTTTGTACGAATGTAACTTCACGCTTCTTTTCTCAGTCCTTTTTATTGATTAAAATCTCCGACAACCTATTTGGTCGTACAACCATTAAGAAAATCCATGCGGTTTGAGTAAATTTTTGTGGCTAGAATATATTAATTAGGAGATCAGGAGTTACGTTTCGACGGTTGTTGGGGAACAGAAGCATTTAGTGGAGCAAGACGTCTCTTTCAACAAGGGATTTCTAACAGCGTTACCATATTCCCCGCTGGTTGCAGAGGTCCTTACGTAACATTGATCCACTCCACTAGTAAGACATGCGCCTCAATCCAACAGTTGGCGCACGCTTGGGACGCCTGAACAGCAGCAGCATTGACAGCAGTAGCACAGATAGTCGTTCAACATCTGCATGAACAATGGAAAAGTGGGAGACGGAATAGCTAGCCTCTAGCTACCAACAAGGAATTTCTAATGTGTGATTTTTATTTACTTGACAGGATCTGAGGCAGACGCAAAGTCTATACTTCATAGCAAGAGGCGGACCTCAACATAGCAGATTGATGACAGATAAACTTGCATATAATTGGATGCTTTTCCGATATCAATTCGATAATTTTAATGAAACATAGGAATTAGCAGGCCTCTTTATCTGCGCACCTAAGCCCTTCATTCACACTGTACTTAGTCTTTTCTGTCTAATAGGTCACGATTTTAGGAACTGCAGCACCACAACGCATTTTGCAGATTTCCAGAAATATTAGCGAACATATATTAGCGACCGCTTTACCGATGGCAGTCAGGACGAAGTGCATGCCCTTTGAAGTAATCAAAGATAGTAGAGCTGGTATGCAATTCACTTATTTGTTTGCGCTCATTTTAGTGTCAAAGTTCAAGTTTTCACCCACCCACCACCAGTGCCAATGAATTTTAACCCAAAAAAGCATTCCTGCACATGTCAAGCCAAAAAGAGATCAACGGAATGAGTCCCAATCACAGTGCAGTTCAGCAATAAACTTATCGACCAAATCGGCGCATCGGCACTAAGACTGGAATTAGTCGTTGATAATTAATGAAGCTTGTTTTAAAAGGAGTGCTATCTGCATCCAAAAAGAGGTAGTGCAAGTCCTCAAAACATGGGATTGCTTGACTGCAGGCCTGAACACCGGTGAGGTGACAGGGCTTCTTACTGATAATGCACATTAAAATGTAGATTTTCTTACGTGTTCGCTCGTCTAAGCTGCTCGAGTTTAACATGCACCATGATTTTGACAAGTCAGGCTATTCATCGTCACAACCTTATTCCACGCGTTACCGTTTTTACAGGCAGAGCTGACTATGCTGTTGCTTTTAGATGGACTAGTGTTGCCATTTCTTCTGGAATATCAGCCCACATATTTTAAGGGTGCCTCACTTTTTCTTCAATTTACATACAAACATCAGACTTTTGCAAAATCCGTCATTTGTGCAAGTCACTCGGTCAAATGTATCCCATTGCTTTTGGCAAACAGGCGACTTCTCTGCCTTGCTTTCCTAGGTGTAAAGAAGGAGCATGTTGTGACTGTTACAATGAATGATGCATGCCACTAAAAAGAAGTTAATGGTTCCCATAACATAAATTCTGAATCAATTGGCTTGCTTGTCAACCAGCATGTTTCGCGAAGCGTTCACAATCGCGATCGATTGGCCTTGTAGACGGGACCAACTTACAACTTCGCATTTTTTCATGAAATTTGTTTCTAGTTCCAAAAACTGGTCTAACACTCTCCACGTCCGGCTCTGTTCCAACTTTGTCTCTCAGCTTCTGACATGCCCTTCACGTGATAATCTGGTACCTAAGGCGGTTAATGAACTCTTGAGTAAGTGGAGTTATGAAGGGTGCGAAGGATAGGCATGCGATAGTACCCTCTGCACTCTCCCCCTTACATTCTCTCTCCTTCCTCTCTTTCTGCCCTTTTTAAAACAACGTAGTTTCCTACGATCGAGTCTCGCAGCATGCTGTACGAAGCATGCGATTTAAGGTCTTGCGTTTTGCTGCTTTTCACTTATTAAAAGGTCTTCTTGCCCAGTCTATCGATTACGCCTTATCGTTTGAGACAGAGCATAGCAATGCTTACTGGTAATTATGCACCGAGCTCACGGTAGGGTCGCTAATTTATCACAAACAAGGCGGTAAAGCGGCTTGAGAACAATGGGGTCCAAAGGCAAATTTAATTTTAAGTTTGGATCTAGGTGAAATTTGGGAACTACGCAGTCTTCAATTGCATCGCATCATCTTAGCTTACACGCTACGCTGGCTCCAGCATAGTGTGAAGTAGCATCGAACCCAAGCAGCACTATTGAGCTTCTCGATTAATATGTTTGCATGCATTGCACTGCATGGATATTAGCAACCTCATGTACTTAACGCACTCTACAAACTGAAACAAATCATTAAGGTTGGCTCGATTAAAATCTGCATTTGAAAGTCGACCCATCGCTTCTCGAGATGATTCTTGGCGAAATCATTCATCGATAAAATAAGGCGGCGTCTAGCGCTCTATGGAAGGATGTCGACAGGAAAGACAGATATGCTACTCCGTTGGCAGTTCGGTATAATGCTAGATCACACATAAGTGAGTGATTGGAGCATATAAAATTCCTAGTGCCCTATGCTCAAGATATGCAATGTAGCAAGAGCTATGCTTGATATGTGTAATTTTTACATAAATCAAAATTTTTTAAAGATAACCCATTAATTCATTTGACAAGCAGGCGGAATCTGAGCTCCTTGACAAGCTTTGCCGTACACTTGGATGTTCTCTTCCTTTTTCGGCACAGCGAGCTTATTAGCAGAGTACACTTGTTGCATTCTCATAAGTAGACAAAGGTAACAAGTCGACCGAATTTTGCACTGAGTTATTTTGAAACACATCCACGCTTATTTTGGTCGCTCCTTAAATATGAACCCCATACTTCACAAAACAGATTTATGCATCATCTTTTCGCTTGAAGGTACCAGCATCAATGCGCAAAGATATAGCATTCTTATGTCATCGCACTTGAGCTGTTTGATTGTCGCCTAGAAGTCACTTCATGCCTCCCCATTCTCATCCTGAAAATTCTCTTCCTTAATGCATATTTCATCAATTCCTGATTAGTGCTATGCACCCATTCAGGGTTACAAAAAGGCCGTAAAATCGCAAACATCTTGCGTATGACTTGTAGCTTTAAAGGCACTTGCCCAATTTTACCTCCTCAATGGGATGAAGAAGGGTCTTGCCATCAGCATGCCTAATAAGAGCTTTAATGCGATATCAATTTTGACTCCAACACACAGATCATTAAGGTGGATAGGTGGTGAGAATGGATGAATAGCCAGACAATTAGGCCAAGTAAAGCAAAACTTGCTACAAGATGACCAAGCTATATTGTTCTAACATGACCACCGGATCGACCTGCAGCAACGTTGTCTACCTTCATTTCATCATCGATGAGAAATTCTGTCTGATTACTATCCCATTCCATGGGCCAATTGTAAAGAGCTCGTCCAGGTTGGGTACGATGGACGATAAAACAAAATCGCCTTTATAAATGAAGAATACATTTCTGGATGGATACCTGCAGCATTATCCATATAGAGGACACGACACTGCGTAGATCGTAGCTGCGCTATTTTCGCCATCTGTACTCTTCATGGATTCCCTAAATATTGGAGGACCTGTTTCGCCTAAAGGTGGTAGGACTAGGTTTAGTCATAGATGTTCATAAACTGCGCTTTTTTCAACCATATCTATGAGTATCTACGGTGCAGTTGGAGTGCAATAGTCATTATTTCCCGCACTCATCATGCTAATAACTCATGCTTGATTATGTGAGACTGCATGACTATTGTGTGATTGACAAATGTTTGGTGGCTGAGTTTTGTCTGCTCGGTGGAATATGATCGCAACATTTGACTTTGAGACGCTAAGCTTCCTCATTTCCGTGCCCTCTTTTTATCAAGCTGTACTAAATGGGAAGAAATGCCTGTTCTGCGAGTTGCGAAATTCGGTCCCTGGCAGGCTGTCTACCACCTCAGTGGTTTGACTTCAATCAGGTCTTCTGCATGGTATCCACACCTTTAGGGCCTCTGCACTTATCAAGTAATGGCTAGATTGAAGGCCCTAGCGCCGTTGAGATGAAAGGGCCTTTGATAATGTTGTTAACAGCTCAGATGGCAGGCCGTTGACAAGCCTGCAAGTACGTGGAAGTCTATTTCAACTTTTGGAGCTTCGTAGGCAGCCGGTGAGCTCCAATGCAAGGACATTTATTCCTGTTGACGAGTTTACTCAAACGTACAAAACATTAATAAAACGGCCCAAATTATGACTTGTTAATCAATGAAAATTCAGATAAACGGGGACCGTTTACACGAAACTAAAATGTCGAGTTCCCAAATCAGGCTCCACAAGCATAACCATTTCGAATATTTTTGTGCCAAGCATCTATGATTCGAAGAGAAAAATACATCGCCTCATCACATTTTGCAATGGAATATCAGAGATTGTAGGTTTCTTGAGCCATAGTAAGCTATATAAGTGATTGAGTCAGCCATTCCCAGTTAGGCATTTCACAGTACAAGCATAAAGGACAGCCAATCTGTGCTAGATGGTGAAAGCAAAGGAGTCACTAATGTCTGCAAGAAAGGAAAAAAACCTAGTCGTGAATGCGGCCAGCTAAATTTTAATTCGCCAGCTGCGGCCACATATAAAGCGTAGATCGAAGTGCCCATCTGCCGTGACCTTACAAACCGAATGAAGTAACGGTCTTTTACTGTAAATCTCCTATTCAAAGGCCAAAACTTATCGCCTTTCACCATGCCCTGACATCGTGAGTGCATAATGGTGGCGAAGTGGATTGTTTACCTACCTCAATAATTGCTGCAACTTCCAAAGCACTGCATGAAATGTCCAGCTGGATAGAGTTTTATGCACCGTTCAAAATTATAGAGCATTGATAAAAGGTGCGAAAGGTGGGGCGACTTCTTGCTGTGTAGGGTCCACCTGTAGCTATGGTGGTAACACAAAAACTGGTAGCTGCATCAACAGGAATCGCACATAAAGCATTCTACTATTCGCAAGAAGTTGGAGGAATTGCGTTCAACACAATCGAATGAGCGTAATCTTGACGACACGTAAAGATGCATAAAAAGCTCGATCAAGTTACTAAAATTGCCCAAAGAAATGAAGATCGGAATGTGAGTCGTGCAAGGAACACGCGTCTATATGTGCTGCTTTGAAATCAGCCTGAGGTTGACGATGGTACTTAAAGTGCCACAGGCGGAAGGGATGGGCCACTCTCGCAGTATGTTTCGCCTAAAAGCAAAAATTGCAAATAGCGCTGTGATCTATTTAACTGTCTTTTACCTTACGTCAAAGCCTAACGTGATAGTCATGATGATTTTAAATTTGTTTTCTGACTTGTTGATTTGTAAAATAGTTAATTTGAGTAAGTGTTACACCTCTAAATGCAGTTGAAATGAACTGGGTCGAAGCATTCAGGCGGAATGTATGCCGCGCAGCTCAGCAGTAAGGGAGCACAAAAGCCAAGCCTTGCTAAAGCAGTCCATCATTTGGAATCACTACTCACATTATGTGGACTGGTGTTTTCGCACCTTCACAAGGAATACATCCACCCCTGTTGGGAGTCTGCCAGACCCTAGTCCCCATACAATTCTAGGGATATGAACCCTGTGCTGGATTTGCCATGCAGTGACCGCTAATTGTCCGTCTCACTTCTTTACAATAAAATGAGGCCAGCAGCATGAATGTGTAGATAACCTTCGTTCCAAAACAGAGGCAATTAAAAGGAAAGGTGTCACTATCATCACATTATCAACTATGCAAAGGCCGACTGATGATTGCGATAGATTCACGTACTATTTGCCGTGAAGCGCTGCTGAGGCTATGGGGCTAAACTATGCATCGCCTCTCATTTATGGTCATCAAATCCTCAGCCCACACAAGCTTGGTGACAATAGGCTTGTAATTCTGAGGGCTCGTCGCTTCCATTATTAATAACGACGGTTCGGAGCCTAGAGAACTTGACACGCCAGTCAAATCTTCCTGTTTGCAAGCAGCAGACATAATAGACTACTTTTATTTCGCTTGTTGGTAAAATACAAGCTCCGAAGAGACACATGCGTTCGGAGTAGCTGCAAGAGTAGAAGACACGCAGGACCTCAAACCTCAAATGCCTATTTTGGACCAAGGAAAAAGCAAAGTCTCTCAAGCTACTGTCACGGCACAAGTGGCAGTTTAGGTTTGACGATGAGAAGAATTCGACCGCAACTACTGACAAAACATCGGCAATATTTGCGTATTGGTGCACCACTTAAAGCAGGTTCTGAATGCACTTGCTTTTTAGCAGCGAAACATGCTTGCAGGTTTAAGTAGGATAGTTGTCGGGATTTCATGACGGGGTGGAAAGTCCATCCATTTAAGTGAACAGAGAGTGTGTGTCTATAAAGATGAAGTAGAAAAGGCGACCCTCCTTTACGTTAAACAAGACTTCCACACAGTGTCCGATTAAAACCAAACTGCGGTCTTTAAATGAGGCTACCTCGACATTTGCTGCCTTGGAACAATGGTGATATCCACCTAAATGTGACCGTTGCAAACTGTGGTGGCAGCGTTTTAATCTAATTCTAGTCAACCTCCCATCAAACCTAATTTTAACCTTCATTATTTAAAGCTAAATCGAATACATTTCGTCGCATCGCCTTTGGTTTTTTACTGCGACTTCCTCACATGAGATACAATGCCTTCGAGAGGTGAGGTAGTTTTGTGGAGAAAACACGCTATACAAAGTAGGAAAAGTTTCATCATTGGTCATTAATGTAGTGGTAAACGAAATCCGAGCTTAAATGTTTTGCCCTTGCTGAGGAACATATCTGATGAAACGAGGATGATGCATACCTAGCTGCGATTCACCCAATTGTGGGTACTCTTTACAACCTTGCACATAACTTAGCCTCTCCCTGATACCCTTCTAGTGATATTGGACACAGGAGTTTCGGGTCTCGTTAATCTTCATCAAACTCAATTCCATACTTTTTCTGTTTGGAGCTAAGTTGAATATAAACAATCGCGCCGCTGTTGTTTTTTGCCGCGACTTCATCACATCTGCGCCAATGGCTCAAATAGGCGATGTCTTTCTGTGGGAAAAACGCGCTGAACTCATTGGGAGAAGATTTATTACTGAACATACTTGCCATAGCAGTAGGAAACCAAGTTAAAAAATAGTTTTTCCCCGCTGAGGCGCATATTGGACGTTTGACTTCGAAAAACAAGGCCGATGCATGAATTGCTGCAATTTACGCAATTGGGGGTACTCTCAACGAACTTGCACATAAGTTGGCCTCTCCCTAATACCATTTTGGTGATATTGGACATGGGGTTTTCGGTCCACTGCCGTTGACTTTAACGTCGTAGCGCGCAGTCACCGACGGAGGCATACGTGGTACATAATATTCCGTCACCACCGACAACTTTTGGCAGCGTAGCGAGCCATCTGTCTGCCTATAGTCTGTCTCAAATGTCCACCCTTCTTACTTTCTGCCTGTCTTTGTGGGTCACTTTCAGCGTTCACTGTTATCACTCTCATGTTTTGCAGGGTTGTGCAATTTTTCTACCTTTCCACCAAAATCCCCTTCGAAAGGAGCATTTTACCCTTGACTACCCCTTTTTTACATCAATTAGGAAGTTTACTACTAGTGCGTAATGAAGTGCATGTTGTGCATGGTAATAATAAAAGATGCTGATGCATCGAATGAGTCGAGAATTGGACCAACTTTAATTTTGAGAGAGATAGCAAGATTAGCCTTCAAAGAAGGAATTCAAAAAGCTAAACAACTTGTCGGCTAATGAGAGAACTATGTATGAACTTAAACTAGTCAAAGCAGGTCGGATAAGGGCAAAATCTTCACACGTAAGCCACAACCTGCTCCCTGATACTCATGGTCTTGCTCGCACTTAATCACGATTTCAAGTGAGAAATAGCCGGACTCATACGATGCACATCAAAACCACAGACTTTTATAAAATAAAGCAAAACGAGTGAAAGAGTCGTTAATGCTTAAGTCAAAGGAATGTACTGCCAAGGAACACACAAACAGAGTAGCAGCGTTGGCGCAGTAACAAAAGTGCGTGATCGAAATTTGGGACAACTCAAATGTCCGCAAATCGTTTTGGTGATGAACAAACGGTTATATTTGAGGAAAGGATGATGCACCTGCTCACACGTTTATCCCAGATTCGTGGACCTAATGTGACACAAATAAATGTAGACTCTATCAAAACCCCTCAAGGTCGCACTCTGATTAGTGGTGTCAGATTGATCCCTTAATATCAACACCACACGGAACACTGGCAGCCATTGAAGAACTAGCGTGTGTGACCATTAATAGCGCTAGTCACAGATATGTACAAAAGACTTAAATAACTGTCTCTTTGGAACATCCAAAGATAATCGCAAGTCTGCAGATGAGAAGCCGTACAACTAGTGTAATGCAAATTAAAATTTTGTGGGTAAAGGCACAACCATTTGCAGGTGTGAAAAGTTGGATACGCTAAGCATCGAGGCTGCTGGCAGTCGTTGATTTGGACTGTCGTGAAATATTTCAGAAGTGCTGAAGAATTGTTCTACACCGAAGCCTTCCGAGCATTCATCAAACAAACAGAGT
Organism: Taenia hydatigena; assembly: GCA_036345935.2. Taxonomy (NCBI): domain Eukaryota; kingdom Metazoa; phylum Platyhelminthes; class Cestoda; order Cyclophyllidea; family Taeniidae; genus Taenia; species Taenia hydatigena. The sequence continues at coordinate 6,266,585 of JADWOT020000002.1, read as the reverse complement.
ATCTAAACAAAGCTGAATCCAGAGATTGCTTCAAGAAACAAGCCTACGGCTTAACCCTATACCTCGGTTCTTTTCGCACCAAAACTCAAAATACTAATTATTTGAGGAAATACTCTGGAAAAGCGCGCCCATCTTCATTTCGTACTTAATCATAGCAACTTCACACTGAAATCGTTCCAGTAATAATTTCATTCAATTCGAGCTTCCGGCTCATTGCCACTCTCATTCTGCAATATTTGTGCACTTCGTAATTTCCTGTGGAACGCAGTACAGTCTGATAGCAGGCGTCAACTCTTCTATAAAAGGTTTTAATGAATCGGTCACGTGCATCACAAAGTGTATCGTTCCTATGGTGCAAATAATTGCCGCATTGACAGTCCGGAGATAACTCTTGATCCAGCACAATCATAAACTCAGTGCGACAATTAACCCTGCTTTTGAAACCTTAGCAAGCGCAATTTAAGCTTAACAAATGGTCCCATTTAAGAGCACACTTGGATTTCATGAAGCTGCATCATACTTCATACACCATCAAGACATTCCGTCTTAAACCGTAGCCTTCCATGGGATCCATGTTGGGAAGCATCTGTTATTTTAAGTTCAAGGCTATCTGAGGATTTCAAAAGCCTGTTATTCTTAATATGTCTTTAAGTAAGCTGGCTTCAATTCTTCTAAACAAAGCTGTCGTCTTAGCATGGCATAACTCACAGTTCTCGTCCAATGGGTGGAGTCGACTAGGCCCCACCCGCTCATCTCACCTGCCTACGCAGGTGAGTTTAGAACTCTTATTAAGACAAAACACACTTTTGTAGCCTCTGCCCACCTAAATAGATCCCCGAATCGATCGTATGTTACGACGCCTCGGCTTCAACTGACACATGCTCACGACTGTGGGACTCTCAAGATATTTGCGCATCGACTTATTTTAACCTCCGGCTCATGTACCTCACACCAGATTGTCTTTGCATTTATGTCCATTTCCAGGTTTATTATGCCTTATACCACACAGACAATATGTAATTATCGCGCCCCTACATGGCTTGCGATCAGCGCACATGCCTAAGCATATATTTTCGTATCGCTTTTGCATGATGAGGCAACTTTACCGTCGATGGCATACATATCTATATACGTGTCCTTAGGACATGTGTACCCACCACAGTTAGATAAGTTGATCGGTGTTAGGGTTCCCATGTCACGTAACCCTATTGGCCAGAATTAAAACTCTTTGAATGCAAACGCAAAATGGATTTTGTGCCCGATAATTGCGCAGTATTTTTCACAGCGCCGTTAAGCTCTGATTAGGGTCCGCTGTGCGCCTGTCTGAAAATAGGCTCTCTGCACTGAAAAAGGACGAGAGCATTCAAGTGCACGACAAAGCATGTCAATCAGCTCAGATTGCGTCTGTTTCTCAAAAATTAATGAGTGAACTCCAAAATTAATTTAATTATACCAAGAAATGCACATACCAAGTAAAGCTCTTGCTCTATTACAGATAGTGAGCATAAAATGCAAATAATTTTGTTGTCCTAATCACTCGCTTACGTGCGGTCTAGGACTCGATTAAGACTCTACTTGAGTAATATGTTTGTCACTCCTGTGGGCATCCTTCCTTAGAGCTCCAGGCACCACCATATTTTGTTTATGAATGAATTCATCAAAATTACTTAAATTACACGTGGTTTGCTTTGCCTAAAGTTCAAGAGCTCTTTGTTGCAGCATTCCAATGGAATGGCATCATTACGGTGCTTGATCCACTCGATTCTGGCACTTTTTAGACTTACTCAGGTGTGTGATGCTGCCACATGGGAGAATAATTTAGAGAATAAAGGCCCATTTTAGTGCAAAATTATCTACCCTGTGCCTTTTGCGATCACGTGTGCTGGAATCTACCTGTTTCAGATGTACACACGGATTGTTAGTGCCTGAGTCATGGGCGACTGATTTTTCCTAGATCATACCGGCCCTGGCCTAGAGCATCGCAACGAGTGGCTGACAGGACTCATGTAGCAAAATGATTGGTCAGTGACGGAAACAGTAACAATTAGAAGATCGACTCATTTTGGCTGATCTAGTGTAGATGAGTTGAAATTCATGCATATTGTTGCTGAATTCTTCAGGTCAATCTACCGATTCTAACCTAACAACTGAAGCGTTGAAGATGTGATTAACTTCAAACATGATGAAACCGTTACTTCACCTGCATTTGGTGGTGATGCACAATGACGACGCGTTAGAAAGCAACCGCACACGTGGATTTAAAGTTGGATTTTGCAAACGAGTAGAGATCAATAGCCACAATAATTGCTTTGCGTTAATATTCATTTAATAAGTTACATCTACTCAAACGACTTCTGTGCTAACATTAATCAGACGCCTCATCTCCAACTATACGCTAAGTTTTGTTAGTGTTTGCAACCCATAGAGCCAGTGAATAGTTGTCTGCAGGCAAATAGCTGTTTGCATATCACTGCCCCCCGTATGAAACCTATAATCATGACACCTTTGGAAGCGCCGTTTAGTTTAGAGGTGACATAATCATCACAACTAAAAGTACCTTAAAATAACATTGCGTTTGCTGATTAATTAGTTGGTTGCTGATCCTGAGTATACCCACATGCTAGGTTCGCGCCGGCGCAACATAGAAGGCGAATGAGTTTGGTAAAACTTTCTTGTAAGGTTTTTGCGACTGCTGCTACTTGACTTTTTCGTTTCGCGGCGTAATAGCTAATAGTCCTGCAAGATTGCGTAACTGTCTCTTGATGAATTACAGATTCTTCAAGGGCCTTCCTCACATTCCTTACTTTGCAGTTCTACAGAGCCAACGTGCTCATTTTAACAAGACTGTCTTTATGAGATTAATATCTAAAAGATGACCTCTGAAATGGCGGAGTCTATAGATCCCCTGCTCATGTTTTAAATGCCAAATATAATTCATACCCAGACCTTGCGACTTTTGCTTCAAATGACTTAAGATCGTTGCTCTGGTAACGACCGAGCATTTCGGCCTTCCCACCTGTTTAATTCCTCATTTACAAATTAGCAATTTTACGAGGGAACTAATAGCTTTCAGCCTAATTGGTGAATCGGCTGTTTGCCAGATGATGATCTTCCTTAAAGTTCCAGATGCTTGTGGCCCTCCTTCTTTGTAGTAAGCTTACAAATTAACCCATGCTCTTGCAGATTTTTAGTTCTAGAAGGCAAGATAATGGTTTCTTCCATCCCTTGTACATGACAGAACCTTCCACGACTTATAAGCGCAATGATGTGGCAGATCAGCATTAGACTTCTAACTCATGTCGTGCATGCGTCATGTTTGTGGTGCATTAGTGGCGTATCCCACCTAATTTTCAGGTCTATTGTAGTTGCGTAGGCAACTTATTTCGTTAATCAAATATGCATGACTTATTTTCTACTATCGTCATTTGTGAAGGAGCAAATCAGACTTGCGGCCAATGTGGAGACGTAGGTTTATAACCACAGACAGCTATGACATTATTGACTGAGCCATATAAGAAATTATATAGGACAGCTAAGAGTTGTTTATGTTGAGATGCTACCAAGGCATGCCTCCGAATCAGAGGCGACTCAGTGCGCATCTTTGCATTATGGTCTATTGCCCGACAGAAGCTCCACATTGCTCTTTTAGGCCATGTAAGACAATAAGCAGGTATTTTGCTACCCTGCACTCATACCTTTTTTAAAGCGAGAATTCAGGATCACCAGTTCAAAGAACTAGCCTAAGATCAATTAAATCGATCAACTTTGAGTTGCTCTTAATGTAAGAAGCAAGTTATTTTTAAGTTATTTTAAAAATGAACGGAAATGCTCTCATTGTTGGAAGGCCGTTGTCAGCAATTTCCTTAACAGCACCAACCAGACCCTAAGAAACATGGCAAAAAACCTCAGTGTAGCACTACAAGGTCCCAATCCTGCGATTGTGCTTTAATTAACATTACGCTCCTTGCTCTGCTCTCATCCGCAAATGGCATAATTTTGTTCTGTCAAGCAATAATCACAAAATCAATCCATCAACTGTTGCGTTCAAAAATGAGCTCGCGTACATGCAAAAAGTGTTTAGGCACTCATGAATAGAAGTCAGGATTTCGAACGCATTGACACAGGCATAATGAATTTCACAAAAGCTCGCTTTCGCCGCAGCAATGAATGCTTGCATATTTTTGCAAGCTGATGTATGGCTCTCAGCCTTTGCTCAGGAATGGGACAAAGTTAGGCCTCGGTGGTGTAAACTAAGTCAGTCAACACTTTATCCTCATTGAATTTCTTACTTGTTTTAAAAACGCAAATAAGGAACTGCAATCTTTAGCCATTTCCCTATCAGTTGAATCATACCCACATAAATACCCTGATGGAATCTTTGGTTTTCTAATTTTTTGTGCTCAGAGTAGAATTAAGCTTTATCTTTCCTTCATTTTGTGGGAGGCGAATGTTTGGCGTTCATAACTGAAGCAAATAATTCACCATGCATACAACATGTAAGAGTGCATGTGTTTTAGCTTAAGACTTTCTATGCTTATGCTTACAGTTTAATTCTAAGGCATTGACTTGCCGTCATTCAAATGCATCCCATTCAGGACATTCCCGCTTTGAAGGACACATATTAACCACTTTAGTCAAGTTAAATAAGTTTTAACGACTTTTCTAGTCAATGTATGGAAATCGAGCCCTAATTCGCAATGGTATTTATTGTTCCTTACTTTTCCTTATCATTTGATTATCAATAGCATTGCTATGCGAACAGGGGTAAACCCACCTCTAAGCAAGGTATCTTGAGCTGACAGATTGCTACGCTTTATGGGTTTCAGTTGAATGATTCCAAGGCGTATGTTTGTTCATTTTAATTTGTCCTGTCTGCATGTGAAAGAACTCTCATTTGATTACCACCACAACCGTAGCAGGCATGTCTGTCAACAAAATCTTGAAGCACCGCGTTTTTGACATCAGCGTTAAACGTGCAAGCTCTTATACGTGAAATATTACGCATTTTTGCGTAGGTCACTCGAGGTTTTTAACTGAAACGCATATTTTTCTCATCATAATGTCATCAATGAATGCTGACAAAATTACGCAATTTGCACAACGAAGAGTTTCTTGCTGTCTGGCATATCTTTGTGCATGCGACAAGAATGTGGGCGAATGGTAGTTAACTGCCAGAAGGACTATGCATGCTTTTTCGTTAATTTGGTATAACTTTCTGTATTTTTTCCAGACCACAAAAAACACAGAAATACAAAGTCCATGATTCGCAGCAAAGATGAATTCTACAGTCCTTTTGCAAGTCACACACATTACCAATGTACGAGGATATAATCTCAGAAACACCATTCTACTAGGTCTATTTGCGACTCTTCACAATAGCAAATCATGCTCTACGATGCGACAAAATGGAAACATCTTTGCTGCAAAGTATTTTGATAATGTCTGAAAATTGCTCAATGCGGTTTTGTAGTAGACGGTGGGAGTTGCTTACCTTACGCACACCATGTAGAAGTTAGCTTGTACAAAAATGCCCAAACCAGCTCTGATTTCACTTATGCCATAAAGCTAGGGCGTCTAATTCTGCAGCGTCCATGGTGTGTAAGCCGCACATCTCACCGCCTCGTCGTAAAGAGAGCAGTCGCAGCTCCAGGTTCACGATTAAATTAAGGACATAGATAAGGCGCTATCGTGCTACTTGAAATCCAAATCTGTATCGATAGATGCTGATACTGTCACTGGTTCATTCGTACACTACAAATAGTAAGGATAGCGCAATGCGGCCACGCACACGACCTCTTTCCTGCTTGGCGTATCGTTGGTAGGGTGGAAAAGCATGCAAATTGTCACTAGCACTGAAGCTTAATGGGCAGTGCTAGACCTGACATTTTGCATACTTGCACCAAGACTTGTCGAGATTCATGCGATATTCTGACACACTAAATTTGATGTAAATAATGACCTATTTTGACAATAGAAGTGAATTAATTTTCGTCGAGTTAAGTCATGCCTAGCTGAGAATAAACTTGGTCACCGAGTTTAATAGCGGCTTGAGTTAGCTGGTTGTAAGAGCCCGATAGTTATTTGGCAACAATTGCTAAAAAAAAAGGAGCGATTCATAATTAAACAATGCAATCATGCAAAACTGCTTAAGGTTCTCATTTTTATAGCGCAATTTTTGGGACAACACTATTCCATAGTGGTGTTCCACCATCGGCTCCCCAAAGCTTTGGCTGAAGCATACCGCTCTTAAGGGAGGGCATTTATGCTAGCAGACTTAGCAGCAGAATGGCGAAGCCAAGTGCCGCTGAATGCTGATTGGCATGTAGTGTGCTGGAAGTCAATCAAGCATTTTCTTAATGCGTTTGTGAATTTTGCGGCGGTGGATAACAAAACACTGCAAGCGCTCTGTGCACAGCTTATTTTACATTCAAATGTTTAAAAGTCATCTGCTCTATTCCTCTACCCTTGTTCTACTCTTTGACTAAGCAATTGATTTCATTATTCCTATTCATGAAGGATTATTGGGAATGGCACAATTAAAATGACTCGTTTTATTAAAGTCTCCCAGATGTCACCTCTAGCAACTCAGCATACATATGCGAGGACGTGCAGCAGCTTAGCAGAACAATTGATGCCTCCACTGATGGCCAATCTTTCATCATCGGAGTCGACGCAAACAGGGTCAAGGTTTCACTGCGTCCCACATCCGGCAACAATGCGCATATGGACTTCCAGTTGACTGTAAATTTCCTCACCAGTTTAAAATCATTTGACTCTACGCAGAAAATCATTCAATTTATGTAATCACTTATATTTGGCTTAAATCTCTTATTTGAAAAATGCGAACCGCAAATGACCTTGTGGAATGCTTGAAACACGCAAATGAGACTAGCCATTATCGGCACTTTGCATATCATCAGAGATATCCCGATAACTTTACAATCGTCAGAGCATAGAGCGTGCTTTGAATAGAGAGTGTTTATTTTAGATCAAGTGTTGCTCAAGGTATCCCAAGGTTAGGCCTCAGATGTCAATCGACTCACCCATATTTCATCCCAACATCGATCCGTCAGATAATTCCATATGTTTAGGCCTTCTTGATCACTGACATAGGTGAGCAAAGTCATGTGAATTAAAATTCGTGTAAACAATGTTTGAGAGTACTGATGAGTGCATTTTGCCAAAAAGCCAATGATTCCATGATGCAAACGCTGGGAACGGAACATTTCATTATTTCAGTCTGTGAAGTTTGACTCCAGATAGCAGTCGTAGGGTTTGAAAGTTTGGTTACAGTCAAAATTTTGGGCTGACAGGAGGGACTCAATTGCGTGTCTTACAGTTTGAATATCTGTTTGGCTTGCCATGCCACACAGCTGTCACAGTTTGCTGGAGTTGGTGAAGGCGGTGCTCTATCTCATGTACCACCCCGCCTTCGATTCAGCAAACAACTTTTGAAGTACTTGATGATCCTGCACGGCTATCCACAATGACGACGCGTGTGCTAGCTGATCTTCCAGTCAGGGGACGTCGATTCCCACCAAATACCGCATGGCTAGATTGGTCTCGCGTTAACGACTGTCTGCCTACCGAAGAGGAGAAGCTGGAGGGGGTGCAGGATGCGACGGACATAATGAACGATTTCGATCAGAAAGGTGGTAATGCGTTTCATGTTCTCCATGCAAAATGCATTCATCTATCATGATATGCACCAACCTTATAGCCTCGCAAATGCAAAAGCTGTCCATTAGCTTTTAAGAAGAAGCAAGAATAGGTGTCGTTCCAAAGAATAGCAAAAGCTTAATCTGGTTTGGTGGTCTCGTTCTAGGTGACATGTTGCACCTTCTCTTACGAAGCAAAATATAAATTTTTGCCAACGCAGGCCAAATGACTTATTGTGAAATGCCATGCATTAGAGCAGATCTGAAGTGCTAAATTGTTGCGTGGTGCAACCAATTTACAAGATTAGTTTGCCATAAATATTTTTGAGTTTCATGCAGTTGCCGCTACTGTCTCTTTGTTAGTAGAAGCTTCTCCGCCATGCCTGCTTTGTTTGGAATACAAAGGTTTACGCACAAAGGTTGACGCTGAATACTCACCTTCCTGGCAAACTCGTGGTCGAAGATTGGATAGACGATTAGATTGCTACCACAAAATTGCTCACGTGTCTCAGAGACCTGACCTGATTATTTTAAAGAGTCGGCTAGATGTATTTAGCGTTCAGTCAGATCACGAAGCTCAATTTGTTGTTATCAATATAGTTTCGCGGCACTTTGGGCAGGAGAAAATGGATAAGACGTCTAATGATAGCTTAACAGAGCATGAGTTGCCTCCTTATGGGCAGTGAAATCAAAGTGGATGGCAATGTGAACAAGTGTGCGTTTGTGTTGAACAAATGACCAAACGAGAAGTCGGACAATAAATAGTGTTTTGAGTTTTTGACCAGGAACTACCGAGCTAGAAGAATTGACTGACTATCTACACGCCATACATGATTGAATTCGTCCTCCACTTAATTTATTTTTAACTGGGTCAAATAAGATCGCATTATCGCATGTAGGAATAAACTTGTATTGTGCAATTTGTTAATGCAGGATCTGCTTCACCGTGATTATTTCATCAAACACTGCTGGAGAATTCTGTCTTTTTATATAGGGAATCCGAAAAATTGGTGACATTCCTCTTTAAATAAATTTCTGCTTACTTGCCTATGTTAAGGGTCTCCTGTTGCAAAGCAAATGCATCACAATTTCGCACATGTCCATTGCTTGGATGAAAGAAGATGTTGGTCTCAACGACGCTTCGTAGGTAAATTAGCAGTACCACATTTCATGGCTTCACTCCCAAGAGAAAACGCTGTCAAAATTTTACGGTGAATTAACAGATCTACGCCCACTCCTAGGCATAGAAAATTGTAAGAACCCAACAACGAGCACGATTCCGTCATTACTAAGCCGTGCACAATTTTAAATTGTTTGTTAAGCTATCTAGTGATGTGGCGGCACTGAGAAGTGCAACTGAATCCAGTGCAGACTACTATCATTTAAACAGCAAGCGTCCGAAGTAAAAAAACCAACAATCAGAAGGCAACGCAATGCAAAATGAAAGTTAAACAGGGAAGGAAGCGCTAAAAAAACGTTGTCTTCTCAAAGCATCGAGGCATATTTTTCGTTTCAATGCACTTAATTTTATTTGCTCTTTCCTAAATTATGGTGAGTGCACCTTATTTAAAACTCTAGTTGATGTACTCACCTTATCTGCATTTGATTTTTATATCCAAAGTTAAGCAACCTTTTCTTGATGTGAAAATCCATTTTACAACATTTTATCGAATGCATTGGGGACGTATTTTTACTTAACTCAACTATGCAGCACATTTAAAAAGCAATCACGAAAGCAAAATCCATTTTTTTTTTATTGCAACGTTTGGCGGAACGTTTTGCACATGCTTGTAAAGTATACGGTGAATCGCAGGTAAATTAAGAACAGCCATCATCCAAACGCATTCAACTTCATAGATGCCTATATTTATTTTTTAATCATTATTCTTAATTTGTACGAAAATCATAGGTCTTTTCGCTCAGTTTATTAAAAATAAGACAAGGACCAAAGCTGCTGTTAACTTTTTCTCAACTTGTGTCCTGAGTAGCACCAACAGTTCCGTTATTTCCAGTCGCTAAGGCAGAATTCGTAATTACGCATGATACTAGGTTCAAAATCACAGAAAAGGTAAATAGCAGGCCAATCACGTTGTTTAAATCATCTATTGTAGGCATTTAGTCCAGCGGCTGGGTTTACGCCTAGACCGGTGCATTCTACCTTTTAACGCCTCGTTAGATAGGTCTGTCCATGTTTCACTTCAATGAGCAATTGTTGACAAAAGTGGTCAAAGGTATCGGAGCAAGAAACTTTATTGTAGGTGCAGTGATAAAGTCAAATATGCCCTGGAGGCCTGTATCGTAACATATGGTGCAGTTCAACATTTAAACTTTCTTGTCTATCACTCGTTATGTAGAACGTGACCTCACTCAGGCGTGGATAATTAGCATTGCTCAGCATAGAGACAATCACATCTCACTGATAATTTATCAGAAGTCAGCATTAATTGGCTACCACAAGCGCATGAAAGTGCAAGCCTATGTGTCGCATCACTCTCACCGGCCTTTGTTGTACTGCTATTCAGCAAGCATTCGCCGTTGAACAGCTCATAGGGCTTGGATCCGCTGAAAGTGCTCAATGCATCAAATCTAATTGCCACAAAGCTTACAGACGATTAATGGATTAAAATTTTCCAGACGCTCAAATGGGAAAGACTGCTGTAATTACAAAATCACTATCTTCTGGACAAAGTTTAACTTCAGCTTGTTTTATTTTAGCACAATAGAGGTCACTGCGACAGACGAATGTTAAATGATTAAAATTTTAATCATTTTGTCTACTAAAGCATCTCAGCAAATGTAAGCGGCTCCAAGGTGCATGTCGTTCCTCATTTTTATCCATAGATTGCTCTCTTGCTTGCTGCAGCACCGCCTTTTTAATGAAAATGGTCTTTTAAAAGTAAAGCCACGCTCTGTTTGAATGCCAACTGAAGCGATTTTAGTCTAACAAAATAATATCAAACAAATCAATCTTCTTAATGCTACTGACGTATGCACCTATTTGCTTTTCTCCCTTAAAAGAACCACGAATGATTGCTGACTCTTCAGATGGTTGCATTACTTCAGTCACCTTGTCTCAGACAGTGGAAAATATTATTCTCTCTATCGCGAGACAGCTACTGGAAAAAGGCATGCGTCGTGTTTTGATCCTCACNTCATTTAAATGCATCCCATTCAGAACATTCCCGTTTTGAAGGACACATATTAACCACTTTAGTCAAGTTAAATAAGTTTTAACAACTTTTTTAGTCAAGGTATGGAAATCGAGCCCTAATCCGCAATGGTATTTATTGTTCCTTACTTTCCCTTATCATTTGATTATCAATAGCATTGCTATGCGAACAGGGGTAAACCCACCTCTAAGCAAGGTATCTTGAGCTGACAAATTGCTGCGCTTTATGGGTTTCAGTTGAATGATTCCAAGGCGTGTGTTTATTTATTTTAATTTGTCCTGTCTGCATGTGAACGAACTCTCACTTGATTACCACCACAACCGTAGCAGGCATGTCTGTTAACAAAATCTTGAAGCACCGCGTTTTTGACTTCAGCGTTAAACGTGCAAGCTCTTATACGTAAAACATTACGCATTTGTGCGTAAGTCACTCGAGGTTTTTAACTTAAACGCATATTTGTCTCATCATAATGTCATTAATAAATGCAGACAAAATTATGCAATTTGCACAACGAAGAGTTTCTTGCTGTCTGGCATATCTTTGTGCATGCGACAAGAATGCGGGCGAATGGTAGTTAACTGCCAGAAGGACTATGCATGCTTGTTCGTTCATTTGGTATAACTTTCTGTATTTTTTCCAGACCACAAAAAACAAAAAGTACAAAGTCAACGATTTGCAACAAAGATGAATTCTACAGTTCTTTTGCAAGTTACACACATTACCAATGTACGAGGATATAATCTCAGAAACACCATTCTACTAGGTCTATTTGCGACTCTTCACAATAGCAAATCATGCCCTACGATGCGACAAAATCGAAACATCTTTGCTGCAAAGTATTATGATGATGTCTGACAATTGCTAAATGCGGATTTATAGTAGACGGTGGGAGTTGCTTACTTTACGCACACCATGTAGAAGTTAGCTTGTCCAAAAATGCCCACACCAGCTCTGATTTCACTTATGCCATAAAGCTAGGGCGTCTAATTCTGCAGCGTCCATGGTGTGTAAGCCGCACATCTCACCGCCTCGTTATAAAGAGAGCAGTCGCGGCACCAGATTCACGACTAAATTAAGGACGTGGATAAGGCGCTATTGTGTTACTTGAAATTCAAATCTGTATCGATAGATGCTGATACTGTCACTGAGTCATTCGTACACTACAAACAGTAAGGATAGCGCAATGCGGCCACGCACACGACCTCTTTCCTGCTTGGCGTGACGTTGTTAGGGTGGGCAAACATGCAAATTGTCACTAGCACTGAAGCTTAATAGGCAGTGCTAGACCTGACACTTTGCATATTTGCACCAAGACTTGTCGGGATTCATGCAATATTCTTATACACTAAATTTGATGTAAATAATGACCTATTTTGACAATAGAATTGAATTATTTTTCGTCGGGTTAAGTCATGCTAGCTGAGAATAAACTTGGTCAGCGAGTTTAATAGCGGCTTGAGTTAGCTGGTTGTAAGAGCCCGATAGTTATTTGGCAACAATTACTAAAAAGAAGAAAAAGGAGCGATTCATAATTAAGCAATGCAATCATGCAAAACTGCTTAAGGCTTTCATTTTCGTAGCCCAATTTTTGGGGCAACACTATTCCATAGTGGTGTTCCACCATCGGCTCCCCAAAGCTTTGGCGAAAGCATACCGCTCTTAAGGGAGGGCATCTATGCTAGCAGACTTAGCAGCAGAATGGCGAAACCAAGTGCCGCTGAATGCTGATTGGCATGTAGTGTGCTGGAAGTCAATCAAGCATTTTCTTAATGCGTATGTGAATTTTGCGGCGGTGAATAACAAAACACTGCAAGCGCTCTGTGCATAGCTTACTTTGCATTTAAATGTTTAAGAGTCATCTGCTCTATTCCTCTACCCTTGTTCTACTCTTCGACTAAGCGATTGATTTCATTATTTCTATTCATGAAGGATTATTAGTAATGACGCAATTAAAATAACTCGTTTCATTAAAGTCTCCCTGCTGTCACCTCTAGCAAATCAGCATACATTTGCGAGGACGTGCAGCAGCTCAGCAGAACCATTGATGCCTCCACCGATGGCCAAGCGTTCATCATCGGAACCGACGCGAACAGGGTCAAGGTTTCACTGCGTCCCACATCCGGCAACAACGCGCATATGGACTTCCAGTTAACTGTAAATTTCCTCAACAGTTTAAAATCATTTGACTTTACGCGGAATATCATTCAATTTATGTGATTAATTATATTTGGTAGAAGGTAGTTGATGAGGCTTAAATCTCTTATTTGAAAAATGCGGGCCGCAAATGACCTTGTGGAATGCTTGAAACACACGAATGAGACCAGACATTATCGGCGCTTCGCATATCATCAGAGATATTCAGATAACTTTGCGATCGTCAGAGCATAGAGCGTGCTTTGAATGAAGAGTGTTTAATTTTAGATCAAGTCTTGCTCAAGGTATCCCATGGTCAGGCCTGAGATGCCATTCGACTCACCCATATTTCATCCTAACATCGATCCGTCAGGTGGTTCCATGTGTTTAAGCCTTCTTGATCACCGGCATAGGTGAGCGAAATCATGTGCATTGAAATTCATGTAAACAATGTTTGAGAGTAATGATGAGTGCATTTTGCCAAAAAGCCAATGATTCCATAATGCAAACACTGGAAACGGAACATTTCATTATTTCAGTCTGTGAAGTTTGACTCCAGGGCACAGACGTAGGGTTTAAAAATTTAGTTACAGTCAAAATTTTGGGCTGAATGAAAGAACTCGATCGTGTGTCCTACAGTTTACTTATCTGTTTGGCTTGCCTGTCATACAGCTAGAATTGGCGAAGGCGAGAAAAAAACCACATCATTTGCTAAGCCTAGACAAAGTTGCATCAGAAAATGCTATATTGCGACTAAGACGGTGAGTGCCGGTGGCATAGGTGATGCGAGCACTATTCCATGGCAAACATGCAGGTGTAGAGTCGTGGAATGTTCAATTAGCTGAAGATAAGTCCACCACACAAAGAACCTTAGTAAAAGGAGTTATCATGATTCGATCAACACTCAGCTTTTCTTCTCACTCCCGGAATTCGTTCTAAATCAGCCATCACAGGTGATCAGATAGACTAGAACCAACCGTAGTGCAGAAAGGGTCCGCCATCGGCAAGTCAACCCAATGGTTAACATGAGACCTCTGTATACGGCAATGGTTGACCAACATTTATCCTACCATATAATGTGTACCTATGCCTCGACGACGGAAGATAAGTAAAGCTTGCAGAGATCCATTCCTTATATGTCTACTTGTATCACCCATAGCTCACTTAATAAGGAAAATGAAGACGGTGGCTATCAAGCTTTCTATAACCCACCCGCTAAGTAAGTTTTAGATCCGTTTCTCCCCGCCGCCTACTAATAAACCAAGAATCATTATGAGAGTCGCTAACCTGTACATGCGTATATACGCAAGTGAAGAGAAGAAGGTACTCAACCAGGCCCGGCCGTCAAAAGCGCAGGAGTAGGTCAAGTAAAACCTGCAGCTTTGAGTGTCAGAAAGCACTGCCGGGCAGCACCTGCGACCTCTCTAGCGATTTCGCACAAGCGTGACTTCACAATTCTTCTCTCAATACTTTTGATTGATTAAGAATTTCGACAACCTATTTAGTCACGATTGTTGGGAATCAAAAGAATTGAATGTGACAAGTCGCCTACTTCAACAAGGGATTCTTTTCACCCCTACCACATTGCGCACTGGTTGCAGAGGCATTTGAGGAACGTCGGTTCGCTCCATTGTTAAAACATGTGCCTCGAAACCAATGGCTTGCGTACGCTTGGCGCAACTGAACAACAGTAGCAGTGGCAGCAGTAGCACGGATTCGTTCAGGATCTGCTTAGACAAATGGAATACGTAGGAAATGGAAAAGTAAAGAGCAGATTAGTTAGCCTTTAGCCATCAAAGGGGAATTTTCATTGTGCATTTCCCGTCTAATTGATGGTATCCGCGGCATATGCAGTCTATGCTTCACGGCGGGGATGCGCATCTCAACATAGGAGATAGGCGGCAGATAAAATCACGTACAATTAGGGACTTTTCCAATGTCAAACCATTAATCTTTATATGAACTAACGAATCAGCATCCTTTCCTTACACGCATCGAAGTCCTTTATTCACACTTCATTTGGTCCTTTCTCTCTCCTACGACACAAACGCAGGAACTGCAGAGCCGCGACGCAAAAGCATTAGCGACCGGTTCACCCATAGCAGTCTAAACAAAGTGCATGCTCTTCAAAGGATTCAAAGATAACAGAGCTAATATGCACTTCACTTATTTGCATGTCCTCATTTTAGTGCGAGATTGTAAGCTTTTATCTACCCATGACCGGTGCCAATGGATTTGAGCCCAAAAAACATTCCTGCATCTGTCCAAACAAAAACAGGCCAAGGTAATCAGTCCCAGTCTCAGTGAAGTTCTGCGATAACCCTCTCAACCAAATGGGTCCATGGACACTAAGTTTGCACTTAGTTGTTGGTGATTGGAGGCCTTTTATAAAAAAGGTGCTATCTGCATCCATCAAGGGGTAATGAAAGGCCTCGAAACATGGGACCGCTGGACTGCAGGGCTGAAATCCGGCAAAGCGACAAAACTTCTTACTGATCATGCACATTTTAGGCGGATTTCCTTACGTGCTCACTTGCTTAAGGTGCTCGAGATTTGCATGCTCCACGATTTCGACAGGCCAGGTTGTTCATGGTCACAACTCTATTCCATGCTTTGCCGCTTGTGCGAGCAGAGCTCTATTGTGTTTAACATGACTGCCTGATTGACCCGCAGCTGTGTTGTCCACCTCCATTTCATCATCGCTAGGAAATTCTGTCTGATTACTATCCCATTTCATTGGCCAATTGTGTAGCCCACTTCCAGGTAGGATGCAGTGGACGATGAAACAAAATCACCTGGATAAATGTGGAATGCCTTTTTCGTGGATACTTGCAACATTATTTGTAGTCGGTTCTTGACTGTCTTCCACTCCTGTCTTTTACAGAAAAGCAGGTGATTTTAGGAGAATGAATACTAGTGCAGAGAAGTTAATGTGAGTGGCAGAGGAGGGTGGATTGCTAGCCTTGCCAAACTCTAGCGAATTCAATTGCATGAGGGTTTGCTTACATATCTGCCGTATGTTGGTTGGTCCAGAAACATGCAACATCACGCGAGACAAAGTGCTTTATGAGAGCATAATGGGTAATAGATATTTAGGAAAAGAGAAGAAAGAAGGATCGTTAATTGGTCCTTGTTTTGAATGCGTCGAGTTGTCCTTTGCGTAAAAACTGCTCGTGAATATCTGTGATAAAATGTGAAATTAATCTGACTTTAAAGCTTTTGATATAGACAATGCAGACATCGGTAACTTCTGAAGCTGGATGAATCGATGAGTAAATTCTTGACCTGGGATAAAAGCGCGGAGGGAGTGGGGCAGAGTGGGACTGCTAGCGTCTTTTCTCTTGTCGGCGATTGACCTTCATTTTAGCTGCTGTATGGAAAGCTCATCATCATAGCCATTTATTACTTTAAATGGGCTTAATCATGCAAAATATTCGTCCACCTGTGTCCTTTTCTGAAGACAGTTCTGCATGCATTTGCCTTTTGGTAAAATAAAAGTGCAATTTTAAACAAAGCATCTGCTAGGATCCCATGAAAGAGTGGGAAAGCCACCCGTCCAGATAGCTCTGCAGCCGGGTAATATAAAATGGCTGTTTTAAGGTGAATATAAATGGATACTTGGGTAGGCGATTGAGAAAGCGAAAAAGTGTGCTGTTTTATGGATGGGTGGATGAATAAGTCCACGCATTATCGTCTCCCTATTGAAGTGGTAGGCTGTATAGGAAAGTCAGGGTTAATTAGGGGAATTCAGCAGACCACAGTTTGCGCTTTTGCTCAAAACCTCAGCTAAGGTACGATTGACGAAGCAGCCCAGTTAAGGCACGATGCTTTGTTGTTAAGAACAGCCAATAAACGAGACACTGCGAAATTTCCATGTTTGGTGGCCACATCTGACCACTAAATAACGTCACGTGGTATGTCCGCGTGGAAGAGAGAACACAAAGCATTACATTGCATCACAAAGAATATCGCTTGCCAATTAATCTTTTCAACGCATATGAACTCTGCAGTGAGGCATGCAAGAGGAGTTGACAACTTATCCCTTTTCACGTAAGTGGGCACTGATATTCCACCCTCAAGACACACTTTGCCAAAGTATGCCATCGCAACAGCACAGATGCTTTCCGTAAAAAAATTAATGTGAAACGATTAATTCACCTGACTTTATGGTTTCTTGTTTTGGAGTGCCCATCGGTTAGATTCTGATGCAAGTAGTTAAAATGTGGCAAAACTCTGATTGATGTGCAGTCAACAATGATGTTGTCAGTTATCCGAATTAATGAGTTTCGCTTCTAGTAATTTTTGTAAGGCTTTGCTTTGGGACATAACCAATTTGTAATGACGAATCTGCAAGCGCAAAATGTAGGGCACAATCTTTACTTGCCGAATACGCCATTGCCTTTTTCTTACAAAAAATTATCAGGCAGTACCATTTACGCAGCAGCATTCAGACTGCGGCAGGAGAAGGACCGCTGCCGCGTTATTTTTGCCATTGTATTGTTCATAAATGGGGCCACTTAACGTATCTATCTCTCACGACAATGTAAGAGAGACTCTCCTCCTTCAAGTCACCGGATTCTTTCATTTAAGCTCCTGTAAAGAGCAAATTACGTTCATCCCGTTGCTCTCTATTCGCTGCCACAGTGGTTACCTTGACTTCCTTGGATTTATCATTCAGAATTTTCTCCGCAATCACTGACACGAACCGTGTTCTTTCCCAGCACTAATAAATCCCTGACAGACGACCAACGGCACCTTCTCTCTCTACAATCAGAATCACGAATCATTGGCTAATTAGGCACTTGATCGTTGCTAGCGGTTTCCAAAGGACGCTGACGCCTTTTAAGCAAAAGTGCAGTTGTTCACCATGAAAAGTCGCATTTTTGAGCTGTTGCGAGTCCTGCAGAACAAACCAGTTCTCCACCCTGAGGTCACAGATTGGGCACAAATAATGTGTTTGCCTCCTGAGTGTTACAAGAATAACTGCTTGAGATTGCAATACTGGAAACGACTGCATGTTGTGTTTCCCCTCAAAGTGGATTAGGTGCGGACGATTTCAACTTTAAATGTCTTAATCAAGAAAAGTCGGTTTGAATTATCGATATCCTTAAGCGCATTCACTTTAACACTTAAAGCCTTAGGATAATGGCAATATTCGTCACAAAGCGACTAATGCAACTATGACGATGGTGTCTCATTCAAGTTTCCAGTTTGATGGTAAACCTGGAGTTGCGGCTGTTCATTGGGTCCCACCTACCTTTTAACTTCAACATCATCAGGACGTGTTGCGAATGAATCCAGTAGTAGTGAGTAGTTGCGGCAAAGTTATCAAAATCGGAAAATCAAGCATTTAATTTAGACACCGCTTTCTGTGCTGCAAATGCTGTACGTATGGACTAAATGGGCCCGAAATATTTGCCTTAAAATGAGACGCCCAACGTGCTGACACAATGCTGATGTTTGTGTAATTCTAATTTTACTCAAAAAACCTACAATTAAGCATACAATTGCATTCACCTCTGGATGTCTTTCCCGAATGTAGATGTGCTTTGTCTCTTTTTATTAAGGGAACCCGCCTCCTCTGTTAGTTAACAACACACTAGCAAAGTGTTTTGGTGTCGACATTCTGAGTCTCATAATTTATTGAGGCAGCTATTTGAAAGCAGTGTTGCTCACTTGGCATTCGATTACGTGCAATTCTTTGTTATTTTGTCTTGGTCATCAAACACAATCCATATGGTTACTTAGTTTGCGCAGATCTTAAATTTTACCCACAGTCTCCTGACCTGCATTGTTTACCAGAGTGCGCCAAGTTACTGCCCTTCATACAAACAATCACCCAGAATTGTGCAGGTAATTACGAGACAAACTTTTAATAATTCTACCCTCTCCGGTTGTGGGATAGCTTCAATCGACTTGCAAAATAGTAGCGTCAAATAGGGTCAGAGTCTTTAAAAGAACCGAAACTATATCCTGGGAGAAAAAAACAACAATATGCCTTGTGCTCTTTTATTTATCAAACCTATTGTCTGCCGTGATACAAGCCAAATACGAGATCCTCGAATTCTACTTACTGCCCGAGGTGTACTTAACACCACCTGTCTGAAGGTGCATCTGTTTTACGAATGTTCAAATATCTTTCTCTGCTGAGTAAGCATCTGGAACACCTTCGAGGTAGTTGACGAAGGAATTATTGGCAGTGTGAATGCCTTAAGTGATTAGAGTTGGATTCTTCCTAGCACGACTACTTATCCATTTTACCACTACATTTGTGCACCGCATTTGGTAATAATCTCTAATCACGAATTCAGGACTTCCTTTCGCCAAATGAGGATCCTGAGGTGTTACAGACTCCAAATTTTGCAGTCATAAGTGCAAAACAGTTGTTTTGCTAATCTGTTCCATTTCTAAATATCAAGAGCGCTCAATTTTGATTAGATTTTTGTACGTGATTATAAATATAATTTTGCCAATTGTATTTGACCCCTTCTATTTGTTTCCATTTGTGTTATTACCTGCCCAGAATTATTTTTGCTGGGCCTATATAGCATATCGAGGGGGTGAGTGCCTGTTCAAATCACCTTTGACTGGGTGAACCTCATCTAAAGCAATTCGCGCGAAAAGCACCTATTAAGACACATGTAAATTCTACACGGTGAGTATGGATGCGGTTAAAGCCGTGCCTGTGAGCTGGAACATTTGACTGGTCCTACAACGACCTTGATGGAAGGCAAGGGCAAGCGTGGAAAGGGACGCAGACTAAATGGGCCCGGCTCACTGCAGATGTGAGCTGCTAGATCGAAGATTATAAAATCCACGAGGAATGGTTAAGAAGCAAGTGTGTCCAAAGCATGCCGCTGTTAGTTATTAGGTGTGAGCCGAAGGCACTATGGGACCATCCTCCTTTAAAATGGAGCTGATTGGGCATCAGAGCCAATGTATCTACTAAATTTTTGAACGATAACATTACACATAATCGTACGTCACATTTGGATTTTGCGGAAAAGTGTTTGCAAGCGAACATCTTCCAAAATCCTTTGACCCTATTTTCATAGGCTGTGCAACCAGTCCGACAAGGGTTGTCGAAGTCCAAGATGGTCTGGACAGGGTGCTTGGTCCGTGAAAAAAGCGCAAAACCCTATTGGGCCTCATATTTCTGCCGTACGTTATACCTTCATTCTCATGCATCTGCCACAAAACCTGCCAATGCGGGCAGTCCCTGCGACACTTGAAAATGTGAGGAACGTCGATAAGTATGCAGGTAGGTGACAGTCAGACAGATAGGTGAAGGGCATCATCTACCAAAACGTAACCAAGTATTAGACCATTTCTGTTAAAGAAATGGTCGCTACTACTTAATTATTTGAAGGATTCTTCTAGAACACTCAATGTTTGGAGTTTATTTGAGGAAAGAACTAAAATATGTTTGACTGTAGACCCGGTTTTAGCAAGCAACCTCCAGCTTCAGTTTTGGACCTTTTCTCTATTTGTTTGATGAGTGCTCGGAGGTCGGCTGTTTTACACAATTCGTCAGTACTTCGAAGCATTCCATGACTGTTTTTTTCACCAAAGATAAATTTATGTGGCGCTAGTTGTGTGGCTTCTCACCGGTAGATTTCGATTATCTTTAAATGCCCCGAAAAGCCTGATGTAGTGGTTGCTAAGCAATCAATTTCCCCTTTTTCAGCCATCCCATCTACGAAGAAAGAACTAGTTTAACTGTCTATTGACTGTGGAAAACTATAACCGGCGCGTAAGAAAGGTCTTATCGTAAACGATAATAAAGGACGTCAAGTCACCGAAAAAAAACATAACTTTTAAGTCCCAAATTTTCCACACTTGCACAATTCTCTACGCGTTTCTTATACAAATGCATATTTTTGCTTACATAACTTCACCCCTCCATTTTCCTCATTATACATCCCTCTTCTCCTCTCCTACTCACTATCCTAGTAGTAGTAGTTATAATAGGCTGCTCTGCATCTTTGCAATTTCCCTCCCTCATCGACCTATCCGCTCATCCGCATGTGCCTATTGAGCGCAAGTTACAGTCATTCTACTCCAACCACCGCGACCACTACTTATGGCTTTTGGTGGAAAATAGCTCATGCTTCAATCGTGGCGTTCAGCCAGGTGGCTAAGCAATTAGCAATCATTCCTTTGGTGTTTGCACAACTACAATATAAAGAAAGAAACCTTTGCCAAATGAGAACAACAGCAGCAAGCAACACTATCAGCTCTAAAGTGCGTTGCATACAAAAGTATGAATCTGCGGTGGCAATGTGAATAATCTGTTATTTGTCGAAATTTCCATGGCCACTTTGTCATCATGATGCTTTACTGGACCTATAGAGGTGTATACGGCCACTTTAATAAACAAACACTATTAGAACGCCATAGGGAAGACCAACGATGGACGGAACTATGCTGATCAAACCAGCAGTTCATAAAAAGCAGCGTAGTTAAACTGGATCTCGGTGCGGGAAGCCCGTAACAGCGCAGTGATGAAATCCATGTGATGCACAGCGTGGTAGTGAACTGCGTTTGTGGTGAGTCTGGCCTACGTAGAATCGACATAGAGCAAGCTGTGCATATTATCAGGTCCAAATAGTAGGGTGATTTGTATATGTGCCATAATGTGTTGACGTGGAACCGCAGCACCACATCAAATCCACAACCACACGGTGCTTTTATTGTGTTGCAGCAACTCACTTCAACCAAATTAAAGGCAGATTTTGCGGTGTGAAACAGCGGTCTTACTATGTCGATTTAGCTTATGTCACGTGAATCTGAGTACGCCTTATCAAAGACTGCATTCTAAATATAACTTATATAATTTGGTGCAAGTATTGATTAGATTGAATGGATGGTCAAGAGAACTCCACCATCTTATGGTTTCACAAAACTTTTATCTTAAAATACGAGGCTCGTGTGTGAACCCTAATGAATGCTGCAGCATGATCGGAGATAAGGAAATACATTGACCAAAGGTGTATTCGTGTGTGTAAATTATGTGTGACGGGAAGATAAAATGAAGTAAAAGACTTGATTAATCCCAAGATGACGCTATAAAAAAATTTAAATTCAATGATTAGGTAAACAAATTTTGTCATAATTTGATCACAAAATGAGGGAGTTGGGGCTGGCAGTTTTGCCAGCGGCAGGGATGTGTAAATTGGTGCAGGATGGGATTCAAAAGAGGAGGCAGTCACGCACTCAAACGCGTGTGAATGCGCACATGGGACCAAAATAACAGTAAAAGTGGTGAATTCTAGAAAAAACTGACATATTGGGATTATACGCGTTTGTCACATATGTGTGACGATGCGGTAAAATGCAAAAATTATAAAGCAAAACTAAAATCATAACAAAAAACAGAAATTGTTTGAACAGGCAATTGTTTTATTTGCTTGAAATTAGGTGCCAGTAGAAATTTGAAGTAAATAGAACGATTGAATTAATTAAATAATATGCGAATGATTGAAGGAGGGAGGAAAGGGCTTCCACCAAAAGCCACAAGTGGTGGTCGTGGTGAGATGAAAGAGATAGTAGGAGTAGAGTGACTGTAGCATTCACTTAAAAGGCACATGCGGATGAGAGGATAGGTCGGTATGAGGGAGAGGAATGGCAAAGGCACTACTACTACTACTACGACTACTGCTACTATTACTCTTAGGGTGAGTAAAAGAAGAGCAGAGGGATGCATCATAAGGGAGAAGGAAGGGGCGAAATTGAGTAAGCAAAAGTAAGGACTTGTGCAAGGAATCCGCAAAGAATTGTGTAAGTGTAGAAGAAGTTAGGGCTTACAAATTTATACTTTTTCGGTGACTTGACGTCCTTTATTATCGTTTACACTAAGGCCTTTCTTACGCGTTGGTTATAGTCTTCCCAATAGTGTCAAGGCAATGAGCTTCCACAGTTAATAGACAGTTATACTAGTTCTATCTTTGCAACTGGAATAGCTGAAAAAGGGGAGATTGATTGCTGAGCGACTTCTACATCAGGCTTTCCAGAACATTTAAAGGCAACCATAGGTCTACCGGTGAGAGACCACATAACTGGCCCAATACAAATTGATCTTTGGTGAAAAACACGGTCATGGAGTGCTTCGAAGTACTGTAAAATGATATCAAACAGCCGACCTCCGAGCACTCATCAAACAAATAGAGAAAAGGTGCAAAACTGAAGCTTGAGATTGCTCACTAAACCCGGGTCTAGTGTCAAACGTATTATAGTTCTTTCCTCAACCAAACTCCAACCATTGATTATCCTAGAAAATTTTTTAGACGGCCAAGCATATCTTCTTGTCGTACTAAAAAGTAGTGACTTCTTCTTCAACAGATATGTTCTAATAGGTAGACGAAATCGCGTCGACTTGTTAATCCACCCATCCATTCACCCTCTCCCTGTGTCTGCATAATAAAACAGCACATTTTTTTTCGTTCTCTCAATTGCTTACCCGAACATCCATTTATATTCACCTTAAAGCGGCCACTCTTTTATGGGATCCTAGCAGCTGCTTTGCTTGAAATCGCAATCTCATTTTTCGAAAAGGCAAAGGTATACAGAACTATCTTTGGAAAAGGACACAAGTGGGTAAATAATTCGCATTATTAGGCTCATGTAGAGGTGGTGAATGACCATGATGATGAGCTTTCCATACAGCAGCGGAAATGGAGGTCGATCGCTAAAAATAGAGAAGGCTTTAACACTCCCATTCCACCCCAAAGCCCCCAACTCTTTTATGCCAGGCCAAGAATTTACTCATCTATTCATCCAGCGTCAGAAGTTACCGATGTCTGCAATGTCTATGTCAAAGCTTTAAAGTAAGACGACTTTCACATTTTTTGACGCAAAGGACAACTTGACGCATTCAGAACGAAGACCAAGTAAAGACCCTCCCATCTTCCCTCCCTCCCTCCCTCCCTCCCTCCCTCCCTCCCCTCCCTCCCTCCTCCCCTCCATCCCCTCCTCCTCCCTCCCTCCCTCCCTCCCTCCCTCCCTCCCACGCCCTACCTCCACTCCATCTTTCTCCTTACCACCTCAGCTGCCCTTCTACCCTACCCCAGGCCTTCATTCTCCCTTCCTTCACTTCCCTTCAAACCCATTGTCTATCAAATGCAATTTCACTGTCAAATAACCCTCCAACCACGCCATGAGAAGCTTACACCAACACCCAAGGCCTGCTATTATCAATGTGGCGCAGCATTTTGCACCCATTTCTCTCCGCCATCCTCTGTCCCTACACACAGGCTAAATACCACTTCATCAAGCCATTTTTCACTTAGCGCCCACAACTCTCAATTCACGCCATCCATCCATCCTTCCTCAAGGTCATCTTCTATTCGTCATCAACTGATCAATAATTCAACTTGACTCATCAATCGAGCAATCAATACACCACACGTCGTCATTTGCTCGCACTTTTCGAGATGTCGCATTGCTGTCAAGTTGTGCGCAGATTTTCAGCCCCCTTTGCCTCTCGCGGCGGCAGCACTACCGTCGAAAAACCAACTTTCAGGCGGCCACCCACTCATGAGTAAGTGGATTCCACACTGACTCGCCTGATTTATCACTTGCAGCAATAGCAGTGCACACTCGGCTTAAGCGCTTCCTCCCTCTAATTGTTGTTGTTGTTGTAGATGCAAGTGCACATCAGAGGCGCCCAACCTCACTACCACCCTCTTCCTCACCGCCAAGGCTAGCATTGAGGTTGTGGCAACCACGACTGGTGGCAACCAGATCTTACTCGGCCATCGTCTCCCTCTTCTCTCCTGCCTCTGTTCCCACTCATGCATCTCTCAACGACGTCGCCAAGCATACTAGTAAGTGCCTCCTCCTCCTCCTCCTCCTTCCCATCGCAGCCTTCATTCTTTACTCAGCTTCCTCTGCTCACATTCACTCATTCCTATTTCTCCCCTCGCTCAGGCCTCACCCGTGACAATGAGGCGCAGGAGCAGACGCAGAGTGATGGCGACGAGGGCGAGTTGATGGCGCACGAGGAATCGGAATGCGACGTGCCCGACTACTTGACTTTGACGAGTCAGTGGTCGGATGAGCAGGCGGAGTGGTGGCAGTTGCCACCCTCCCGGATGGAATCAGATTCTCCTACGTCGTCATCGCTCACTACAGTGACACCATTGCAATCGGCGAGCCAACTCTCGACCACGTGGGCAGCGACGGAGGAGGTGGGTGTGCAATTCGAGGCTGAGGTAGAGCCAGGTGAAGAGAAGGAGGAGGGTGGAGGAAAAGGGAATGTGGATATGGTGAGGAGATTGCAAGAAGGAAAATATAGGACTCTGTGCAACTTAATCGACCCTGGTGAGTGACTCTAATACTTGAGCCATTGCACTTACAACCAAGTAGGTTAGCCAGCCAGCTAGCCGGTGCTTGCCTTAATACTTGTTGCACTTCTCTTGTCCTAGCCAAGCATCCGCTTCCTCTGGCTCGTCTGCTTCCTTCGGTAAGCTTGCACTCTTTACTTCATCCTCCCGTTTACCATGTCAATGTCTTTTCCACCCAAGAGAACACACTTTCTTCTTCTTCCTCCACTCTTCTTTCACTGTAGTGGTTCAAACGACTGAGGAGGCGTCTCCACTACCTCTTTTCCTCGTGCTACTGCTGCCATCGCTGAATTTAACCCCAATCTAGCTGAGTGATTCCCCAATTCTTTAACCAATTCATCGAGCAGTGATTTGATCATTTGACTGACTAGTTGATTGATTGATTTTGTTTGACTGATTGATTGATTGGTTTATCCATACCCTTGCTTCTTTGCATCTGTTCGACCCGTTCCTTCGTTTAGCTAATTATCAATAAAGTGATTGCGCGTTCTAATTACCAGTCCGCCAAAGCACTGAGAGTTGGTGGATTGATTCGATCCGTGAAGACAGAGTTGAGGTCGTGGCACCGGTTCTCGAATGCCTACCAGCTTAGTACCACTTGTTAGCCCCTTTCTCCCCAGTTAATAAGAGTGTCTGCGAGATCTCTTACTCGTGAGTTCCTTTCCTCTTCCTTTTGCATAGAAATTCTGTGGTCGGCACTGTGCACTCTTAACGCATTTCATACGTCACCGACAAGTTGTGATGGCTGAGGCCGCAGGTTCTTCGATGGCAGGACCGAGGGAAACGCTTGGGTTAGGGGACGGGCTATTGAATGCAGCAACTTTGACAACTAGTAGATGTGCAGTTTTGGTTTCATGGGTGACGTGGTGGCTAAACCTAGCCAAGATATATAAGCTGGATGTTGAGCAGTTGCGCAGGAATTTCATGCAACCTGAGCGTTTTTTGTGCAGCAAATGTCCATGGTCTAATGTAAACGCAAAGCCCGTCCTTTGTAGTCGTTGTGTGATCTATTTTCTCCAAAAGTGTGTGATCTGTATCCCTCAGAAATGGATAGTGAATGGAAGCGCTCACTCAGGTTGAGTGGACAAGTAAGATGGTGCCGCCGCTGCTGCTACCACTACTGCGATTTTCTTGCAACCAGGGAGATGACACTGGTAGTGCGACATCTTACTAATGGCGTGCAGTGAGAGGGACCGCCCTCCTCCTTTGCGGCAGCCGCATGATGCCTCTTTGATAAAGGAGTGCGACTTGTATCTTCCAGGGAAGTCCTCTCATTTTGTGGCTACTGAGCGTTGCATTCCTACAAACCCTGCCGACAAACATGAGATGGTCTTGTTGACTGCTCATTGCAATGACTCACGCGTGATCCCATTGGTGTTGATTATCAGCGCACCTATCAAACGAGCAGATTCTAACGCGTTCCCGTAAGAGGCACATAAACGTTGTGGACTGCATCCACACTGGTGTCGAATGTTGAAGTAGTATGCAAAAGCACGCTGCTTGATACCGTACAGAAGGGCTAAGGTACCCTTCGCATGGCTAGAAAGGCCATACTGCGAGACGTAACTACATCCTCCATAGACTGAATTGTTCGAGCATTTAAGCGCACAGTCAAGCGAAGTGTAAATTCGCTATGTGTAATCTGCTATTTTATAAAGATCGCCATTAAGAAGCTCACGTGGCAAGAATTGCTTTGCCTAGCAGAAAGCGAGAAGAGCTCGAAGACCCTTTCTCTTGCGAGCAAATTGAAGACTACGGTGGTAGATTCTAAGACTAGTTTAGTCGCGCTTCTAAGCGACTAGCTAAAAGTTCGAAGTTACGAACGAGCGATTCTGCTTGATTTTAGTGCAATAACCATATGCTTGAGCAGCTAGGCCGCTATGAAGTCAAATTTGCTTTAAAAAACCGCAAATGTACCAGCGATCTGGGGCTGTTAATGCGTCCATGATGACTGTTAAACGCGTTCAGAGGAAGCACGTAGATGAGATTTGGAAATGTAAACAAGTGTGACAGAACTTTTAAACTAAGTGAATACCATTACCCATGGTCCCGAAGAACAGCCATGTTTTTCTCATATGTGCACCCAATGTAGGCTCTTGTGAAGATAGAAGAAGTGCGGAAGGAATTAACAGCATTTATAACCTGTTGCGATTAGTTACTGAGCGACATTTGAGTGAACGCCTTTAGGTCACTTCCCCCCACACTTTTCACTCTTCGCATGCCGTTGGGGACTTTCCAGTGTGAAGAAGAGTTACCTTCTTGGCCTTAAAAAGACATTCCCACCCTGCAGACTCGACACCTCCGTGCTTCATAATTCCTCACTAGAAAACACTCCTACTGAAATGGAATGAGTTACATGCGGCACGAACCCTATGCGGTGTTTCACGCACCGTTCCAGTTTTGCGTGATTCAGCTCCCCCGTCCCATACTCCAGGTCCCATTGGCCTCCCAACCCTTCCACGGAGTTAGAGGAAACTTGCATCTTCTTTCTAGTGACTAACGGCATTGTTAGAAATTGACTCAGCAGTTGAAGCGTACCACAGCAATTCACCTAGCACAAAGAAAGCAATGCCTTTCACCAATGTCTATAAGGAAACTCGTACCGACATCACCCACTGTGCAACAAAGGCGTTTGGAGTGGACGACTCAGTCTATTCAAGCCCGCAAAAAACCACGCAGAGATTGTTGGTGGAGGCAACTCTATATCGTTTACGAGAAAAAAATGCTTCACAATCTTACTGTGAGTTGTTCAACAACGAGCAGATCATAGCAGGAAATGATACTTTTCCATGTTGCAAAGGTCGAACCACAACCCAATGATGACCTACTCTAAGCTATCTATCCACCACAAAAATAAATAAATGACTCCTCCCCCTCACAATACATCACTGCCTTTCCGACGAGAAGTTATTCCGTAAGCAAGGTCCACAACTGGAAATTACTATTACTATTTAATTGATGAACTACGCCAGCCGCCATCTGATCCAAGTGAGCAACAACCTCAGTTTCGTTGGTTGGTTGGTTGGTTGGTTGGTTGGCTGGCTACTTGTGACCCAAACGCCAAAGGTAGAAAACACCTCACGTGGACAGTTGAATCAAAGAAGACTCAGGGCAGAAGGCGTTATGCGAATCTTTTTACCAACTCCCCACCTTCCTATTAAGCAATAAAGCATGAAAACAGTATGAACACATTTGCCTTTACTGGCTCCAACAGTAGCAATAGTTAAGTATAACAAATAGTAGCAGCAATAACAACAATAATAACGGAAGTATTCAAATTACTAATAGTGAGCAGTAGCAGCAGCATTGACGGCAGAAGGGAGAGGAGGGGAGGGGAGCAAATTTACGTGTCATTTAGTGCACAGACGGGAGGGTACCTTCAACGCCGCCAAACACTCCAACATCTCGCATTGGCTGCCATTCCAAGCACTCATCAAATGTTACTTCACCATCACCACAGTAAGTAAGGTTGTAACATCTGAAAAGGAAAAAAAAGCCAAACAATGGAGAAACTGATGCATGAGGGTCCAGCGCGATGCAAAGCTAACAACCACAAACATAACTACCGGTAGGACAAAAGAAACAACTTAACAAGCAAACATTTAAGCCTGCTACAAAGTACGGTCTGCGTAGTGATGCCAACGCATGCAGCTCTTCTGGTGTGTAAACTGTCCCCTGGCGTCTGAATAGACCTTGACCCAATGTCAAGTAAAATAACACAGAATAGGGTAGACTGCATTGATGACGAGTGAAATTGCCAACTGAATAAGACACCACATTCCGTACGGCCTTGCTGCTG
Organism: Taenia hydatigena; assembly: GCA_036345935.2. NCBI lineage: Eukaryota > Metazoa > Platyhelminthes > Cestoda > Cyclophyllidea > Taeniidae > Taenia > Taenia hydatigena. The sequence continues at coordinate 6,237,481 of JADWOT020000002.1, read as the reverse complement.
ATGCCGTCCAAGTACACACTGGACACATATATGCAGACGGGCAATCAACATTCCAAATACCAAAATGCATATTGCTCGCACCGAATGTATGCAGCGGCATGCCAGTTTTGTTATGATGTATTGCAGGAAAGGCACAAACTAACAAAACAGTCCCAAGTTATCGCCTGCCGTGCTATACAGTGGTAAAAAATGCAGCACGTGAGTAGAGAAACTGATTCCATCGCTCCCAACAACACCTAATCGTTACACTTCTGCATTAGTGAGAAACCAGCATTCGTCTCTCCGTGAATACAGTTGGCAAGAATAAAATCCGCACCTTTGAATGCATCCAAACCTTTTTACTGATTAGTTAAAATGTAAACCCAGGTCATATCTGATACACAAAATCAAGATTTGCCACTTACCCAGTTGGGCAGCCCCAAAAGGGCTGATGACATTGCTGTTGAATGTCCCTGTCGGCGATGTCCAGACACGCGGACCAACATAGGCACAAGCAGAGCTCTACGGAGAAGGCAGAGCAGAGTTGAGTCACCGCTCCAGTCCATGTGCCTGCGTGCACCAACCGTCGACGTGCCGTGGAGTACCGCCATCTTCCACCTTCCACACACACCAAACCCACTGTACCTGGAATGTTGGAAAAGTTTTTTTAGACGTAGATACTTCCCCACCCCCTCTTCGAGCGCGAAGCACACACCAACAGCGGCACACTCAATCCACATGCAAACACCAAGCACCACCGCTCATCCATCCAAGCAGTACGCCACAATCGCACCACACGCCCAACCCGTCGTCAAGCCTCTCTCCAACCGGACGGAGAGAGAAATCCCAAGCCGTCTCCACCTCCTACCCTAACTTCCCCCGCCCCACCCTGTCCCTTCTCACTCCCTCCTCCTACTTACTCCTTTTCAATCCATCCTCGTCCTCAAGGCTAAGTCGCAGTAGTAATGGCAACAGCGCCACCACTCATCACCTATGCAGTCAGCAATAAATTAGCTACCACTCTTCCACACCAAAAACATTCCCGTACCTTCGAAAACAAAGTATGCCGCAGTTGCCACCAGTGAGCTCTGGTCCATAGCGCTTCTATTCGTCGTCGTCATCGTCGTCGCCATTGTAAGAGAGCGTCGCCTTCACTCCTTCACACATAAGAACGACAGGCCTCCCCCAGCCTTTCCCCTCCCTCCCTCCCTCCCTCTCCGCCGACCACCACCCAACCAACCACCCATGTCCCGCAAGGACAAAGAGATGCAGGCATAGTAGCAATAGTGGTCCGTGTCGTCCATGCCCGCCAACATCTGCATCGCACAGCCGAGAACGAGACGCCGCCGCCGCCGCCACCACCGCGAATCACTCCACACAATCACCAAATCCTACTTCGCCATCACCGGAGTAAGATTGTAGCATCTGCAAAGTAAAAAAAAAAAACAACCAATGTGTCGACCGACGTGAAAGCGGAAAAAGAACACGGATAGCAAGATTTATAAATATGATGAATACTAGCAAGAAAATAATGAACGACGTTAAAACTCCTCTCAATAAAATCTACCGTCATTAGAAAGCGAACTAATCACAAATTACCAAAACAATCTTACTTTATCGCTCAAAGTGTCGTACAGCAAAAAGGTGGAAGTGAGTAGGCACTGGGGTTGGAAAAAAAAGTTCCCAACAGTCACATTATGAGGCTTTTGCGTTCACTTTACCAAAATCACAAGCCTCTTCATCCAATTCGACCGCATTAATCAAAACTCATTCTTCATAAAATAACTAACCACTCGGAAACAGCCGAAACAGCGGTGATCAGATACTGCGAAAGCTGTGTGAAAATGACGCAATCAAATAATCTGCAGTAGTTGACTAAATTAATGATTACGTGGCCAGGTGCTGTGATTTTTAGTCAAGTCGCTTCGTCTATGTTCATCGAGTTGTTTTCGCGTTAGCTACTTTGCAAATCTTGTGACTGGAGATGCACACGGGTTGCTTGCGTTGGCAGACACCTCCAAAGGAAGACATTAGGTAGATTTTGACTCATACATGAACCTCTTTTGGTGCTGGTCATTTTAAAATCCTCTTTAATTTGCACATTATAGACCGAGGTCGGGAGTAGATAGAATCCGACACAAACGTGTACATCAAAAGTCGAAAAGGCACCAGCGCAAAGCACTTCATTCAAGGCCTACTTCGATTTGCATCCCCCACTCCACCGTCTCATCATCTGCACTCAAGGCACATTCGTCCAATATTCTGAGCTACACCTTCCCTTCAACACTGCCATTACCTTCATCTTCCTTCTCCTATGCCACACCGCATGGCAGCGCATTCAACTTTTATTCCATCTACTCTGATCTATCCACGCTGAAGTCCCTCAACTCATATGACTACAAGCCCACCTGCGTGCAGGATGAATTCACTAGTTTTGACCACGCTAGCTCGCCGCTCGATGCACCAGGGGACTTGGTTTACTTTACAATACCACTTTCATATTATGCTCCA
>JADWOT020000002.1:6180814-6234891 GCA_036345935.2 Taenia hydatigena | reverse complement strand
TGCCGCATGTAACTCATTCCATTTCAGTAGGAGTGTTTTCTAGTGAGGAATTATGAAGCACGGAGGTGTCGAGTCTGCAGGGTGGGAATGTCTTTTTAAGGCCAAGAAGGTAACTCTTCTTCACACTGGAAAGTCCCCAACGGCATGCGAAGAGTGAAAAGTGTGGGGGGAAGTGACCTAAAGGCGTTCACTCAAATGTCGCTCAGTAACTAATCGCAACAGGTTATAAATGCTGTTAATTCCTTCCGCACTTCTTCTATCTTCACAAGAGCCTACATTGGGTGCACATATGAGAAAAACATGGCTGTTCTTCGGGACCATGGGTAATGGTATTCACTTAGTTTAAAAGTTCTGTCACACTTGTTTACATTTCCAAATCTCATCTACGTGCTTCCTCTGAACGCGTTTAACAGTCATCATGGACGCATTAACAGCCCCAGATCACTGGTACATTTGTGGTTTTTTAAAGCAAATTTGACTTCATAGCGGTCTAGCTGCTCAAGCATATGGTTATTGCACTAAAATCAAGCAGAATCGCTCGTTCGTAACTTCGAACTTTAGCTAGTCGCTTAGAAGCGCGACTAAACTAGTCTTAGAATCTACCACCGTAGTCTTCAATTTGCTCGCAAGAGAAAGGGTCTTCGAGCTCTTCTCGCTTTCTGCTAGGCAAAGCAATTCTTGCCACGTGAGCTTCTTAATGGCGATCTTTATAAAATAGCAGATTACACATAGCGAATTTACGCTTCGCTTGACTGTGCGCTTAAATGCTCGAACAATTCAGTCTATGGAGGATGTAGTTACGTCTCGCAGCATGGCCTTTCTAGCCATGCGAAGGGTACCTTAGCCCTTCTGTACGGTATCAAGCAGCGTGCTTTTGCATACTACTTCAACATTCGACACCAGTGTGGATGCAGTCCACAACGTTTATGTGCCTCTTACGGGAACGCGTTAGAATCTGCTCGTTTGATAGGTGCGCTGATAATCAACACCAATGGGATCACGCGTGAGTCATTGCAATGAGCAGTCAACAAGACCATCTCATGTTTGTCGGCAGGGTTTGTAGGAATGCAACGCTCAGTAGCCACAAAATGAGAGGACTTCCCTGGAACATACAAGTCGCACTCCTTTATCAAAGAGGCATCATGCGGCTGCCGCAAAGGAGGAGGGCGGTCCCTCTCACTGCACGCCATTAGTAAGATGTCGCACTACCAGTGTCATCTCCCTGGTTGCAAGAAAATCGCAGTAGTGGTAGCAGCAGCGGCGGCACCATCTTACTTGTCCACTCAACCTGAGTGAGCGCTTCCATTCACTATCCATTTCTGAGGGATACAGATCACACACTTTTGGAGAAAATAGATCACACAACGACTACAAAGGACGGGCTTTGCGTTTACATTAGACCATGGACATTTGCTGCACAAAAAACGCTCAGGTTGCATGAAATTCCTGCGCAACTGCTCAACATCCAGCTTATATATCTTGGCTAGGTTTAGCCACCACGTCACCCATGAAACCAAAACTGCACATCTACTAGTTGTCAAAGTTGCTGCATTCAATAGCCCGTCCCCTAACCCAAGCGTTTCCCTCGGTCCTGCCATCGAAGAACCTGCGGCCTCAGCCATCACAACTTGTCGGTGACGTATGAAATGCGTTAAGAGTGCACAGTGCCGACCACAGAATTTCTATGCAAAAGGAAGAGGAAAGGAACTCACGAGTAAGAGATCTCGCAGACACTCTTATTAACTGGGGAGAAAGGGGCTAACAAGTGGTACTAAGCTGGTAGGCATTCGAGAACCGGTGCCACGACCTCAACTCTGTCTTCACGGATCGAATCAATCCACCAACTCTCAGTGCTTTGGCGGACTGGTAATTAGAACGCGCAATCACTTTATTGATAATTAGCTAAACGAAGGAACGGGTCGAACAGATGCAAAGAAGCAAGGGTATGGATAAACCAATCAATCAATCAGTCAAACAAAATCAATCAATCAACTAGTCAGTCAAATGATCAAATCACTGCTCGATGAATTGGTTAAAGAATTGGGGAATCACTCAGCTAGATTGGGGTTAAATTCAGCGATGGCAGCAGTAGCACGAGGAAAAGAGGTAGTGGAGACGCCTCCTCAGTCGTTTGAACCACTACAGTGAAAGAAGAGTGGAGGAAGAAGAAGAAAGTGTGTTCTCTTGGGTGGAAAAGACATTGACATGGTAAACGGGAGGATGAAGTAAAGAGTGCAAGCTTACCGAAGGAAGCAGACGAGCCAGAGGAAGCGGATGCTTGGCTAGGACAAGAGAAGTGCAACAAGTATTAAGGCAAGCACTGGCTAGCTGGCTGGCTAACCTACTTGGTTGTAAGTGCAATGGCTCAAGTATTAGAGTCACTCACCAGAGTCGATTAAGTTGCACAGAGTCCTATATTTTCCTTCTTGCAATCTCCTCACCATATCCACATTCCCTTTTCCTCCACCCTCCTCCTTCTCTTCACCTGGCTCTACCTCAGCCTCGAATTGCACACCCACCTCCTCCGTCGCTGCCCACGTGGTCGAGAGTTGGCTCGCCGTTTGCAATGGTGTCACTGTAGTGAGCGATGACGACGTAGGAGAATCTGATTCCATCCGGGAGGGTGGCAACTGCCACCACTCCGCCTGCTCATCCTCATCCGACCACTGACTCGTCAAAGTCAAGTAGTCGGACACGTCGCATTCCGATTCCTCGTGCGCCATCAGCTCGCCCTCGTCGTCATCGCTCTGCGTCTGCTCCTGCGCCTCATTGTCACGGGTGAGGCCTGAGCGAGGGGAGAAATAGGAATGAGTGAATGTGAGCAGAGGAAGCTGAGTAAAGAATGAAGGCTGCGATGGGAAGGAGGAGGAGGAGGAGGAGGCACTTACTAGTATGCTTGGTGACGTCGTTGAGAGATGCATGAGTGGGAACAGAGGCAGGAGAGAAGAGGGAGACGATGGCCGAGTAAGATCTGGTTGCCACCAGTCGTGGTTGCCACAACCTCAATGCTAGCCTTGGCGGTGAGGAAGAGGGTGGTAGTGAGGTTGGGCGCCTCTGATGTGCACTTGCATCTACAACAACAACAATTAGAGGGAGGAAGCGCTTAAGCCGAGTGTGCACTGCTATTGCTGCAAGTGATAAATCAGGCGAGTCAGTGTGGAATCCACTTACTCATGAGTGGGTGGCCGCCTGAAAGTTGGTCTTTTCGACGGTAGTGCTGCCGCCGCGAGAGGCAAAGGGGGGCTGAAAATCTGCGCACAACTTCACGGCAATGCGACATCTCGAAAAGTGCGAGCAAATGACGACGTGTGGTGTATTGATTGCTCGATTGATGAGTCAAGTTGAATTATTGATCAGTTGATGACGAATAGAAGATGACCTTGAGGAAGGATGGATGGATGGCGTGAATTGAGAGTTGTGGGCGCTAAGTGAAAAATGGCTTGATGAAGTGGTATTTAGCCTGTGTGTAGGGACAGAGGATGGCGGAGAGAAATGGGTGCAAAATGCTGCGCCACATTGATAATAGCAGGCCTTGGGTGTTGGTGTAAGCTTCTCATGGCGTGGTTGGAGGGTTATTTGACAGTGAAATTGCATTTGATAGACAATGGGTTTGAAGGGAAGTGAAGGAAGGGAGAATAAAGGCCTGGGGTAGGGTAGAAGGGCAGCTGAGGTGGTAAGGAGAAAGATGGAGTGGAGGTAGGGCGTGGGAGGGAGGGAGGGAGGGAGGGAGGGAGGGAGGGAGGGAGGGTAGGGAGGGAGCGGAGGGAGAGGAGAGGTAGGGAGAGGGAGGGAGGGAGGGAGGGATGGGGAGGGAGGGAGGGAGGGAGGGAGGGAGGGAGGGAGGGAAGAAGTCTACTAGCAGCGTATAAGTAAGCGGTGCGTCTACTGGTAAGTTGTAAGTAGCGCCGTATTAATTGAGTAGTTGCGGTGATGGATGGGTGGTGGACGGGAGTGAGTGGGCACAGTGAGTGAGTGCAACGGTAGTGAGTGGTGTTAGGAGTAAGTGCACCGGTGGGAACGGGTGGGTGCATATGTGGGTGCATGCGTGCTTGCGTGCGTGCGACAGAGCAGTGGGAGGAGAGTGCGCCGTGGAAATGGGTGCATGTGGGCATGGGTAGAGGACTGTGGGAGAAGGGCACAACGGAGACAGAGACAGAGGAGAAGGAGAGAGAAATGGAGGGAATGTTGGTGATAATACTGGTGGGGATGAGCAGGAAGAAGGAAGAATTGGAAGGTAGAAGAGACGAGAGCCGAGAATTTGTCGTTGGTACATCGGTCTGCACCATGTGACTGAAGTAGAAGAGACAGGAGCCGTGAATTTGTCATTGCTACAACGGCCTGCCAAATTGTGACTGCAGTAGAAGAGACGAGAGCCGAGAATTTGTCGTTGGTACATTGATTTTTGCCATGTGACTGCAGTAGAAGACGCGTGAGCCCACAATTTGTCGTTGCTACAACGGTCTGCACCATGTGACTGCAGTAGAAGAGGCGAGAACTGAGAATTTGTCCTTTCAAATTATAGCTTCACCGTAAAGAACTTTCGTGATGCAACATACGAAGTGACAGTGAAATAGATTATACAGGATCACATTTGTGTAGGTTTCGTGATTATACACATTAAATAGCCCTTATTGTGCTGTAAATTAGATACCCCTGAATTACTATATCGAGCAACACACACAAGTTTTATTAGTGTAGGTCATAAAAGCTAGGGACTATCGGCCCCAACCGTCAAACCTATTATAACTGCAGGAGAGAGTTGCCTGCTAATACTTTACTAAGAAGAAGGAGATGGAATACAACGAAAAATGGAGATAGGAAATTTATTTTTGGCTTCCGCATATAGTTAAGGCGGTTTCGGTCGTTGAGATATGTATTAGGTTTGTTCTGCTTCCTTTCTACTAGAAGTGTGTTAATTCTTCATTTGCTTTGCCAATTAGAATTTTTACATTCTGCATTTTGCAAACTGTAAAAGCTAACTGTCAAGTAGTCGGAGACCTTTCATCAGAATTAATGCGCAATAGGTAATGTGGCACTATGGGCTCAGTTAATGCTGGCACGTGATGGCAGTGGCTAATGTTCCCGTATGGATATGAGAACATTGGAAGAATGGCCCTCTCAAAGAATTCGTAAAGCGTGATAATGCCGTCAAAGTATAATTTGGTTTCTCTCACATCAATGCCTTGCGCCTTTCACGACTTTGCGGAAAGTTATGTTTCTCATGTTAAATAAAAGCTGAGGAGAGCATGTGAATGTAATTTATGACTGTTAGCATTAAATTCGTTGACCACGCGGTTTTTAAGGATATCAGCTCTTACATGCACCTCATCACTATTATGGGAGAGCCTTTTGATTTTTGTATGTGAACGCGTACAAGATCTCAGTGGAGCAGGTGAAGATTCAAGAAGACTAGACAAGGGCACAAATGTCGGTCGATTTTAGCCTCACGACTCAAATAGAGCAAGGAAGTGGAAAGCGGTGCAATTTCTTTTAGACGGCGGCGTGTTGGCCTTTAGGGTTGATCCCGTAATCTGAGAATCCACCTTGACTTTTGGAATGAGCACGCTATGCTGATAAATTAGTGTTCAATGAAATCCTGAACAAAAGCTCTCAGGTACTTTTATCCCCTGGCATAGTAGACGGCACTTGGTTTGTCAAATCAAGCCTGTAAGGGAAGCCAGCGATAACTTATAGCGCAAGGTACCTAGAACGATTAGGTTAGTAGCCTATGCAAATCATTGCTTACGTTTAGACCTCTACTGGTCTCCTTATTAAACGAAATGTGCGCATGTGTATTTGTGCATATGTATCATCCAACAGACGGATTTCGTCAAAAGAAAAGACGTCACTCAGGAAAAGCAAAAGAAAAAAACTAGAGAGGGCAATCTATTTCGTGTTATCACATAAAATGATTTGTAGAATCTTTTAATTGCGCCTCAAACTAAACATAGATGGCTCTGCTTCGCACAACATTAAATTTTCCTACCCAGCATGGCACTTACACTTAACAAGTGAAAGTGGTAAGCACCTGATTAAAGCGAAATTCAAAGGGCAGCATTATTCCTGCCAAGCGCTAATTACGTCTCGGATAAAATGTAGCCAATTTTGGTGCACCAAAATGACGCAAGGGCTTGAATTCAGCAAGTTGGTGCTTTAAGTAAACTTGGAAAATAATGCAAAATGAGGTAAAATTGACTAGTCCCGTCGAATTTGTAAAAAGCAGAAAAGCTTAATTAAAAAGATAGAAGAAGACCACTCTTACCTAACCACAGTAAAATAGCTTAGCGCACACCAGTGCATGTTATATTTCCTTGGGGTAAACTGCTAGGTAGTGCCAAAGTGGGGCATATTGCAAGAAGTTCTATTGAAAGGATGTTTCGGATTGGAGAGGATGACGGCAGCTATTACTAAACTAGAGCCCAATTAGACCCCAAACTGGGGTCCTCTTGCATCCGAGACGAAGGCAATGTCCCTAAACCACTGAGTCCCGCGATCAAGGTCAGTAAATTAGTGTACACAATTTTAAGGGCGCATAATGAAATTTTCGAAGGAAAATTGGTCCTGGTGGTTGAATGGATTAAGGACTTGAGTTACGGTGGGATATTTCTCTTCTGACCGAATCGTTTAGGCTCCATTGGGGGTCAGCGTTGAATGCCATATACTCATCATCAGCCCTCATATGCCTTCAATTGCATTTTTCCTCCTGAGTCACGTTAAGTTCTACACTACTTTGCGTCGCAGCAGCCATCACCACTTTCTGGCTTGTACTCCTTCAAACTCATCTACAAACCAGATATTACCTCCGCGACAATAATTTCCAAAAGATACAATATGGCGCCATTTGGATAAATTTAGGCACTCTTGGCTATAGGAGAATCGCCTTAAAATATGACTACCTTTAGAAGCAACAAGAATGTTAAGACAGTGCATACTCTATGAGTTCTCTCCACCTCCTCGCAGGCTAGTTTACCAAAGTCCGCATTGAAGCAGACTAAGTGAGTAAAATTGACCACGCGAGGAGGAATTCTGTCGAGTGTCCTTAAAATTAATGTCTGGGTATGGGGTATAGGTTAACGCAACATGCAGAAGGGATGCAGGCGACCCATTGATGAGAGATTTGCTGCGACGGGTGAGAGCACTACTTCTTCACCACAGTGGTTCAAGTTATGATAACACCATTCACCCGAGAACGTTTGAGTTAGGATCACAGTGAGGCAGTAGATGACTTTCTTTTATGAAACTTAATGGACCACTTACAAGGTATCTACTTCTTTTCGCTGCTCAGCTTTCCATTCGATTCGTTAGTTGCCATGTCAATTAGGGTAAGCACTGTAAGCAGCGAGACTTCGTTAAAGCAAACTGTTGCAACATGCAGACCTTTGAAAAATTCGTTTTGGTCTTTGGATTTAGTCCTTATTACATTTCTGTCAGTTGATAACGCTAGTTGAAATTCAGATGATTTCCTAGGTCATGATTTCTCGTCGTTAACCACTTTACCCATCAAAGGAAATGCATCGGCCTCTCGTTTTTCTTCCCACCTTCTCAGCCAAATTGGTATATTTCCAGGTAATTTTAATAAAGGGGCAAATCGCTCATCTGATTCTAAAAAGATTTAGACCAGCTATTGCTCAATCCAAAACAGTCAGTCAGTGGCACGATCGAAAATAAAACCTTTTCTGACCAACTGACACTATTCCTTGCGAATTTTAAGAGCCGTGCCGAAATGTTCTTTGCTCGCTACGATCGTTGAGCGAGACGTCGCATAATAATCAAGTATTCACCTTCACTTTTATCAAAAGAGAAGCTTAGGGATCTAATGGAGAAGCGAATAGGCAGGTATGAGAATGCTGTTTTATTGGAAACCAATCAAAATTTTCATAGAAGTCATTGAAAGCTACTCTCTCTGTTTTGCCTCGATAGGAAAGTGCTTTAAATCCCTTTTCTCACAATATTATCCAAAGTATTTTCATGCCAAATTTAGAAATAAACAGGAGCAAATTGAATGAACAACGCATTTTTTGCCTACTTTCTAGCAATGACAATGAATGCTGCCAACGAAGCAGAACTGCTATTAGGACACTTTGACCGAATTTACGTGGACCCCGGACCCATCAGCTTAGTTGGGACATCCAAGGTCTACCTGAACTCTATGCAGTCCAAATCAAACTGTTTGCGAAACCGATTTCACTCTCTGGCCCTTCTATTTACAAAAGCGTCAATTTTCGTTCGGAGCAATTACTCTCAAGATACCGAATCCTGACAAACCATACATCCTACTTTTTAGAGCCTTCAAATAAGATGAGCCACATAGCTGTCGCCGATTTGGGTTAGTGGTTAAGCAAAGTGGTGGAGGAGGCGTTGCCGTCTGAGAAAAGCAGTTTACACCAAACCAATACAGCTCACAGCCTCGCTGATGTGGTGATTGCCATGAAATTACTCTCTTCTGATTCGGTCGTTCCAGCTCAAATGAGGACTGCTACTAGCGCTCAAAGAAGGGTTTGTTGTGGATAACAGTAAAGGATATAAGCCAATCAAATAAATGAAACTTTGATCTGGCCCCAATCCATGGAGAGGCAGTAAGGTTGACGTCGAATGGAGGACTTAGAAATTTTACACAAGCTTGTCAGCGGCGTTTAGTGGTGCAGGAAACATGCATCACCCTTGACTGGTCATAAAGGGTCATACTGCTAATGTACTAGTTTGATTTAATTGATAGGTAGGTGCATGTATGCGACATATACTATTAGACACAAAATTTGGGGTCGGATAAGGGCAAAATCTTCCACCGTAAGCCGTAATCCACTACTTGATAATCACAGGCTTGTTTGTACTTAATCATAAATTCACTCAGAAAGCAGATGGACTAATATGATGCAAGCGCAAGGGGTAGATTCTTTTTAAAACAAAGCGAACTGAGTGAACAACTTATGAGTGTATACGTGGGGGACACCTATTGCCAAAGAAACACGGAAAGAGGGCAGCAGTGTTGTGTAGCAATAAAAAAAAACTGCGCGAGCAAAATGCAAGGAAGCGCAAACGCTTGTAAACGGTTTCAGTGAAAAGCAAAATTTAGGGGTTGGAGACGGTATGACACATCTGCCTCCAGGGTTAACCCACTTCCATGGACTCATAGCAGCACACACTTCTTGTAAAGGTAACATACTAATGCTTTTGTGAAACAGATGCAGCTTCTGTCAAGATCTCCCCAAAGTTGAACTCACATCGATCAGAGTTACCATAACTTGATCTCCTAACAAGAATCTACGGCTTGTACAAATGCAAAGGACCAGTCCATTTATCGCTAATACCAATGTTCAAGAAAGACACTGGCAGCGTATTTAACAAATGGTGTGTGATTATTACCAGGGTTAGTCATGAGTGTGTACAAGAGACTTAAAGATGCCCCTATTTGGAACATTTAAAGACAATTGTAAGTCTGCTGATGAGAGGGTAGGTAACTAATGCAATGGAAATTAAAATCTAGCAAAAGAGGCAAAAGCATTTCAAGTTTGGAAAATTAGTGACCCCGTACATTGAGATTACTTTCCGTGAATGACTTATGCTATTCTGAAGTAATTCAGAAGTGCAGGCAGGTTATGCTTCACCAAAGCCTAACGAGCATTCATCAAACAAACGAGGCTGCTGTTAAAACTGAGACCGGAGATCGCTTTAAACTGTAATCCTAGTGCCCACTCCCTGTATTTTGGTTCCTTCCCCACCAAAACTTCAAACACTGATTATACCAGGAGGCTCCAATCGAAAACCACATCTATCTTGTCATACAAATCAGCAGCGACTCCACACTTGAATTATTTAGGTATCACTTTGATTTGAGTTGAGTTTCCAACTCACTGCCATTCTTAGACTTCAAGACTTGTGCAATCCTTAATTTCCTGTGGAGTGGATTGCTATCTAATCGCGCCTGTCATCTCTTCTACAAGATGATTCCACGTATTGGTCGCGTTCAACACAAAACCCATTGCTCCTGTGGCATAAATAATCACAATTCTGATGGGGCGAAGGAGACGCGTTCTAGCAGAATCACAATCTCGGTTGGATGGTTACTTCTCAACAAACTTTAGATAGTACACATTAAATTGGTTGGTTTGTCTCATTTCATAATACCGTTTGACTTCGTGAAGCTGTCTCATATTTCACACGTCATCAAAATATTTCATCTTGAACCAAAGCCATCCATGTGATCCATGTTGGAAAGCAGCCGCTGTTTTACTTTTGTGATTATCTGAAAAATTTGAAATTTTGCTGCTGATAAAGTGCCGTTCATTCAGCTGGTTTTGGTTCCTCCGAGGAACGAAGGGTGACAGGAATTACAGCTGCTTTACTCACTCATCTCCCTTGCCCATGCAAACTCTACCACCTACGCTCCTACCATTTTTTCCATTTACCTTTATCAACAACCACCCCTTATTTTACATATCCCTTGCACAAAATTTTATTCTTGTTTCTTAATTTCTTCCTTTCTTCCTTCCTCGTTATGCCTGCCTCTGGGTGGTATCGGTTGTATTGGGTTTCCTATCCCTTTGCCATTCCACTTACCCATCCACTCATCCGCATGCACCTACTGAGTGCAACTTTTGGTCACCTCACCACTCACCATCTCTTTCATCCAACCACCACCACTACCCTATTAGTAGAAGCCCTTTCCTCCTTTATTCACTCCTGCGTTCATTCATTTTTTCCACCTTTCTTATACTTATCTCTACTGAAGTTAAATTGTTAAACAAATTTCAAAACCATAGATATAAATCATTACCCTTCCTTATTATGATGTCTTTCCTCCTCAATTTTTTTGCGTTTTGCCTCACTGTTACACATATGTGACAGGCAACACCAATTACCTATTTCCCCTTAAAAATTACCACTGACACTGTTTTGCCTCATACATGCGTATGTACATGTATGCAGATATCACTACCTCTCATCCTCCATCCCAGCAAGCATCTATATCAGTACATCCTCGTCACCGACGCCACCCACGCCTACCAGCCCCTCAAACCTCGCCTTCTTATTATTTCGTCTGAAAAGAACCAAACACTTAAGCAGTGCCCTCGACCTCATAATTTCCTATTCCTTATCTCATCTTCCCTTGCATATCATGCGGCAGGACACATGAGTCAGTCATTCATTTGCAACCTCAAGCGACCTTCCTGTCCTAATTAGTCAAAACAAGTAGTTAATGAAGAACAGTAATGCAAAATATCGCCATACTGAACAATGGGATAAAAGGGTATAAATGACCTTGTCGTGGCGGAATGTTTAATAGGTAGGTATGCGGAGGGTTATTTGAATTAAGTAAGAATATTGTTGTAGTGAATGATGTCTCATTTATTAGGATGAAATCCGAGCAAAGGGACTTACCGAAAGGTTTGCCGGCCTAAGCTATGGCGAAAGGAAATTTCGTTTCCACCGGAGCATTATATTGTGATAGGTATGGAGACATGAGTGAGTAGCACTAGGTATCAATTTTATACGCAAAACTCGTCAGTACAGTGTTACTGTGTTGCAATAGCCAGCCTCTAAACAACACTGGCTGCGTCGCCTCCATCACTAACACTTTTCACAATATTGGCTTGAGGCTTCTTAACGTCTTCGTCAATGACGTACTTATGAGGCTGCCTGCCAACAACTCGCATCATTATCAGTGTTGGAAATAATGGCGAGGAGGAATGTGGGCGTAAAATCGGATCCATGATTGAATGCCTTACTTGCTTCCGTCCATGTTGGCACTAAGCGTTCATGTCATATTAAATCGTGCTTGCGATGAGTCAGTCGATCTTCGATTGATCAAGGTTTAATTGTTCTGTGTCATCATCGTAGCCTTGAGGTCGTACCGATGGCAGGAGCTGGACGTTTTTGCTTTTAGGTCAGTGTCCTCTTCTACTACCGCTAAGCACAAGTACGCGTGACAGGGAGCACATTTTCCCTGCCCCTGTGCCCCGAACCCTACGGAATGTACTTTTACCATAGGGGAGGAGGAGGAGGACGGAGATGAAGAAGAAGAATTGACAACTTAGTTAAATGAAATCCTCAGACCAGTAAACCCATGGTTACGCACCAACAACTTCATGCTTAGCGCATAGAGAAATGAACGCCTGTGCAAGATGTGGACATCTTTCGTATGAAAAGAGGAGGGCGCTTAAAACTGAAAACGTCACCTATGCATACCTTATGGAATTCGTTATGGGTGAGAGGCAGCGATCAGTAATAAGGCAAAATTTTCTTCCATTGTCGCGTATTGTGAGCTGTGATTATCCTGCAATGCATACACTTTTGGCATTCGCGCTCACTTACATAAATTTTGAGGCGGATGCGCTGATTGTGGCGGTACTTCGTTCCATCGCTAAGTGCAATATGTATGTAATTAATGATATTGCATCGTATGCGTTCTTAATGCAGCCATCAGATAGCAATAAAATTAGCACATACCAAGGAATCAAATAAAAAGTTATGCATTGAAGCTGCACACTCAAGCCTAGCATCGAGCGATGGTTTAGTAAGTTTGGTGTGACCAGCAACGAGGCTTACAATGCTCATTCTTTCCACTGCCGCACTGCAGGTCGAAGAGGACTCAGTCCTTGAGATTGACGTTTTGGCTTGAGAACGATGTAAAGTTCACCTCGAAGCAGAAGCAGGTGATTTTCACTTCAGTCAGTCTAACTGCATCTTTGTAGTTTGCCCAATTTTCTGCATCTCAACTATATTTAATGAAGTCTGGACCAATGTGACTCCATTTGAAGAGTGGTGAGAGCAAGACTCTTTCGATGCGTGGCTCTTTGATGCTGTAGCAAAAAAGCCTTTATTCAGCGAGAGTCTGTGCAAAACGCTTCATCTATTAACAAAACCGCGGCATATTTGCACTTAACGCTATGAAGATCATGGTAACAGGAAGGAGAATGCTAAGACTTATGCTGGCCTGACGTTGCTAATGTGCACCACCTGGGGTTATGATTGGTGGCTGCTATTCTCGACACGCAACCGCATATAGTAGCTACATATTGACAGACATGATATTTTGGAGAAGTCAACCCACCATGTGTGTCACGATCCTAGAAAGTAGTAAACGTATGTGCATTGCATTAATTTTTTATTCTTGCTTTAATAATGGGATTCGTGGCAGACGAATGGTTCTGCGAATGCAAGGGCTGTCAAATCGTGAAATACTTAACGACAATGTATGGAACATATGGATAGGTGAGCACTGCAAAATAGTTGGCCACATCCTGTTAGCAAAGCAGAATAGCTAACAACCACTAATGAGAGTTGCATTATAATTTCGCTACAATTACAACACCTACTTGGTTAAAACAATACATTTTGCTTTGGACATTCACTTCTATTGCCTGCATCTCTCATCTTTATCAGAATGGCGGCTTTGAATTATTTTTTGTTGCTGTTTGTTTAGATACTCATAAATTAACCCAAAAGAAGTAAACTAGGTAGATGTGCTGCAATTTGAAGCACTTTAGTTTGCTTTGTAATTATAAGTTACCGTTTCTAGCTGGATTTCTGCTCATTGGCTTGCTCATTTGGATGCTTGTTCTGCATGGTGGTTATTCGACCGATTGCTGTTTTATGTAATTCGCAGCAATTTATTTCGTGTTTTTAATTTTCTACCCTCCCAAGGACAACAGCAGGACGCACGAATCGACCATGAATGTAACACTGAATGAGGTAGTGCAATGTAGGAATTGCATGCGCGTTGACGGTTTGTTTTTGTCTTTATTAGCCGGAGAAGAATACATGGCATAATTTTAGGCTAAAGGCGTTTCACTCAAAATTATTTGAAACTAGTAAAGAATTTGCGCGAAAACGAAAACACGTGTTATAATCTGGCATAAAGAAACGATATAAGCAAGCGTGCGCAGTTATCGTATTCGTAACCCACCATGTAAGTAGTCCGCAAATGCCAACATCCGACCGCAGCAATTATTTTATTTCATCAGGCATAGTGAGGTTCCACACAGGTCTGTGTGTTGCCATGAGCCAAATTAGGGCAAAACCTAGCTTAATGGGCAAGTCAAACAAAATGACCTGTAATTACTCATTTAATTCACCGGACGGCAACCTTGCTAAATGAGAGGCACTATTTTATAAAACTCACAGGTATTTAAGCTGAGGCTAAGTCTGACACGGCAATACTTGCATCGTCCTATCTAATTCGGGCGCATTTTGGGATAGTGCTGATGAATCCAGAAATGTACATCTGCTCGAAGATGTCGCGGCTAATAATGCAAGACAAAACTAGCGTTGCTTTCCGTCGCTTTCTATGTTGTTCCCAACTACACACTTGCGCACCAGCCGACTATTGCGCATACGAATCGGCTAGACATTTGTGTCATTAACGGGGAAGCTACGATTAAAGGGGAAGGACAAACTAGCATGCATGATCACAATTGCCGCGACCACCAACGCTAATCATTCTGCGCGCCTTTGCACATAGAATCCATGGACGTGGTCAAAGTTGGGTCTTCATGAATCAAATGGGATTGTCTCAGTTCGTAAGAAACTTGCAGGAAATGATTAGTAGAAAATTTATACATCTGACTTAGTGTTTTTAATATGGAAGCTGCAAAATTGAAAAGTGCTGCTGGCTAAGTAAACGTGCATCAACAACAGTATGTAAGAACGTGGTCTCAAAGGGCGGAAAGCTCGCTGTAGACATGGTTTGAACTGGCTTTTAACTTTATTAAGATAAACACACAATTAATTAATTGCGCGAGAAACTTAATTATGAAAATTTGCATTGCAATAAATTATTTATACACATTAATCTTGGTTAAGTTAGAAGCCAAGGAGACGAATCCCATTTCCCTCTACGAAATACTTCGTTGATAATGTATTTTGAATAACTCTGATAATGGTCAAATTGCATGCGAATGAGCAAAATCAGACATACCTATTTTGGTGATATGGGCTGTCATAAAATTTCCAATCGCCTAAACACTCACCATCTTCAATCGGCAATGCGCCATATGGTTGTGCTGAACAGACACCGCCTCAATAAAACATGTTTAGCTAAACATTTGTTGGCAACTTTTTAGAAAATACCATGCAACATTCCTCGCACAATGCACTTACTGATTCTTCACCACTCTCGTTGATCCGTCCGAAAACTCAACAGCTCATGGCTTCCACAAATGTGAACTTGGTCCATCTTTAATGAAAAGTGTATTTTGGCATTGTCATCGTGTCAAACGTGCACTAGCAGGAATGCGGCCAATGACCAAAGCAGGTCCGGAAACAAAAGAGCTATTAAAAATAGTAATGAAGTAAGTGCATGCGCGTGCAGTGTGGCGCACAGGGAGGACTGCAACTATCTCCAGCAGAACCTGTCTGCATTCAGACATCCCTGTCCAGTCTTCCTTTCCTTCTTCCCCTTTAGCATGACCGTCTTTCTGAACTGCCTTGTGACACACTGTCCTGCTTCTTCGACAACCTGCATGCCATTAGCCTTAGTGGAGGTGTGAGTAAAGGCGAGCACCTGCCTTTCCTCAGCACCATGTTCACAATGTCTACCATGGTCTAGACGAAAAAGAAAAGGCAGAACACGAGAGTCGGAATGCAACCAAAGAGGGCAAATAAGAAATAGAGCTGCACAACGCGTCTGACTGGCAGTCATGATCGCGCAATTCAGCTGGAGGATGTGACCCAAGCCCTTGTTGTGATCGATCGCTTTACCACTTGAAATTCAGCTGCCTGGTCACTGTCATGCTGCACGCGCAAAGCATGCAGACAGGGAAGCGAATTTCGTCGCCACAACAAAAGCACTCACTCAGTCTCGTTGCTGCACAAATTCGCTTATCTGCATGTTGATGGTGGTGGTGAGAGCACACACACTTCGGGATTAGAGTCAGGGATATGTGTCGCATCGTTGGTATGAAGTGTGTGAAGTGCAAACTGCAACTTGGCTGTTTCATGCAAAGTCACCCGATACTCGAAGGAGGATGAGGAGTGGAGGGTTGTGGCGAGTGAGGCCCAGTGCGTTGGAAGCAAGAGGATGACAATCTGTTACTTACTTGGCTCCAAGTGGGAATATGAGAATTGCGAGCTCAATGCACGACGAAGGTGATTTGTTTCGCATGGATGATTTTAAGACAGCCATTAAGACATGAGTAAGCAGCACAGGTGCTAGTTTTGCACGCTAGCATTTTTACTTAGAGCAGTATTTCTGTGTGTTGAAATAGTCAGCCGCCGCCTCCACGGCGCGCAACTCCTTGTTGTGGGAGGCATTTCAGCACCATCACCAGGCTGCGACCTATGTTTACTGAAGGTGTCAATAATGGCAAGGAAAAATGGAGCTGTAGGTTGTGTCACTATTTAGGCTATAAGGTGTTAAGTCCTATGTTCGTCCCCCCAACAACACCATCTTTGTTGCTGTTCTGTGGAGTGGAGAGGAAAAGCATGGATTCGGTAACTTCATTCCTTCATTATGTCAGAATATCAGAGTGGGAGTGGTTTTACATGACTTCGTCATCCTTAGCCAAAATAGGACGTTTATATATGCATGTACGCAAGTATATACTCATAATTTGATCTGAGAATGCTCTCTTGGACGCAACATTGTCGGTGCGGTAGCCTTCTCCGCTAGCAAAATGTGCTTCCCCATTGACGAAGTATTTCATAGCTCTGATAACTTGGCCTCACACGATCGTACCCAAGCATGAGTATTCTCTGCTAATTGTGAAGCCATAGTGATGTTCTCTGCGAGGGATTTTGCCACTGCCATTATTTCTCGTCAAATTGGGTTGATCTTGAGTGCATTTACTTAAGCTACAGAAAGAGAGCACAGATAGCGTTGCTTCGAAGACTTGCATGAGAACACAGCCTTACAAAAATCTGTGCCAATTCCATCGAAAATGAAGTCTTTTTGTTAAAATACATTGAAGTGTGTGCGTGTGCGATGGTACGATAAAGACACGTCTGAGTTCACGGGAACTATTCTGTTCGAGTCCACATAATTCGTGCATTGTCCTTATTATCATGATTTATAGGGAAGATAAGGTGTGTGTGTTGGGTGAAGCACAGTGAGATGGCCTTAGAAATGGGGAGAGAGTTTGCTGCATGGCATGTGCAGGCATGACTTTGCCAACTGCCTTCGCGCATGATGGAAGGGAAGAAGGGGTCATTTATCTCCATCGTTGCTCAGCAGTAATTATTTGTAACGAAACGGAATAAAAAGGCTGAAATCAAAGGTGTAGGCATTTGTAGAAGTGCTTTCGGATAGGCGGATGTCACAGGGTGGACTGTGAATCACGTACTCTGTCGAGATGACACTGGCTGCACTACGGTTTATCAAGTGACCGCAAGCAATACCGAGAAGGAAGCTAACGGCAGCAAAGCGTATTAGAGGTGGAGGGGGCGATGAAAATTCCGCAATGGGTGGATTGGTGGCAAATATCAGATCACAGGCAAGTCAATTCTAGGGACCAGTCTGCAACGCTTTTAAACAATAAAAAGTAATTTAGCAATAGCAAGAAAAGGAAAATATAGACTACCTGCAGCATAAATGTAGAAGGGAAATAAATCATGGACAAATTGTGTGTCGCATATGCGTGACGGAGAGACGAAATGAGGGATGAGACTTGATGAAGTTAAGCGCCTTGTCTAAATCTAAAACACAAAAGTTTGTGTGACAATTGTTTGCTTCTTATCAAAACGAAAAATAAAAGGGAGAGCATTGGGGCTGGTAGGCGTTAGTGTTGTTAGTGTCGGGGATGCACTCAAAGAGCTGTTAAATGGAATGGAGTCGAAAAGGCACTAGCGCATATGTATGAATATGTATGCATATAAAAAGCTGCACGAGTAATGACATTTTTAGAGATGAATTGGCGAAATGGTAACAAATGTGTGTCACATGTGTGACGGTGGAATGAGCTGCAATGAATGAATGGATAAATGAATGCGCAAGTGAATGAAGGAGGGAAGGGCTTCTACTAACAGGCCATAAGTAGCGGTGGCTGTGGTGGGTTGGAAGAGGTGGGAGATGGTGATGTGACTTATAGGCGCGCTTAGCATTTATGTTCAAATGAATGGAAGGGACGGGAATCGCAGTGGCACAAGAGAGCACACTAATACTGTTTATGCTGCTTTGAAGATGCTGATAAAAGGAGACAAGAGACAAGCATAGTGAGGAAGAAATAAAGGTTGAGATTAAAAAAAACCAAAAAAATTTTATGCAGCGAATGCAGAAAAGGGGTTAGATTTCAAAAACGGTCAATGGAAGTGGGCTATTTGGGGTGTAAGTGGTAGAGTTTGCATGAGTAAGGGATGTATTTCATTCTTAGATGATAGCTTTATTCGGGAGAATTAAAGTTGACTACATGGATGACATACATCGCCAACGAAAACATGAATACCTTAGATAACCATGAACTTTAAATAGCATATGCCTTTCAGCATAGGTCCCATAGAAGAGCATGGCTCCAAACGGAACACTTAGATGTTGTGTGAAATAATAAGACTGCTTCGTGAATGCAAATTTTGATCCTAAACCAGACCAATTAATCAATTTGAAGTGTGCCTGCTAAAACAAAAAGTGGGACGGAACCAACCCAAAATGTTTGTGGTTGCGCAAGAACGCGGATACCCCGCACTGTCATATGTGTGATTTGTTGCACTAATGGAGCGATGCGCTTTGCGTTTTGCCTAATTAAACATGTTGAAACATCTTGCATAAAAGACAACACCCGTGATCAGGGTGTACTCCGCCCCATAGGAAATTAAGGAGTGCAGAAATATTGCAACCTGACGACGAATATAAGCTGGAAATCTGAAGAAAACATAATCGTAACTTAAATAATTTTGTAGAAATTTGCCACTGTTTAGCACCACAAAAAATTGGCGATTTTAAAGGGCTTTTGACTGTGCAGTTGATCAGCTATCTGACATCTCAGCTTAGATGTTTTATCCATGGCTATATCATTTGCTAATTGTTTAGATGCACCTACACAATTGCAGTGTGTTATGCCAAAGTAGACAACCTGCGCATCAGCCATATCCACAATGCCAGATTTCAGAACAAGAACAGCTACACGCACTTGCAGAAGGAAGCAAGCAGTTGAGCACAATATGGACCATTTCAGGATCAATGGAGATTAAAAGAAGCACACGTACATACCTCGGCAGTTTCATCTTCCCTCGCAAAATTAAGCATTCTATACATCGACCGCACTTACATTGTTCTATTTAAACCATAATAGTTTCCTTCCCTCCAGAAAAGAAGCAAACAGCTAAATCTCAGCTGACGAAACCTAGAATCAATCTGTACTTGATCAAGATTGCAGAATAAAGAGCAGTTGCATATTTGTGCTAACACAAATTTCTTCGCCAAAATGGGATTCCTACACATCATGTGCATCGAATTGCCAGCGTTTTATGCTACAAGTACGACAAGCAGTTGCAGAAGGAGACAGTAGTCCAAGTTGTATTTCTTATCAATTTTGGATCAAAAAAGAGAAAGCGACAGTGCTACTTTATGCCCTTGCTGAATGCATCTATGAAATAAACCATGCATCCGATTTTCAATTTGGATCAATGCTGATCATGAGAGAATTAGATTGTTTGAGAGTGCATATTTGTGCATTATCGATCGTTTGTGCCAAACTAGACACCACTATCATCAGATTATCATCAGTTTTATGTATCAAAATCATACCTATTACATTTCGATCATTCCAATCTGTCAAGCATTTCGAAATGGACTGTACGATGCAGGAACGAAAGTAAACTTGGATTTGAGTAATTAATCCATTAGTTCTTGATTGGAATGAAAAATGTGAAGCAGTCCAGTATTCATGATTTTCTTGATTGTAATAGTTTTACTGGAGACTTGCGTTTCTAGTGCCACAACAAGCCAACCCATTCAAACATGTGGCTGCCCTGTTGAGCAATATTTAATTGAAATGTTAAACAGCAGTAAGACTAACCGTCGAATTATTAGAGATGAGGATATTGCACTCAATCAACCCAAAGCAACGACCTCAAACTGGTGCTACATCACCCTCACTTGTTCCGCCAGTTCGACCGCAAGTGAGAGAGCGACAGTAATAAGCAAGACCTGCAGAACTCGTGTAGCGTATACAAATCTGGTCAACAAACTACAATGATGCCACCACCTCTTCCATAACATTAAGAGATGCGGTGCCAACTGAGTGGAAACCCCAAACAGTGGATGTACTAGCCACACCAATTAGGCTGCGCTGTGCACAAATTAAAAAGGCGTGAGTTCCAGCCTTGAATTACTGCTGGATGGTCGATACAGCCTCTGCTCTTCCAGCGCGATAATGTGCTATATCAAACGCTGCGAATCGTAGTCGACTAATAGTTCAGTCAGGAGGTACACGATGTGGTCGTACACACCCTAAAATGCAAACAATCGCATTATCGTGAGTGTAAATCATGCTAAACACCACAAAGCAAATCTACGCATGAAGTGTGTCCGGGACTCCTACTTGTTTCAACCATGTCGACAGCTGATGTGTCTATGCCAATAAAAAATGCGCATCAAAGATTAGGTGTAGTTTAACGTCAAAGGTCTCTTTCGGTCTCATGCGTACTTTGACTTGACGATCTGGAATATAAATTGCTCACGACTTGGGTTGTGGACGTATTAATATGGGTGTCACCTGCGAAGTCGAGTCCCGCACAAATCTCTTTTGGCATAAATAGGAAAAAATTTTGTTGAGGACCGGCGGTTGTTTGATAAAATGTGCATGGTGTAGAAATCAAGCTGTTAATAAATATGCCCGATTGCAAAAGTAGGTGTTTAGATCTTCTCTGAAGCAATTTAATGATTGATAATTTTAAACAAAGCGATTTGATAGAGATTTGTATGAAGACTAGGGGCTGGCAAGTAGGAGCATGAGGAAAGCGAATCACACTCACGCACCATCGTCTTGTCTTAACTTATGGATGCAACGTTTTGAATTGCAATTCTCAAATTCTGACCGTGCTTGATGGTGTTAGAGTGCGTCAAAAATGCCTGCGACCCTGGAACGCCTTACCATCTTAGTTTCCAACGAGTTGCTATCGCCGCAGCAATTTCAAGGAAATTCTGGAACTCGGTGCCATTGCACCGCGGTCATGATTCGCCGGCATTAAATACAGATGTGTGATGGGTGTGCTAGTGATTAGGATGGGGCTGCGGTCAAAAATGTGCGTGCGATTGTGAGGCGCTCTCTGCTTCCGTCACCTCTCGTTGGCCACTCTGCTACCATGCACGCACGCACCCAACTATGACAAATGTTCGCTCGTCTCAGTCACTCAAATAAGGCGGTTTTGTAGCATCTGCCTGTCATTCAATCAGTCAAAGGAGAAGAAATCGCGTCAAATCCTTCGTTAAAACCATCACAATCCAGTTCCCTTTATGACTCTGATGTGATCGGCCAATTAAAATTAGCCTTTCTCCTGTGACCGTGCAGTGCATTGTGAGTTGCATCCTTCCTAATTTACTTTAACGCGGTTAGATCCGATGTAATGAACACTTTTAGCGGCGACGGCGTATGCTCGCCGAATAGTAGTACGACGAAGGCGACATGTAGGCTTTCATATTCATGCACCTGGAGTGGCCGAATAATGCTGACTTTTGAGTTATCAGTGAAGCATGCTTGTCCCTATGGTGAGCAACGCTAATTATCCATGCCTGAGCGATGGACCGGAACTATAAAGGTTAAATAGCACCATGTGTTATGGTGCAGGTCTTCAGAGCGTATTCGATTTTAGCACTAACAATGAAGCTTCTTGCTCTGATAATTTCAATCATTTATCGTCAATAATTGCCCACTGAAGTGAAACATAGATAGACTTATGTAACGAGGCACTGATGGGCAGAATACATCGATCTATATGCGAATCTAGCCGCTGCATAAAGGCCTATGGTGGAAAATTTAAGCAACGCGACTAGCTTGCTATGTGTTTGTCTGTGATTCTAAACCTAGAATCGTACGTAATTACGACTTCCAACTTGGCGACTGTACGAAAGTAAATCGTTTGTGCTACTCAAAATACAAATCAAGGGAAGTTGCTTGCAGCGACCACGCACATGTCTCATTCTCTATAAATTGTGCGACAGACTTATGATTCTCGTAAAATGTTGGACATAGACTAAGATATCAAACTTAGGTTTTTATATAGCTAAATGTGTTTAGATGATGACAGTCGCAAATTTGCTTGCGATTCATTGCATAATTAACAAGTATGCGCAAAACGTTTAACCAAATGTTGCATTAAAAAATCGTATTTCACTTTCGTGACCACCTTTTGAATGCATCGCATAGTTAAGGTTAAGCAGGAATGTATTCTCTGACTGTATTCGACGGAATGTCTTGAAGTAAATGTTAACACCACGAAAGGGTCGCTTAGCCTTTGCTATGGATAATAACTGCAGAGAAGTTTCGAGTATATCTACCAGGGATTCAAAGTGGTGCTATTACCGTGATTTAGAAAATCGGCAAACGAAGTTAACAAAAGCATCCTCTATTTGCTAAATATCCTGGCTCGTGGCCTCGCTGATGCTTAGCTGATATGACCTTTTCTCATAAATTATCCCATTGGGAATTGTGTGATCTAATCTCAAATAAATACGAAGAAGTTGGTAGGATCTCTCGCGTGTTTCAAAGATATTTTGAACTAATGCAAGCGATAGATTTGGGTTCATGAATACCCCTTGTGTGGCTCACGCATTTGGACCGACGACACTCCTACCCTCATTTGGAATACATGCGCATGCTCAACTCCCAATTGCGAACCAAATAAATTCATGCTCTCTTGTTACAAACGCTGGGCTCGAATTGTGCCTTATCCTCCTTCTCGCACCTATGTCGAGGATTAAGGAACAAGTGGCACCACATCTTGGCACTATTCACAATGAATTGTGTGAAGTTCAGGGCAACGAAGACTTGACTAGCGAAATCTATACAAGCGTCTGTTTTGAGGCTTTGCAATTGAACTTCCAATTTACAAGAATGAGAACCCATGACATCCATTCATTTGTCAAAGTTTTGTGAGCAGAACGTTAACACGCGTGCAATAAAAAAGGAGTAAAGCAAAGCAAGGAGCCAAATTTTCAGAATATTCACACCTTGTGATCAGCCGTTTTGTCTTGATAGGTCAAAAAAGGCCAGGGAAATTAATTACTTAACATTCAAACATTGAATAGAAAAATGAGTTGAACAGTTGGGTCTAAAAGGATACCAGCCACACAGTAAGGGAAGCGTAAGGTTCATAAAAGATGGACGCATGCATTAATGTGATTTTACGTTCATGATGCAATTCGCATGCAATGACATTTTATTCCCTTGAGTTATCAGTCCCTCGATCGTTGGTATTGCGGGATATCAGCTACTACAAAGACTACTTACTTTACACGTGATTTGCTTTGCCTAAAGTTCAAGAGCTCTTTGTTGCAACATTCCAATGGAATGGCATCATTACGGTGCTTGATCCACTCGATTCTGGCACTTTTTAGACTTACTCAGGTGTGTGATGCTGCCAAATGGGAGAATAACTTAGAGAATAAAGGCCCATTTTAGTGCAAAACTATCGACCCTGTGCCTTTTGTGATCACGTGTGCCGGAATCTACCTATTTCAGATGTACACACGGATGGCTAGTGCCTGAGTCATGGGCGACTGATTTTTCCTAGATCATGCCGGCCCTGGCCTAGAGCATCGCATCGAGTGGCTGACAGGACTCATGTAGCAAAATGATCGGTCAGTGACAGAAACAGTAGCAATTAGAAGATCGACTCATTTTGGCTGATCTAGTGCAGATGAGTTGGAATTCATGCATATTGTTGCTGAATTCTTTAGATCAATCTACCGACTCAAACCTAAAAACTGAAGCGTTGAAGACGTGATTAACTTCAAACATGATGAAACCGTTAATTCGCCTGCATCTGGTGGTGATGCAACAATGACGACGCGTTAGAAAGCAACCGCACACGTGGATTTAAAATTGGATTTTGCGAACGAGTAGACATCAATAGCCACAATAATTGCTTTGCGTTCATATCCATTTAATAAGGTGTATCTAATCAAACGACGTCTATGCTGACATTAATCAAACGCCTCATCTCCAACTATACGCTAAGTTTTGTTGGTGTTTGCAACCCATAGAGCCAGTGAATAGTTGTCTACAGGCAAATAGCTGTTTGCATATTACTGTCACCCGTAAGAAACCTATAATCATGACATCTTTGGAAGCGCCGTTTAGCTTAGAGATGACATAATCATCACAACTAAAAGTACTTTAACATAACATTGCGTTTGCTGCTAGGCTCGTGCCGATGCAACACAGGTGAATGAGTTGGGCAAAACTTTCTCGTAAGGTTTTTGTGACTACTGCTACTTGACTTTTTGTTGCTTCGCGGCATAATAGCTTAGAGTCTTACAAGATTGTGTAACTGTCTCTTGATGAATTGCAGATTCTTCGAGGGCCTTCCTTACTTTGCTTACTTAGCCGTTCTACAGGGCTAATTTGCTCATTTTAAAAAGACTGTCTTTATGAGATTGACCCCTGAAATGGCGGAGTATATAGAGCCCCTGCTCATGTTTCAAATGTCAAACATATTCCATGCTCAAAACCTTGTGACTTTTGCTTCAAACGACTTAAGACCGTTGCTCTGGGAACGACCGAGCATTTTGGTCCCCTCACCAGTTTATTCTCTCATTTACAAAATAGTAATTTAACGAAGGAACTAATGGTTTTCGGCCTAATTGGTGAATCGGCAGTTTGCCAGATGAAGATCTCTCCTAAAGTTCTAGATGCTTGTGGGCCTAGTTCTTTGTAGTAAGCTTACAAATCAACCCATGCTCTTGCAGATTTTTAGTTCTAGAAGGCAAGATGGTGATTCCTTCCATCTCATGACTTGAGAGAACCTTCCACGACTTTTAAGCGCAATAATGTTGCAGATCAGCATTAGACTTCTAACCCATGTCGTGCATGCGCCATGTTTGTGGTGCATTAGTGGTGTATCCCACCTAATTTTCAGGTCTATTGTAGTTGCGTAGGCGACTTATTTCGTTGGTCAAATATGCATGACTTATTTTCTACTGTCGTCATTTGTGAGGGAGCAAATCAGACTTGCGGCCAATATGGAGACGTAGGTTTATAACCACAGACAGCTATAAAATTATTGACCGAGCCAATTAAGAAATTATATAGGGCAGCTAAGAGTTGTTTATGTTGAGATGCTACCAAGGCATGCCTCCGAATCAGAGGCGACTCAGTGCGCATCTTTGCATTATGGTCTATTGCCCGACCGAAGCTCCACATTGCTCTTTTAGGCCATGTAAGACAATAAGCAGGTATTTTGCTACCCTGCACACATACCTTTTTTAAATCGAGAATTCAGGATCACCAGCTCAAAAAACTGACCTAAGATTAATTAAATTGATCAACTTTGAGTTGCTATTAATGTAAGAAGCAAGTTATTTTTAAGTTATTTTAAAAATAAACGGAAATGCTCTCATTGTTGGAAGGACGTTGGCAGCAATTTCCTTAACAGCACCAACCAGACTCCACGAAACATGGCAAAAAACCTCAGTGTAGCACTACAAGGTCCCAATCCTGCGATTGTGCTTTAATTAACATTACGCTCCTTGCTCTGCTCTCATCCGCAAATGGCATAATTTTGTTCTGTCAAGCAATAATCACAAAATCAATCCATCAACTGTTGCGTTCAAAAATGAGCTCGCATACATGAAAAAAAGTGTTTAGACACTCATGAATAGAAGTCAGGATTTCGTACGCATTGACACAGGTATAATGGATTTCACAAGAGCTCGCTTTCGCCGCAGCAATGAATGCTTGCATATTTTTGCAAGCTGATGTATGGCTCTCAGCCTTTGCTCGGGAATGGGACGAAGTTAGGCCTCGGTGGTGTAAAATAAGTCAGTCAACACTTTATCCTCGTCGAATTTCTTACTTGTTTAAAACGCAAATAAGGAACTACAATCCTCAGCCATTTCCCTATCAGTTGAATCATACCCACATAAATACCCTGATGGAATCCTTGGTTTTCTAATTTTTTGTGCTCAGAGTAGAATTAAGCTTTATCTTTCCTTCATTTTGTGGGAGGCGAATGGTTGGCATTCATAACTGAAGCAAATAATTCACCATGCATACAACATGTAAAAGTGCATATATGTTTTAGCTTAAGACTTCCTACGCTTATGCTTACAGTTTAATTCTAAGGCGTTGACTTGCCGTCATTTAAATGCATCCCATTCAGGACATTCCCGTTTTGAAGGACACATATTAACCACTTTAGTCAAGTTAAACAAGTTTTAACAACTTTTCTAGTCAAGGTATGGAAATCGAGCCCCAATCCGCAATGGTATTTATTGTTCCTTACTTTCCCTTATCATTTGATTATCAATAGCATTGCTATGCGAACAGGGGTAAACCCACCTCTAAGCAAGGTATCTTGAGCTGACAAATTGCTGCGCTTTATGGGTTTCAGTTGAATGATTCCAAGGCGTGTGTTTATTTATTTTAATTTGTCCTGTCTGCATGTGAACGAACTCTCACTTGATTACCACCACAACCGTAGCAGGCATGTCTGTCAACAAAATCTTGAAGCACCGCGTTTTTGACATCAGCGTTAAACGTGCAAGCTCTTATACGTAAAACATTACGCATTTGTGCGTAAGTCACTCGAGGTTTTTAACTTAAACGCATATTTGTCTCATCATAATGTCATTAATAAATGCAGACAAAATTATGCAATTTGCACAACGAAGAGTTTCTTGCTGTCTGGCATATCTTTGTGCATGCGACAAGAATGCGGGCGAATGGTAGTTAACTGCCAGAAGGACTATGCATGCTTGTTCGTTCATTTGGTATAACTTTCTGTATTTTTTCCAGACCACAAAAAATAAAAAGTACAAAGTCAACGATTTGCAACAAAGATGAATTCTACAGTTCTTTTGCAAGTTACACACATTACCAATGTACGAGGATATAATCTCAGAAACACCATTCTACTAGGTCTATTTGCGACTCTTCACAATAGCAAATCATGCCCTACGATGCGACAAAATCGAAACATCTTTGCTGCAAAGCATTATGATAATGTCTGACAATTGCTAAATGCGGATTTATAGTAGACGGTGGGAGTTGCTTACTTTACGCACACCATGTAGAAGTTAGCTTGTCCAAAAATGCCCACACCAGCTCTGATTTCACTTATGCCATAAAGATAGGGCGTCTAATTCTGCAGCGTCCATGGTGTGTAAGCCGCACATCTCACCGCCTCGTTATAAAGAGAGCAGTCGCGGCACCAGATTCACGACTAAATTAAGGACGTGGATAAGGCGCTATTGTGTTACTTGAAATTCAAATCTGTATCGATAGATGCTGATACTGTCACTGAGTCATTCGTACACTACAAATAGTAAGGATAGCGCAATGCGGCCACGCACACGACCTCTTTCCTGCTTGGCGTGACGTTGTTAGGGTGGGCAAACATGCAAATTGTCACTAGCACTGAAGCTTAATAGGCAGTGCTAGACCTGACATTTTGCATATTTGCACCAAGACTTGTCGGGATTCATGCAATATTCTTATGCACTAAATTTGATGTAAATAATGACCTATTTTGACAATAGAATTGAATTATTTTTCGTCGGGTTAAGTCATGCTAGCTGAGAATAAACTTGGTCAGCGAGTTTAATAGCGGCTTAAGTTAGCTGGTTGTAAGAGCCCGATAGTTATTTGGCAACAATTACTAAAAAGAAGAAAAAGGAGCGATTCATAATTAAACAATGCAATCATGCAAAACTGCTTAAGGTTTTCATTTTTGTAGCCCAATTTTTGGGGCAACACTATTCCATAGTGGTGTTCCACCATCGGCTCCCCAAAGCTTTGGCGAAAGCATACCGCTCTTAAGGGAGGGCATCTATGCTAGCAGACTTAGCAGCAGAATGGCGAAACCAAGTGCCGCTGAATGCTGATTGGCATGTAGTGTGCTGGAAGTCAGTCAAGCATTTTCTTAATGCGTATGTGAATTTTGCGGCGGTGAATAACAAAACACTGCAAGCGCTCTGTGCATAGCTTACTTTGCATTTAAATGTTTAAGAGTCATCTGCTCTATTCCTCTACCCTTGTTCTACTCTTCGACTAAGCGATTGATTTCATTATTTCTATTCATGAAGGATTATTAGTAATGACGCAATTAAAATAACTCGTTTCATTAAAGTCTCCCTGCTGTCACCTCTAGCAAATCAGCATACATTTGCGAGGACGTGCAGCAGCTCAGCAGAACCATTGATGCCTCCACCGATGGCCAAGCGTTCATCATCGGAATCGACGCGAACAGGGTCAAGGTTTCACTGCGTCCCACATCCGGCAACAACGCGCATATGGACTTCCAGTTAACTGTAAATTTCCTCAACAGTTTAAAATCATTTGACTTTACGCGGAATATCATTCAATTTATATGATTAATTATCTTTAGTAGAAGGTGGTTGATGAGGCTTAAATCTCTTATTTGAAAAATGCGGGCCGCAAATGACCTTGTGGAATGCTTGAAACACACGAATGAGACCAGACATTATCGGCGCTTCGCATATCATCAGAGATATTCAGATAACTTTGCGATCGTCAGAGCATAGAGCGTGCTTTGAATGAAGAGTGTTTAATTTTAGATCAAGTCTTGCTCAAGGTATCCCATGGTCAGGCCTGAGATGCCATTCGACTCACCCATATTTCATCCCAACATCGATCCGTCAGGTGGTTCCATGTGTTTAAGCCTTCTTGATCACCGGCATAGGTGAGCGAAATCATGTGCATTGAAATTCATGTAAACAATGTTTGAGAGTACTGATGAGTGCATTTTGCCAAAAAGCCAATGATTCCATAATGCAAACACTGGAAACGGAACATTTCATTATTTCAGTCTGTGAAGTTTGACTCCAGGGCACAGACGTAGGGTTTAAAAATTTAGTTACAGTCAAAATTTTGGGCTGAATGAAAGAACTCGATCGTGTGTCCTATAGTTTACTTATCTGTTTGGCTTGCCTGACATACAGCTAGAATTGGCGAAGGCGAGAAAAAAACCACATCTTTGCTAAGCCTAGACAAAGTTGCATCAGAAAATGCTATATTGCGACTAAGACGGTGGGTGCCGGTGGCATAGGTGATGCGAGCACTATTCGATGGCAAACATGCAGGTGTAGAGTCGTGGAATGTTCAATTGGCTGAAGATAAGTCCACCACACAAAGAACCTTAGTAAAAGGAGTTATCATGATTCGATCAACACTCAGCTTTTCTTCTCACTCCCGGAATTCGTTCTAAATCAGCCATCACGGGTGATCAGATAGACTAGAACCAACCGTAGTGCGGAAAGGGTCCGCCATCGGCAAGTCAACCCAATGGTTAACATGAGACCTCTGTATACGGCAATGGTTGACCAACATTTATCCTACCATATAATGTGTACCTATGCCTCGACGACGGAAGATAAGTAAAGCTTGCAGAGATCCATTCCTTATATGTCTACTTGTATCACCCATAGCTCACTTAATAGGGAAAATGAAGACGGTGGCTATCAAGCTTTCTATAACCCACCCACTAAGTAAATTTTAGATCCGTTTCTCCCCGCCGCCTACTAATAAACCAAGAATCATTATGAGAGTCGCTAACCTGTACATGCGTATATACGCAAGTGAAGAGAAGAAGGTACTCAACCAGGCCCGGACGTCAAAAGCGCAGGAGTAGGTCAAGTAAAACCTGCAGCTTTGAGCGTCAGAAAGCACTGCCGGGCAGCACCTGCGACCTCTCTAGCGATTTCGCACAAACGTGACTTCACAATTCTTCTCTCAATACTTTTGATTGATTAAGACTTTCGACAACCTATTTAGTCACGCAACCATTAAAGCTCTAACATTTGAGTGAATTTTTGTGGCTAAAATACATTTAGTGAGAGGTCAGAGGCAACGTTTCGACGATTGTTGGGAATCAAAAGAATTGAATGTGACAAGTCGCCTGCTTCAACAAGGGATTCTTTTCACCCCTACCACATTGCGCACTGGTTGCAGAGGCATTTGAGGAACGTCGGTTCGCTCCATTGTTAAAACATGTGCCTCGAAACCAATGGCTTGCGTACGCTTGGCGCAACTGAACAACAGTAGCAGTGGCAGCAGTAGCACGGATTCGTTCAGGATCTGCTTAGACAAATGGAATACGTAGGAAATGGAAAAGTAAAGAGCAGATTAGTTAGCCTTTAGCCATCAAAGGGGAATTTTCATTGTGCATTTCCCGTCTAATTGATGGTATCCGCGGCATATGCAGTCTATGCTTCACGGCGGGGATGCGCATCTCAACATAGGAGATAGGCGGCAGATAAAATCACGTACAATTAGGGACTTTTCCAATGTCAAACCATCAATCTTTATATGAACTAACGAATCAGCATCCTTTCCTTACACGCATTGAAGTCCTTTATTCACACTTCATTTGATCCTTTCTCTCTCCTACGACACAAGCGCAGGAACTGCGGAGCCGCGACGCAAAAGCATTAGCGACCGGTTTACCCATAGCAGTCTAAACAAAGTGCATGCTCTTCAAAGGATTCAAAGATAACAGAGCTAATATGCACTTCACTTATTTGCATGTCCTCATTTTAGTGCGAGATTGTAAGCTTTTATCTACCCATGACCGGTGCCAATGGATTTGAGCCCAAAAAACATTCCTGCATCTGTCCAAACAAAAACAGGCCAAGGTAATCAGTCCCAGTCTCAGTGAAGTTCTGCGATAACCCTCTCAACCAAATGGGTCCATGGACACTAAGTTTGCATTTAGTTGTTGGTGATTGGAGGCCTTTTTTAAAAAAGGTGCTATCTGCATCCATCAAGGGGTAATGAAAGGCCTCGAAACATGGGACCGCTGGACTGCAGGGCTGAAATCCGGCAAAGCGACAAAACTTCTTACTGATAATGCACATTTTAGGCGGATTTCCTTACGTGCTCACTTGCTTAAGGTGCTCGAGATTTGCATGCTCCACGATTTCGACAGGCCAGGTTGTTCATGGTCACAACTCTATTCCATGCTTTGCCGTTTGTGCGAGCAGAGCTCTATTGTGTTTAACATGACTGCCTGATTGACCCGCAGCTGTGTTGGCCACCTCCATTTCATCATCGCTAGGAAATTCTGTCTGATTACTATCCCATTTCATTGGCCAATTGTGTAGCCCACTTCCAGGTAGGATGCAGTGGACGATGAAACAAAATCACCTGGATAAATGTGGAATGCCTTTTTGGTGGATACTTGCAACATTATTTGTAGTCGGTTCTTGACTGTCTTCCACTCCTGTCTTTTACAGAAAAGCAGGTGATTTTAGGAGAATGAATACTAGTGCAGAGAAGTTAATGTGAGTGGCAGAGGAGGGTGGATTGCTAGCCTTGCCAAACTCTAGCGAAATCAATTGCATGAGGGTTTGCTTACATATCTGCCGTATGTTGGTTGGTCCAGAAACATGCAACATCACGCGAGACAAAGTGCTTTATGAGAGCATAATGGGTAATAGATATTTAGGAAAAGAGAAGAAGGATCGTTAATTGGTCCTTGTTTTGAATGCGTCGAGTTGTCCTTTGCGTAAAAACTGCTCGTGAATATCTGTGATAAAATGTGAAATTAATCTGACTTTAAAGCTTTTGATATAGACAATGCAGACATCGGTAACTTCTGAAGCTGGATGAATCGATGAGTAAATTCTTGACCTGGGATAAAAGCGCGGAGGGAGTGGGGCAGAGTGGGACTGCTAGCGCCTTCTCTCTTGTCGGCGATTGACCTTCATTTTAGCTGCTGTATGGAAAGCTCATCATCATAGCCATTTATTACTTTAAATGGGCTTAATCATGCAAAATATTCGTCCACCTGAGTCCTTTTCTGAAGACAGTTCTGCATGCATTTGCCTTTTGGTAAAATAAAAGTGCAATTTTAAACAAAGCATCTGCTAGGATCCCATGAAAGAGTGGGAAAGCCACCCGTCCAGATAGCTCTGCAGCCGGGTAATATAAAATGGCTGTTTTAAGGTGAATATAAATGGATACTTGGGTGGGCGATTGAGAAAGCGAAAAAGTGTGCTGTTTTATGGATGGGTGGATGAATAAGTCCACGCATTATCGTCTCCCTATTGAAGTGGTAGGCTGTATAGGAAAGTCAGGGTTAATTAGGGGAATTCAGCAGACCACAGTTTGCGCTTTTGCTCAAAACCTCAGCTAAGGTACGATTGACGAAGCAGCCCAGTTAAGGCACGATGCTTTGTTGTTAAGAACAGCCAATAAACGAGACACTGCGAAATTTCCATGTTTGGTGGCCACATCTGACCACTAAATAACGTCACGTGGTATGTCCGCGTGGAAGAGAGAACACAAAGCATTACATTGCATCACAAAGAATATCGCTTGCCAATTAATCTTTTCAACGCATATGAACTCTGCAGTGAGGCATGCAAGAGGAGTTGACAACTTATCCCTTTTCACGTAAGTGGGCACTGATATTCCACCCTCAAGACACACTTTGCCAAAGTATGCCATCGCAACAGCACAGATGCTTTCCGTAAAAAAATTAGTGTGAAACGATTAATTCACCTGACTTTATGGTTTCTTGTTTTGGAGTGCCCATCGGTTAGATTCTGATGCAAGTAGTTAAAATGTGGCAAAACTCTGATTGATGTGCAGTCAACAATGATGTTGTCAGTTATCCGAATTAATGAGTTTCGCTTCTAGTAATTTTTGTAAGGCTTTGCTTTGGGACATAACCAATTTGTAATGACGAATCTGCAAGTGCAAAATGTAGGGCACAATCTTTACTTGCCGAATACGCCATTGCCTTTTTTCTTACAAAAAATTATCAGGCAGTACCATTTACGCAGCAGCATTCAGACTGCGGCAGGAGAAGGACCGCTGCCGCGTTATTTTTGCCATTGTATTGTTCATAAATGGGGCCACTTAACGTATCTATCTCTCACGACAATGTAAGAGAGACTCTCCTCCTTCAAGTCACCGGATTCTTTCACTTAAGCTCCTGTTAAGAGCAAATTACGTTCATCCCGTTGCTCTCTATTCGCTGCCACTGTGGTTATCTTGACTTCCTTGGATTTATCA
This sequence comes from Taenia hydatigena, assembly GCA_036345935.2. Taxonomy (NCBI): domain Eukaryota; kingdom Metazoa; phylum Platyhelminthes; class Cestoda; order Cyclophyllidea; family Taeniidae; genus Taenia; species Taenia hydatigena. The sequence goes on along the minus strand of JADWOT020000002.1, from coordinate 6,201,763 downwards.
TTCAGAATTTTCTCCGCAATCACTGACACGAACCGTGTTCTTTCCCAGCACTAATAAATCCCTGACAGGCGACCAACGGCACCTTCTCTCTCTACAATCAGAATCACGAATCATTGGCTAATTAGGCACTTGATCGTTGCTAGCGGTTTCCAAAGGACGCTGACGCCTTTTAAGCAAAAGTGCAGTTGTCTACCATGAAAAGTCGCATTTTTGAGCTGTTGCGAGTCCTGCAGAACAAACCAGTTCTCCACCCTGAGGTCACAGATTGGGCACAAATAATGTGTTTGCCTCCTGAGTGTTACAAGAATAACTGCTTGAGATTGCAATACTGGAAACGACTGCATGTTGTGTTTCCCCTCAAAGTGGAATAGGTGCGGGCGATTTCAACTTTGAATGTCTTAATCAAGAAAAGTCGGTTTGAATTATCGATATCCTTAAGCGCATTCACTTTAACACTTAAAGCCTTAGGATAATGGCAATATTCGTCACAAAGCGACTAATGCAACTATGACGATGGTGTCTCATTCAAGTTTCCAGTTTGATGGTAAACCTGGAGTTGCGGCTGTTCATTGGGTCCCACCTACCTTTTAACTTCAACATCATCAGGACGTGTTGCGAATGAATCCAGTAGTAGTGAGTAGTTGCGGCAAAGCTATCAAAATCGGAAAATCAAGCATTTAATTTAGACACCGCTTTCTGTGCTGCAAATGCTGTACGTATGGACTAAGTGGGCCCGAAATATTTGCCTTGAAATGAGACGCCCAACGCGCTGACACAATGCTGATGTTTGTGTAATTCTGATTTTACTCAAAAAACCCACAATTAAGCATACAATTGCATTCATCTCTGGATGTCTTTCCCGAATGTAGATGTGCTTTGTCTCTTTTTATTAAGGAAACCCGCCTCCTCTGTTAGTTAACAACACACCAGCAAAGTGTTTTGGTGTCGACATTCTGAGTCTCATAATTTATTGAGGCAGCTATTTGAAAGCAGTGTTGCTCACTTGGCATTCGATTACGTGCAATTCTTTGTTATTTTGTCTTGGTCATCAAACACAATCCATATGGTTACTTAGTTTGCGCAGATCTTAAATTTTACCCACAGTCTCCTGACCTACATTGTTTACCAGAGTGCGCCAAGTTACTGCCCTTCATACAAACAATCACCCAGAATTGTGCAGGTAATTACGAGACAAACTTTTAATAATTCTACCCTCTCCGGTTGTGGGATAGCTTCAATTGACTTGCAAAATAGTAGCGTCAAATAGGGTCAGAGTCTTTAAAAGAACCGAAACTATATCCTGGGAGAAAAAAAACAACAATATGCCTTGTGCTCTTTTATTTATCAAACCTATTGTCTGCCGTGATACAAGCCAAATACGAGATCCTCGAATTCTACTTACTGCCCGAGGTGTACTTAACACCACCTGTCTGAAGGCGCATCTGTTTTACGAATGTTCAAATATCTTTCTCTGCTGAGTAAGCATCTGGAACACCTTCGAGGTAGTTGACGAAGGAATTATTGGCAGTGTGAATGCCTTAAGTGATTAGAGTTGGATCCTTCCTAGCACGACTACTTATCCATTTTACCACTACATTTGTGCACCGCATTTGGTAATAATCTCTAATCACGAATTCAGGACTTCCTTTCGCCAAATGAGGATCCTGAGGTGTTACAGACTCCAAATTTTGCAGTCATAAGTGCAAAAACAGTTGTTTTGCTAATCTGTTTCACTTCTAAATATCAAGAGCGCTCCATTTTGATTAGATTTTTGTACGAGATTACAAATATAATTTTGCCAATTGTATTTGACCCCTTCTATTTGTTTCCATTTGTGTTATTACCTGCCCAGAATTATTTTTGCTGGGCCTTTATAGCATGTCGAGGGGGTGAATGCCTGTTCAAATCACCTTTGACTGGGTGAACCTCATCTAAAGCAATTCGCGCGAAAAGCACCTATTAAGACACATGTAAATTCTACACGGTGAGTATGGATGCGGTTAAAGCCGTGCCTGTGAGCTGGAACATTTGACTGGTCCTACAACGACCTTGATGGAAGGCAAGGGCAAGCGTGGAAAGGGACGCAGACTAAATGGGCCCGGCTCACTGCAGATGTGAGCTGCCAGATCGAAGATTATAAAATCCACGAGGAATGGTTAAGAAGCAAGTGTGTCCAAAGCATGCCACTGTTAGTTATTGGGTCTGAGCCGAAGGCACTATGGGACCATCCTCCTTTAAAATGGAGCTGATTGGGCATCAGAGCCAATGTATCTACTAAATTTTTGAACGATAACATTACACATAATCGTACGTCGCATTTGGATTTTGCGAAAAATGTTTGCAAGCGAACATCTTCCAAAATCCTTTGACGCTAATTTCATAGGCTGTGCAACCAGTCCGACAAGGGTTGTCGAAGTCCAAGATGGTCTGGACAGGGTGCTTGGTCCGTGAAAAAAGCGCAAAACCCTATTTGGCCTCATATTTCTGCCGTACGTTATACCTTCATTCTCATGCATCTGCCACAAAACCTGCCAATGCGGGCAGTCCCTGCGACACTTGAAAATATGAGGAATGTCGATGAGTATGCAGGTAGGTGACGGTCAGACAGATAGGTGAAGGGCATCATCTACCAAAACGTAACCAAGTATTAGACCATTTCTGTTAAAGAAGTGGTCGCTACTACTTAATTATTTGAAGGATTCTTCTAGAACACTCAATGCTTGGAGTTTATTTGAGGAAAGAACTAAAATATGTTTGACTGTAGACCCGATTTTAGCAAGCAACCTCCAGCTTCAGTTTTGCACCTTTTCTCTATTTGTTTGATGAGTGCTCGGAGGTCGGCTGTTTGACACAATTCGTCAGTACTTCGAAGCATTCCATGACTGTTTTTTTACCAAAGATTAATTTAGGTAGCGCTAGTTGTGTGGCTTCTCACCGGTAGATTTCGATTATCTTCAAATGTCCCGAAAAGCCTGATGTAGTGGTTGCTAAGCAATCAATTTCCCCTTTTTCAGCCATCACATCTACGAAGAAAGAACTAGTTTAACTGTCTATTGACTGTGGAAACCATAACCGGCGCGTAAGAAAGGTCTTATCGTAGACGATAATAAAGGACGTCAAGTCACCGAAAAAAACATAACTTTTAAGTCCCAACTTTTCCACACTTGCACAATTCTCTACGCATTTCTTATACAAATGCATATTTTTGCTTACATAACTTCACCCCTCCATTTTCCTCATTATACATCCCTCTTCTCCTCTCCTACTCACTATCCTAGTAGTAGTAGTTATAATAGGCTGCTCTGCATCTTTGCAATTTCCCTCCCTCATCGACCTATCCGCTCATCCGCATGTGCCTATTGAGCGCAAGTTACAGTCATTCTACTCCAACCACCGCGACCACTACTTATGGCTTTTGGTAGAAAATGGCTCATGCTTCAATCGTGGCGTTCAGCCAGGTGGCTAAGCAATTAGCAATCATTCCTTTGGTGTTTGCACAACTGCAATATAAAGGAAGAAACCTTTGCCAAATGAGAACAACAGCAGCAAGCAACACTATCAGCTCTAAAGTGCGTTGCATACAAAAGTATGAATCTGCGGTGGCAATGTGAATAATCTGTTATTTGTCGAAATTTCCATGGCCACTTTGTCATCATGATGCTCTACTGGACCTATAGAGGTGTATACGGCCACTTTAATAAACAAACACTATTAGAACGCCATAGGGAAGACCAACGATGGACGGAACTATGCTGATCAAACCAGCAGTTCATAAAAAGCAGCGTATTTAAACTGGATCTCGGCGCGGGAAGCTCACAACAGCGCAGTGATGAAATCCATATGATGCACAGCGTGGTAGTGAACTGCGTTTGTGGTGAGTCTGGCCTACGTAGAATCGACATAGAGCAAGCTGTGCATATTATCAGGTCCAAATAGTAGGGTGATTTGTATGTGCCATAATGTGTTGACGTGGAACCGCAGCACCACATCAAATCCACAACCACGCGGTGCTTTTATTGCGTTGCAGCAACTCACTTCAACCAAATTAAAGGCAGATTTTGCGGTGTGAAACAGCGGTCTTACTATGTCGACTTAACTTATGTCACGTGAATCTGAGTACGCCTTATCAAAGACCGCTTTCTAAATATAACCTATATAATTTGGAGCAAGTATTGATTAGATTGAATGGATGGTCAAGAAAACTCCACCATCTTATGGTTTCACAAAACTTTTATCTTAAAATACGAGGCTCGTGTGTGAACCCTAATGAGTGCTGCAGCATGATCGGAGATAAGGAAATACATTGACCAAAGGTGTATTCGTGTGTGTAAATTATGTGTGACGGGAAGATAAAATGAAGTAAAAGACTTGATTAATCCCAAGATGACGCTATAAAAAAATTTAAATTCAATGATTAGGTAAACAAATTTTGTCATAATTTGATCACAAAATGAGGGAGTTGGGGCTGGTAGTTTTGCCAGCGGCAGGGATGTGTAAATTGGTGCAGGATGGGATTCAAAAGAGGAGGCAGTCACGCACTCAAACGCGTGTGAATGCGCACATGGGACCAAAATAACAGTAAAAGTGGTGAATTCTAGAAAAAACTGACATATTGGGATTATACGCGTTTGTCACATATGTGTGACGATGCGGTAAAATGCAAAAATTATAAAGCAAAACTAAAATCATAACAAAAAACAGAAATTGTTTGAACAGGCAATTGTTTTATTTGCTTAAAATTAGGTGCCAGTAGAAATTTGAAGTAAATAGAACGATTGAATTAATTAAATAACATGCGAATGATTGAAGGAGGGAGGAAAGGGCTTCCACCAAAAGCCACAAGTGGTGGTCGTGGTGAGATGAAAGAGATAGTAGGAGTAGAATGACTGTAGCATTCACTTAAAAAGGCACATGCGGATGAGAGGATAGGCCGGTGGGAGGGAGAGGAATGGCAAAGGTACTACTACTACTACTGCTACTACTACTACTACTACTACGACTACTGCTACTATTACTCTTAGGGTGAGTAAAAGAAGAGCAGAGGGATGCATCATAAGGGAGAAGGAAGGGGCGAAATTGAGTAAGCAAAAGTAAGAACTTGTGCAAGGAATCCGCAAAGAATTGTGTAAGTGTAGAAGAAGTTAGGGCTTACAAATTTATATTTTTTCGGTGACTTGACGTCCTTTATTATCGTTTACACTAAGGCCTTTCTTACGCGTTGGTTATAGTCTTCCCAATAGTGTCAAAGGAATGAGCTTCCACAGTTAATAGACAGTTATACTAGTTCTATCTTTGCAACTGGAATAGCTGAAAAAGGGGAGATTGATTGCTGAGCGACTTCTACATCAGGCTTTCCAGAACATTTAAAGGCAACCATAGGTCTACCGGTGAGAGACCACATAACTGGCCCATTACAAATTGATCTTTGGTAAAAAACACGGTCATGGAGTGCTTCGAAGTGCTGAAAAATGATATCAAACAGCCGACCTCCGAGCACCCATCAAACAAATAGAGAAAAGGTGCAAAACTGAAGCTTGAGATTGCTCACTAAACCCGGGTCTAGTGTCAAACGTATTATAGTTCTTTCCTCAACCAAACTCCAACCATTGATTATCCTAGGAAATTTTTTAGACGGCCAAGCATATCTTCTTGTCATACTAGAAAGTAGTGACTTCTTCTTCAACAGATATGTTCTAATAGGTAGACGAAATCGCGTCGACTTGTTCATCCACCCATCCATTCACCCTCTGCCTGTGTCTGCATAATGCAACAGCACATTTTTTTTTCGTTCTCTCAATTGCTTGCCCGAACATCCATTTATATTCACCTTAAAGCGGCCACTCTTTTATGGGATCCTAGCAACTGCTTTGCTTGAAATCGCAATCTCATTTTTCGAAAAGGCAAAGGTATACAGAACTATCTTTAGAAAAGGACACAAGTGGGTGAATAATTCGTATTATTAGGCTCATGTAGAGGTGGTGAATGACCATGATGATGAGCTTTCCATACAGCAGCGAAAATGGAGGTCGATCGCCAAAAATAGAGAAGGCTTTAACACTCCCATTCCACCCCAAAGCCCCCAACTCTTTTATGCCAGGCCAAGAATTTACTCATCTATTCATCCAGCGTCAGAAGTTACCGATGTCTGCAATGTCTATGTCAAAGCTTTAAAGTCAGACGACTTTCACATTTTTTCACGCAAAGGACAACTTGACGCATTCAGAACGAAGACCAAGTAAAGACCCTTCCATCTTCCCTTTTCCTAAGTATCTGTTACCCATTAAGCCCTCATAAAGCACTTTGTCTTTCATGATGCCTCATGTTTCTGAACCAACCAACATACGTCAAATATGTAAGCAGACCCTCATGCAACTATTTCACTACGTTTTGGCAAGGCTAGCAATCCATCCCCCTCTGTCACTCACATTAACTTTTCTGCACCAGACTTTACTTTTCCAAAATCGCCTGCTCCTCTGTAAAAGATGGGAGTGGAAGACAGGCGGGAACCGACCACGAAGGTTGAAAGTAAAAGGATTGAAGTCCAAACTAAACAGCGATTAAAAAAGAGGTGCTGGCCTTACCGAAAAACGATAGGCAGAAGTGTAACAAGCTGCACTTTATTGACTCTACTGCCTTGCAGAAGACGTAGTCAAGGCTATCCATTCCTGCTAGCCATGAGTGTTCTAGGTGGCAAGTTGTGAGGCGCGAAAGACTTTTGCTCAGTCTCAAAGTCAAATCCTACGCGCTCGCCTCAAATTCTGTTGCAACCATGCCACCACTCACACTCTAACATGAAGAACGCGTGAATGAATGACAGGCGCATTCCAAATGCACCGCAGATACTCACATATATGGTCGCCAAAAGGCACTGCAACAAAGCCAATCGATATGGTGCGTAAGGGGAAAAGGTTTCAGGTGATGGGTGGAAAGGAGCGTATGGCATGAGCATCTATGTCTAGATCTGGTCCTACCGTTGTCAGGCGAAACGGCAACTCCAACGTCTAGTGTTTCAATCAAGAGTACAGATGGCGGGAACGGACGCAGCTACGGTCAGCGAAGCCTTGTGGCCTCTACATGGATAACGTTGCAATTATCCACCAAAAATGCATTCCTAATTTATCTAGATGATCTCGTTTTATCGTCCACTACATTCAACCTGGACAAGCCCTACATAATTAGCCCTATATATGAGATGGTAATCAGACAGAATTTCTTAATGACGATGCAGTAGAGGCAGAAAACTCAGCTGTGATTCGATCAATCGACCATGTTGATATAACAAAGCCTAGTCGTTTTGTGGCAAGTTTTGCTTTTCTTGACCTGATTGCCTAACCATTCACCTATTCGCAGCACCCATCTACCCTATTTATCTGTGTACCAGAGACGAAATTGATATTGCGCCAAAAACCTTCATTAGGCAGGCTGATGACACGATCCTCCCCCTCCCCCCCGAATGAGAAGCTTTGGTTAGGGCGCGTATCTTCAGAGCTTAAATGCCCGCGCAACATAGTCACGATGATATGGCCTTAAAGCAACCGTAAATGAACGGGTGGAACTAATCAGGAATGGATAAAATGTACATTAAGGAGGGGAGTTCCGGGATAAGAAGAAAAAGGCAGGAAGTCACCACTCGGTGATAATCAAACTTAGCTCGAATGCGATGATATGAGAGCACTATGCCTTTGCACATTGATGCTGGAGCCACAACCGGAGATGGTGAATGGGCCTGCTTTGGGGAGCATGGAGCAAACAGCAAACTTGCTATTTTGGCCATTTTCTTTTAGTGTCTTCATGTGTATCTCTAAGGATCGATGCAGGCATCCACTCAATTTGCGGCCGCAAAACTATCTTACGTTTCTTTACTTCAAGCATTACACCATGCATAGTGGGTTGACTTTCTAAAAATCACAAACCCGCTATGCACGCTATATTCTCCACCATATACGGTTGGGTGCTGAAAATAGCGACCACTAATCATAATCCCGGGTGGCGCACTTTGATTATTTCAGGCGAGGATGAGTCTTAGATTGTCCCCTTCTTACCACCATTGTCTTCATGATGTTAGGTGCAAACTTTCCACATTTCCGCTAATAGATGAAGATTTTTGCACAGGCAAGCAGCTCAGCAACGACTTATTTGCTACAGCATCAAAGAGCCAGGCACTGAAATGCGCCTGCTTCCGCCGTTCCTTAATTGAAGCCGCACTGGTCCTGACTTTATCAAATTAAGTTAGGATATCGAAAAATCGGGTGGATACTGTGCAGATGTAATTAGACTGACTGAGGTGGGAATCACTTGATTCTACTTCGGGATGAGCTTTACATTGTTCAAAAATGAGGACGGCGCTCTTGCTGGACTGGGACACAATTCGACCTACAGTGTGGCGGTGGAAGGAATGAGCGCCGCAAGCCTCGTTGTCAGTAGCAATAAATCCATATAAACTTTCTACTTGTCCGGCTACTCTATGCGTTGGGAATGAAGATATGGGCGCGGAACCATAGGCCGTTTGACTTGAGGATTTCATTCAATTATGCCATTGCGTCGACATTAGCCGCCAATTGATGGGAATGCATTTTGATCCACCAACGTAGACCTATGCACAGTTACCGTCAATATATGCCTCTGGTTAACCATTCTTGATCATCCTCATCTCGGCACGATGTCACGCTTATTTAATTCTTAAGCGGACCTTATCTCAACCAAAATTAATGCAACAATCACTTACGGCTCAGAATCTTCAATGAAATCATTGCACTTTAAGAAAATCAAATATGCAGTTGCGCATTGGTATGCACGCTCTAGCTCTACAATGGTCAATGATGTTGAAATCGAAGTACTTAACCAATAACCATCAAACAAAGTAAATTTGGCTGACTTCTCGCAGCCTATACATGATTTTATGTCCTTTAGTTTGTTCAGTCTCAATTGGGTGAAATAAGGTCAGATAATCTCACTTAGGAAGCAACTTATGCCATGGAATTCATTATTGCCTAACTTGATTGACCTTGGCACTTCTGGTACCCTATTAGTGTGCATTTTCCTAGTTTTCAACAAACTAAAAAGGCCCTATTTGTCGATGCTCAGGCACAGCGACGAACTTGTAAATGCTAACAATGTCGTGCTAAATTTTTACTTTACTTGATAATTTGCATTGAGCTGCACATTCCATTCATCGAATAGGCAGACTCTTTGTAAAATTGCCTTGCTAGAGTAAATGCAACGTAGTCAGTACGCATCGGCTGAAATGGATATTCCATATTGATAGTTTTGGACTTTGCAAGACGGTTTATTTGTTTCTGACCTTGCGGCTGGTAGCAAGGGACTCTTAACGGAAGCTTTGTAAACCAGTTATTTTTTATAATTTTCGCATTACAATTGAAGTGGAAAATAAGAAAAAGCGCCATGTTTTGCGAAAGGTTTGGGTTTGTGATGACACTTGACGATAGGCAAGAGTGACTCATTCCTCATACGCGTCTTCGCTCCGCCTTTTTTGGAAATAACTCTCCATTTATCAGTTGGTAACGACCGGTTTCATTTGACAGTGTACAATTCCATGTGTAAAGAGCTGATGTCATAAAGTTTGTGTGTCGCACGAACATCTTTGAGCAGGAGCTTTAGAATAGTATGCGCACGACACTCCCTTGGTTGAGAAGAAACCATTAAAATTGTCGTCACTTATTTAGACAAGTAAAATAGCCCGAGAAGACTCCTAGAGCTATTTGTCTCTCCCTTTAAGCAGCCTTGAATTCGAGATTTCATCATATTCAACCGTGGCAGTTAGTGTAGCTGTTTTTAGGCTAATGGTCTCAAGCAACAGTCTATCACAGCTGCGCAGTTATACTGCTTCGTCTTTTATTATAATCGTTAACGCTTTTTTTCTTCGTTTTTGCTACTTTAAATAAATGCAATGATAGATTGAGAGACATGTAGGTATATAGACGGAATCCTGGTAAAGCCTGATATTCCCAAATGCATTCGTAAATTCATAGCAAAACTACTAATGTTTGCCAGTAAAATAAGCCAAATAATTAAAAGTTCAATGATGGCTACGCGCACCTCTGCGATTGTGCGACATACCCAAAGCGTACGCAATAGTTTACAAAATAGGCCTTGAAAGGGGTAACTTCAGAGTTCTTCAATTGCAGAATATGTTTTGCATCTACAATCGCTTAAGAACTAGTCAAACACTGTAGAGAATCATTCTATTTTTCTGTTCCTTTACTTGACTACTCCGGTTTTAGAAGGCTTGACATACTTAGGCATGTTTCTTGTACTGGGCAGGGCGGTCGTCAGCGTCTACATGCAAAGTTGAGGAAGGAGTGTCTCTGTTAAGAAAATTGAACCCTCCCTCATTCTCCTTTAGTTCTTTGAAATTTATTTCCGCCTACTTCCCGAATTGTGCATAAAGCATGCTAGCGATCTTGTTAAAGTCTATAACAAGACACCTGCAGTAGTCTTCAAGTCAAGGAACTCGCGGGAAACAGTGTTGGAAATGTCACCACCTAGTTCGCACGGCCCTCGGTCACCGCCATCCCATCTGACGAGACGTTATGCCTCAGGAAGCTGACAAGGAAGGAAATGGCATTTTGGGTTCATAACTAACCCTGCGTCTCGCAGACGATTCGGTACTAGTTTCAGATTGGCGTGGTGCTCTCGGATTTCTTCGCCAAAACTAAATTTCATCAAAGTAGATTGGGCGGTGTTTAAAAAAAGAATAATTAATGCTGTCTGTAGAAGGCATTCGCTTTAGCTACAGCACTGCGGAGATCAATTGGTATTGATTCGACTTTATCAGGCCTGTTTGACACCAGAAAAGTTGTCTTCTTTCTGTCTCTTTTCACCACTTCTGCATGCCAGCATCCGTATATTAAGTTCAAAGTAGAGAACCACTTTGCTACATGCAGAGAACTCAATTATTTATTTACACGGGCTAGGGGAATCGCATCCTTTGCAGCTATGCTGCTTTTCTTTACCAGTGCAATTGGTGAGGCGCCTCATGACTTAGATGGTTCTTTGACCTCATCCTTGGTCAGCTTTTCCACCTATCGGTCCACTTCTTCGAGGAAAAGTAACGATATTCATTTGGATGGTTGCTAAATGGGTCTAGCTTTGCCGATGCTAATGGTATTTTTAGCGAGGCTTGTTAGCCCGAGTTCCGCTCCTTGCGAGGAGATTATGTCTCGACACTTGCTCAACAATGAGCGAAGTTCTACCGCCTTACTATCGGTGATGTGCAGTAACTGTGAGGAAGGCTCAAGCAATTTGCTAGTGAGACTTGATGCAGCCTCAAAATGAGCACTACAGATTTCAGTTGCGTCTACTTTTGGGGACACAACAACCGTGTTTGCTTTTCTGCATTATTAGGCAGAAGCACCCTCTGCGAAATTCCGACCCGCTTTGGCATTACGAAGGAAATCAGCTCCAAGCATCACATGCCGCGTTAGTTCTGGGCACAACTGCAACTGCTAACGATGTCTTTCATTTATTAATGTCTTCCCCATACCTCCGGGATCAGTTCCGCAAAGAGAACACCGATGCAACATCGCGTTGCGCAGGTTTCGGAAAGCCTAGGGCGTGCTTTTAACGTGGCTGCACGCGAGTCAAGAATTGCGCTTCTGGCTTGTCAGGGCCATTTTGGTGTAGGCAGGATATGGAATATATAGCCCACATGATCTTGAGTTGCAGCGTGGGGGATCCAACGTGGATGTTCAAGTTTTGTACATCTGTTGGGCATATCAGGAAGCGATGGCAGAAGGAGCTCCTAACGCTTTCTGATTGCGACCTCGATTAGCTGACTGAAGGCGTTGTTGGTCATAGAGTGGGTATTCCCGCAACGTTATGTGACTGAACCTTCGCTCTGAATTAAACCATTACCTAGCCAGTGATCCTGTCGAGTAAAATGCCTCGGATTGCCCGTTCTGCTAGGAGTTGCGAATTCCTAGCCTACTCTGCACCATCCTCACCAAGCACTTAATCGCGATGGAATAAGTCTCGAATAAGCTGAGCTAGTACCTTGCGGCATTAGCTGATGTCAGAGTCATGAAAGACTCCGGCATCTATTTCCGCCGAGGATGACCTTTGCATAAGCGCTAATGGAATCAGCGAAATTCATTGGCGCCGAAATATAAGTGAATGTTGGAGAGATCGGTTTCATCTAACCTCCATAATTTGTGTCATTTTAAAGATGGAACTGCCTTGAGCAACACCACCAGTGTTTTTTTCCTCCTTTTTCCTGCTTTTAACATTTGCTACCCCTGGTAATTGAAGACTGGATGATTTTAAGCATCTCTAATCACAAAGATGAACTTTAGTTAGGTAACGAATCAGTAGCAGTCAAGGGAGCGGTCTTTCCACGTCTGTGGAACCGATCCGTTCTTCCTAGACCAGGTTTCAGTTGCTCTTTAGCCTCTCAACTACAAGCTCATTTTATCTAACATAAGTTTCACAATTACATTGTAGGCACTTTTAGGTTCTGATGAAACCAGAAACCGAGGCAGAAGTACTCAAATAATAGCCAGGCACTACGGGTGCGTTACCGTCGGTTAGATTATGCTGCATACTTTCCCATACTCGCTTGAAATAAGTTATGGTGAGTAACTCGCGTTTTGCAACTTCGATTCGGCTTAAAGAGAACCACTTACTAATCATTTCGTGAAAATATTTTTTGGACCACTGGCAAAAAGATTAAAGAAAGGTCTGTCTGATCAGAAAAGACTTCATCATGCCGAAATGCAGTTGGTATTGTCGCGCCTTTGGATCAATGCCGTCTGAAGTTGGGATCAGTTGCATGCCCGATTTAAACGAGCAAAAGTACTCGTATTTGCGTCAGGAATTCTTAACTATGGCCGGTTATTTAGCAACACCAGTTGCGTCGTGGCATTGCACACGTCCTTCGGGTGGGACAAACACAATGTTAGCTACTCCCACAAACGCTAGGAAACCCACTCCCAAATGGCAACGCAAATCAAAGATTATATGTTGTATGGTTCCCACTCAACGCAGCAAAATTTGTTTAAAAAAAAATATAAAGAACGACGTACATACAATTCCATGAAGGAACAGCTATTTAAGAGTCATTAAGGCGAAACTAATAAAGAGCTTATTTCTAATGAGAGCTTGAAGCGTAGGGTACAACATGGCGAAACGGGATGTGACTCTAAAGCTCGTCGAGATCAGAGAAAGGAAACATGTATTGGAGATGGTTTCGCCTGCGGTGCCGGAAGGAGAATCGAAGTTGGGAGAGTCTGAGTGACAGGACGAGGAGGCGACGAAGCAGCCACAAGGGCCAAAGGTCCATGAGAGGAGCCTGACCGCAGCCCAGGCTCAAGGGCTGCAGCACGCGTGCAGCCACAGAGCTACTGATAAGCGAAGGATGAAATCGTGACATACCGAGTGTTGCATAGCACTCCATTCTTGAAATCCACGCTATCCAGTTGATCACCAGACCCATAACGGCAAGAAAGCGCAGGCGGATAGGCGAAGGATAGGCACCGTCCCCCGCTTTGTATTCTTCGCTTCCCAAACGCTCTTCCATGACGGGAATGGGCACGTGGTAGAAGGGCGAGAGAGCGTCGAGCGGCGTCATCCAGAGAACACCACTGAGCCGAGGTCTCGGTAATGCGCTGTGGTGCATCAGATTGAGCAAAGGCGACAGCGGAGACAACGCCTATTTCCATATACAATTAGAAACTGTCTGCTATGCATATATTCTTGACTTGCACTTCCCACCATCACACCACATAGGCTTACATGCATTTTATTAAACAATGAACTACACACAGTAGTGAGATTATTATCAACTAATTTTACCTCAACATCTTTAAATAGCACCGAGCATGCAATCTATTTTGTGTAACTTAGAAAGCACACGTTGCTTAATGAACTCAACATTAGTACACACGCCCTAGAAGAATCACTGTGATCAGTTGACTTACCATGGGATCGAGAAGAACGAGATTTGACATGCCTTGATTCCTTGAGCAAAAGCAACAAATGTCCGACAGCATTCGACCCGAGCTGGCTCGCCATGGTGGAATTAGGATACCTGCCATTGAAAGGTCAATGTTTTGTTGCGGAGCAAATCGTATGGACCATCGAGTTCCACGAACAAACCACCTCCAATCCAAATCTATGCCTACGTTAATTAACCTTCTTATCCAGTCGTATTCTCGTCTGCATTCCATGCAAGCTGTCATTGGTGGATAAGGCACACGAACTTCCTTGTAAGTTGGCGATGAAACGGATAGAGGCGTTTGTTTACTTGCATTATCAGGCTTACTGACAATGAGGCTTCACTATACGAAGACAAGCTAGCAACCAGCTTGGCGATTTCATCTTGACCATCCGATTTCGGTGACGGCGTATGCACCGTATCAACGCCTTCGTGAACCGAAGAGCAGGAATCAGAGAGCCAATTACTGCATTTGCTTCCACTACCGCCGTCACCGTTCTCATCCAGAGGACATGTAGAGCACTCCCTTTGTCGGTTACTTTCGAATAAAAGACCATCAAGCAGAGTTTTTGTGCCTTTACTATCCGGCGTTGACCATGAACAATAGTCTGCAGTCAGTGATGGTCTACCCGACTCCTCACTTTCAAACATTCTGCTTAAGTAAAGGGGAGAACTGTAGCTCGTGCGCGATTGATATGAACTTGCTGAACACTCAAAAAATGCATAGCATGGATAGTTGCTGGACGTTTGCCTCGACTCTGGGTGAGACTGATTCTCACGCAAAACATTTCCGATGAAGAGGGTGTTATAATGATCACCTAGTTCATTACGATGGTGGTCAGCTCCCAAGAATTCCATAAAGTAGTAAATGGTACAAGCATCTGCGTTCTGGTTGCAGCGAGGAGGCCAGATAACAACGCGCTGTGATTCCAAGTTGAGTGGTAAGTCGAATGTTACATAAGGACCAGAAGTGCTTTCACGTTCGAAATCAAGCGAATAGCGTATCTTTGCAAATGATGAAACGGCATCAGATGTGGTATCGGAGAGCGCATTGAGTCCTCCAATAGTACAATCCTAAGACAATAACATAATATTAGTAGCAAGTTCCACTGACCATTCAGCGAATATCCTTTGCATTGTGAGTTGCTTGACTAACCTCGTCTTCTTGGTTGGCAGTACTAGCAGGAGCATCAATCTCATCACCATCTCTCTGATCGAGATCGTCCATTATGTCCATCGCATCCTGCAACCCCTCCAGCTTCTCCTCTTCGGTAGGCAGACAATCGTTATCGCGAGCCCACTCGAGCCACGCGGTATTTGGCGGGAAGCGACGTCCCTTGACTGGAAGACCAGCTAGCACACGCATCGTCATTGTGGATAGCCGTGCAGGATCATCCAGCGCACCGAAAAAGTTGTTTGGTGAATCGAAGGCGGGGTGATCAATGAGATAGAGCACCGCCTTCACCAATTCTAGCAGGTTGTAACAGCTGTGTGCCAGGCAAGCCAAACAGATAATTAAACCATAAGACACACAATCGAGTCCCTTCTTTCGGCCCAAAATTTTGACTGTAACTAAAGTTTCGAACCCTACAACTGTTACCTGGAGTCAAACTTCACAAACTGAAATAATGAAATATTCCGTTTTCAGTGTTTGCATTATGAAATCTTTGAATTTTTCGCAAAATGCGCTGACCATTACTCTCAAACAGTTTGCATGAATTTTAACACACGTAACTTCGCTCACCTATTCCAGTGGTCAAGAAGGCTTAAACATATGGAACCATCTGACGGATCGATGTTGGGATGAAATATGGGTGAGTCGAACGACACCTCAGGCCTGATCTTGGGGTATCCTGAGCAACACTTGATCTGAAATTAAACACGTTTCATTCAAAGTGCTCTCTGTGCTATGACGATCGCGAATTTATCAAAGCATCTCTGATGACATGTGAAGTGCCGACGATGTCTGGTCTCACTTGTGTGTTTCAAGCATTCCACAAGGTCATTTACGGTCTACATTTTTCAAATAAAACATTTAAGCCTTATCAACTACCTTCTACCAAATATAAGCAATCACAGAAGTTGAACGCATTCCGCGTAAAGTCAAGTAATGTCAAACTGGTGAGGAAATCTACAGTTAACTGGAAGTCTGCATGCGCGTTGTAGCTGGTTTTGGGACGCAGTGAAATCTTAACCGTGTTCGCGTCGATTCCGATGATGGATGCTTGGCCATCGGTGGAGGCATCAATTGTTCTGCAGAGTTGCTGCACGTCCTTTGCAAATGTATGCTGAGTTGCTAGAGGTGTCATCTGGGAGACTTTAATGAAACGGGTCATCTTAATTGCGCCATGACTAATAATCCTTCATGAATAGGAATAATGAAATCAATTGCTTAGTTGTAAAGTAAAACAGGAGCAGAGGAATAGAGCAGAGGACGTTCAAACGTTTAAATGCAAAATGAGCTGTGCACAGAGCACTTACAGCGTTTTGTTATTCAGTGCCGCAAAAGTCACAAACGCATTAAAGAAATGGTGGAGTTTAAAGCGCCTGGACCCATGTAGCGATGAGACTTCCAGTTCACGACTAGCCAATCGGCATTCAGCGACACCTAGTTTCGTCATTCTGCTGCTAAGTCCGCTAGCACAGATGCTCTCCCTTAACAGCGGTTTGCTTTCAGCAAAATTTTGCGGAGCGGATTGTGAAACACCACTATGGAATATTGTTGCCTCGAAAATTGCGCTACAAAATTTGAAAACCTTAGGCAATTTTACATGACTGCATTGTTTTGTTATAATTTGCACTTTTCTTTCTCTTCAGTAATTGCTGCCTAATAACTATCGGGCTCTAAGAGCCAGCTAACTCAAGTTGCTCTTAATCTCGCTGACCAGTTTTAATCTCAGCTAGTATGATTTAACTCGACGAAAATAATGCACCTCTATTGTCAAAAAAGGTCGTTATTTACATTGAAAGCCAGTGTATCAGAATACCGCATGAATCACAATAAGTCTTGGTGCAAATATGCAAAAAGTCAGGTCTAACGCTGCCTATTAAGCTTTAGTGCTTGCAACATTCCTTACTTCCTTCTTTCCTTCTTTTCTCCTTTCTTTCAGCAAAGGCTTTTCCATTGATAAAATCTAAATTCACCTCCACCACAATCATGCATTCTAGCCTTATATCCGCCACTTTTCTTTTTGCATTTCCATCATTTATGCATTCACTGCTGGTATCTTAATTGTCTTTTTGTATTTTGGTTTCCACTTTCTTACTTATTTTAAATCCTTTTCAAAGCTAGTCCCACTATTCTTCCTATATCCATCTCACTATTATTTCTCTGCCCTGCCTGCCCCCAATCCTATGGGAGGACTCAATGCATTCCGTTTCAACGATGTCCGCAGCTTTATTAGGTCTGTTTTCCCGTTTCATTTTCCTGCCGTCAGATATATGTGACACGTATTCATTCACGTTTTCCCTACGCTCCCCTTAATTCTATTGTTAATGCCCCTGCAGCATTTCGTTTCTTCCTTCCACCTTCATTCGATCATTATCTATGTATCATTCCATCTCTATTTCGAGTCTAGCGCTTATCAAATAAGCAATCAATTATCTATTTAAACAGCAATGTTTCACATAAAAATTGCTTGCATTCCGTCTCATTGTCCCACATATATAACACACACACATTTTCTCACTTCGCCGTTTCCTCTTCACAACCTTACCACTGCTACCGTCAACTTAAGACTCATTCACTCCATCCAGCATTATTCACTCCGTTTTCCCCTCTTCTTCCTCCTCACCCATCTCACATCATCCCCATTAACAAGGGCAGACACTCGCCTTCCATACGCCGCATTCCTCTCCTCTTCCCTTCATCCGTTCAGCCATCATCGCAGACGTCTTATTTTCTCCCTTATTCCTCATACTTCTTTTCTCTTAGACAAATTAGCAAGAGCAGTTCTCGTTCGATGATGAGAAAAGAAAGGCTAGCATCAACGGCCTGGGTAGGGCCCACCTGCTCAGCTCCCTTTTCCATGCAAACTCTACCAACTGCACTTCCTAGTATTTCTTAGGATTCGCCTTTCCCTCCACACCTCCTCCTTTCGTTACGCTTT
Organism: Taenia hydatigena; assembly: GCA_036345935.2. Lineage (NCBI taxonomy): Eukaryota > Metazoa > Platyhelminthes > Cestoda > Cyclophyllidea > Taeniidae > Taenia > Taenia hydatigena. The sequence continues at coordinate 6,183,703 of JADWOT020000002.1, read as the reverse complement.
GCTTGCACAAATTTAAGCTATTGTACCTTAATCTAACCCTTTCTTCCTTATCCCACCTGTCACCTCCCTTCTCATACTTACGCCTTCTAAGTAGTAGTAGAGGTAGCGGGATCCTCCTTTTCAATTCCCCATCTTCTCCTCTCAATAACGCCGTCCGCCACCGCCGACTAAGACAAACCCTCGCCTTTCCTGAAATTCACCCTCTTCCTCTAATTCAGTCATCATGGCTGACGTCTCATTTCTCCTCTTCTTACTCCCCTTCTTCACCAACCGGATAACAAGAAGAGTTAGCTGGCACGAACAGGTCATGTGGATAAGTGGGTAGCGAGAGCGTTCCACTCACCACCACCATCTCCACTCCCTACGCAGTGTTTACCCGCTTGCTCCCCCTCCTGCTTACTCGCTCGCACCACACCCAACCCGTCCGTCAATCATTGGTCGGTCGACCAGTTGGCGGGTAGTTGGATGGATGGATGGATGAGTAGATGGATGAATGTGGATGTGGATGAAGTGCGTGTGGGTGTGATAAACCACCCGATTGATCCTGTGGAAACACGCCATGATGTCAGCTGGCGCTGATGAAGGCACTACAATAAAGTAATGCCACTGGTGTGTCCGTAAGTGGGTCGCAAGACCTCTTAGACACTGGATAAAGGTTGATGATACTAAAAAGTATGATGACTTCGGTATTCTGCGGGCAAAGTGTTGTAGCGGTGGTTAAAAAGTAATTTTGTCGCGTTTTGACAAATGAAGCAATGGGATGTGCAAAACTGGCGGATGGTGTGAAGAAGGATAAGTTTGTAGTTGCTGCTATCAACAAGTGATAATCCTGTAGTGCAGATGAAAGTGCACTAGTAGCACAGGTGCATTGCGGAGCGTGATTCTGCTGTGGAGTCAGTAGGTAGGACATGAGAGTGCTAGTGATCAGAAGAGGCTTAGTGGCAACAAAGGAGATGGTGCGAATGGTGTTGTGTGGACAATGTGTTGCGATGGTGAATGGGTGGGTACTTTTGTCGAGTTTTGACACACCAAGCAAGAAAGCGAAGAGAATGGTGGGGGAAGCATGGCGGTGACAGGCAGCGTATAGAATGTTAAGTATGCGCGAAATCTTGTGGTCTGTGATAATGCAGCTCAGACTATGTGTGCAAGCTGCAAGTATTTGACTGGTCCTACAAGAGCCAAAATGGAAAGCAAAGAGAAGCATGTAGGAGGTAGAGTAAGAAGCGCAAACCCACTGTCGTCCGAAAATGCAGCGATCTTCCGAATAGCCAACCAGCACCAAGCAAACTGACACAAAGCAGGGCATGATACGCCAGGCTAAGGTAAAGCAAGCAGACGAGTGCTAACGTCACCAGGGCAGGCTTTCTCACAGAACACGAGGAGAGCGATGGTGACGTTTAGACTTGTATGCTTGTCACCTTATCAGTCTGTATTGATGAAGAAAAGTGCAACGATTTAAAGGCAGTGAGATTGTAGAATTGAGCCTTTTATGGCCATTTTGGGCATATCACGACAACGGAAAATCCAAACAAACAAATTACTGTATTTTAGGACGAATTATTGCACGTCGACTGCATTGTCCCCGGCAGCAGAATATGGGTGGAAAGAAGACAAATAAGTGAAGGATAAATATATGAAGACAGGTGAATTAATGAGATATAAATGTGAAACTCGTTACATTCAACCAGATTAACAGGTGTTAATTAACAAACATTTGTAATTCTCAACCACATTTGTGTTTACCGCCTCAGCATTATCTTGCCAAGATGTATATTTATCGGATGTCTGTTGCATGATGCACAGGCAGGCGTTTATTTAACGCAACTCCATTCAACTGAAACGTGCCTAAACTCACAAATGCAAAAGATCGTTTGTTCCGAAACAACTAACTTTGATCCTTAGCACACCTGGAGCAAAAATAATAACTTGAGGGACAGGAATTATTGTTAAACTCATAATCAACATAAAACGCTTAGTCAAATGGAATGGCGAAGAAGGGCAATGGTGTATGCGCATGGGTGTATCCATGAATGAGTCCATAACTAATGCTAGCAGTGGTAAGATTTCGAACAAAAAAGGTTAAATTGGCAAAACATGCCCTGGAAAGATTAAATGAATAACCCATTGCGCGCGTGGTAACAGGTCCCGCTGCGCCCCGGCTGGTTCTCAGTTGTTCGAGGTGCGCGATAGCTCATAACGGCGGGACCAAGTGCAAGGTCGACCAATAGGAGTCCGAGGCTGACTGATGACGTCATCTAAGCTTAAAATCCCTAGGGGCAATCCCACCCCGCCGCAAGGCCCCGCACACCTCTTGCTAATCCCTACCTCCTTTTTCGCTCTACCTGCTTATTTACGCCTATTCTGTAGTCTATACTCTCACCCTTCCTATGGGGCCATTTATACCCACTCACTTCTTCCTCTACTCATTCCTCACGCTCTTTTACCATCCTCTTCCCATCGGCCTCTTCTTTCCCCTTTTTACCTCCCAATTCTTCCTTCTTCCTACTCATCCCCACCAGTATTATCACCAACATCCCCTCCATTTCTCTCTCCTTCTCCTCTGTCTCCGTCTCCGTTGTGCCCTTCTCCCACAGTCCTCTACCCATGCCCACATGCACCCATTCCCACGGTGCACTCTCCTCCCACTGCTCTGTCGCACGCACGCACGCACACATGCACCCACACACGCACCCACCCGTTCCCACCGGTGCACTTACTCCTAACACCACTCACTACCGTTGCACTCACTCACTGTACCCACTCACTCCCGTCCACCACCCATCCATCACCGCAACTACTCAATTAATACGGCGCTACTTACAACTTACCAGTAGACGCACCGCTTTGCCTCCTCTAAACTACTTATACGCTGCTAGTAGACCTCTTCCC
>JADWOT020000002.1:6166891-6180179 GCA_036345935.2 Taenia hydatigena | reverse complement strand
AATTTCACTGTCAAATAACCCTCCAACCACGCCATGAGAAGCTTACACCAACACCCAAGGCCTGCTATTATCAATGTGGCGCAGCATTTTGCACCCATTTCTCTCCGCCATCCTCTGTCCCTACACACAGGCTAAATACCACTTCATCAAGCCATTTTTCACTTAGCGCCCACAACTCTCAATTCACGCCATCCATCCATCCTTCCTCAAGGTCATCTTCTATTCGTCATCAACTGATCAATAATTCAACTTGACTCATCAATCGAGCAATCAATACACCACACGTCGTCATTTACTCGCACTTTTCGAGATGTCGCATTGCTGTCAAGTTGTGCGCAGATTTTCAGCCTCCTTTGCCTCTCGCGGCGGCAGCACTACCGTCGAAAAACCAACTTTCAGGCGGCCACCCACTCATGAGTAAGTGGATTCCACACTGACTCGCCTGATTTATCACTTGCAGCAATAGCAGTGCACACTCGGCTTAAGCGCTTCCTCCCTCTAATTGTTGTTGTTGTTGTAGATGCAAGTGCACATCAGAGGCGCCCAACCTCACTACCACCCTCTTCCTCACCGCCAAGGCTAGCATTGAGGTTGTGGCAACCACGACTGGTGGCAACCAGATCTTACTCGGCCATCGCAATTAGTCACCCACTATCTCCCTCAGTTCGCACCTCCTCCTTCGTATCCCTCTTCTCTCCTGCCTCTGTTCCCACTCATGCATCTCTCAACGACGTCACCAAGCATACTAGTAAGTGCCTCCTCCTCCTCCTTCCCATCGCAGCCTTCATTCTTTACTCAGCTTCCTCTGCTCACATTCACTCATTCCTATTTCTCCCCTCGCTCAGGCCTCACTCGTGACAATGAGGCGCAGGAGCAGACGCAGAGCGATGACGACGAGGGCGAGTTGATGGCGCACGAGGAATCGGAATGCGACCTGTCCGACTACTTGACTTTGACGAGTCAGTGGTCGGATGAGGATGAGCAGGCGGAGTGGTGGTAGTTGCCACCCTCCCGGATGGAATCAGATTCTCCTACGTCGTCATCGCTCACTACAGTGACACCATTGCAATCGGCGAGCCAACTCTCGACCACGTGGGCAGCGACAGAGGAGGTGGGTGTGCAATTCGAGGCTGAGGTAGAGCCAGGTGAAGAGAAGGAGGAGGGTGGAGGAAAAGGGAATGTGGATATGGTGAGGAGATTGCAAGAGGGAAAATATGGGACTCTGTGCAACTTAATCGACTCTGGTGAGTGACTCTAATACTTGAGCCATTGCACTTACAACCAAGTAGGTTAGCCAGCCAGCTAGCCAGTGCTTGCCTTAATACTTGTTGCACTTCTCTTGTCCTAGCCAAGCATCCGCTTCCTCTGGCTCGTCTGCTTCCTTCGGTAAGCTTGCACTCTTTACTTCATCCTCCCGTTTACCATGTCAATGTCTTTCCCGCCCAAGGGAACACACTTTCTTCTTCTTCCACTCTTCTTTCACTGTAGTGGTTCAAACGACTGAGGAGGCGTCTCCGCTACCTCTTTTCCTCGTGCTACTGCTGCCATCGCTGAATTTAACCCCCAATCTAGCTGAGTGATTCCCCAATTCTTTAACCAATTCATCGAGCAGTGATTTGATCATTTGACTGACTAGTTGATTGATTGATTTTGTTTGACTGATTGATTGAATGGTTTATCCATACCCTTGCTTCTTTGCATCTGTTCGACCCGTTCCTTCGTTTAGCTGCTTATCAATAAAGTGATTGCGCGTTCTAATTACCAGTCCGCCAAAGCACTGAGAGGTGGTAGATTGATTCGATCCGTGAAGACAGAGTTGAGGTCGTGGCACCGGTTCTCGAATGCCTACCAGCTTAGTACCACTCGTTAGCCCCTTTCTCCCCAGTTAATAAGAGTGTCTGCGAGATCCCTTACTCGTGAGTTCCTTTCCTCTTCCTTTTGCATGGAAATTCTGTGGTCGGCACTGTGCACTCTTAACGCATTTCATACGTCACCGACAAGTTGTGATGGCTGAGGCCGCAGGTTCTTCGATGGCAAGACCGAGGGAAACGCTTGGATTGGGGGACGGGCTATTGAATGCAGCAACTTTGACCACTAGTAGATGTGCAGTTTTGGTTTCATGGGTGACGTGGTGGCTAAACCTAGCCAAGATATATAAGCTGGATGTTGAGCAGTTGCGCAGGAATTTCATGCAACCTGAGCGTTTTTTGTGCAGCAAATGTCCATGGTCTAATGTAAACGCAAAGCCCGTCCTTTGTAGTCGTTGTGTGATCTATTTTCTCCAAAAGTGTGTGATCTGTATCCCTCAGAAATGGATAGTGAATGGAAGCGCTCACTCAGGTTGAGTGGACAAGTAAGATGGTGCCGCCGCTGCTGCTACCACTACTGCAATTTTCTTGCAACCAGGGAGATGACACTGGTAGTGCGACATCTTACTAATGGCGTGCAGTGAGAGGGACCGCCTTCCTCCTTTGCGGCAGCCGCATAATGCCTCTTTGATAAAGGAGTGCGACCTGTATCTTCCAGGGAAGTCCTCTCATTTTGTGGCTTCTGAGCGTTGCATTCCTACAAACCCTGCCGACAAACATGAGATGGTCTTGTTGACTGCTCATTGCAATGACTCACGCGTGATCCCATTGGTGTTGATTATCAGCGCACCTATCAAACGAGCAGATTCTAACGCGTTCCCGTAAGAGGCACATAAACGTTGTGGACTGCATCCACACTGGTGTCGAATGTTGAAGTAGTATGCAAAAGCACGCTGCTTGATACCGTACAGAAGGGCTAAGGTACCCTTCGCATGGCTAGAAAGGCCATGCTGCGAGACGTAACTACATCCTCCATAGACTGAATTGTTCGAGCATTTAAGCGCACAGTCAAGCGAAGTGTAAATTCGCTATGTGTAATCTGCTATTTTATAAAGATCGCCATTAAGAAGCTCACGTGGCAAGAATTGCTTTGCCTAGCAGAAAGCGAGAAGAGCTCGAAGACCCTTTCTCTTGCGAGCAAATTGAAGACTACGGTGGTAGATTCTAAGACTAGTTTAGTCGCGCTTCTAAGCGACTAGCTAAAGTTCGAAGTTACGAACGAGCGATTCTGCTTGATTTTAGTGCAATAACCATAAGCTTGAGCAGCTAGGCCGCTATGAAGTCAAATTTGCTTTAAAATACCGCAAATGTACCAGCGATCTGGGGCTGTTAATGCGTCCATGATGATTGTTAAACGCGTTCAGAGGAAGCACGTAGATGAGATTTGGAAATGTAAACAAGTGTGACAGAACTTTTAAACTAAGTGAATACCATTACCCATGGTCCCGAAGAACAGCCATGTTTTTCTCATATGCGCACCCAATGTAGGCTCTTGTGAAGGTAGAAGTGCGGAAGGAATTAACAGCATTTATAACCTGTTGCGATTAGTTACTGAGCGACATTTGAGTGAACGCCTTTAGGTCACTTCCCCCACACTTTTCACTCTTCGCATGCCGTTGGGGACTTTCCAGTGTGAAGAAGAGTTACCTTCTTGGCCTTAAAAAGACATTCCCACCCTGCAGACTCGACAACTCCGTGCTTCATAATTCCTCACTAGAAAACACTCCTACTGAAATGGAATGAGTTACATGCGGCACGGACCCTATGCGGTGTTTCACGCACCGTTCCAGTTTTGCGTGATTCAGCTCCCCCGTCCCATACTCCAGGTTCCATTGGCCTCCCAACCCTTCCACGGAGTTGGAGGAAACTTGCATCTTCTTTCTAGTGACTAATGGCATTGTTAGAAATTGACTCAGCAGTTGAAGCGTACCACAGCAATTCGCCTAGCACAAAGAAAGCAATGCCTTTCACCAATGTCTATAAGGAAACTCGTACCGACATCACCCACTGTGCAACAAAGGCGTTTGGAGTGGACGACTCAGTCTATTCAAGCCCGCAAAATAACCACGCAGAGATTGTTGGTGGGGGCAACTCTATATCGTTTACGAGAAAAAAAATGCTTCACAATCTTACTGTGAGTTGTTCAACAACGAGCAGATCATAGCAGGAAATGATACTTTTCCATGTTGCAAAGGTCGAACCACAACCCAATGATGACCTACTCTAAGCCATCTATCCACCACATAAATAAATAAATGACTCCTCCCCCTCACAATACATCACTGCCTTTCCGACGAGAAGTTATTCCGTAAGCAAAGTCCACAACTGGAAATTACTATTGCTATTTAATTGATGAACTACGCCAGCCGCCATCTGATCCAAGTGAGCAACAACCTCAGTTTCGTTGGTTGGTTGGTTGGTTGGCCGGCTACTTGTGACCCAAACGCCAAAGGTAGAAAACACCTCACGTGGACAGTTGAATCAAAGAAGACTCAGGGCAGGAGGCGTTATGCGAATCTTTTCACCAACTCCCCACCTTCCTATTAAGCAATAGAGCGTGAAAACAGTATGAACACATTTGCCTTTACTGGCTCCAACAGTAGCAATATTTAAGTATAACAAATAGTAGCAGCAATAACAACAATAATAACGGAAGTATTCAAATTACTAATAGTGAGTAGTAGCAGCAGCATTGACGGCAGAAGGGAGAGGATGGGAGGGAAGCAAATTTACGTGTCATTTAGTGCACAGACGGGAGGGTACCTTCAACGCCGCGAAACACTCCAACATCTCGCATTGGCTGCCATTCCAAGCACTCATCAAATGTTACTTCACCATCACCACAGTAAGTAAGGTTGTAACATCTGAAAAGGAAAACGAAAGCCAAACAATGGAGAAACTGATGCATGAGGGTCCAGCGCGATGCAAAGCTAACAACCACAAACATAACTACCGGTAGGACAAAAGAAACAACTTAACAAGCAAACATTTAAGCCTGCTACAAAGTACGGTCTGCGTAGTGATGCCAACGCATGCAGCTCTTCTGGTGTGTAAACTGTCCCCTGGCGTCTGAATAGACCTTGACCCAATGTCAAGTAAAATAACATAGAGTAGGGTAGACTGCATTGATGACGAGTGAAATTACCAACTGAATAAGACACCACATTCCGTACGGCCTTGCTGCTGATGCCGTCCAAGTACACACTGGACACATATATGCAGACGGGCAATCAACATTCCAAATACCAAAATGCATATTGCTCGCACCGAATGTATGCAGCGGCATGCCAGTTTTGTTATGATGTATTGCAGGAAAGGCACAAACTAACAAAACAATCCCAAGTTATCGCCTGCCGTGCTATACAGTGGTAAAAAAATGCAGCACGTGAGTAGCGAAACTGATTCCATCGCTCCCAACAACACCTAATCGTTACACTTCTGCATTAGTGAGAAACCAGCATTCGTCTCTCCGTGAATACAGTTGGTAAGAATAAAATCCGCACCTTTGAATGCATCCAAATCTTTTTACTGATTAGTTAAAATGTAAACCCAGGTCATATCTGATACACAAAATCAAGATTTGCCACTCACCCAGTTGGGCAGCCCCAAAAGGGCTGATGATATTGCTGTTGAATGTCCCTGTCGGCGATGTCCAGACACGCGGACCAACATAGGCACAAGCAGAGCTCTACGGAGAAGGCAGAGCAGAGTTGAGTCACCGCTCCAGTCCATGTGCCTGCGTCCACCAACCGTCGATGTGCCGTGGGGTACCGCCATCTTCCACCTTTCACACACACCGAACCCACTGTACCTGGAATGTTGGAAAAGTTTTTAAGACGTAGATACTTCCCCGCCCCCTCTTCGGGCGCGAAGCACACACCAACAGCGGCACACTCAATCCACATGCAAACACCAAGCACCACCGCTCATCCATCCAAGCAGTACACCACAATCGCACCACACGCCCAACCCGTCGTCAAGCCTCTCTCTAACCGGACGGAGAGAGAAATCCCAAGCCGTCTCCACCTCCTACCCTAACTTCCCCCGCCCCACCCTGTCCCTTCTCACTCCCTCCTCCTACTTACTCCTTTTCAATCCATCCTCGTCCTCAAGGCTAAGTCGCAGTAGTAATGGCAACAGCGCCACCACTCATCACCTATGCAGTCAGCAATAAATTAGCTACCACTCTTCCACACCAAAAACATTCCCGTACCTTCGAAAACAAAATATGCCGCAGTTGCCACCAGTGAGCTCTGGTCCATAGCGCTTCTATTCGTCGTCGTCATCGTCGTCGCCATTGTAAGAGAGCGTCGCCTTCACTCCTTCACACATAAGAACGACAGGCCTCCCCCAGCCTTTCCCCTCCCCCCCTCCCTCTCCGCCGACCACCACCCAACCAACCACCCATGTCCCGCAAAGACAAAGAGATGCAGACATAGTAGCAATAGTAGTCCGTGTCGTCCATGCCCGCCAACATCTGCATCGCACAGCCGAGACCGAGACGCCGCCGCCGCCGCCGCCGCCACCACCGCGAATCACTCCACACAATCACCAAATCCTACTTCGCCATCACCGGAGTAAGTTTGTAGCATCTGCAAAGTAAAAAAAAAAAAACAACCAATGTGTCGACCGACGTGAAAGCGGAAAAAGAACACGGATAACAAGATTTATAAATATGATGATTACTAGCAAGAAAATAATGAACGACGTTAAAACTCCTCTCAATAAAATCCACCGTCATTAGAAAGCGAACTAATTACAAATTACCAAAACAATCTTACTTTATCGCTCAAAGTGTCGTACAGCAAAAGGTGGAAGTGAGTAGGCACTGGGGTTGGAAAACAAAACGTCCCAACAGTCACATTATGAGGCTTTTGCGTTCACTTTACCAAAATCACAAGCCTCTTCATCCAATTCAACCGCATTAATCAAAACTCATTCTTCATAAAATAACTAACCACTCGGAAACAGCCGAAACAATCTTACTTAATCGCAAGAAGGATTGTGTAGCGAAAAAACCAACGCGATTAGGCAATGAAAATGGAAAACGGAAAATCTAGACAGCAACTGCAGTTATTTTTGAAATGATTAGCCTAACATATAAATTGATGAGGAAAGAAAAAATGCAAGTACAAAAGTGTGCATGTAAGGGGTGTTTAATCGCATGAAAGCACCAAGAAAGCAATTGCCAAGCACTTGGTAGGGTTATAACTCCTCCCAACGAAATTGCGCCCCAATAATAAGATTTCAACGCCAGTAAAAAGCCCACGACCTCACAAACTGCCAAACAAGTCATAATTTATCACTTATAGTGCTATATAGCACAAATTGCACCTCAGTAAACGTCTTAGCAGTCACATTAAGAGGTCCTTGCGTTTACTCCAGCAAGTATGTGTGCTAAAGAAGAAAATCGACATTTAAAGTACCTATTAACAACAAAACCGCTAAAACTAACAAAAACGTACCAAATGCTCACGAGACATCCAACTTCTGACAGCAAATAGGGGCCCATTAAACCGAAACAACGGTTACCAAAACGTGCAGCACTTACGCGAGCCGCGTACAAATCTGACCAATCATCTCAAAGTTAGTTCGGTAAAACAAACGATTTTTTGATTTTTATGTATTTTCGATGATGTAACAAGTGTTGCAAACTTTACCAATTTCGTAATGTGCACAAGACTTGACTAACAGAAACACGGGTAAAACAATTTACCAGTTCACGAAAGCGCCTACCAGCTCAGTACTACTCTTTAGCCCCTTTCTCCCAGTTAATAAGAGTGCCTGCAAAATGTCTTACTCGTGAGTTTCTTTCTCTTTCCTTTGCATGGAAATTCTGTGGCTGGCACCGCGGACTCTTGGCGCATTTCATACGCCGGAGGTTCCTTGATAGCAAGACCGAGGGAAACGCTTGGATTAGGGGACGGGCTATTGAATGCCTAAGCGTTTTGATTTGCTCTTAATCAAATTAAACGGGACCAATCTGGGTGGTGGTGGGGATGGCTGTGGTGATTTCAATACTTTAGGAGGCAACAATTTGGAAGGGTTTGGCGGGGGCATCAAAAGTAGGCAAGAGGGTGCAACGGTGGCTAACATTTGGGCCTGGCGCCTGCGCCGTTGATAAGAGCATTAGCAGGGTGTTGACTAACAGCTGAGGAGCTGCAGCTGTCGTTGTAGGAAGGGTGAGATCATCGTGAGACGTAGAGAGGGGTCCTATGAGCATTGATGCGTCTCGATTCGGCTCAGAATTCAGCGGATTTTAGAACAGATAATAAAATCTTACTTCCAAAGTGCCATAAAAGATAGAAGAAGCAATTAGCAGACTTACTACCGGGGTTGCAGAGGAAGGCCGCACTACCTGTTCCATGACACGATCAAGAGCTGTGGTTCCGGTGTTGTTTATAAAATGGGGCATAATACCTGCCATATCCTCAGCTGCCTCGACTTTATCTTTATAGTAAGATTCTATGCGGCGTTCGTGGCCGCTCTTCCACGCTAGCTTGTTGGAACAAAAGATAGAGGAAAAGGGCTTTGCACCCATATGCAAACGCTTGTGACGTCGCAGCTTGCTCAGATACATCGGAGCGCACTTGTATTACGAGCATTGGCATGCACCCGCGGAACGACTGCTTCTAGTGCATTCACCCTTGGTGTTGCCATTGGCAGCGCTTCCACCACGACCGCAGTTGCGAAGATGCTTAGTGATCAGTGAGATCACCATGCCAAGGAAAACTATTTCGACGCTTATAGTATCTTAACATTAGCGAAAAAGGGAGATGAATTAAAAAATGCTTTAAATTGAGTTTGTATGAATGTGTTTCACCTCCTGTCTTCATTATTGCAAATTAACTGGATGACTGTTGATTTGAGGCCCAAACACATGCACACGCATATACATACAGGAAATTTAAGCTGCCGCTCGATGCATTGTTACTTTCACTTAGGTCCCCAGAAGTGCTACGTACACAACACGCCTGGTTTAAAGTGTAACAAAAGACCCCTCTCTATCAACAGTCGCAGGATCCAAAACCACATTTTAAATTTCTGCTAGTACGCAGATGACATGGACACCACACACATCCTCGCCAGTTCACCATGGCCCTACCTCCATCATCATATCTACAGCCTGCACTTTTAATCCTTAAGAGGTTAAGGGAAGTCAAGGCTATTCAACCTGTCACTGTGAGTTACAAATGCATCCTGGTGCCAGGCCGCAGTGGCAATACCTCTAAGAAACAGATTCCGCCCAGTTAGAGAGGATCCAGTGAGAAGCACCGTAGTGTAACGTTCACTTTCACATCACAAGAGACTAATAAAATCCCTCAGGCACACATATCCTTCTAAGTAGTCAAATACGTGAGCCATTCTTAAACAATTAGGCTCTACTCCCTTTTGTCGATGTTGCACCAGCATAGATACATAAACTAAATTGATGAATCTTCAGAGAACACGCAAAACTAAAACTTGCTTTAAATCTGCATCTTAGATGCGGAAGAGCATGGTACATCTTTAGACCGAGATGTAAATGGACATTGTGAGCCATAGTGTTAGTTGTCTCTGGCTCCTCTGCCTCCATGCCTTCTTGTCGGTGCTGCTGCTGGTATTTCCGTTTCATGGGATATCTTAGTAGATAATTAGGAAAGATGAAAGCTTTAGATCACCAACCGGTCCGTCTGAGGGATTGGATGAATTGAATAGGCGGTGATTCATTCGATGAGACCCGTTTTTACTTATCAACTGAGTCACGAAGACGCAGCCTTTGAATGGATTAAAGAAACATGAGTGTGTAGATTGTATACATAAACAATTTTTGCAATCTTGTGGTGCAAACAACAACCATATGCACATGGTACAAAGTTCCAAGATCTCTGCAACTACGTCATATGCCAGTGCAAGCGTTCTGCATTACTGTCGAAGATAACAAGCAAATGGTGAGCCATCTGATCACACGCGACAAGGTAGAGAAGAGATTGGCCAATGGCGGATCATGCAAGCCTAAGGCGAGTTGCATGCGTGTGCCCTCCTGCTTCCCCTAGGCTACCTCGAATGATTTTACCACCATCATCGCCACCTATGCCATTACATTGGTGACCGGTTCTGTCTTCCCTGACTGCCCGCCTGCTTACCTTTCAGCTCGAAAGCACACACAGACCGAGATGACGCACACAGCACACTCACACGTATACGCACGTGAGAGCGAACGAGGGAGTGTAGAAGCTAGCAGGGTGGGGTCAGAGCAGGAGCCCCAACCATAGTAAGACACCGAGGGAGTATGACCCATACATTGCTGTGGTTCTGCACACGTAGAAAAGGAGATGTGGGCAGGAAATCAGGGGTGAGGGTGAGGCACGGGCATAGCTGTGTGTGTGTATGTGTATGTGTGCTCGAATGACTACAAAGTAACCTGTTGACGCGTAAGCAGTGTGGTAGCGGAGGTAGAGATAGATATGGATGCTGAGAGAGGAAAGAGGAGGCGGCGATAAATGTGGGTGTATGCACGCGATACTGTGATGTGGTGCAGCGTAACACAGCATAGCATATCGCAGGGTGTTGAAACAGAGCAGATTAGCAGGAATTGCACTGGTATAGAACTATGTTAAGCTGTCTCTGTGATGGTATAGCGGTGAGATTTTCTCGATTTCATCTGGATGATACGACTCCAACTCATGGTCACCAAAGTGCGCACACAGGCAGCAGGACGCTAGACCCTATGGCTACATGTACGTGGGTATCGCATGAGATGCCTAATGACAAGGAAGTAGAAGTTGGCATGGTTGTTCCTGTAGAGTAAATAAAATGAATTTTATCACTCACGTCTTCTGGCCATCGATTTCTTTCAGGCTCTGTTGCTATGGCATTTATGAATTTGAGCCCTAATCAATGATTGTTGATGCGGATCTTTGGTAATATCAGAGAAGCATTCAGTTGTCATTGGTATCGATGCTTAAACAATCTTTGAATTGCAGCGATGCATTTGCCATTTTAATGCGGCAAACTCTGTGCTGGGTGACACGTTACATCTTAACCGAAAGTATCCACCCCTCTCATTCTGACGTTGCGGCTAAACCTCTTAGCAGGCCAGACAACTCTTACGCACATCGTTTTCATCTTATCGATGACAAGAATAATGAGCTTCATGAGCTGCTGACTATGAACTCGCATATTCTTATATTTTTGTAGAAAGGGTGGAATAGTTAATACAGTTTTAATCCCCGAAAATCAAGGCTTACACAATTTCGTTCACATGGAAATACCCTTTAGCAAAAAGAAATATGCTAGGTTCCCTTGATAGCAGTGTTTCGCTTTGTATAAAAGTGTGCAGGTTTTCGCTGCTAGGTTTTACGGCTACTTGGTGCTTAATTCAGATGCTTGACAATTCAGGACCGTGATTTGTAATTGAACTAATGCTTGTCTTTAAGCACAGTGCTGTATCAATGGTCTTGGCTAATCCACATCTGCACAGACAAAAGCTCTACATACGACTTCAACCCACTCAAACCTTGGCTTTCCTAGCATTAGTCGATGCAGCACTAAATTGAGATTGATGTGAGGCCAGGGATTCAGCTCGGTGATAGAAAGCTCGCTTTGTATGAGGGAAGCCTCGGGTTCGAAAGCTGGCATCTTCAGTTAATGCGTCTTGAAAGTAGTCCTCGGCCAACGCAGTCTTTGCTATGATTCTGTGCCCTTTTTGAAGTTCTGGCTAGTCATTTGTGTACTGCCTCCGGTTCTCTGCACTTGCACCCTCCCGGTGTGATGGAAGTTGGAGGGTGGAAATCGGTTTTCATTCATCCTATTTGCTCGCTTAACCTTGCCGTCAGCCATCCGACACGACACACGCGAGTTCAGCATCAAATCCATTAACTCCGTCGTGTTAAGCTTGCAGCTAGAGCTGTGCTATGACCGACTAAATAGGGTAAGTGTGAGTAATTGCATCTGCGTCCGAAGAGAATCAAACCGTCGACTCCTGGTTTACGATACCGGCGTTCTAACCAATAAGCCATGAAGACCACTGGCAATTATAACTCTTTAATTCTGTCCTCAATCTAGTCTTGTACAGGAATTGGCTTTGGACGACTCCTCTAACTCACGTCTGATCACCACATAATCACCTTTTGTACTTTATCTTCATCTTCTGAGACTTTTAAGGTTGTGGTTAATTTGTTTCTGGTAATAATTTATAGCAACATATGTTCCTTGACGCAGTGCTAGATTACGCCTTAGTGGCGGAGAAAAACCAAAACTGACTACATTGCTATGCGAGTTGGCTAAGATACTATTCGCCGGACGAATTCGATCATTTTGTGCGCGTTTGCTTAAAAGATTTTTGTAAGGAAATCACTTGTCTCCAGCGCATGTGTGTAATTGTAGGGCTCGGCTACTTAACGACGCTCGCCTAAGTCCGAATCAGAGTTGAAATCTGCATGAGACTCTGGGCAGGAGTTCAAATCCGACATCAGTTGTCCGCATTGAATGTATGGTTAGTCAATTGCAATCTTTAGTTCTTGAATTAACATTTGTGTTTTGATAATCTTACATCTTAGCTCCATGTCAACCAACCAGGATGAAGGGAAATATATGGATGGCAAATGCATGAAACTTAAATTTCTATGCCAGCTTAAGCGAAAATGTAATGATCGTCTGACTTGGAACTGCCTAGATTTTCTACCACATTTAATCACTTGATGAGTACAAATGTGGCTAACGTCAGTTTATTCAATTGGCTTTCATCTGATACAACCTTCTTTCTTAACGCCAAGGAAGAAACATACCACATTTATCATACCAATAATTTGTAGTATGCTCCCAATGCCGGCACAAGCAAGCGCAAAATTCCGCTCATTTGATTTACCTTCAACATCTCTCTCAATTCTTTACTTTCTCCTCTGTAAAACGAAAGCGCGAAACCACGCCAACGAACGATCATTTTACTGGAGTCGCAACAACCGCATAAAAACGGGTGGTCGTGTTCATCGATATTGGCAAATAAGTTGCCATTTTACAGTAGCAACTGACGATTTTTGGTAATCCTTTTTGGCAACGACAAGGCAGAAAACAAATAATAATAATAGAGACAGTAATTGATTGAAGGCTTGATTTGTACCCATCCCTGTACTTTTTCCTAATGGGACCCTGCCTCTTACATGCATAGACCCCTTCACTCGATATGATATGTTCTCTATCCCCACCAGTGGTAACATCGCTCATTTCGGGTTGCAGGATAAGCAGAAATGTGACATTGCCGTTTCTGCACACATGTGTCGATGCACACGCGTATATAAACGCAGTCTAAGTGAATCACAGCGCACTCCCACTATATGCGAATCGTACATGTATCCAAGCACGCACCACGATTAGGAGCACGGTAGAACACAACGTAAATATCATGCACCAAACTGACTTTGCTTTATAATTAGCAGAGG
>JADWOT020000002.1:6137144-6166791 GCA_036345935.2 Taenia hydatigena | reverse complement strand
AAAAACCCGGTTTTTTAGCAAGGAAGTATATATGACTACACAGTCAACAGGGGAACGAATAAGCTGTCATGGCTCCTCATCTGCGTTTGATGATTAAAAGCTTTGCCCACTCGTGTGCTGGACCATGTCTATGGTGGTGCCCGTGGCCTGTTAAGGCACACTACTAATATCTAGGTTTTGCCTTCAGGCAAATGCTCAGATACAGTGCGATTGAGGTTGAGCACTAACGGTGGGTCAACGTGAAACTTCATTCGGCTCAGCAGCTTTGTCTATTTTATTATGAGTGGTATTGCGCTTTGACTGGAAGCTGAGATTGCTGCATGTACAGAGTGGTATGTATTTAACGCAACAATAGATTAGCCCAAGTATGCAGCGCTTCATGCGTTCCACGCTTTGATCTGGAAATAACCCTAGTAAAACTCTGATTGATGGCTTTCTACGGTGCTGTAGCAAAAAAGTTAGAAGAACTTTAATTCCAAAACCATGCTTAATCTTTTAATTCTATTCTAGAATTAATTGAAATTGGAAACCACGTGCTATGATACGTCCGCTTTAAAACAAGTGACAGTTGGAAATGAGCGCAATGTAATGCTAAGTATTTCGCTACAAGAGCTAAGACTTCAAAATCGTATGGCCACAATCCATTTTTGTTTTATATAAAATTGCTCAATTTGTACTTGGCTCTTTCTTCCATCCATGAGAGTTATGATATTTTGTGTTATACAACAAAAATTTAGACCTGGTCTATGGGTAAAAGATACGGCAAAGATAGCTAAAAGTACAAGTGTACATAGCTGGGTTATATTCTGCCTATTTAGATCTGGGATCGATCAGAATTATGCAATTTCAGCTCGCTTTATTTAGCAATTACTTGCGGTGGTTATCGTTAGGGTCTGGCTGATGATAAGAGCGCCTAGTTTGGCACAGAAAAAAATTGGATTTCTCCGTAACAAGAATTGACCCAAATTGAGAGTTGGATGCACACTTTATTCCACGAATACCTTTGGCAAGGATATGGGCAATAATTCGCTTTTCCCTTCATCTGATCCTAAATTGATCAAGAATGAAACCTGTCACCCTGCTTTTAACTGTAATTGCTCGCATCGGTTCCCATTTTATAATTTCCGTATTTAGGTTCGGCCGATGCCCAATGCTTCCACTTTAGCAAAGAAATCAGGAACAACAAGTTTGCAGGTCCTTGCTGATTTTTATCCACGTGGGTTTCCAATTGATCAGAATCAGGATTCAGTAGTTCACTCCCTTCTGTAAGAGATGAAGGCAGTTCTTATTATAAAATCGGACAAAATAGGCGTAGATGGTGGATATGGTATCTATTTTCCCAAAGCAATGCTAGGGGACCAAAATTATATGGATGCGCTCTGTTTTATCCATTTGGCCGAGACTCATGCAGCATCGGAAACCAGCAGCTTGCTTCCCTCCTTAAGTTCTTGCGGCAGTTCTTGTTATAAAATGTGATAATGCAGGTGTGGCCTAAACGCAAATGGTTCGTGGCGGAAAAGAAAACAGAGAGAGTACTGTAATGAAGGTGGAAATGCGGAAAGGGAGAAAGGCGTGTGCACTGATAACAGAGCTAAAATGGTTCCCATTTAAACAGTGATGGTGTGGGTGTTTGAGAATATGGGACAGAGGAAGGAACTTTGATTATGATAAATCAGGAAGTGCAATTATGGGAAGTGCCTGCTTGATTGAGCAAAAATATCAAGCTCCTCATAATTTTTTTTCCTTATCAATTGCATTTCTTGGATGATTTATTCTTTTCGCATCTGCTTTGGCTTTTTCTCCTTTCTTATATTCGCTTCATCCATGTGCCACTTTTCCCTTCGATTTCTTTGTTGCCATATTTCCTATTTTTATTTAGAATCTTTATTCATTCTAGTGGTAGCGCAGAGAAAGGGATGCTATTTAGACGCGGTGAAATTACTGCAATCGGTTATGCCCGCCACCCTCCTCTCTCCTCATTCGCTCGCGTACACAAACGGCCATTGATGATGAAAGGTAAAATGAGTAGCTTATTTCCGAAAGTCTCAATCACTTTATACAATCATGCCACAGAGTTCAAGGGATGAGGCGAAGAATTAACCACTAATGAATGAATCGCCGGATAATCTTTTTAGTCCTTTTCCATGTTACTTGCTGATCCATGATTAAAAAAATAGCAGAGAAAAAGTCCGCGAAAAGGTTATGTAAACGTTTATTGATACGTTAGCAGCATCGCGGTCTTGCCACCTGATTTTAGATTAGCTTTACGCAACCGCAACCAACGTTTACTTATTCGTTGCCCTTCTGAGCCTTTGCACTGTAGTCAACCTGGCGACATGATGTGAACCAACGAATCGCCCTCTCTAACCAGAGTGCTCCTGCATTCCGCGCATGCTGCTATTCATTCTGCAGCCTTGTAGACCTGTTTACGAGAAATTATACCTGGATTACTGTGCTCACACTCAGTGCGGAAATTCAAGACAATGATTGCACCCAAGTACAGAATCACACCTTCGGATGGGAGTAGGGTGTCTCCACTGCCTTAACCACACATTCGCAGCCTTGGTCGACATTGATTTATATGGCTTTGTAGGCGTAATCCTACCGAATGCAAAATCTGTAATCTTCGTTGAGAATTGCACTACAGCACAATCACAACCACAATTGTGCAATCCGATTTCGTATCGACTTAGTTTTTAGCTAACTGAAAGCTCCCACCTTAACTCACATTTTAGGACCTTATGCCATATATTTTGCTTTAATAGCCAGCCCACAGCCACCCGTCTGCGTGAAAGAAAGGCGTTGAAGTGATTTGACATGAGGCTAGAAGTCAAAAGATTAGTGCACGAACTGCCAAGCTTCATGCAATTTGTGATAGCAGACTTGAAACATCAGCATTCTAACCTTACAAGCTAATAAAGTGCAGCTGACTTAGTAAGTGGTTAGACTGCAAAGCAGTTATGCGCATCATAAAGTTACTTATGTGTTTTACGACCAATAATAATGAGTGCTATTAGAACTTAAGGTCACTTGAACCGAGTCAAAATTTAGTCCATAGCATCTTTCTTTTAGCGTAGCCATGGTAAGCAAGTATCATTTTTATGATCCCGAGGCCTGAGCCCTACTTGGGACTCAAGAGGGACTCCATAATTTGTGTTCAAAGAAGTCCGTTAATTCCGCAGCTATAAACTGATAACTTTTTCATGTTCCACACCCATGACACTACTGTATAATTTGAGAGGGGTTTCCATTAAATCATGCTATTCTTTTTAGCTTTAATGTTGGTAGCATTATGTAAATCACTACCATTATTATCCGCTTGGATGAGTGGTGAGTGGGTGTTGGAAGAGCAGCAGTTGATGAACTCCGGCGGTGCCGTTAAGCCGTTGCTGTTTTTTTTAAGAAGTCACTAGATCTTCTATTAGCAGTGGGGATGAGATGGATGCCGACTTCTTTCCCTTGTCATAGAGAAATCTAGCAGGCACAAATATAAACAAAGACACCTTTTAACACTTGCCTCACCCCATAGGACTACGTCTGCAAAATGTGTCCAATGTTTAAAAAACAACGAAAACATGGTAGCTGCTCCTACGAAGGAAACATTCACCTTAAATATGCTCTCCGATCCAGTTTAATATACTATTAGAAGTCATTTTTCTTTCGCTGTTACTAGAATAACTGTACCATGAGACAGAAAAAGCGCACATAAATTCGTAATTAGCCCTGAATCAAACATTAATTCGAGAGATGTTCACATCATACAGACTGTGGAGACAAAAGTGAACCAGTGCAGAGCAAAACTGGGGTCATATAAGCTTCATGATTCGCATTCCCATTACAAGACACCACATTCCAATCTGACAGTCTTTGAAGGGAACAAGCGCAAAGGGAAGGGTGTGCAAACTCACTCAAAAGGCTTATCAATGAAAGGCGCACTTCGCTGCTCCTACGACAGTTTTGAAATAGACAAACAATAAAATGCCCCACGAATTGGAAATAAATATACAATGCACATTTGGGTGCAGCATTTGAGTTAGAGACGGAGAAATTGGCCACTTGTTGTAACCTCGAAGGCGCTATCAATGTCGGGATGACACAGACATGGTGTCGGTGGAAGTAGCTTGTTGCGAACAGGATCAGTGTGTACAAAGGAGCTAGGATCATGGCGTGGGTAAGGCCGAACGATTCGCGACAATCTCCTTTAGCACAACAAATCTGGATCAAATATTAATTCGCGAGGTGATCATGCCATACAGCGTATGAGGCAGAAGCGACCAGCACGACGCAATTACTGAGGTCATATACAACTACATGATTCATATTCTTTTAAAGGGTGTCAAAATCCAACCTGACAGATCTTGAAGAGAATAAGTGAAAAGAAAAGGCCACGAATACCGTGAAAATTTAAATAACCACCAGCCGACTGATACGTCGTGGGATCGCGTGCAAGATATGGAACGAAACACGGTGTCCACCAAAATGCCAGTTGTAGTTCTGAATGCCATAGCTTTCCCACTCGCCTCTATGGTCCCACACTCAAAACAGTTAGGCACAGGAATTTCAGCCAGCTAATATCTCATTCACTAGCACATCACCTAGTCAACAATCCTGCTTTTGATGACCCTAAAAGCCTCAGATGGAAAATGAGTCTTGCAGTCAAGCGCCTAATTAGCCACTACATGCTGACCAACGCTTGGATGTTGAAAAGCACACAATTCTGCGCGATAATCACACTGCCCAACAGCTCGTTTACTCACTCCTTATTGAGGGTAGCTGACTACAGGAAGTGACGAAACGATACGCATCTTCTCCCTATTTTGTCTTCTTGTTAAAATTACATCCAGTTACACTGAGACATTTTCTCACTACGCTAAACGTACCATTGGCTTGATACAATATTCTCCTGACTAGTCTCTGCGAGACAGGCTATAAAAATAGATAAATGGAAAAAATCCATCTAATCCGTTCTTTAGGGGTTAAAATGACTGCGAATCGGCATTGGATAATAATAATAATTACACAAATAAAATATAAAAAATTATGCTTCGAAATTCGGAGGCATAGAATAAGGTGGCTCAAATAATAGCAGCAGACATAAGCTGTAAAGTTGCTTGACAGGACGCAGGCGATGGTACGATTTAGAGACCTCTGGTGTCCGTCCAGCCATCAAGGTAGTGCTACGTCGGTGAGGGTTAGCACACGCGTGCTTGACCATAGTAGCGAGCCCGCGAGAGGTTGCTGGCTTACTCGACTGCTCTGTACTTATTTACTCCCTGCCCAACATTACCCTCCTCCTCACTCATCCGCTTTCTTCCCTACTCACTCGTGCGCCTTTCACAGCCATTCCATTTCTTATCACGCATTTGCTCAACAGCCAATGAAGTTTTTCACACATTAGCCTTTCACCGAATTCAGTAGGAGGTTTCATTTTGGCCGATTGTTTAAATTTCTTGCATTCGTGTTTGGAAATACATACTTCAACTATTTTAGTGGGCTGATTTAAAGCACATTTAATTTCCAACAGCCCTAACTAATTCTATCTATTTAGAATCCAAATATGAACCACTTTATATCCTCTACGAATACTTCTTAGTTAATGTTAACCATATTGTCGGCAGATAGCTTAGCATTTTGAAGTGCAGGATAAATTGGAATTTTACGAAGTTCTCTCATATTTTCCCCAAGTTGTGAACAGAACACCAGCGATAAGCCATTTTGGCACTTCAGGGTGGCTGATCTATCTGCATGACTGACTGATTATTTAGTGGCACAGATATGGTCCTAAAAGCGGCTTTTTTATTTCGCTCTTCGTATTCGTGGCAAATTATGCCACTTTTGTTATCTCGCGCTATCGTCTGTCAATCCTCTAAACTTTCTGTGACTTCTGGAGTGACTTTATCCTTATTTCGACCTCCATATAGTCATTTTTCTTCTCACTTCCTTTTGTGAGATGGATCTAGGTGAAAGCAATCTCCACACCGTGGTCAGCGGTCTCGTATCACACGTGCCCACCGAGGGGATGCAGGGATTACTGGGCATCTTAATGTACAATCTCTAATCTGCCATGATGTTTGGTATCGAGTCGTAAGGTCAGCTACTTTGCGTGCGCATCACAGTGCATGTTCTTCACTCATGTAGATATTGCTAGATATGGCTTTATAAATTACATCGATAAAAAATAAACGACTGGTTTAATGTTAGCAATAAAAGCTATAAATTTTATGCCGATCAATATTAAATAGTGATTAGCTGGTGCAAACCCAAATAATAGCAAAATCCCTGTTATTCATGCCGCAATTGTTTCATCGTTTTGAACGATTTCGAATTTTTACCTCAAATCGCCGACAGCTTGGTAGAAACCCATGTCTGCGTGCAACAACGAACAGGAAAATCAACAGTCGAAAACGCGAAACTGCCTCTTTTTAGGCGCATGTCTACTTCCAAATCACTTGGACGAGTGTACGTCTTTAAGAGGTAGGTTAAGGTAGCTCGTTGAACAGCTCTAAAACGCAAGCGAACAAATTTTGGTCAATGCACTTGCATTTACGCTTACAAGCCACTTTAAAACGGGGTTTTCTATACATACACACTCATCTGTTGCTTATCTGACGCTACTGCCTCATCATCAGAAACAATCACACTATCGGTTCAATATGGTGTGATATAATGCAATACATTGCATCTGGAAGGTTCCGTAAGGTAATGAGCAAAACGGACAACGCAGATCCAAGATTGCTGAAACACGTTAAGCATAAGTAGTGTAAGGTTCTAAAGTCGTGAGGCATTTTATTTGACTTGGCTAAT
Organism: Taenia hydatigena; assembly: GCA_036345935.2. Classification (NCBI taxonomy): domain Eukaryota; kingdom Metazoa; phylum Platyhelminthes; class Cestoda; order Cyclophyllidea; family Taeniidae; genus Taenia; species Taenia hydatigena. Next base: position 6,159,987 of record JADWOT020000002.1, on the reverse strand, counting down.
AGTTGCCTGAGTTCTCGTCATTTGGACTATAACAGGGATTGTCCTGCTTAGAAAGCCATGTTTATTCTCAGGCTGACGTAAAAACCCTATGCATAAACACACTTTTGCATAAGTAAAAGCTCTCAATTATGTGCGGATTCATGTGTACAGAAATGGTTGTAAGCGAAGAAGTGTATTCAAAAATGAATAGCATTTGCAAACATGGTCGGGAGCCAATTGCAAGAGCATTAGGATGACCCTTCTGAATAAAGCGAAGCTCACTGTGCATCTGTAGACATGCGTTTTATTGAAGAGAATATAGAGCTGCGCAAAGCCCTGTAAATGAGACTAGAACAAATTAAACGGATAAGCAAGGGTATCTTCCATATCTGCTGTCAGTATTATATGTGGTTAATGAGCAGAGGAGCAGTGGTTGCTTGCAGGGTCAAAAACTTTTACTTTGCAGGCAAGTGATTCGAGCATATTTGAAAGATAAGAAGTTGTTCCCTAAGTTAGACTTGACATACCGGATATTTTGGAAGACTATGTTCTAGCATGCTTAAACCAGAACATCGTTTTCTTGTCAGCAGTGGGTTAAAACTGCCTACCAATGCACAGTGCATGGGGCTAAAATAATAAGTTATGGGCTGGTGCATCAAGTAATCCAAAACCCATTATTGCTAAAGATTTTTCCGATCCTCCTGACTCCTCTACACTCATTAATCTATGGATGTTGCTTTACTTATTTTATTAATTGGAAATAGCAAGGAATAATTTAAAAATCGGTGGTCTGCCTATTAAATATATGCCTCCTCGTTGGCGTGCCCTTACCTTGGCGATTTTCAAAGATTGTAACTAATGGGCATATCGACGAGGTCGCTTTGACAGCAGAAGAGCATTTATTGATCATTAACAAATGCAGAAACGTGAGTTCACACAAGTGAATTTCGCGACTGCGCTTTGGTCGAAAGGATGAAAACCCGACTAGTGACCCAAGGATCCGAATCGACTGGCAAGATTATCAGCAATGCAAGCGCTACGCTTCTAGCGTATCGAATGCAGCGCCCTCTAACCCAATTGGAAGAGGCTGGATGCTAAATTATGCTCGCCAGGGTATGCGTAGTCAGAATCCAGTGTCAAGACTGATTGCTGTCAAGTTTGATGCAAATCTTGGTAGAGCTGGTCCTCACATAGTGAAAAGGAGTGAGGGGAATTCACTATGCAGGGACTCCAATGTAGGAGAAACATGTTTCATCCTTTCCAACGGTGACTTTACTCAAGTGAACTTAAAATTGCTGAGCAAAAGTTCACTAGGCTGGTTACGGTGAGAGAAGGAAGAGGTGGAGACGAAGGGACTAGTCGTGGTTGTCTCACCATCAGTGCTGTTGATGCTTCAAGTGAGAATGATGGTGGTATGACTGGGAGACTTCCACATCAGCTTGCTCCTGCAAAGACATCTGCGGAGAGGAAGTGTTCAAACCGCGGATATATGGTACAACCTCTGCAAGTGATAAGACATGTGAATCGGTGTAAAATCCGCATACGCATGAGTAGACAGCATCCTGCGAACTGACACCCTCGAAGGTGGTACTGTCTGTTGAAGCATAGAGCGGTGGTGAGTCGGTGGACAATTGCACACTAATTCCTCACTTCTTAATGTGTAAGCAAATTATGGATGAGTCAAAGTGAATTGGTGGTCAGTCCGTCAAGAGCGGACAACGACCTTAGAATAGGAGAGATGACGCAAATTGTGAAGCAGTATGTAGTCGCAGCTGTGTGCGTGAGCGTGATATGTATTTGTAGATACAAAGTAGAATCATTTAGAAGTGCTATTCAGGGTGCGTGGTGAGGTGGTATGTAAAAGGAAGTAAATTTAAGGTTGACTTCGTTGCCTCGCTGAGCTTCTCGCCCCATCATTTGAGGTCACTCCAGTGCCGTTAAATTTGCTCATGGGTTAGAAGGGAGGATTAGGGAATAAGGCAGAGTAGAATGAAATAGAGAATCCGAAAACGGTTAGATGGTAACAAAGTAAGTAAAAGGCAAACGGTTGCAGTCATTATGTGTTAGTGCTGAGTGATATGAGCTTCTATTTGTACACCAGACTTTCTGCATTTTGACGTACTGCTGCATCGAAACGTGTGCAAGTCCCCTCAGTCACCGTCATGATTCCTCTGTCCTTTCATCTGCATTTCTGAAAGCAGTGATCAAATGAAATGCAGTTTCTTATATTCTACTTCGTACTAACATGTCCTCGATATAAGGTGAAATGTGCTTCCACTAAGCCTTCTCCATACGCTTCAAGCATCATGTGCACCAACAAAAAGAGTCATGCACATTGATGGAGTTCTTCGCTATTAGTTCAATATTCCTACGAATAAAGATGGTGACGCGTGGTAATATACACACTCTCTCGGCTTCCAAGCGCGTCAGATGAAGTCAAATCGCCAAAAATGAGTACTCAAGCTGGGATTAAGCATATTTTCGTTTGTATACATTTTGATTGCTAAAGCGTTGGCTCGTAGGTGTTATTCTCACACAACCCACTGGAATGCAATGGCCAACCTCATAAGTTGATCAGAAGAAGAAGCTCGAGGCAAGTTAGAGGCCATGTTTAGCCCTCGATGTGTGAAAAGGAGCCACTTTTGACATTTGCCTTTGCGCTATGGCAAAGTGGGCTGTCTTTTGAGCTAGATTATTAATCCTAATCCCTATCTTGTTTGCCACGTATGTTGCGCTCGTGCATTGTCTTCTTTTGGCCTCAAGGAAGCTCTAGAACAAGCCTGATCATGTACAAGCATAGCAACAACGCGTATTTGTACAAAACGTTACGCTCCTGCTGTTGTGACATCCTTGTCAGCTTGCTTTTTCAGCACAACTTACCAGTGTAAGTACAATTTAACTAGTATACGATCTTCTTTAATTTAAGCAGTGCATATAGGAAGGGAGGGGAATGAACGCTGTCAAATCAAATACGGGTGAGTGTTTTACTTACTTATTCACAAACTTAGTTGGAATAATTATAACGAATAATATAACGGAACTGAAACAGACAAGATTATTCTATTGCTTGTGGTGCACTTGCATCCGGTGGGATAATGTAAAGGGTGAAATTGTTTGAGGTATCTAATGGTACATGCTGGCAGGTGCTCATGGTGCATATTTAAAAAATCACCATCAGGTGCACCCCCTAGATTGGCAATTGGGCACGGAGGTTCCTTGAGCGGATGCTGCTATGATGTACCGAATCAGAGACCATCTGCTCCTGGATAAATAATTTGACAAGCGAGATTGCATCTGTAGTCATTCAACTTGTTCAATGACGACTTGCTATCCTTCCACTTGTGATAGCTGAGATGTGATGTAGGTTTGGTACAAAACTTCAGTGTCAGTAAGTCTGCAGACAGGCTTTCCCGCTTTCTTATGAGTGAGACAATCCTCCTGGTCAAGATTACCATCTTCACCTTTGAACCTTAAAAAGGCGATCATTATCTGTGTCGACGATAAATTACTCGACTAGTATTCAGTGTGAATTTTGAATTGAGGCGACAGATTGTGCTCGCCAAAAGTTAATGCGGCTGTCGAAAGCGTGTGTAGGTAAAGAGGTATAAGAAATTCTCAATCAAGATGATAGCTTCCATTTTACACTAACTTCACTTCGGTAAGGTCATTGGCAGAATTTTCAGTTTAAGGGCTGCCTATAATAAAAAATGGACTTTAGCCACTTACTGAGTGGCAAGTGACGATTTTGTTGAAATTTATGTCATTCATTTTCTTGATCAAGCTAGAGCTATAAGTATCACCTAACTTGGAAAAAAAGCCTGCGTCTTTAACGAAGCGTCGCTCGCATTATTATATAAATTGCCCAAATCTGAATTCTGGCACCAGATAATGCTAATGTCAAAATGCTTACACAGCTTTTGTTTGGTTGAGCGCGCAAGGCTGATAAATACAAGGTTCGCTTTATCTGTTTCAGCGACTCCAGTTACCCTATCGTCTTGGCTGAACCCATTTATTTTATCGTCTTCCGATTAGCACACTTCCCGAAGCCTACTACCATTCGATGTCTGCCCTAATCGTATGAGGCAATAATGTCTAGTGCCTCTGTTTTATCGCCACTCCTGTTGCGTCTTTATTCTCTGCTACGAATTCAATGGTTACCAATTTTGAAGGACTAAATTGCGCTTACCTGGCAGTGCATAATCTCCGCTCACGAGGTTATTATTAGATATGACCCTAATGTACACCTTGGAATGAACTGACCACATCAATGTTCGCAGTGAAATCCTGAGAATTTTGATGCTCAATTTTATTGACAGTAATGACTTGTGTCATGTTGCATTGTAAACCCTTAAAATGCGCAACAACACGCTATTTATACAACTCTGACCCTATTTCCAATGCTGCATCTATTCAAATACGTTATAAAATCTCTTATTTTGACTTGATTTTCTAGCGCTTTAATCGTTACCCACCTTTGCGTGTAGTAGCGATCAGGATTAAAGCAACAGAAGTAATAGTTGCAATATTCATGCCAAACGTTAGGCGCGTACCTACTCGCAGAGCACATAGCTAAGTCTACATCTGTAGGTGGTAAGCTAATACATCTCATTCGGAAACTCTAGAAAACAGACAATTACATTTTGGTTATCGCATAGGTGTGCATATTCCATTAAAATATCTAGTGATTTGCAAATGCACGCCCAATTGTCGGTAATGTGGCATTCCTGTGGCATCGTCTGAATTATCTACACCACCGATACGGTCTGACGTAACGCAATGCAATGCGATGTTCGCCTTATCTTATCTATCTAGCGACGCTCAATTAGTTTTGCCTGATCAGACCTTCGCAAAAAATTCTTTGCGATGTGTATATTTAAGACCCATGCATTGAATGCTTTAACCTTACTGGGAATCATTTTAATGTAAAAAGGCAATAAATTGACGTAGGCATTGCTAATACTTGCCGAATTCGCTCACAAAATTGCGAGTGCATGTGTTCTACCAAATGCATTGTGCCAAATGCCTGCGAAACAGAAAAACCAAAGCGTCGCAACAAGCCCTTATTGCAGTATAAGTCTGATTGTCGAAGAAATACTTACGGGCATGTTGTGCACTCATATGATCTAAGAAACCTTTTACTGCATTCTGTGCAGTAAAAGCGCATTTCTGAATTCGCCATTCTTCGAGCTGCAGCAATGCAGAATAAAACACAAGTATAGGAGGAGGTCGCGTGGAAGGCCAAAGCCAAGACTAAGATGCAGCGCACGGGGATGATTTTAATAAAGGGTTTACAGAATCCCACTCACAAATATGCATTACGATGAAATGACTGAGAAGCAAATGAAAGTTTGCGAATGGAACGAGGCACGCAGGCCATAAGCTGTGATTCAAAACTATGATTGAAAAGAAGGTTTTTGACAAATGAGAAGGCACTTAGCAAAAATAATGGAGAGGTTTGGCGATTTCCATTACGTTTCTGATTCAACAAGAGCCTTCCGTAGGATCTGTAACGCGTTTGGCAAGTCGGACAAGGCAATTGCACGATTACTGAAAAGCCACAAGCACACGTAAAATAAGGTGCTAAGACTGTGATGCCATTCGCCCACTTCGTTTGCCTATTGAGCATCCAATTATAATTTGGATTAAACAAGAGTTGTTTCACTTGCTGCGAGTAATTTATTCATAGTCAGATACGGAATCAACAGGCGTAAACACAAGTACTTATGCACAAATTCAGCGCTTTCTTGTGTACATGTGCATATGCACAGAAATGCATGCTCATAATACATTCACAAATGAAAGGCGCCTACTATGGTATTCACGAATTAAGTGTTTGATCGTTAATCAAGATCGAAACCAACATTAAGCCCTTTGAATTACGTAATTCGTTCAACTAACAATTCCTGATTTTGCAAGAGGGCCTCACTGAGATGCTCACTCTGTCCATGCTAAAAGTTCTTCCTCGTGCCCAAACAACTCGACCGTCTTCAACTGTCTTTCGTTAAGTTCTCTTTCACAGTATGCAATACTTATCTACTGATAAGGTGTAATATTAAGTCAGAGAAAGATGATAAAATAGCAGCTCCGTTCCTATTTGCCTTTCTTCTGTGTGAGCACAGGCATGGGCAATTTTTTTTACACATTAATTATTATGTACAATCACTTTCATTTACCTTCGGCGCGCATTATACCGCATCCAATGCAAACAAAGCAGTCATCAGTTTTCTAGAGCTGTTATAGCAACTGGTTTTGCGGTATGTGTGGCGGACGAACAGAGGGATTTTAATTTACACTAGAGTGTAAAAGCTAAGCAAGAAGGTTCAAATCGGTGGGAAAAGCTTCTTGTCTGCCGGCAACATTCGTTTTGATGTATTAGCTTCTCATTAACAAATTGATCGGGACATTTCCCAGTAAAAGTTATGGTCGAAAGCGGTGTATATGCTGTGACAATTTAATCTCGGACGCAAACTGTTGGAGGCACTTAATTGCAGATGGTTTGTTCCTTTGCTTTCTCCGCATGATGTAGAATGGGTGGCATGAGAGTGATGGCCATTTCAAAAGTAGAGCAAACTCGAATTTCTAACCAGACAGACTCGAAAAGCGGTAGAATTTGTAAACACTTTGTTCTCTGTGTTAGCTTTGGGAGGAGGGCCAAATTGAGGTTGTAAGCATTACTGTTTTGATGAAGCTCCCTGTCTATGCTTAATTTGCACTTATAAACAATCGCATGCATTGTAGAAGTCCTCGGAAGTTACTACGGGCCAATCCAACCGTCTACTAACGTGCGATTTCTTGTGTCTTGGTCTTTTCCTTCTGTTCAAGCGGTGCTTGTGCATCACGGTGGTATGTGCCCTATCTCACCGTTCCCCACCTGGAAAATATGCTTGATGTGAGTCATTTGCGTGGTACGCTTTCGTGGCTGGAACAGTTAATCCGTCTTACTTTGTCTGAGCACCCTGCATCACTTCTTCCTTGCCTTCTTTTCAGCATTACGAATACGGTTTGAATGCCTACGACGCCTTGCTTAAGACCTTAATGTGTCGAGTCTTGTCAGCTAACCAATTCAATTTAAACAAACTCACTAAGTACCCTCCAGTGGTCAGCAGGACATTCCTCTGCAACCCGCAATTTGCCTAAAACATGCGTCGCACCTCGAGTTAAGCGAATTTACATTTTTCGACAGAAGCACACGACTGTTAAATTAATTTTATTTTAGTAAGCCCACTGCTGCATAAGACTAAGGCCATTACCGTGGTCCTAATACCTCAAAACGGGTGACAGGGAGAGAGAAAGACGGCTAACCAATGCCCCGAAGTACGAGTGGGACAATGCGGACCAAAACTGCTACTGACGGCAATATTAACTTAGGCAACAACTACAATAAAAAGCTGCGGACAGAAATGGAAAAGCGAAACAAATTGTAGCGATCTGCTAGTTCCGTAAAGAAAAAGAAAATAAGCATTTGTCAGTTACGAAGACGGGAAAAATTATGCAGAAAACTATAATAATAAACTTAAAAAGAGTAAAGCAATTTTAGGTTAGTACGTCCCTTAGGTGTTACAGCTGGAGAGGTGAAATGAGAAATTGGGCTTAATGAAGCCAAGGGTATCGTTGAATTAGAAGGTATTGGGTTCTCTTCATAATTAAGGGTGTGGTATTAGAAAATTGGAAGAGAAGAAAAAGGTGAGATATTCTATCTTTGTTTTGAAACAGAATGGATAATATGCTGTCGACAACTCGCAAATGGAAATATAAATATGAAAATTAATAGAAGATGCCAGAAATGGATGTAGGAGTGAAGGAAAGAAAAAAAATGAAAGATGGAAGGCGAGAATGCACGCTTATCAACGAAACAAAACGTCTCGGGGAGAAAATAAAAGGGAAAAATGAAGCGGAGAAAGAACGTTGCACGAATCGTGGTTATAGGAGGGAGTGGGAGAGAGAAGAAGGCAACATGAACAGAGGGAAGGAAGGGATGTCTACTAGCAGTCTATAAGTAGTTATGAGCAAGGAGGGCAGTAGGTCGACTAGCAAGATGTAAGTAATGGTCCCTGAGGTAGAGGTTCATGAAATGCAAGACAGACAGTATGTATGCGTTGCACGAAATATTTCGAATAAGGTAAGTGGCTAAATGGTAGCATGAATGAATGAAGGAAAGTGACAAAAGCAAGAAGGCAAGAAAGAAGGAAGCAGAGGGAAACAATGGTCAGAGAAAAGTTTGGAAGAAAAAAATTAGATGAGGGAAAAATAAAGGAAAGAAAGTAGGAATAAGTGCTGCATATGTAGTAACAGAGGTAGTGAGGCATCTACTAGCGGCCTATAAGCAGTTGCGGCGATGGTGGTGGTGCTGAGATGGGATAGGTGTATGGGAAAAAAAATAGGAGCGAATGAATGAATGAACGAACGGAAAGGGGAAATAATGTAAAAGATTTATAAACTAAGAGGTTTTTGGAAGGCGAGAAATAAGGACTAAATGTAAGACAAAAGGAAGGCAATGGCGTCAACTGGCAGCTCAACTTAGGCATCTGCGCCTACCCATAAATGCACGCTATTTTCTCCCTCCTGTGGCCACTTTATCCTCGTCCACACTACTCTACCAATTTCATCCCTTTGTTGCCTCCTGTTCACACCCATTTTCTTCTTTATTCCCACTCACTATCTTCCAGATGGCTACCCTCTGTTCCGTCCACTTCACTCTCTCCCCCTCCCTCGCCCGTACCCCACCCACCCGCTCACCCACCCACCTACACGCATTTGCCATCACCAATACTGCTACCACTCATTACTCATCCAGCCTCACCACCACAACCGCTTATTGGGCCGCCAGGCATCACTTTTGCCTTCTCACTGTCGCAATGATTGGCTAATCCCATTCGAGATCACAATTTGACTTCACGAAGATGCTCCACGCTCCACCCGCCATCAAAATGTTCCGCTTTATACCAAAGACTACCATGAGGCCTATGATGAAAAGCATTTGCTATTTTGCATTTACAGCTATCTCAGAAATTCAAAGTTTCGTTGGTGGTAAAATGCCGTTTACTCAGTCGGCTTCGATTCTCTCGAACAGGGCTGTCATCTGGATATGCTAAAAATCGCAGTTGTCGTCCAATGAGTAAAAAGGGCGTTCACCAACAGTCAAGCAGTTTCTACCCACTCATCTCCCATTACCCCATTTCATTTTTCATTTTTGCATTCCTCTCTTTTCTTACGTTTCTATTGCATAAATTTTTTGCTATTGTTTCTTCATTTCTCCCATTTTTCCCGTTACGCCTGCCTATTTCCTTTGTCTACTTACACTTTCCGAGCAGTAGAAGTAGTAGTGAATTCTTATGTATATTTGACTTTCTTCTCCCTCTTACCTGCCCATCCACTCATCCACATGCATCTACTAAATGCACATGCTAGTCACCTCACCATTTTATCACGCTTTCCATTCCACCACCACCACCGCCACCACCACCACCACCAACGCCACCATCACCACTACCACCATTACTTATAGCCTGTTAGTAGAAGCCCTTTACTCCTTCATTCATTTGCACATAGTTATATTTTCTTTATTGCAATGCTGTTTTGCCCCAAAATTTTCACAACTCACCCCACCGTCACACATAAGTGACACACCCGTACATTACCAATTCACAATTTTCAATTTAAAACCCTACCACTGCCACGCTCATTATTCATCCCAAACATTCATATTTGCATGCGCACATTTCGTCTCTTCTTTTTGTTCTGTTTAACACATCTGTTAAATCACATCTGCTACTAACATCACCTCCACTAGCGCACCAAATCTCTCAGTTTATTATCCATTTTGACAAAATAATCAATTATCGAGCAAGTTTTTTGTTTCAGCATTTTAACCGCACCTTCAGCCTTATTAAGCCATATTCCTCACTTCGCCTTCCCTTCACGTATATGCGACCCACAGCCATACATTTGTATCTGCTGACGTTCTTCCTTGTATCCAAAAAATGTTACAGTCAGATGTTCGCAGTTGATTTGCCTACGGTCTAGTATTCGGCAGCGATCCATTCAATGCAGACTCTTCACTGCTTCCTTTACTTGCGATACGCGTAGCTGTTGTACGTTTCCTTCTCAATATTGCTTGCGGTTACTTAGCAGCAACATCGTAGTCAGTGTCGTCTCTGCATAGTGCGTGATCTACAGTCCACCTTGTGATAACCACCCTTCACAGAGCACTCGATCGGACCACATCCTCCTCCTCTTTTTTCACTTCCACAGAGGTCAACATCTTTGATCTCAATCCGTTCGCACATTTGGCCGTGTACAATGACTCCTGAGCAGCAATCAAGAAGAAATGTAGCCCTCAGATAAATCCCATTTCTTCCTCTCCAAATGTGCAAAGGCAGATTGCACTGGCGTGATGATGGCGAATAACAGTGGTGAGTGTCCTCCCACCTACACCGAGCACGCAGCCCGTGCTACCTCAAGGGTACTGAAGAAAGGAGCATGCATGTACTCAAAGCCATTATGCACGAGCCTTGCAGTAATCTTCTTCCCACTTATAAGTCTGATCCGCTCTTTTCCATCCAACACACACACCTTGTCTTCCTTATAATTTATAATAATAAAGGCAACACGCGGAGCATGTAAACACAAGCAGGATGGTTCCCGTCAACTTAAGCGTATCTTCATTTTAACATCGCGCACGCACACACTTTAACAACATTCATGCGGAAGCAATTAGCTCCTTTTCCTTTCGATGTAACTGCGATTACACGCAATTCCTCAATTTAACGCCAACTGTGCTTTTTTTCTGTGTTTCGAGCACAGACACCAACTATTCACCTGATTCGACGAGGAATGATGGCAATAGCAAAGGCCCTCACAAAGGATATCACTACACCCACACAATTGGAGGAGAGTACTCGTGCTTGGGCACAAATGTGTGGCATTGATGTTGCTCCAGAGGTGCACGTAGTGCCTCTACCACCATCAACATACAGATGGCCAAAGTTGCGGTGCAATGATTCACTGAGTCAGTGGATGCTTAGGCTCCTGCTTCGGTTGTGGAGACATCATTTGCTTCCCTATCTGCATACCCTGCACATGCAGCGTGACAGCGACCTGTGAAGAGCTTTGCATTTGGAAGTGAGGGTGAAGTGCCCTTTGTATGTGCGTCGATGCTTTGAAGGAGCATATGAGTACCTGGCTTTGTTGCGCTTAAAGTATCTCACAGACCTCGCTCCGTTTTGAGTTTAGCTTGCGATTCTCACAGTTGTCGCGCATTTGTATTTGTTACCAGATGCAACCCTAACCCTAGCTCTAACCATAAGTCCTTCATCCTCGCACCCAAAAAAATTCTCCACTGTGCCGATCCCCAACTAGTCCTTAATTGAGTGGCGAGCAAAGTATTTCAAATTTTGATTAAAAAGTGTAACCGCCATCGACTGGCATTCATCTGCTTCTTTTGGGGTTATTTGTGTGAATTCTCTCACAGAAGTTGTGCGTCAATCGCCCATGTGTCATCCACGGCAGTAACATTCGCATCTAACATCAGGCCAGTTGTAAATGAAGGCGTCACAGGCACTGCTGCCACCACACTGTACCGCTACGGATGATGATGTGATTGACAAAAGCGCCTAAGCTGCAAAGCAGTAGATCTATTAATCTCTGTCTCGCCTTTAACAGGATTGCTTTTTATGCTGGAGGCGAACTGATGGAGAGCCTTGTGCTATCCTACAATACAATTTCAGAAAATCGACGCTATAAAAAGCATCTTCATCTAATGATATGCTTTGTTCTTGATGCTGTTCCAAAGAAGTGTAACAAATCGATTGTAGGGTTACCTTGGAACAGCCTCTCACATTTACCATTCTTCCATGTCATGCATATTAGTCCCACCGATTCGGATGGCTCCATAGCAATCACCGGTAAGGACGTTGACATGACACAAGAACAGACAATGCTGTTCTGCTTCTATGTCAAAATTTCCACTCTGCCGCATGGAGAATGACGTTTACATTAATTCCGAAGGTCACGTCTACCTTGACCTCATCACGTGGTGCTGGAGGGAGACCAGACAAATTGAACTTGCCCAACAAGTGGCTATCGCATGCTCTGGTGTTCGCCTTCAAAAACATTGAACTTGTCTCTGCCTTAATGCCACTAGCTGTTTTGTGGCTCTGAGTCTGCCCCGTCGGAATCGAGTGTTGCGTCCCACGACCATCTCCATCAAATTGTAACAGTTCTCATCCCATACATTGCGAATAATCGCACATATTTACGCTATTTTCCACCCGTATTAGTTCGGAAATAGGATCAATAGTACATACGCTTGGAGTCTTGAATGGATATCAATGCTAAACAGCCTGAAATCCATTATTGCAATCCACCCTCTCCTTCTTTTGCATCACCACTAAGCAGTCACTTCAACTTGTCACCAGTTAGCAGGATCGTGACTAAGACGCACTCGAAAAGGTAACCACGATTGTTGCGTGAGTCGGCGAATTTGAATCAAAAACACGAACCAGTAAACATAGGAACCTCTTATTTTCGCCATGGGAGGTCTTATTATGTTTGTTAAACAAACAACAGTGAATGGCCATTGAGTCATTCCCTGCACCATAAAAACCTGTGATGGAATGAGATTTACCAGGTAGGCAGACATTTATTAGGCGTGAGATTCCAAGTGGAAAATCGCACTAAGACAAATGTTTAAGCATGGACTACCGCCATGCAAAAAGTTTGGATCAGAAGGTCTCGACGGCGCTTTCGTCCTTTCCTGTATAAAAAAAAACACATTCTATTGGGCACATCGTGTAACACATGAGGAGCGATTAATTGTAAATTATGTAGATGTCAGCACTGACAGCTGCCATGTTATTCAGCTCACTAAATGCCCACGTACTGTGACATGGAAAATGTAACCAGGAAAAATAATTAGCAAGAGAATTCACAAGCATCAGCTCACCTTTTTGATGGTGTCTCAAGTGTTTTGATGCAGTATAAAACTCTGACATTATTGTTTCGTGCCTCAAGATGCGCAATATATGATTTGTAAGGGTCCGGTATCTTGAGAGTGATCGTTCCAGATGAGAGCTCTCCAAAATTAGAAATGAGTGAGCCGGAGGAGTCAACTGGCATTGCTAACAGTCGGATTTGGTCTGCATGGAGTGCAGCAAGGCTTCGTGTGTCCCAGCGTAACTGATAGATCTGGGGATCCGTGCGGCTCCAATTAAAGCAGTGCGCAAACATGATCCCTACTGTTTTGTTGGCTTTGGTCATCTTCACCTCTGAAATAATCAAAACGCTTTGCGAATAAATGGCTTGACTGCCCCCTATTTTTATCAGTCGTGATTTCGTAGAGGACAGTGCTACCATAAGAGCGTCTGTCTCTTATTCAAGAAATTGTTAGAGCCGAATAACTGGTTCGGCTGCGATTGCGGATCCGCCATCACGTCTAGCCAACCCTTCTCAGAAGCTGTGTGGGCATAATGAATTCTGGTGTAAGAGGAGGACAGGTTGTGACCCGTGTAAGGTATGAACATTATTGCTTACGCATGACCAGTTCGTCTGGGCTCTATCATAGTTCTGGTTTAGGTTTCAACCGAATTTGTCTGGGTGCCGTAAAAGTTATCTGCTCCATTTTCGCTTCTGTGACTTCTACAATGCTTACTCAATTGCATCAGATTTCGCACGTAGAACTGTTGCCTTATTTAATGCCACCTTGTTGACGCCTCATTGTATTACTAGGCGATGAAGTGCAATGCACTGTCATGTGACAGGATAATTTGTGTGTCATTTGAAGACCGTGAATGAACCGTGCGTTACTTTCTGCACGCGAACATCGTTGTAAAGAGGACCAGTCAGGAAGTCGCCCACTCTCGCGAGCGCAGTAAAATGGAGATATAGGATTCGAGATTGATCAAGCTCAGACAGAAACCTGATTGCTTGCTTACCCCCTGAAGTACTACTCACCATTTAAACGCCTTTAGTTATGGAAAATCGGGCCCGATGCTGCGAATGATAATGATAAAATAAAAAGTAGTGAGTTTGGCATTTTTAAGTTAAATTCATATTAGTTCTTGAGAAAGGATGACAGTAAAAGCATATGAACTTTATGCATGTTTCATAGGTTCTTATTTGCTTTTCGTGTCATGCCTTTAGCAGAAGAAGCGATTGTGCCGAACTGCATCACTGGGAATACCATGTTTCAAAAATGATCATGAGCAAAAGAATAGACAAAAACCTGCAACGGTCGTGGCTCCCTATTTAAGTACTTATATTAACTGCTTTATTTAGTGCTTTTCCAGCCATGATACTGCATTAGCAAGTCATCCACCGCAAATTGGATTAGGTCAAGCCAGTGTGGCCACACCACCATTCGGCGAAGCGCATGTGAATACATGCCATGCTAGCTTGGCCGCAATAATGCCGCGACGGCTCTCCCCTCCCCAGCATTCAATTTGAATTTCTAAGCCTCCACTTCCAATCCACCTACACACGCGTTTGTCATGGCCATCCATTTGAGAAGCTATGGGTAAATGCTAGCAACATTGCTCCACAGCTCACATGTCAAGAAACAGAGTGCAGGGACTCAACTTGGTACCCTTCTAGCACATGATAACAGCGTGCTCACAATCACTACGCCAGATTACCTGTGGGCAGTGTTGTGATCTCTCCGACGTAGGACCAAACGCTAGCCCGGTCTGCAAGTGCTACCAGACGAACTTCGTACAGTGTGTTGGGGTACAGTTCCGTAAGAGTGATTATTGCCCGTGAGAATTCTGCAGTTTTGTTGATTGGGTGGTGAGGGAAGTCGGCTGTTACTGCAGTTAGAACAATTTGGTCGGCGTCGAGTTCAGCCAAGCTGTGGGTATCCCAAATCAGTTGATAGGTCTAGAAGCCTACATGGACCCAATGAAAGTAATGCGAGAGATACGATTTCTCTGTTTCTTCTTCTTGTGTCATGATCAGTTCTAAATGAAAAATAACAAAAGCTGTTATTTTGGGTAAAATATGGCTTACACCATTTCCTTTATATAGCCACGAGGGAGCAGAAATTTTGCTCCCAACATGAACAGCGGTAATGTAGAAGGCTTCACAACGGTTAGATATTTCAGAAGCAACACTTAGCTTGCTTGCTCTGTTGGTGCGAATGGTTGGCGTGCAATATCTTTTAGACTGACGTTTAGCCCCCTTAATAACATTTTACGTGGTGAAACGTATTTAAAAAGGTACCAGTATTGCTTGATTTACTTTAGTCGGATTCACAGGTAATTGCCTCTCATGATTTGGCCCAGATTATTGCTTATAGTAGACTTCACACCGATTGTTCGTTTATTCAGTATGCATTCAAGGAGTGAACTGAGATAGAGCAAGAAGAGATATTGTATCCATGACATAATTGGCATAGTCAGAAAAACATGCTTTGAACAATCTAAACCTGCATGAAAATTATTATGGGTTGGTGGAGTGCATTTAGGGTCTAGATGTAGGATGAGGTTAATGTTAATGTTACTTTATTGCTTTTCTGCATCAACGCATTGAGGACAAATACAAATGAACTCGACAAGTAAACTTTTAAGTGATATTCACGATATACCACACGGAGGACAAATAAGTTTGTTGTGAATTTGTTCTGGTTCGTTGCAGCCACTGGTCAGGTTGGTGCATATCATAGGCATCACTAGCTCTGGAGATGTTAGTAGTGACATATGTGGATCTATTCACTGGCATGCATGCCATGCCATGCCATTTTGAAATGCAATGCAATGGACCTTGATGCTGTAGCATAAATTGCTCTCCACCAACAGACAGTCATATTATATGGGAAGAGATATGGTTTTCTCATTTGCCTTTTGTACTGTCTCGATGCACGGCTCCGTATCATGTGCTGTGGGTTGAAATCGGGCAAAGCCGCACTTCGGCTATCCCAAAAGTGTCTAACCCTCAAAACCCTACAAAGCGACATGTAATTTAATACTCAAACATAAAAGCAGGCGCAGTCATTTGCTACAGCAATTTGATCCAATTTATTTGGAATTTAAATGTGTGGGAGCGCTGTTAAGTTTGAAGAAGCCAAGTCGCGGTAGCGCATTTTCAGGTGGAAGATAAATTATTGCAAATGGGCTTAATAACTCTCGGCACAAGCGGAATCTCCACTTTTGTCCTGCCAAAAAAGCCCAGAGAGGAATATGCTTCATTCCTAGGAAAACACATTGAAGATTAATGTCTCAAAGACGCCATATGCAAGCAATGCTGAATTTTACCAGTTATTTGTATTATCAACCTCGCACGGGTCTGCTGGTGGTGGTTGTGGGTGGCAGAGATGCCACTGCTTTTACCGCTAATAAGTGTGGAAGGGCATTATTTACCCCGTGGATGGCATGCGATAGCCCTGCGGCATTCAGTTGCCTACTTGTCTCATCAACTTTGCGTCGGTCTGTAGATGGTGGGCTTAAGTGACATCAATGCCACAACTCGTGTGTGGCCAATTAGTGTGAAGGAATAATCTTTGACACACAGATGGCATGCTGTAGCCATACCGAATTTCCAAATTACTTACATTTTTGCCCTCACATTTGTCTGTCAATGGTGGGTGTGTCAGCAATGCCTCTACTTGTGTGCTGCCAATCAGCATGGAGTGATGTGGGTGTAAGTTCAAATAATGTTCGACTTGTGCACCCCCAATAAATGTGAAGGGGTGTTCCAAAGTGCACAGATGGCAATTGACAGAACTGCAGGATTCGCACATATCTGCCTCTTCCATTTCAAGCGGGTTAGCCTGTGGTGGGAGTAAATATCAGAAATGCCACGCCTTAAGGATCACCAATTCGAGTAGAGGGATGGCCCAACAGCATTGTAGTCATATGAGAGACCTGCTAAATTTACTTATATCCTGCGTCTTTAAAACCTAACAGGCGTGCCAGTAGTGTAGCCATACGTAAGCATTGTCACAACTTGTGTGCTAAAAATCAATGCAGAACG
Organism: Taenia hydatigena; assembly: GCA_036345935.2. Classification (NCBI taxonomy): domain Eukaryota; kingdom Metazoa; phylum Platyhelminthes; class Cestoda; order Cyclophyllidea; family Taeniidae; genus Taenia; species Taenia hydatigena. The sequence continues at coordinate 6,143,046 of JADWOT020000002.1, read as the reverse complement.
ATAATCTAGAACACATAAATGGCATGTTGCAGACGTACTGAATTCAACTACATACTCTCGACGTTAAAAACACGCCAGATGCTAGTGGTGCTTGTAAGCTACAGCAATGTCACAAATTGTGCGCCAACCATCGGAATGAAAGGAAAACCCAGACACCAGAGCTGACATTAAAGACGCCTGCAGAATTTACTCATATACATTCGATATCAATCTCACACCGCCCCGTCAGTGGTAGGTGTAGGTGTCAGAAATACCACGCTTTATTTTTTAATAGTGTGTGGGGATAGTTTAGACCCATTTATTGAAATGCCAGATAAGTGCAGAATTCACTCATTCACTCTCGACATTAAATTCACATTGGTATGTGAGTGTTGGGTGTAAGTGTTAGCAATGCTAAAACCTGTGTGCCACCAATCGTTAAGGATGGTTAATCGAGCCGCCGTAGGCAGCGTTTGCGACATCTGCAGAATTTGGCGGCCGTTCAGTGGTGCGTGTAAGTACTAGAAATGCCACTGCTTTTGCGTTAACAATTATTGTAGAAGGGTCATCTTGACCCCATAGGTAGCATGTGGCACCTGCAAAAATAACCCACATATTCTCGCCATCAATATTACACCGGTCTGTCGGTGTTGGGTGTAAGATTTAGCAATGCAAATCTTGTGTGTCACAAATTAGTGTGGTAGGATATTTTAGGGCGCTTAGCTGGCAATCGATAGGACTGCAGAACTTGCACATATTTGCCTCTTCCATTTCACACAGGTCGGTCGGTAGTGGGATTAAGCGTTAGTAATGCTACACTACGTGTTCCGCCAATAAATGTAGAGAGATTATCTAGACTCCATAGATAACATGTGAGAGACCCTCAAAACTGACCCATATTCCCTAGACATTAATCTCAAACCGGTCTGTCGGTGGTGGGCTGAAGTGTTTGCAATGCTCCACTTGTGTGCCATTTATCAGCGTGGAGGTTTGATCGAATTTACATAGATGGCATTTGACAGAACTGCATATGTTACGCATATTTGCTTCTTCTATTCCCCACAGGTCACAAATTGTGTGCCACCAATCGGTGGGAAGGGCTAATCTATAACGCCTTGTAGTTCTGTGGAGGACCTGCGGAACTTACTCACATTCTTGGGACATTAAACTCACACCCGTCTGTCATTGGTAGGCGGCAATGTCAGTATTTTCACATCTTGTATGCCACCTATCGGTATGTTGAAATTATTCAGACCCCATCGATAGCATGTGAGAGACCTTCAGAATTTACTCACATTCTTGCGTCTTTAGCATCACACGGGTTTGTCAGTGGTGGGTTAAAGTGTTATCAATGCATCAACTTGTGCGCCTTTCAACCAATGTGGAGTGATAATCTAGGCCGTCTCAATGGCATGCGATTCGCCCTTAGAATTCCTGCACTTATTTCCTTGTTCAAAGTCGCACTTCCCTGCTGATTGTAGAAATAGGTGTCAGAATTGCAGCAACCTATTTGCAACCAAGCACTCTGGTGAATATATAAGATTGCTTAGGTGGCATGTGGCATGCATTCATCTTTGTCCTAATTGCTCGCATCTACTACCCCGCACCGGTCTGCCAGTGTTGGATTGAAGTGTCAGCAATGACACTTCTTTTGTGATACGCTTGAATTTTGTATTAACTCTTTGATTAGACGGCTCCTCTCTGCAGGCTTCTACTGGCACCATTATTTCCTCGTGTTTATTATCCTTCTCAAATGTGCCCACTAAGACTTGATAGACCATGTATGTTTCATTAAACACCTAAGCTCAGTTTGCTAACAGTCTGTGCCATGTTTTCAGTCAATGCTCTTTTTCGGATTTTCCACGCGTTCTATGCAGACTTGCACTTTTCTCATTGCAATGCCTTACACATCTGGGGTGTAATATTTCATAGACCTCTTTTTGCTGATTTCACCTCCAACTTCCACGCTCATTAGCAATAGGATGCACGGAGAAGCGTTTAGAGACTAAATACGGCACGAATTTCAGTGAATAAATCTATGGTCAGTTATTGCGAGTGGATCAACCTACAAAATCAGCATCAGCTTATAAGTGCCTTTAGATGTTCAGAAAGTCATCATTGCTAAGTGAGGGATACGATGGAATTTGTGCCTTCCATAAGAAAGATGGCAAAACTTTAGAATGCATTTCTGGCACTCACTGTACTGCACTCCCGTTTTGACGATGCTTCAAACAATTTGTGGCATTTCTGACACTTACACGCACCACTGAACGACCGGTATGAGGTTGATGTCAGAAGCACATAAGTAAATTCTGCCGATGCCGCAAATGCTATCTATGACGCCTAGATTAGCCGTCCCTATTGATTGGTGGCACACAAGTTGTGGCATTTCTAACACTTACACCCACCACTCACATACCGATGTGAATTTAACGTCGAGAGTGAATGGGTGGATTTTGAACTTATCTGCCATTCCAATAATTGGGTCTAAATTATCCCCACACACTATTGAAAAATAAGGTGCGCTTTGAACTGATGTTGGCAGTCCACACCACATTTCGACTTCACAGGCCCTATTCGCTGAATCACTCTCTTATTTGGCTATTTTATTACTGGTGACACACCGATGTGCACTAATTGATCGACTTGATTTTCTTAAAAAGGGAAGTCTTTAGCTTTGCCATCAAATGCTTAAATCTTGGGCTTTGAGACTGACTGGGTGTACTTGTATTGCTAGCAAAACTTAAAACAACTAACCTGCTTTTGCTATTCTTCGGGTTTCTTGGATACGTCACTTGACGTTGGTATTGACGGCCTTTGCTGCTTTACTTGGGGTTATCCTGTTTCATCTCACTAAATTCTTGAGTAAAATGTGAGGTCGATTGCCCACTGACACAGCTGGACCAATAGCGGGAAGTGGTGAAGTCTCCTTGCTTACCATGCACCAGAATCCTCCAGACATTAGCAATGTACTCATAATCTATGATCCAGACGACAGTAGCAGTGCATACGGACGGCGAAGGCATTAAATCTGAGCCTCTTGACAATCACTTTAAGCGCAGTGTGGCAATAAAGCATATTTCGCAATGGCATATCATTAAACGCACGCACTAGTGCAAATTAATGCCGTGACGGTTCTCCATTCTGCGAGATACGAATTTGCATGTTTGAACGTGTGGTTCACATTGCCGATGTGTAAACTAAACGCTTATTAGAGTATGTGCAAAGCCATTTCTCATGCTGAGGAAAAAAAACGACATCGCTTTTCCTAAAAGCAAATTTTTCGATCTATAAAGTGTGGGTGTAAATTTGCACTCTAATTATGCGGTTGCACTGACACGCCTCTTAGTGTTAAATGCCTTTAGGTTAGGAATCACATGGCAAGTTGTGAGCAGGTTTAATTAAAAGAAAAACAATGCAGTTCACACTTTTGGAAAAGCTCTTCCATTTCGTCTCTTGTTTACATCGCTTTCTGTTCCCGATTTTGGAGCCGGGTGGAATATATTTCGCCACAGCCTCGCCATTGTCTTCCAATGATTTTCTCACTTTAGCTCGCATCGCGTGAATGATCTGTAATCGTTGGTAAAATTTGCTTTTTCAAAGAGGACTTTTGTTTAAGTCCTGAAGTCAAACAACAGGATGAGACATGGCTTTTTGCTTTTAAGCGGTCCTAGGTGAGCTCATTCACGGTGCACAATAATTGAGTCTCTCCTGGACGCTCTCTTGGCAAAATTGAACACAATTATCAAGTCCTTTCCTTTGCCTTCTACGTCGTTGCAAGCAATCACAATTTGTCCTAGACGTTTCACGCGACGCCCTGTCGCCACCACCGAATTTTCTCAGCCTAAAGGTACCTATGCCTCTGCCTTGGATCCGTATGTATCCATTTGCTTAGGATCCGGCTTGAAGTCTTGTCTACACCTGGTGAGTATGCACGATTGTAATCACTTTGTCTTCTGCTTCTTTTCGTCGATTTCAGCGTTTACCGTGTTAGCACATCTGCTTTGTTTGCAACGGATCTTTCTACAGTCTGCTATCACTAACAAGCTAGGATCGAAGATGATAGAATGAGTTTGCATCTGGTGGTCAGGCAAACTCTATGAGGGTAATCGGAATCCTTGATTTTGGCATCTTCTATGTGGAACAAATAGAGAAGTACTGTACCATAAATGCCGCCGCTTTTGTGCTTTTGCTGACTAGCCTCAGAGCTTATGTACTCGGGCAGTAGTTCACCTACTTTAGCATTGTATTCAACTTCGACTTCAGCGAAGGCCAATAAAATATTATCTTGACAGCGGAAAACAAAATCAGCCCTAAATGAGACCCAACCTGGTCTTTGCCTTTTAGCAGTGGGCTTTGACAAGACTTAGAAGGGGAGTATGATAAGGATGAGATAATTTGAGATGATTTTAACAGAAGAATAGAAAACAACTTTCGGAGTCCGCTTCCAAAGCAACACCACATATGACCGTGATCCAATCGGACAGACTCGTTGCAGAGATGCTTCGATGCTTGCATGAAGATGGCCATTTGCTTGAAACCGTGGTACAGGCTTGGACTACGGAGATGCACGCCTAAAGACGGTTCTATATTGAATAACCTTTCTTAGCTGTGATTTTGCTGCACTTTGTAAATGCAAAATTTGTAAGTCTCTTTTTCATTCCCCATCCTCAGAAGTTTCCTCGCGTTTCCATGCAAAGTGCATGCAACTGTGCATTTTTCGTAAATGTTTTTACAACAAGAAAGTCGGTTCATTTCTAGCTTGGAGAGCCAGACTTGCTCATTTGAGCTGGGTCCTCGAAAAACGTTCCGTTGATTTAAGTAATTCAGTCCTCACCTTCACTAACTGCCTCTATTTTATTTACGTGGATCAGAAAACACCAGAGAATCTTTTCTCGTATATGCGCTGCAACAGATAGTAGTGCAAATTCGGAATAAGTTGGTAATGATAAGACTCTCATTTTCTGTTGTCGAAAATGGCTAGACTGGCACCATTCTTTCATTGCCCTACTGCCTAAGTTTGCCAGTTGAGTCATTGCCATTAGCCTGCTAATACTTCCAGGGACGTTCCATACCTACAACCACTCAGATCATTTTTTTGCGCAAAATCATAGATGCGCAGCTATACTAACGCGACCATCGTGCATAAATTCGTCCAACTGAGAAATGTGTTCGTTCACTAAGAATGTGTGTTTAATCAGCATCATTTTAGTCGCAGAAGTCGTAGGGCCACTTACAAAGTGGAAAAATGCTTGCGTCTAGTGGCCAAACTCATAAATTGCTCTCGTATTCGGATTGCTTCAGGTCTGTTCATAACAGACTGTCAGACATTTCAGTTCGAACTGGAACAGTTGCCAAGTGGAAGGGAGAAGGCATTACTGTGCACCAATAAGCGCATGGCATTAGTCAGCGGCTCCTAATTGGAGGATCCGGTGCGAGACTAAATGCAGTCGCAATATTTGACAGTATTGAACCTGCTTCGAATTTGAATCATGTCTTCCGGTGGAGGTGCTGCGACCCTACTCAGATACACTGCTATAGTTGAGGCTAATTCCAAAAATTCCTTACAAAACAGAGCAACGTGTGAAGCTTTATGCAGTGATGGAGAAATGAGGAGCTGATGCGATGTGAGGTCACGTGTGCTGTGAAGAAGTACAATGACCCGAGAGCATCGTTGTTTTGCAGACGAGAAAACCTTAAGGACATTGCATGATCCGATGATTTAGCTGTTACTCTGACATGCTCAAGTTAAGGCACACGCCATTGGAACGTGCGACCACCCTCTTCATTTGCGTTAGATCGCGATGACTTATCCCGAGATTGGTGAAGTGAAGTCATGGCTGCTTGAATGATAAAGTGAGCTTGCCTATAAAGAGCGGACCAACTCGCCACTACTTCTTTATTTACAGTGGATTGCAGAAGG
>JADWOT020000002.1:6102847-6132578 GCA_036345935.2 Taenia hydatigena | reverse complement strand
CTATTTTACATTAATTAGCGCATTACAGGTGGAGAAAGCAATGAAAATCTTGCGTTAAATATATCGCTGATGAATATTGGACGGTGAGCTTGTCAATTGCGAGCATCTAACTGCAGCATTTCCTAGCTGAGAGGACGAAGACAAGCTACTTTGGAAAACGAACAAAGTAACTAGCTGCAGCAGGAGGAAAGGAAGACGAAATGAGAAATGTGATTTATGAAGCTGGGAGCATTTCATAAATTGAAAATGTAAGAACTTGCTTGATAGACGTTTGTACTCTCCAAAGTGGAATAAAAGAAACCAGATTTGGCAGCTGGTTGATGGTATATTACATTGGGTGTTGGACGAAATGGGAAGAAGAGACAACCATGTAGGCATATATGCATTAGTGTATTTATGAGGCAAAAATAACAACAGCAGTGTTAGGATTCTAGAAGAGAAATTGTAAATCGGAAATACATGTATGCCACATATGTGTGACGACAAGATGGAACACGCAAATTATGAGGTGAGCCAGCATCACTATGGGAGAAAAGCAACTGCTTTAACAGGTAGTTGCTTGACCTGTTGAGCGATTTAACTTTAGCAAAGAAAGTAGAAGTGGACAAAATGAATGAATGAATGTGCGATTGAATGAAGGAGGGCAAGGAGGGATTTTGATAACAGTCTATAAGTGGTGGTGATGGTTCGATTGAAGAGGTGATTTGGGTTGGGGTGACTAAAATTGGCACTCTGTAGGTGCATGCGGATGAGTGGGTGGATGGAGGATGGAAGGGAGGGAATGGCAATGGTACAGCGGCACCTACTGCTAATGCTACTACTTGCAGAAGGGAGAAATGAAGAAGCAGGAGTGAAATTTGTGGACGATATGCGTACAGGAGGAGTGAATGTGGAAAGAAGGCAAATGGAGCGAGATAATGGAAAGAGCAGGTGGAAAAGTTTGGGTAGGCAGGTGAGATGAGCGGTTGGCACCTGATCGACTTCTACTCATTGGACGAGAACTGTGATTTATGCCATGCTAAGATGACAGCTTTGTTTGGAAGAATTGAAGTCAGCTTACTTAAAGGCGGATTAAGAATAACAGGCTTTCGATATCCTCAGATAGCCTTTAACTTAAAATAACAGATGCTTCCTACCATGGATTTCATGGAAGACCTTGGTTTAAGATGGAATGTCTTGATGGTGTATAGAGTATGAGGCAGCTTCATGAAGTCTAATTGTGCTTTCAAATGGAACCACTTATTAAGTTTAAATTGTGCTTGCCAAGGTTTCCAAAGCAGGGGTAATTGTTGCATGAAGTTTATGATTGTGCTGGATTAAGGACTATCTCCGGACTGTCAATTCTGCGATTATTTGCACCATGGGGACGATGCGCTTTGTAATGTACGTGACCGAAGCATTAAAACCTTTTGTAGAAGAGATGGCGCCTGCGTTCAGACTGTACTCTATTCCACAGGGAATTGTGGAGCGCACAAATATTGCCAAATGATAGTGGCGATGGGCTGGAAGCGCGAATTGAATCAAATCATTGCTCGAACGATTTCAGTGTGAAGTTGCTATGATTAAGTACGATAAAAGATTAGCGCGTTTTTCGGGGATTTTTTTTTAGAATAAATAACATTTAGAGTTTTGGTGAGAAAAGAACTGAGAAATAGAGTTAAGCCCTAGGCTTAATTCTTGAAGCAATCTCCGGCTTCAGTCATGCTTCGATGCTCTTTTTGTTTGACGAATGCTCGGAAGGCTTTGGTGTGGAACAATTCTTTAGCACTTCTGAAATATTTCATGACAGTCTAAATCAGCGACTGCTAGCAGCCCTGATGCTTAGCGCAGATAACTATTCAACCCTGTGAATGATTGTGTTTTTATCCACTAAATTATAATTTGCATTGCACGGGATGTATGGCCTCTCACCTGCAGACTTACGATTATCTTTGGATGTTCCGAAAAGACAGTTGTTTGATTCTTTTGTACGTATCTGTGACCAGCGCTATTACTGGTCACACGCACTAGTTCTTCAATGGCTGCCAGTGTTCCGTGTGGTGTTGATACTAAGAGATCAAACTATGGCACCACTAATAAAAGTGAGCGCGACGTTGAGGGATATTCGATAGTGGCTACATTTATTTGTATCACCTTAGGTCCACGAAAGAGCGATAAACATGTCAGCAGGTGCGTCATCCATTCCTCAACTATAAACGTCTTTCATCACCAAAAAAAACAATTTGCGGACATTTGAGTTCCCCTCAAATTTTGAGCACGCACTTTTATTGCTGCGCCAACGCTGCTACTCTTTTCTTGCATTCCTTGGCAGGACATGCCTTCCACTTAATCATCCACGACTCTTTCATCCGTTTTGCTTCATTTTATAAAAATCTGTGGTTTTGATGTGCATCGTATGAGTCCGGCTGCTTCTTACTTATAATCGTGATTAGGTACAAGCAAGACCATGGGTATCTGGGAGCAGGTTGCAAATTAAGTTTGATGATTTCGCCCTTATCCGACCTGCTTTGACTAGTCTAAATTCATACTTGTTTCCTGCATCAGCCGACACGTTGTTAGGCATTTTGAATTCCTTCTTTGGAGGATAATCTTGCTATCTCTCCCGAGATTAAAGCTGGTCAAATGGTCGACTCAAACGATGCATTAGCACCTTTTATTATTATCATGCACAACATGCCCTTCTTTACGCACTAGCGGTAGACTTTCTAGTTGATTTAAAAAAGGGATAATCAAGGGTAAAATGCTCCTTTTGAAGAGGATTTTGGTAGAAAGGGTAGAAAAAATTGACTCGTGACAGAAAAGCAATTGAATCCTAACCAGCACAATGCACAGCCTTGCAAAGGAAGAGAGTGATTACAGTGAACGCTGGAGAAGACGCACAAAGATAGGCAGAAGGTAAGAAGGCAGGCGTTGCCCGAACCCACCGGTTATGGGTGGACATTTGAGACAGCGTTCAGGTTGACAGATGGCTCGCTATGCTGCCAAAGGTTGACGGTGGTTACGGAACATTATGCACCACGTATGCCACCGATGGTGATTGCGCGCTACGACGTTAAAGACAACGGCAGTGGACCAAAACTCCCCTGTCAAATATCACTAGAATGGTATTAGGGAGAGGCCAACTTATGTGCAAGGTTGTTGAGAGTACTCACAATTGCGTAAATTGCAGCAATTCATGCATCGGCCTTGTTTTTCCAATGCGAACATCCAATATGTGCCTCAGCAGGAAAAAAAACCTTTTTAACTAGGTTTCCTACTGCTATGACAAGAACGTTCAATAATGAATCTTCCTCCACTAAGTGCAGCGCGTTTTCTTCACAGAAAGACGTCACCTGTTTGAGCCATTGGCGCTAATGTGATGAAGTCGCGGCAAAGAACAATAGCGGCTCGATGATTTATATTCGACTTAGCTTTTAAACAATGAAAGTTTGGAATTGAGTTTGAGGAAAATTAACAAGACCCGAAACTCCTGTGTCCAATATTACTAGAAGGGTATCAGGGAGAAGCTAACTTATGTCCAAGGTTGTTGAGAGTACCGTCAGCTTTAGCGTTTCGCCGTGTTGGAGGAATATGGGCTGCATCGATCCATCCGGCAGTAATTCAAGGCCTATTTTGAAGGGTAGATAAGCCTCTAATGAGCGCACAACTCAGCTTGATTAGTGTGGCTGTTGCATTCAGCGCTTAAGGTTTTCACCCCAGGTGGCGCCGCTACTCCCAATCATATGTAGAAGGTGGTATCATGTTGAATGTTGGTCAGCTGACTGAAGTAATAAGGTAAAGGTTTTTTTGGAAACTTCGGATATTTGTCTTTGATATGCAATATACTATATCATTTCCCATAATTTAGGTTGCATTTTGTGACCTAGCAAACGAAGACGGCAACTGAGTGCGCAGTTAATTTGCTTTGATCATTACTTAGGGGTCTAGTTTAAAAACGATTTTTGAAATGAGTCAACTGCAGATTGCCCAATGTCTAACCACGCTGCATCATTGGAACCCACTTAGGTGGTGACCATAATTGTCTGACTGGAATCACTTCATGCATGGCATGCTGCCTGCGAGACAGATGCCTTTTATTCCCATACAAATTTTTGGATTAGCTTTCGTCCTCCTCCTCCAAAATTAGTAGTCAGTTGCATATAATTCAGTCGGCATTCAAACTCACCACACCATCGACTTATGTATCCAAAACCTCGGTAAATGTGCAACAACCGACAAATGATACCTGAATGTGGTAATTATTGCTCGTGACAATTGTGGTGCACATAAAAAGAATTTCTCGCCTCTGCTTAAAAAGATTGCATTACACGTGTCCCAATAGTGGTGAATGATATCCACGTAGTGATGATAATCTGTCAGATATTACCATTATCTGACGTCACCGAACTACCACTCAATTTCAGTCAGACATGCGCATTCAAATGTCATTGCTCTTCTACGATTCGAGTGTAGAATAAGAATATGAATCATTTTATAGCCAAACCTTTCTTATCATTACGCCTTATCAAAGACTGCATTCCTGAACCAAATTACATAATTTAGGACAAGCAATTACTGGCAGCTGTCCAACTTATTCAGATTCGAGTTCAATAGAAAATTAGAAGGGAAGTGAATAGAGCGAATGCACGAATGAGTGGAAGAGGGTGGAAGAGCCTCCACTAAAGGCCACAAGTAGCGATGTTGGTGGTGGGATAGAAGAGGTAGTAGGGGTAGAAGGGCTATAACTTGCACTTAGTAAGTGCATGAGGATGCGCGAATAGGTCGGTGGGGGAGAGGAAGAGCAAGGGTACTGAGCAGTCTACTACCCCTACTACCACTTGGATGGTGTGAGTATGAGAAGAGGCAGGTGTAATGAAGAAGAATGAAAGGATAAGATTAAGTAAACAAAATAAGAACCTGCGTAACAAATATGTAGAGTGATGAGCGAATGTAAAGGAGATGAGGCTTTCCAGAGTTAAATAAATGGGGTGACTTGTCGTCCTTTATTGTCATTTACAACAAGGTCTTCTTTACGCACTAATCGTAGTCTTCCTGGTAATGCCAAAGAATTGGATGTTTACAGTTAAGAGGCAGTTCTGCTATTCCTTTCTTCGTGAATTTGCTCCTTCGGAGGCAAAGATGAGGCTGAATGGCTGAAGAAGGGGAGATTGGTTCACTGGCAACCACCGCATCAGCCTTTTTATAAAATTTAGGGGCAATCATAAGTCTGTCGGTGAGGGATCGCATAACTACCACATTACAAGTTAGCCGTTAGCGGAAAAAGACACAGTCAGTGAATAATTCCGGATTCTTGACAAATTGTTCAAAGCCGATGATCCCCAAGCATTTGTCAAACAAATAGAGAACCGGTGCAAAATTGACCCGTTGTCAAATCTAATATTTTGGTTCTTTCCTCACGGAAACTCAAAAAATTGTTTATTCTAGAATGATGTCTGCATAAACCAAGCCCATCTTCATGTCATAATAAGCAGTAACAACCCCTTGCTGCACATATGTGGCATAATTTCTAATTGCATTTTGATAGTGGATGTCCTTCACCCATCCGTCTGATTGTCACCTACCTGCCTACTTACTGGCGTTCCTCATATTTTCAAGTGTCACAGGGAACACCCCCATCGGCAAGTGTTGTAGCAGGTACTTGCGATAGAAGGAATGACCAACGGAAGAGGCATGAGGTGAATTAGGGCTTTGCGCCTTCTTCACGTGGCAAGCAACCTGCTCAGACCATCTTCAGCTTCAATAAGCCTTGTCAGCCAGTTGCATATCCTGTTATACATAGGCTTGGAGGATTTTGGAAGCGTCAGAATTACGATCGCCTTTTCCGCAAAATCCAAACATGGTGCACGTTTGATTGTAATGCGATCAATTACAAAATTGAGGAAAAATATTGGCCTTGATGCCCAGTCAGCCGCATTTTTAGGGAGAATGGCAATATAATGTCTTCGGTTCACACCTTGCACTTAACCGTGACACATTTTGGACACACTTACTGCTTAGTGTTTCCTCATGGCTTTTCTGATCACCAATTTGTCTAAAATCGCTTTAATTAACTGCGTTTGGTGTGCGTGGACAGTATGCTTCAGTTTAGCACTTGATTTTATGAAAATATGCTGCAGAGAGCTTCTCAAGCTGTCTAATTCTTCACTACAGGGCTGAATGGATGTGTTTGGACTCTTCGCAACAGTCTCATGCACTGCATCGATGCTTCCCGTTGGGGACGACCAGCGTGTGGAAAGTCACTAAATGAATAAGCTTTCCCAGCCTCTTAAATGGCGAGCGGCGTTGATTGTGTTAGTGATCAATATGGGGTTAAGATCAAGCAAATGCAAGGGACTGTGAAGCGATCTGTGTCTCCGCCACGGTTCATTGGCTACTCTGCTCCTACGCACGCAGCCCACTTTCGTGTGCGCTCCTTCTTCCCGTCAATTAAGTAAGGCGGTCGTGTGACTCTCTGTCTGCTAATCAATCTGACAGGAGAAACCGAACTGCTTCAAAATTCTCGTGAATACTATTCGCCTATGTTGGAGTTTCACTACTCTTTTACTGTCCTTCACGATGCTTGACTAACTGGTTAAAGTTCCTCTCATCTAAGGGCGTGCAGCGAGATGGGGATTAAGTTACCACTAATTTGTTGTGAAGCAGCCATAGGATAACCATTTCGTCTGGTTTTCCTGGGGAGCAGTGTTAGCATTTCGTTTTTCAAACCATATTGCAAATGTTGTTTCGCAAATTTTGCACATTTTGATTCAGTGCAGTTTGAATTTATAGGATATAGTCAGCTGCCTTAAAGATAAAAGACTCTAAGGCTACTCAATGCTCAATATACCGTAAGCCTACAAACACATGCTTGCCTTCACTGCAACATTGAAAAAGCATGCCATACTTCCTTACTACATTTGGGAATTGCTGCGTTTGTTTTAAAGAAGAGATTAACTTAATTGTAGATACAGGCTCTGTAGGGCATTTCAACAATTTAAAATACAATTGCTGAGATGTCGTTGCGACTTGAACTCTTCGCACTTGACCGGCAGCTAATCAATCCACACAAGTCTAACCTGCTTAGCGGCATGCTCACATTTTCCCCCAGGTGGTCAGTAGAATTAAGGATAGCGCTGTCTCTTACTAATAAGATTGCCAATCAAATTCGCTAGAATTTTATTTGCTTCCTTCCTTTGTCAACAGCATACCATTTCACAGCCTTGAGCGCGCGTTTCACGCATCGCTTTAGCAATCGTGGTAGAGTTGATGCCACACTGCTATTCAGTTAAACGTGAATGAAACATGTGTAGCGAACCTCATCACCGAAGGGTTGTTTTAAATGCTCCTGCTATGGTTATGACTACCAGTGTTTTCATTCGCAACTTGGAATTACATTTCGCTGTGTCACTCAGCGTGTCACGAGCACCAGCATAGAAATAGGAAAACACATATGCTGGCATAAAGCGCCCACAACCTGTGTGAGACTCACGCTTCCCCACCGTGAAGTAGGGACTTCGCATCTGCCGCGGTACCGTCAAGTAGACAGAAAATGTACAACGTGAATTCCCCTTTGATGGCTAAAGGCTAACTAATCTGCTCCTTACTTCTCCATTTCCTACGTATTCCATTTGTCTATGCAGACCCTGAACGAATCTGTGCTACTGCTACCACTGCTTCTGCCGTTCAGTTGCGCCAAGCGTACGCCAGCCATTGGTTTCGAGGTGCATGTTTTAACAGTGCAGTGAATCGACGTTCCGCAAATGTCTCTGCAACCAGTGTGCAATGTGGTGATAGGAATCCCTTGTTGAAATAGGTGACTTGTCCCATTGAATCCTTTAATTCCCCAACAATTGTCAAAACGCTACTGCTGATCTTCCAATAAATACATTCCAGCCACAAAAATTCACTCAAACCCTAAGGGATTTTGATGGTTGCACGAATAAATAGGTTGTCGGAATTTTTAATCAATGCAAAAGATTGAGAGAAGTGTGAAGTTGTGTTCATACAAAATCGCCAGAAAGGTCGTAGGTGCTACCCAGCAGAACTTTCTGACACTCAAAGCTGCAGATTTTACATGGCCTACTCCTGTGCCTTTGACAACTAGGTCTGATTGAGTGCCTTCCCTTCTATTTTTGCTTGCGCACGGGCGCATTTACGGGTCAGAGTCTCTCTTAATGATTCTTGGTTCCTCAGTAGTTGGCGAAGAACGGGTCTGGAATTCAATTGGTGGGTGGGTGGTAAGAAGCTTGACATCCGCCGTCTTCAGTTTCCTTATTAAATGAGCGATGGGTCGAGCAAGTAGATACATAAAGAATGGACCTCTGTGAGCCTCACTCCTCTTCCGTCATCAAGGCGTATGCATGCATCATCTGGTAGGATGAATGTTTGTCTACCAACGCAGTATGTGGAAATCTCATGTTAACTATTGGGTTGACCTGCTGATAGCGGACCCTTCTGCTAAAGAAATTCGGGGTTGGTACTAGTCCGCCTGATCACCTGTGATGGCTGGTTTAGAAGAACTAACTTTAGGAGTGAAGACCAAAAAAGCCGGGTGTTGACTGGACCAGGATAAAAGCCTTGTACTAAAGTTTTTCATGTTTTGGCCTTATCTTTGGCTACTTTAACATTCCACGACTCTACACCTGCATGTTTGCCATGGAATAGTGCTCGCATGACCTGTGCCACCAGCACCCGCCGTCTTTGTTGCGAAAGGGTGACTTTTTCGGTTCAGGTTTTTGTCTATTCAGAACAACTCAAGGGATGAGGTGTAAATTTTAGCCTGCCAAAGGAGTCTGCATGCATTTGAGTTTATCTGGTTTCCTCGTGAACCGCCTCAAACGGGTTTTTTACCCTATTTCAGCGATAAGGCATCTTCTCAGCTGCAAAAGAAGTTAATTGGATCGCGATTTGAAATGAGCACATTTATGACTTGAGAAACTTACTTTGCCAACGAGTTCATGACCCATTCAAAAAAGTATGATTTGAACAACCGGCACAAACCCTAACTTCTGTCGCAAATATTGGAAATGTTGACTCGTCTTCAACAAATTGGCCTGCGATGCGCACTCTACCCACACCCTCCTCTTTATTGTACAGCTGCCAGAGAATAGTTATCTTTTACGACATCAGGGTTCGTTGGGAGCCACAAATCATCGAAAATGCATTACACTAATGTGGGTCAACGTGACAGATCGTGGTGAGAATGTACGCTTCAACTAAAGGAAGGCAGGGAATCCGATTTGACACGTGTAGTAAACCAATGCCCCAAATTCTTAAATGTGTGGCTGATTTATTGGCTGTTATTTGGCCTGCAAAGCTGCTTAATTTGAATATTTTGATTGCAGCGACTTTCAATCGGAGCAAAGGTGACACATTGCTTCCATAAAGCAACAGGAATATTGTGAACTTTCTTCAAGGGCAGATTGGGGGAGTTATATGCGGAATTCCGAAGGGCCATGTCATCGGATTATGCGATTTCAATCTTTGCCTTACTGATGGGACGCACAAAATTGCTTAGTGAAAATTTTGTCAATCATCGTCTGAATGGGCTTGTAATAACGACTCTTGTATAAATTAAAGGATTTAAAAGGTTAAGAAGCATTTAGAAAATATCGATAATTTAACCTGGTCAATTAGGTAGAAATCGCTAATAACACCAAACTATGGAGCGGACGTGGAAAAAATATAGGAATCACGCTGCTCCGCAACTTAAGCTAAAAGTAAGTAAAAGTGCTTTTTAGGTGAGGAGCATTCGGCGAACGAAAAGCCAGCAATGAGGACATCGTTAGCTCTCCTTGAGGTAGACTAGAGTTCGAAACGTAAGCATCCAGAATTGCATTCACCAAGCTAAAGATTACCAAATAAATCTGTTCCTTAAAGATTTAAGCAACCAAATGAACGAGATTAACGAGGAATCTGCCGTACTACTAGCAACATCCGTGCGCTTTCCCGCACATAGGATCATTTGATAATGACTAACACTATCAAGTTGACCCTCTACTCCAACCTGCCATGCCAAAGGATGCCTCAGCTTCTTTGTGCTCATTGGCGGAGTCTATTTCCTCTCGCGGTATTAGCCGCATCATTCCAAACACCAACTTGAAGCAATATTGCACCAGCTTATCTCGACTCTTCACTGAAAATTGAAGGCAGGCACTTGTTGCGAGAAATTTAATAAAACGCGTTATGGAAGGCTGAGTTCCCTGTGGCTCAACTCTATGCGAATCTGATGAGACGATAACTACCTGATCCTAGTGATGCAGCCAAAAGACTGTTTAAAACAGGTAAATAGACCAAAAGGAGAACGGGGACATTTGTTCCCTATTTTTCATAAATATTTAAAGAAACTGATTTATGTAGGACAAATTTCAACAGAGCATTGTAGCTCGACTTTCTTCAGGCGAATGCCAAGAGGCTGATTGATTCCAGCCAGTTGTCTCTAACCGTAAACACGTGCTTGAGAAGTTTATTTGCAAAGCACCCCGAAAGCCACATCTCGTAAACACACCTCGATCAGCTAACTTGGAAGACATCTGCTCAATGGCCGCCCCTACATTGTTCATCGGCCTGTCGTGAAAACCCTTACGACAATTACTACTGATGATTACCAAAAATAAATTTATCTGACTGCATTCATTTATTTGGTGATGACTTGTGGCTCAAGAATTCTTCGAGTCGAGGGAAGAAGCCTCTTGACTTTTACGAATTCGACTGCCATCTTCGTAGCTGGCCTCCAAAACACGTAAGCAAAATAAATAGGCGAATACGCTACTGTTATCGCATCAATTATCCAGCAAATTCCCAAAACGATAAACAAGTATAACAAATAAAATTGGGCTTCATTGACCCACTTGATAAATTCGCTCACCATGATTTTGCTGTTTAACAGCATAGCCAAGAAGCAGGACATAATTTGTGGTTATTCCCACGTTCTACAGCACTTGAGATCTTTTCACATATTTCTCTGTGACCATGACCATTGACAATTAGAAAAGCTGTCATATTTCCTTCAGTCGTCGCATTAGCATCAGCTTCTGACCAAAAGAAATTTGAAAATAACACATTGTTGGTGATAAAGCAAAGATAAGGATGATTAAGAGGCTGCTTGCATAAAAAGGTGGTTGGAATCAATGATGGATAAGCTCTTTAATAAATAAGGAAATTTGTGGCATAGCGAACAATATAGCAGTACAAAAACAACCACTTACCAGCGTCCAAAAGATGGTCAACTATTTTTACGCCATCAACCTTGGCGGCCAGCATAAGTGGCGTCCAGCCCTCACTGTCCTTCTGCTCGACATTAGCTCCATTCGACAGGAAGTATTGAAGAACAGGCAGGTGACGGCCTCGAATTGCTGCAAGAAATTGGTGGATCCACAGAGGTATCAGAATAGTTGATGTCAGCTCCATGCATGAGTAACAGTTGCAACAGTAGCAGGTGACCGTTTAAGGCAGCATGCTCAAGTGCAAATTGCAGGCATCTGCTTCGAGAAGGAGAAGAGCGGGTGGTCTCAAAAATGAATTTCGCCACTTCGTAGTCTCCTTATTTGTACAAGAAATAAACCTGCACATAAATACGTCGTGAGGCATCGCCATATTTATTCGATATACCATTGCATTTTTTACCATTTTGAGAGTATGCAGTGCGCAAAATTACTCTTATACGCAGTTGTGCTAGCAATGAGTAAAGCCGTTGTCTCCGTGAATGTCATAAAAGGATGCAGAATACATACCTCGGCACCAGCAAGAGTAAGCGCAGATTGGTTTCTTTCATTCAGTTTGGAGCCCTTGTCGACACCATGAAAAATGAGACAACGGACAACATTCATATGGTTGTAACGAACGGCTCTATCCAAAGGGGTCCGACCATACAAGTTTGCCACATCAGGGCGAGCTCCTCGTTTGAGAAGCATTCGTACACATGGCAGGTGATCTTTTGTGGCTGCACAGTGAAGCACGGTGTTCATGATCTTGTCAGTGCAAGAAACCGAGGCGCCATGCTCAAGGAGGATCTCCAATGCGTCTTGATCTCCCTTATACGCTGCCAAGTGAAGTGGAGGGCACCACGACTTCTTATCGCTTTCGTTAGGATCCGCCTGAGAATGAAAATGGCTTTTTATACATTTATCAGTGGCGTTAACCCTACATTACGAGTGGATGGAACAAGTTCAGCTTTGCCGCCCTTAAGATATTGCCTTAACTCTTTTTGTCATAAATAGTTTTAACCACCTATAAATTCATCTCCGTATTTTGGTGGCGTCTATTTCATTTTAAAGCACAGGAGATCACGAATGCGAAATGCGACCTACATCGCTCTCCAACAAGCGCTTCATGGCAGCAATATTGTTATGAAGTATGGCTTGAAAGAGAGTTTGTGGCTCATCACTTCTAATTTCCTCATCATCCGATCTGCGTGTGTGCTGCAAAAGCGAAACTTGGCTTAGTTAATATAATATGCTCATTACTTTGCTCTGTATATTAGTTCACTTGTGGGCAACATGAGGGAGGGTTGATTGAATTCTAAGTCAAGTTACTTTACCTCTAAATGCGTGAAATTCTGGGGCATCATATCATAGGGTAACTAAGAAACAAGATTAGATGCAAAGGAAATAACGATGTCACGTGCCACAATATTAGCAGATATCAGTGTAGATCCAATTTCATCAATTGATTGAACTTCCTCATTGGCTTCGTGCGAAAGCAAGTATTGCACAACATCAGCGTGACCATGCGTACGGGCTTCCATTAGCGGTGTTTAGTGGCTAATATTTTTTATGCTGGCTGTGCTGTCAGATTTACACAGCAGAGTGACGGCGGCTAAATTGCCTTTCCTTGCCGCCCAGTGGAGGGGCATGTTGCCAAGGTAATCACAAAGGTATGTGTGAGCCCCATTATCGAGGAGGAGCTGCATCATCTCTATGTTACCCATTGATGTAGCTTCTATGAGTGGAGTCGTCATGGAATCTTCTGTGTGCACATTAGGATCAGCTTAGAACATGTGAAGTAATGTTGGATCAGATGTGTGGACTGGTTTACCCATGTTGGACAGGCGATGTTTCCTTACGAATGATAACAGAATTGAGCGTTATGACTATTAATACTATTGTCGGGCAACAGACACTATGCTTGGCTAGCTGTGCAAGTGTTATTCACGGATTAATAAAATGGAAAGTGTGATCCTTGTTAGTCATTTCGTGTCAAATAAGGAATGATAGGATTAATCGATGGCGAAGAGTTAAAGACGACGCACGCCGTTTTCCAGCAGCTACCTTGCGACCAAGAGCAGATTATTTTCCACTGCTTGAGACAAGGTAACTGAAGTAATGCCACCACCTGAAGGGCCGGTAACCATCCGCCTATCCTTTAAAGTAGAAAAGCAGTGAAGGAAACCCCTGTAAAAATTTCTGCTAAATATAACCGCACCAAATTAAAATCGGTCTAGTATTGACCAAAGCAGCTTGATATAATAAGGTGCACAGATCTGCTTATTTTGTTTATGGACCTACCTACTTTGTTGCTTATGTCTACCGACATCTCTGCCGATTGCTCTTTTATCTGCTTAACTCACTACCACCTTGCCTATCCTCTTTGCTTCACTTTAACTGCAGCATTTTATATGACGTTAAAACACTGGTGTCGTCCTGCCTAGATTAAGCTCGGAGTAGGTTTAACCCTCCCTTCAGCTTCAGCTATGGTAAGCCACGGAGATGTCAAGCAGCATGTTGCAGTGTTACATTATTATGGCAGATGATATTTGATTGACAGACTTTGA
The DNA here is from genome assembly GCA_036345935.2 of Taenia hydatigena. Taxonomy (NCBI): domain Eukaryota; kingdom Metazoa; phylum Platyhelminthes; class Cestoda; order Cyclophyllidea; family Taeniidae; genus Taenia; species Taenia hydatigena. The sequence goes on along the minus strand of JADWOT020000002.1, from coordinate 6,118,828 downwards.
AGGCATGTCGGAGACCCTTCGTCGTCGCCGTTCGCATGTCAGCAACTTACAATGTGGATCGGCTGTGTGACACCTTCACGCCAATGCCCTTCTGCAGTACGGCATTAATATGTTGCACCGGCGTCATTTTGAACTGCTCAGAAAGTGTCTTAACATAGGTATGCATTACTTTGTGCTCACTCCCCACAGTGTTTCGCCCAATTCGCCATGATAATTTGAGATCTAATCATTGCCATTGTCGTCGCAGATGTTGGTCAATATTTTTATTTTAACATAGCATGCGTCTTCTGCCTAATTAGTTGGTAATGTGACATCAATATTTGTGAAAGACGCTACGCCAATGTCGATCAGCAAAGGAAGTAGACACTTACAGCTTCGTGAGAACTTCGTGGGTCTCGAGTGGTGGTTATGACGACATTGAGTTCTTTTAATGTAAAGGCATTGTCTTCAAAATTATTGCTCATCCTTACGAACTGCTTAGCATGGCTTAAGATACTACTACTGCGTATTGCGATGGTCCCAGGAAACTCTCAGTCCGACAGTTAGCAACTATTTAGCGAGTTTAAATTCGTACAAACCTTTCGAGCAAATGTCAATAGCAGCCGCATTCTACAACATTTGTGTGTCTCTTCTTCCTTGGTGACTGGACAATCACATGGATTGTGTACGCATGTAAAGAAGAGAAGGGCATTGCCAACCACACCACACGCATTCCAGCCCTTTACTCACGCCATATCAATATGCGGCCTCTTCAATTTTATTCCAATTGCCTAATTAAAGAAGAAGTTACCTGTTAACTCATCCGGAGACAAGTAATATCAGCAGACTCGTGAGGAATCGCTCGCACCCCATCAGCGATTTTCGATTAGAAAGTTGGTAAATGCTGGGGTCAAAAAAGAGGGTAGTGTTTTACTTCGAAGAAGGAGCATAGGGCAATGTAGGCAAGTGCTGTTAATGTGCGTGACGTAGGAGAGTGAACAATCTCAGAACGCCTTCCTTTTATGTATATGTCATTGTGCGTTCGCAGGGTTGACTTATTTCTGGGCAGTAGCAGTGACACCAACCCCAACCCTATGTTTTGAACACATGTTTTGCCTAAGAGTTTACCTTTTGTTGCCTTCGAGGAAGTCCTAAGGACCAAATATATGTTCAACTTGCAAAAGGGGTTTGGACTATCAGCATGGTCTAGAGACCAGTCCACCACCAAAGCGGATCGATAACCAGGATAAAAAGTGGTCCTCTTAGCGATTCTGGGAGTAAAGCAAGCAATCCACGCGTTACAGTGCATTATGCTTATTATTGGAAAAAGCGTATCATGTTGCGCTAAGATACATACTACCTGTGCAGAGTATAGAATCCATTAATTACAAACTTTATTAACAAAATGTGGTTACATATTTATAAGTGGAACATTTGATGATTGCAATAGGACTTGTCATACATTGAACAAAACATTATTCTGGATGCTAATTATGAAATACCAATCCCCACGGACCACGTATTCTCACTGCCAGCCAATTCACTCTCCAAAGACTGTTTACTAATCTCAAAAACTCAGATGAAGCTAGGTCTAGCCATCTGTGTTCACCTCTAGAATTACGTGTGCCACCGCCTGCGGATCCGCATACAAATCCAGGTCCATCCTACGCGTCTCACGACATATAACCAGTGCATGTGCACAGCAGTCTATATTTGGCATCAGATTCACGTGGTTCGAAAAAATGCATTCCACATTCCGACTTATATCTATCCCTATGGTCAATAAATAACAATTGAACCCTTAGGTCAAGAACAAGGTAATGCAGGACTGATGCAATGAGAAGTTCCTCTACAAATGTGGCAGCGGTTGAGAATGCATTAAGGACGGTGTTCTGACCCCGTTTCATTTAGTTGTTGACCTATGCTTTGACTGAAGGCTTCCTTGGGTTCCGTGATAACAGTAATCATAATCGACCATGACCAGCCTGCGTGAAGAAACATTCAACAGACAGGGATGCACGCAACATCAATAAATCTTCGTGTTAAGGTGTCTCTAACTCTATTAATCTGTTATCACTCACATTCCACCCATCGTGGAGAGTTTTATGCCCTTACGCTATTTTCCGCCGTTATTTGTTCGAAAAAGGGTCCCATGTAACACATGCTTGGAGCCTTGATTAATCGTATGCACGTAAATAGCCTGGAGTTTGTTATCAGTATTATTATATGCCTGCCTTCTCTATTCTACACCATTAAGCGGCCACTTTAACTTGTCACTGGTAAGTAGAGTCATGTTTGGGATACCTTAAAAATGGCAACCAAGTCTGGTAAAATTATGCATACATATGTGTGGGAATCAGCAAACACGAATAAAGCACGCAAAACAGTGAATTTAGGAGTGACGAACTTCTTTGTTTGCTTTACAACCGCTTTTAATGAGTATAAAGCTCCGACATGGTCTCCAAGTGCCCTAATCTGTGTGATGTATGATTTGTCGGGATTCGGTATCTCGAGAGCGATTGCTCTAGATGCGAAATCTCCAGTATTGGAAAGATGGAAGTTGAAGGAGTCAACTGGAATTGCAAGTAGTCGAGTTTGGCCTGCGTGGAGTTTGGCGAGGCTTTGGATGTCTCAACGTAATTACTGGACTTTAGGATTCACGTAGCTCCATTTAAAGCAGTGCAAATGCAATATCTGTTCTTTTGCTGGCTTTTGTCATCTTGACTTCTAAAATAACTTAAACGCTTTGCGAAATAAAAGTTTTTCTGCATTTTACACATAATCAGTCATGGTTTTTTAGAAAGTCCTGCCACCACAAGAGCACATTCTCCATACTCAAGAAATCACCACGTCTGCAAAACTTTTTCAAGTGCAATCGCGGATCTCTTATCGCGTCTAGCCAACCTTTATAATAAGTTGTATACGCATAACGGATCCGTGTCTGGGAGGAGGGCATTTTTGACCCGTGTAAGGCACGTACATTTTTATTTACACAAGAACGTTTCCTCTGTTCTCTATCACAGTTCTAATTTAGTTTCCAACAAAATTTCTATAAATATGATAAAATGTTATTTGGCTCATTATTACCTCAATGTCTTTTACAATGTTTACTCAATTGCACTTACCGTCACACGTAAAGCTGGCCCTTATTTCACCGCTTTTGATGACCCATTGCATTCCTAGGCGGTACATTGCAATGCACTGCGATACGACAGGATAAGTTGCAGTTCATAAAAAGACCGTGGATGAACCGTGTTATAGGAAAGATCGGGCCAAAAGTCGCCACTCTCGGGACCGCAGTGAACGGTGTCATGGAATTCGTGGTTAATCAATCCCGGGCAGAGACCTGATTACCTGCTTACTCCTTGACGTGCTATCTACCACTTAGTGCATTTCAGCTTGAAATGTACTAAATAACCGCAGCCTTTATTGTTAGAAATCTGATCCGATGCTGCACGAGACAATCATGCAATAGAACATTGCTAAATTAAGCATATTCTAATTAAATTGACATTAGTTTTAGAGGAGGGGAAACAATTAAGGCATATGAATATCCTACCTATTTCATGGGTTCTCATTTGTTTTCCGTTTCGTATCTTTGGCGGAAGAGGTGACTGTGCTGAACTGTTAAAGAAGTGAACAAAAAACCTGCTACGGTCGTCGATTCTGTTTAGGTATTTAGATTCCAGTACTTTATTTTGTACTTTGCTATGCATGTTACTACATCTGCAAGTCAACCACTGCAAATTATACCAAATCAGGCATGGTTGGCTACGCTGAAATTCAGTGAAGAGCATATGAAAGTATGCAGTGCTGGCCTAGCTGCAACAGTATTGCGATGGTTCTCTCCCCTCTAGCATTCCATCAGCAGTTTCGAATAATCATTTTGAATTCAGTTGCACACTTGATTGATATGGCCAGCTTTCAAATCGCTTCACTAATTTTAAACCCCAAAGCCGGCTTGTCTACCCTGAGACATCTGGCTAACAATTTGTGAGTAGATGATGGAAGCAATGTCCACAGTTTGCCTGTCGAGATACAGAGAGTGTAAGAGGCTCCCTTCTAGCATGTGATAAGAATTAACACATAGTCGTAGGCATCAGATTATCTATAGGTAGCGTTTTGATTTTTCAGACGTATGACCAGACGCTAACTTGGTCTGTAAATGCTTCCGGATGAACTCTGCACAGTTTGTTGGGATGTAGTTTCTCAAGGGTGATTACTCCTTGTGAGAATTCTGCAGTTTTGTCGATTGGTAGGTTCGAGAAGTCGGCTGTTACTGCAGTTAGAACAATTTGGTCGGCGGCGAGTCCAGCCAAGCTGTGGATGTCCCAAATTGATTGATGGGTCTGTGGGTCCACCTGGACCCAATGAAGGTAATGTGAGAGAGAGGGTTCTTCTGTCTCTTCTTCCTGTCATAGTCACTTCTAAATGGAAAATAATAAAATGAATATTGTAGATCAAACAAGACATACATTATTTCCTTGAGCCAGCCAAGAAGTATCCGAAATTTTGCTCCTCACAACCCAGCATTATTGGAGGTGATGCGACGGGCTTCACAACGCTTAATTCATTAAGAGGCAGCACAATTTGTTTGTTCTGATGGTGCAGATAGTAAGTGTGCTATATATTTTGAACTGGTACTTTCACCTCTTCGACAACATTCGCGCAGTGATTTGTGTATCGAAAGGTGCCAATTTTGTTATAGCTATTTTGGTCAATTTCATGGGCAACTGTCTCACGGAATTCGACTGAGAGATTGTTGCTTATTGTAGGCATTCACACCGATCGTTCATTTATTCAGGGTGCATTGGAGGACTGAATTTGGATAGAGGAAGTAGGGATATCACAACCACGCCATAATTGGCACGGTCAGAAAAGCATGTGTGAGTTAATGGAGTTCATTTAGGGTCTATATCTAGGGTGAAGATTATAGTGATGCTACGTTGCCACTTCTTTGCATCAACACCTTAAGGTAAAAAACAAATGACTTGGACACAAGCCAGTTTTTGCGTGATATTCACGATGCACTACGCGAGGGACAAGTAAAAATGTTACGAATTTGGTCTGGTTCGTTGAAGCTACTGCTTAGGTTGCTGCTTATAATAGACATCGCCAGCTCTGAAGACGTTAGTAGTGGCAGATGTGGGTTTGCTCACCACTTGAATTAACAAAGGCGATAAGGGAGCAAAAAGCCAGAACGTGAATGAGCAGGCTTTCACTGCAGTAGTGGGGTCATATGACCTTATAGAGCTCACAAACCATCCCCAGAAGTTCTTATCCTCATGCATTAAAAATGGGCGCAAAAGTGCACGCATTGAAGTGCATCGACAGAGTTGAAATGCACTATCTACTAAAAACATATGAGTTGCGTGCAGTCATGTCAGTTAGGTGCGATAATTAGAGGTTGAGGTTAAAAACCAACCTACTGTTTAATGTCTCACCTATCTGAATGCGAATACGAGTAAAATTTAATGTTCTGAGTTGTCACATTGAGGCATCTCAAAGACCATCATCACGTGTGAAAGAAGGAGAAGAGCAAGTAAAATATAAAGTCCATGACTTTGTAAGGACTAAACGCCAACATTAAATTATTGTAGACGATTTTAGCTATCGACCACGCACCTTATCCTTACTGATTATTGAACTACCTGTGTGTGCAATGAGCATGTCTTTCTCGATAGGATAGTAGTGAGCAGGATCATAGATTAACGCGGCCGTTTAAACTGCGGAAATATGGCGTAATGTGACAGAAGGCAAATGTGATAGAAGGAAAACGGCTCTATCATGACTGTAAAAGAATAATTAAAAAGTGGGAATTCTATATATGAAGACACTGTTATTAGGCAAATGCTTAATCGTGTAGGCACGTTTTGTGCTTATCTCTCGTCATAATGTAAGTTAGCCAATAAAATGGATAGAAGTGATGCATTGATTAGAAAACATTGCACTTTTCTAGACCCACTTAGCAACCATTGCATTTGCGCAGTAAAAATATAATTTGTTAAATCAGACGAACGATTCCACACCTGCAGGCGTTGAGTCGCACAGAGATGGAATGTTAAGTGGCATGTCGCATTAAATTTTGATATTCTTTGTGGAGTGAGTTTTGAGACTTCTACCACCTCAATTGGATTTTCTTTTTATTCGAGGGTACGCTGTGATTGTGGATCTAATGCAAAGGCAATCAAGGTTTCCTTACCACGTCTGACCAAGTTTTGTTATAGTTCGCAAGCTTAAAACGTGATTCATTCCTTTCGTATGGTAGCGAATTACGCCTAAACTTAATCGAAATATCAACAGTGCTAGAGTAGTTTCATGACGTTGCCTCGATCGTGTTTAGAACCGCATGTAGGGCCGAGAGTATATTCGGAAACAAGACACATACGAGGTAACCTTCGTTGTTGATTCACTCTATTATTAGGCGGCAAACTGCAATGCACGGTGGTGGAACGTGGCAAGTCCTTCTCGATTAACGGCACTCGGAATCATGTGCAAGTGTTTCGGCAGAGATAGGGCTGCGAAGTGGCTGGTGGAACTTCGGGGCATTAAAGGGATTGCAGCCAGTGTCGGTGGTAGAATTATGCTTGATCCAAGTCAGGCGAAATGAACCAGTAATCAACATAAGATGTGAAGTAAAAAATATCTCAGTTAACGTATGTAGGTGTAATCGAGGTCTTGTGTCCCGCAAAGCACACAGTTCCATCACCACGTGCCGTTTTCGCCACACATTCAAGTGCTTGCTTGCTCCAAACTATATTCCAAGCGAGACAAATGGTAAGCATAATCCTTAATTTCTAAAATTAGCCGGATCAATTTTGCGGTATATATGAAAATGTATCATGCCTTACCATGGAAAACAATTCCTGCACTAAAATTTGCACAATGGTTTGGACACAAATTTTTACAACAGTGATGAGTGGACATCGGTAACGCGAAAAGGTATGGAAATGAACGACAGAATAAAATAAACTGCTAGGCAAGCAATCAAACATTTAACTAGGCGAATAAATCCGAAAAATGTTATAAGAGACAGTAAATAAATACTGGTCCTCGTCGGCCATTGGATTAACTAAACCAAATCGCAAAAATGAATGCTGAGGTCATTCATAGTACTTTAAGAAGTGTTCTGTAATGCAACGCGCAACATTTAAGATGGCGCATGCATACCACTCCGAGTCTTTCTTACTTACTGAAAAAGCATTGTGGATTGGCGGATCAGATATTACTAACACGGAGATGAGCCGATGGTGATAGATACGGCCCAATGGCAATGCCGCCTAGCAGAGAGATGACTTATGTAGACCGATGCGTACAAACCTAGGAAAATGACGGCTCGGAGCTCCCAGTCTATTGCTTAAAAGAGAAAAGACCATTGCAGAGCAATTGCAGCTGAGCCTGCGATGCATATTTTAGTCGTGCTTCGATGAATGCTGGTATGATGGCACATTCTTGACCTCATTTTGTTACGAAGAGTGACTTTCGCATACTCTAAGCGTAAAATGCGGCAAATGTACACAGTATCTCAAATGAAAAAAAATTCGACGCAGCAGTACTTAACGGATTTTAGCATATTTTGTTTGCCTGGTTGTTGGCTTTGATTACGCAATATTTCCACTGAATCAGTTTAGCATTGTCGTGCCGTCCACCAGAGATATGAGGTAGGTAGAAGATTACGATCGACAAGTAGGAGAATTGTACATTTGTCCTTCTTGTGTAACTTCAAATAATACAACAATGCTATTCGGACGTGTCAAATTTAACAGCTTTTCCGCATCAACAGCTCTCGTGACATGGACCGGATCGCATAAACCAAATATTGCATTCACATAGCGTGTTTTGAAGTGGGATTCTAAGTAGTATGGAGTAAGTCTAAGAGGAAGGAGGCCATCAGGCTTAGATAGACCACAGCTCTCTCATCAGCATACACTGCATCGTCAGGCGGTCAAAAGCTCTACCCATTCCTCACAACGAAGTCTGCGTACAGAGTGACACTAAACGAAATGTAGATTGTTATTTTGCGTTGCGATGCATTGCAACCCACCGCATAAAAATGCGATGCATCGACAAATAATGTGGAATCAAGTCTGTCAATTTTGCTAATAAGTGCCTATTTCTGTGTGATCGTGGACGCAGTGGAGTAGGCATTGTAAAGCTAATAGTGATGATTATGCTGCCAATAAAATTTTGCGACAGGGGCACGCACTGTTAATATCCCCTCTAACTTCAGGAATACTATGCTGGAATCTAGATCAGGATCGTGGTGAAGTATTGGCAAAAATTGTCGCGTACAAAGGATCACAATGCATCCTTCTCCAGAACCAAACACTTTAACTTTGAGAACAATAAGGAGGCATGCTAGACGTGGTGAGGAAGTCGAAACGGCAGTCGAAACAGGCCCAAGATCTCACTGCTTTTTTAAATAGAAATAAAGCTCTTTTAGAGTATGACCAGATCGCACTGGCTAGATTTATACAACAGGGATGTCGACAAGAATCCGCTATTTACACTGTTTCATTATTTATCCCAGAGTACCATAGTGCTAAAGCCTTATCATTTAGACGGAGTCGCCAAAACTCATCAACGTCTATGGCTTTTACCGCAGGACTGCATGGGTCGCCTCATAGGTCAATACAAGCATACCTGATTGGCCAATATAAGTGCAGACCATTATTATAAATACGCAATGAGCTGTGAATGGAAAAGAATTTGTGAATCGGAAATGGCACTCCACTTCTACCTCGTCTTGCTCGCTACCTCCGCTTTGGCCAAAGGACTCAGAGAAGATGGTGGTAAGGTGCCATCTTACATTTAAGCTGATCAGCATACATGAAGAAGCGCCTGACGAACCTTCGCGCTTATTACATCGGCGTTTATTTATTACTCTAATGCCTAACCTGATACGATGACTTAAGCATTTCGATCCTGTTATATCTTCCTTATTCCTGTTATATTGCATACATTTCTTTTCGTTGACCAACGCTATCATCTACCGGTCTCAAAAAAGTGGGCAACTATACTGTAAACATAGAATACACGGTAGGTAGTTGAAAAACCCCAAAACTGATTTGATGTCTCCTATTGTTTGCTGCGATATATCAATCAACTGTGGAGCAAAATACTAAGAACAGTGGGTGTTTTAAATGTTCCTATTTTTCCGCACCTTATGTTGATTGTTTAAGATGCCCTTAGGCGCATGTACTGCATCTAGATGATCTGTTTGTCTACAATTTGCGTACTTTGTAGCAGATAGTATATGGCTACACTACTGGTGCACTTCAGTGTAGGCACTGAGGCTGAACAGATTCCTTAGTACAATGGAAAGGTACGTTATAACTCACAAATTAGTTGTAGAGTGAGGATTAGTTTTGTAGTTCGAGTCGTGCATTTCTGACCACGCTAGTTCCGGCATGCGTGTGATATCTCTGCTCACTCTCTCATTCGACCCCAAATGGATGATTGGTGTGGAGGTCCACTGCAAGTAACATTAACAAAGTTGAATTGTGTGGAACTAAACCGATGAAACCAGACTGTAATCAGTTAGGCTGCATTGTTGTATGCACAAGATGTTTGCCTTTCACTATGTATTACACATGTGCGTACAGCCAGAACTGTTAAACTCTGGGTTAAATGATAGTACTTAATGACTGCTACCCCTAGTAGGAAAAACAGATAAAGTGGTGCATTGTGAGGCCTTTTAGGCACTAATACCACTGCCGGAACGCTGAGAGTACCATCTCTGCGTTTTTTAGCTAGCAAAAACATTGGCGAAATAAGTTATATTGACAACGCGTATGATTTTTCCGAAATTATAGAGATGACTGCGGCGAAAGCGATCAGTGCAGGAAGAATCTCAATTTCTCGATTCTTTCACTGGAACCTCGTGGGCCCTCAGACCTATCGGCTGAGATGGGACATTCCCAATCTGACTAAACTCGGCGCCAACCAAATCTACCTAAATGCAATATCGGCCGATCTATTTGGCGATCCGTTTATGAGAATTTCCAATTTCTCATTAGGAGGGGTTACCCTCGGCTATCTGCAGCCTGACAAACCATACAATGTTCGCATCGAAGCATTTAAAGATGAAGTCAGCGTTTGGCTTTTCATTGGGAACATAAAAACACTGCCTATAGGTAAGCTGATGCTTGTGAATCTGAACACACCGCTATCGCATGATAGAAAGAAGGTTAGGTTCATTGTCTCACACTATATGCATCGTTGTGGGCAATATGTGGTCGCATTCTTGCAATCATCTCATCGTATTCATTTCAAAGAGGAGGCTTGGGAGAGTCATGCTTTTTAGAATGAATGAGGATGCTTAACAAACATACTTAATATGTATTAACGTACAAAATAATGATATAGGGAAGAACGCAAGTGTAGCGTGTTTCTCCTTGGCTTTAATTTCGTTTTAATTGACTGGTCGAGGCTTCAAACACGACATTTTTATTGAAGCAATTCAAGTCTGTCACCTCTTATGCCAGAAAGGCAAATTAGATTGGAGACAATAATTCGCGAAATGTGTAGGTTTTGCGCAGTTGTTTGCCATTTATCTGAGAACAACAACACTTCAATTCCGGCCCATCAAATGCAACAGAGTTCTTATTTCATTTCTCATCTTTAAATGAAACCCGATTCTTAAAAAAAACAGCAATCGGCTAGGGAACTTCAAGTAAAGTAAGCAGTAAATATGTTTTTGCTTGATTCGGGTCAATCACAATTTTTCCATTGACATGAGCTGCACTCTCTATGCCGTCCGCAGATCTACCAAGTGTTTTATAACCATGTTCGTGTCTGAACAGTTGTCGCATGCATTTGATTGAGATATCAAACAGTAGGCTGTTTTATTACACACAAAACTCCTAATTTTCACATTTTTACTGACGTGACTGAGCACATAATGCGTACTTTTTACTAGATAGTGCATTACCATCCTGCTGGTGCACTTCTCTGCATGCACTTACGCGACATTTTCCATGCCTAAGGATCAGAAATGGTTGAGGACGCTTAGTGGACCCCGGAAAGCCATGAAGATGACCTCACCACTGCATTAGGAGCCTGCTCATTCGCGTTGTGGCTTCCTGTTCTAAATCGTCTTTGTTGACTAGGGCAGTGAATAGATCCACATATGTCACTACTAACATCTCCAGAGCTAGTGATGCCTATGATATGCACCAACCTGACCAGTGGCTGCAACGAACCAGAACAAATTCACAACAAACTTATTTGTCCTCCGTGTGGTATATCGTGAATATCACTTAAAAGTTTACTTGTCGAGTTCATTTGTATTTGTCCTCAATGCGTTGATGCAGAAAAGCAATAAAGTAACATTAACATTAACCTCATCCTACATCTAGACCCTAAATGCACTCCACCAACCCATAATAATTTTCATGCAGGTTTAGATTGTTCAAAGCATGTTTTTCTGACTATGCCAATTATGTCATGGATACAATATCTCTTCTTGCTCTATCTCAGTTCACTCCTTGAATGCATACTGAATAAACGAACAATCGGTGTGAAGTCTACTATAAGCAATAATCTGGGCCAAATCATGAGAGGCAATTACCTGTGAATCCGACTAAAGTAAATCAAGCAATACTGGTACCTTTTTAAATACGTTTCACCACGTAAAATGTTATTAAGGGGGCTAAACGTCAGTCTAAAAGATATTGCACGCCAACCATTCGCACCAACAGAGCAAGCAAGCTAAGTGTTGCTTCTGAAATATCTAACCGTTGTGAAGCCTTCTACATTACCGCTGTTCATGTTGGGAGCAAAATTTCTGCTCCCTCGTGGCTATATAAAGGAAATGGTGTAAGCCATATTTTACCCAAAATAACAGCTTTTGTTATTTTTCATTTAGAACTGATCATGACACAAGAAGAAGAAACAGAGAAATCGTATCTCTCGCATTACTTTCATTGGGTCCATGTAGGCTTCTAGACCTATCAACTGATTTGGGATACCCACAGCTTGGCTGAACTCGACGCCGACCAAATTGTTCTAACTGCAGTAACAGCCGACTTCCCTCACCACCCAATCAACAAAACTGCAGAATTCTCACGGGCAATAATCACTCTTACGGAACTGTACCCCAACACACTGTACGAAGTTCGTCTGGTAGCACTTGCAGACCGGGCTAGCGTTTGGTCCTACGTCGGAGAGATCACAACACTGCCCACAGGTAATCTGGCGTAGTGATTGTGAGCACGCTGTTATCATGTGCTAGAAGGGTACCAAGTTGAGTCCCTGCACTCTGTTTCTTGACATGTGAGCTGTGGAGCAATGTTGCTAGCATTTACCCATAGCTTCTCAAATGGATGGCCATGACAAACGCGTGTGTAGGTGGATTGGAAGTGGAGGCTTAGAAATTCAAATTGAATGCTGGGGAGGGGAGAGCCGTCGCGGCATTATTGCGGCCAAGCTAGCATGGCATGTATTCACATGCGCTTCGCCGAATGGTGGTGTGGCCACACTGGCTTGACCTAATCCAATTTGCGGTGGATGACTTGCTAATGCAGTATCATGGCTGGAAAAGCACTAAATAAAGCAGTTAATATAAGTACTTAAATAGGGAGCCACGACCGTTGCAGGTTTTTGTCTATTCTTTTGCTCATGATCATTTTTGAAACATGGTATTCCCAGTGATGCAGTTCGGCACAATCGCTTCTTCTGCTAAAGGCATGACACGAAAAGCAAATAAGAACCTATGAAACATGCATAAAGTTCATATGCTTTTACTGTCATCCTTTCTCAAGAACTAATATGAATTTAACTTAAAAATGCCAAACTCACTACTTTTTATTTTATCATTATCATTCGCAGCATCGGGCCCGATTTTCCATAACTAAAGGCGTTTAAATGGTGAGTAGTACTTCAGGGGGTAAGCAAGCAATCAGGTTTCTGTCTGAGCTTGATCAATCTCGAATCCTATATCTCCATTTTACTGCGCTCGCGAGAGTGGGCGACTTCCTGACTGGTCCTCTTTACAACGATGTTCGCGTGCAGAAAGTAACGCACGGTTCATTCACGGTCTTCAAATGACACACAAATTATCCTGTCACATGACAGTGCATTGCACTTCATCGCCTAGTAATACAATGAGGCGTCAACAAGGTGGCATTAAATAAGGCAACAGTTCTACGTGCGAAATCTGATGCAATTGAGTAAGCATTGTAGAAGTCACAGAAGCGAAAATGGAGCAGATAACTTTTACGGCACCCAGACAAATTCGGTTGAAACCTAAACCAGAACTATGATAGAGCCCAGACGAACTGGTCATGCGTAAGCAATAATGTTCATACCTTACACGGGTCACAACCTGTCCTCCTCTTACACCAGAATTCATTATGCCCACACAGCTTCTGAGAAGGGTTGGCTAGACGTGATGGCGGATCCGCAATCGCAGCCGAACCAGTTATTCGGCTCTAACAATTTCTTGAATAAGAGACAGACGCTCTTATGGTAGCACTGTCCTCTACGAAATCACGACTGATAAAAATAGGGGGCAGTCAAGCCATTTATTCGCAAAGCGTTTTGATTATTTCAGAGGTGAAGATGACCAAAGCCAACAAAACAGTAGGGATCATGTTTGCGCACTGCTTTAATTGGAGCCGCACGGATCCCCAGATCTATCAGTTACGCTGGGACACACGAAGCCTTGCTGCACTCCATGCAGACCAAATCCGACTGTTAGCAATGCCAGTTGACTCCTCCGGCTCACTCATTTCTAATTTTGGAGAGCTCTCATCTGGAACGATCACTCTCAAGATACCGGACCCTTACAAATCATATATTGCGCATCTTGAGGCACGAAACAATAATGTCAGAGTTTTATACTGCATCAAAACACTTGAGGCACCATCAAAAAGGTGAGCTGATGCTTGTGAATTCTCTTGCTAATTATTTTTCCTGGTTACATTTTCCATGTCACAGTACGTGGGCATTTAGTGAGCTGAATAACATGGCAGCTGTCAGTGCTGACATCTACATAATTTACAATTAATCGCTCCTCATGTGTTACACGATGTGCCCAATAGAATGTGTTTTTTTTTTATACAGGAAAGGACGAAAGCGCCGTCGAGACCTTCTGATCCAAACTTTTTGCATGGCGGTAGTCCATGCTTAAACATTTGTCTTAGTGCGATTTTCCACTTGGAATCTCACGCCTAATAAATGTCTGCCTACCTGGTAAATCTCATTCCATCACAGGTTTTTATGGTGCAGGGAATGACTCAATGGCCATTCACTGTTGTTTGTTTAACAAACATAATAAGACCTCCCATGGCGAAAATAAGAGGTTCCTATGTTTACTGGTTCGTGTTTTTGATTCAAATTCGCCGACTCACGCAACAATCGTGGTTACCTTTTCGAGTGCGTCTTAGTCACGATCCTGCTAACTGGTGACAAGTTGAAGTGACTGCTTAGTGGTGATGCAAAAGAAGGAGAGGGTGGATTGCAATAATGGATTTCAGGCTGTTTAGCATTGATATTCATTCAAGACTCCAAGCGTATGTACTATTGATCCTGTTTCCGAACTAATACGGGTGGAAAATAGCGTAAATATGTGCGATTATTCGCAATGTATGGAATGAGAATTGTTACATTTTGATGGAGATGGTTGTGGGACGCAGCACTCGATTCCGACGTGGCAGACTCAGAGCCACAAAACAGCTAGTGGCATTAAAGCAGAGACTATTTCAATGTTTTTGAAGGCGAACACCAGAGCATGCGATAGCCACTTGTTGGGCAAGTTCAATTTGTCTGGTCTCCCTCCAGCACCACGTGATGAGGTCAAGGTAGACGTGACCTTCGGAATTAATGTGAACGTCATTCTCCATGCGGCAGAGTGGAAATTTTGACATAGAAGCAGAACAGCATTGTCTGTTCTTGTGTAATGTCAACGTCCTTACCGGTGATTGCTATGGAGCCATCCGAATCGGTGGGACTAATATGCATGACATGGAAGAATGGTAAATGTGAGAGGCTGTTCCAAGGTAACCCTACAATCGATTTGTTACACTTCTTTGGAACAGCATCAAGAACAAAGCATATCATTAGATGAAGATGCTTTTTATAGCGTCGATTTTCTGAAATTGTATTGTAGGATAGCACAAGGCTCTCCATCAGTTCGCCTCCAGCATAAAAAGCAATCCTGTTAAAGGCGAGACAGAGATTAATAGATCTACTGCTTTGCAGCTTAGGCGCTTTTGTCAATCACATCATCATCCGTAGCGGTACAGTGTGGTGGCAGCAGTGCCTGTGACGCCTTCATTCACAACTGACCTGATGTTAGATGCGAATGTTACTGCCGTGGATGACACATGGGCGATTGACGCACAACTTCTGTGAGAGTGTTCACACAAATAACTTCAAAAGAAGCAGATGAATGCCAGTCGATGGCGGTTACACTTTTAATCAAAATTTGAAATATTTTGCTCGCCACTCAATTAAGGACTAGTCGGGGATCGGCACAGTGGAGAATTTTTTTGGGTGCGAGGATGAAGGACTTATGGTTAGAGCTAGGGTTAGGGTTGCATCAGGTAACAAATACAAATGCGCGACACCTGCGAGAATCGCAAGCTAAACCCAAAACGGAGCGAGGTCTGTGAGATACTTTAAGCGCAACAAAGCCAGGTACTCATATGCTCCTTCAAAGCATCGACGCACATACAAAGGGCACTTCACCCTCACTTCCAAATGCAAAGCTCTTCACAGGTCGCTGTCACGCTGCATGTGCAGGGTATGCAGATAGGGAAGCAAATGATGTCGCCACAACCGAAGCAGGAGCCTAAGCATCCACTGACTCAGTGAATCATTGCACCGCAACTTTGGCCATCTGTATGTTGATGGTGGTAGAGGCACTACGTGCACCTCTGGAGCAACATCAATGCCACACATTTGTGCCCAAGCACGAGTACTCTCCTTCAATTGTGTGGGTGTAGTGATATCCTTTGTGAGGGCCTTTGCTATTGCCATCATTCCTCGTCGAATCAG